>LR738714.1:341656968-341682281 GCA_902687465.1 Secale cereale
GTTTCTAGAACATACGTGTACATGATGAGCACATCTCCCCTACTCCACTATCACAGGTGCTTGCTCTAACTTGGCACTATTATATGTGGTTGCATGTTGCGTATGATGTCTAGCTTGTATTGCTTCTAACTTTGTTGAATTGCATCTTCTTACTTTACACATAATGCTTGTGAATATGACACGTGTTACTGTTTCTAGAACACACGTGTACATGATGAGCACATCTCCCCTACTCCACCATCATAGGTGCTTGCTCTAACTTGGAACTATTATATGTGGTTGCGTTTTCCGTATGATGTCTAGTTTGTATTGCTTGTGATTATGTTTTATTGCGTCTGCGTAGGTTACAACTTATACCTGCAACGATCACCTACCCATAAGACACATTTAACATGGGACTGTGATGTAGGTTGCATCTTGCATTGTCTTCTAGCTTGTACTGCTTCTAATTTCTTGAAATGGCACTTACGACAAGACACTTTTTACCTGATAGAGTGATATTGGTTGCATGTTCATATGGTGCCTAGCTTTCATTTCTTTTACTTTTGTTGAAATGCCTTCCGCTTACTGTATTTTCATACATATTCCATCCTCCTATTCTACGTGTGAATATGAAACACTGTCTTTTTTGTATATATTCCATCCTCGTATCCTGCGCTTGCCTTACATCAAAGTAGTGTTCGTCTGTATCATGCATCAACAAGTTATGCAGAGCTAATTTTATTCATCTTCTTGTGGTTTTGACTTCATAAGGAAATATCAGAAAATAGGAATGGAAATAGTAAGTTAGGGGATGTTGGTGGTCCTCCGCACCGACGCAAACAGAGACTCTCTAGATTTGCCACTGCTACTGCTAATGAAGTTGAAGTCCCAAGTCTACATGATGAATTCATCTCCCGTACTCCACCATCGCAGGTGCTTGCTCTAAGTTGACAGTGTGATAATTGGTTTCATGTTGCATATGTTGTCTATCCTGTATTTCTTCTATTTTTATTAAATTGCACCTGCTGAGTTCATACGTTATAAATGTGCATATGACATGGCGTTCTGTGTCTAGAATACACTGCATCTATCTATCATACCATGTTCTTACATCAAAGTACCGCTGTTGTGTATCTCGCATCAGTCACTCATGATTGGACACTTTTAACATGGTAGTTTGATAGTGTTTGCATGTTGCATTGATTTCTATGTTGTACTGCTTCTAATTTTTCGAAATGCCACTTATGACAAGACACTTTTAACTTGGCAGAGTAATATTGGTTGCATCTTTCAAATGGTGTCTAGCTTGCATTACTTCTATTTTCTTGAAAATCCTTCTGCTTAGTTTAGACATCGTAGTTGTGTATATGTTATGATGTCTTGTTTTTCTTACATATTGCATCCTCATACGGTTGTCTTACATCAAAGTATTGCTTGTCTGTATCATTCATCAATGAGTTCTGAAGAGCGATTTTATTCTTTTGTGTTGTTGGTACTGCTTGACATGGCAAAGTCAAAAAAGACTAAGGAAAATAATATAGTAGGGAGTGGTGTTACTCGTCGGGTGAAACAGAAAAGGATCCGTCGTCCAGATTCTACTGGTACTTATAGTGCAGTAGAAGGTCCAAGTCCACCGGCTAAATCTACAAACACAGTATCACCTGCTCCACCAGCTGCAGCATCCGCTTCAACTGTACCAGCATCTCAACGAGTTACTCGTTCGTTTGCTTCGGAACTGGCCAGTTCCCAAGCTGCCTTCACACCTAACACTACTTCCGAAGCACTGCTGACACAACAAGACTTGGCAAGATCAGATGAACCTCATGAGCATCAACACCAAGATGGTACCTGACCGAGTCAACTTGCAGTTGCATGCTCCTTTATATGAACTCTCACAGTTTGATGTACACTAACACTTTCCATACTCATTGTTGAACTAGCACCACGACGCAAGCGGAAACAGACATCAGGGATAATGCTTGGCAGATTAACAAAATCTAAAGGAGGAAGAATGGAGATCCATTTTGAGGCGGGTTTAAAAAGGCCACGTGATGCTACAAAGTCAGCCAAGTTAGTATCAGAGGCAGTCGTTGCCGTTAGGTGTCATGCACGTATCCTCCCAACGTGGATCCAGTACAGGAATGAGAAAGACAATACCCAGTTTAACACCTTCCTTGACCATTTATCCGTAAGTAATGTTATTCATCACAATTAGTAATATTGTCTTGCTCTGTCCCATACTTTATAGCTTCCTCCTAATAAGACTCACATTCTTTTTTCAATAGATGAGGTTCAAGTTGGACTCGAAAGATGATGCAACTAAACAAGCATGCACCCATGGTTTTCAGTCTGCTCTGTGACAGTATCGGTACCACCTTAGAAAATCTCACTTTGAAGGCAAGGCTAACAATGAAATCGCCCAAACATCTCTAGTGGAATATATTACACATGAAGACTGGACAGCCCTCGTTAAACACTGGTCAGATCCAATGTATCAGGTAGGCTATATGTATTTGATCAGACCACATATTGAAATGTATTTATGTATGTGCCTTACAAGTGTAACTTCTTCTAGGCTAACTGTTTGAAGAACAAGACCAACCATTCTAAAGTGAAATTCCAACAGACAACAGGATCTCTTAGCTACATTTCATACTGCGAGGCTCTTGTAAATAGCTGCTACTTCCTTCTTTTTTCTGTGCCATATTATCGTATCTATATTGACTTGTTCCAAATACAGAGGAAAGACTGTGCGGACCAAAAAGAACCTGAACCGAATGTACTGCAAATCTTCAAGGATTGCCACATCAGCAAGTTGAAGGGCATGAGCACACCAGTTCAAGTCGCTGTTGTAAGTCCTTACTCCTCCTGCCTTTGAACCGATTGGTACTATGATGTGTTCATTTAACTACTTGGTTTGCAGCCATTGT
This sequence comes from Secale cereale, assembly GCA_902687465.1. NCBI lineage: Eukaryota > Viridiplantae > Streptophyta > Magnoliopsida > Poales > Poaceae > Secale > Secale cereale. Next base: position 341,659,881 of record LR738714.1, read on the forward strand.
CAGTTACTCTGTTCACTTTTATACACAGTTGTCTTAACGTATCATTTCACCTTACATGGTTTAAAAGAGATGAACGATATTCTTTTGGTCTTGATATGTATTCTAGTTGTTATGCTCACGTGCGCACACAATGATAAAATAGCCTGTTTGTTTTATATATGTTTGCCCATGATATGAATGATGTCATACTGTGTTCATCCTACTTTAAATCATGTCTCTTTATCCTTAGATGTCAACGAATGTGAGGAATAGACAATACAGTAGGCATGCTACATGGACATATGTTCCGAAAGTGATTTTATTATGTAGTTGGCACTACAATACATGCTAATGTATTACAGTAGTTCACCAAAATAATTTATGTATAAACGTGTAACCTACTTTGTTTGTTTTTGTCTCATTAGTAACTTATCTGGTACACTAATCTACAAGTTCAAACTTTCAGGAAGCTATGGAAAACATGATTGAACAGCCACAACCACCTGAAGGTGACGAGGCTACCACAGGCACAATATCACCTCTTGCTGCAGTTCGTCAGTATCTCTCCACTAATAGTGCAAAAAGCACCTTCCTGCGTAATTCTGGGTTAGTTGTCAAGGTAACCTCATCCAAATCGCCTACTGAACAAAATCTTCCTGTTAGACAGAGTGATATATCTGTGCTCCAGACACAAGTTCAATCCCTAATGGACGTCATTTTGGAAACAAGAATAGAAGTTGACAAATGTCATCAATATATGAATGGTTTTGAAACTAGACTATCAGACATTTGCTTCGTTGTTCAAGAGCAATGGCGGAAAAGGTGAAGATCGTGCTGCTCCATCAGATTCTACAGCCTGAAACATTAGCACTCAAGTCAAATGATCTGTGCTTCTATACATCTGATAATGCTTTTATCTGCAAGGGCTGTACACTTTATGCCAACATGCCTTTTGTAGTGATACAACATTTATGATGCTGTCAAAGGCTGCAATAATTTCGACGCTATTTTTGTATAGTGTAGGTTTATCTAAGTAATGTATTCGGCCGAAATCTTCGTAGGATCCCAACATGCCAACATTCGTCGGGCCCATTCCAATTGGGCTAAAAATGATTATGGGCCGAAATTTGCATGTAGCCCACTAAAAAAATCTGGGCCTAAATCAGCATAAGATTTCCTATGTTTCTGGTAGGCCTGTGCCCATAGTGGGCCTTTAATAGGCCTAAACATTATTTGGGCCCTCAGTAACAATAGGCCGTTTACAGATGTAAATATCTCGAACCCAAAAAAAACATGGGCCTTCAAAAGACCGAAAGTGAGATTGGGCCCATTTACAATGTGGATCTTTCACAGGCCGAAATTCGGACGGGTCGTAAATGCGCCGACCTAATACACAGGCCTTTAACAGGCCGGAAGTTCGGTCGGGCTACATTGTCGTCATTTTTATATGGGCTGTTAATGGGCCCGATGTGACGTTGGGCCACATATGGCCCATGAGTTTCGTCCGATGCTAACAGGCCGAAAATCACAATAGGCCGAAAGTGGCCCAAATCTGTAGTGGGCCTCTCACAGGCCGAATGTCAGACATGGCCGAATATGACCCAAATCCTTCATGGTTGTTTATGGGCCGAAAGTTTAAATGGCTTGTAAATGGGCCCAAATGAAGCAGGACCTTTAACATGCCGGAAATACACCGGGTCGTAATTTGGCCCATATACTTAGTGGACTGTTAATGGGCGAAAAGTGACCATAGGCCGCGATGATGACATGTTTAGGACATGCCGTTGACGGGCCGATTTGACACTAGCCGTACGAGCCTTAACTGAGAATGTTGGGCCTTTAGCTAGGCCAGCCCATTATGGTGCACAAAATCTCGTGGGCCTTTAGCTGGGGCGGCCCATTATGGCCCGCAAAATCTCGTGGGCCTTTAGCTGGGCCGGCCCATTATGATATGCAAAATCTCGTGGGCGTTTTGCTGGGCCGGCCCATTATGGACTGCAAAATCTCGTGGGCCTTTTGCTGGGCTGGCCCATTATGGACCGCAAAATCTTGTGGGCCTTTAGTTGGGCCGGCCCATTTAAACTTTATGGGCCACTTTTGGGCCGTTCCACGTGTCAACATATCAGAGGCGTATCTCGCCCATTGGATGAGTGACACCTGTGCCAACGCGGAACTGACACATGTTCCCGTCAGCCAATCAGAATTTTACACGTAGAAAATCCCCATTGGTCCGGGCTGTTAACGGGTTATCGGATCAAAAACCGGACTCGATAGCTTAACGGCATTCCGTTACAGTGGATGCCACGTGTCGGTCACCCTTGACGAAAGCACTTTTGTGACGCGTGATTTATCGTCATGGAAGTGGACAATTTCCTGATGATAATTTTGGTAATGTCAGGGAACACTTCTACGACAGCACATGTATGACTATCTTCATTCTGTCATAAATTTGTCATGGATGTCCATGCATGACAGAAAACGTGACCTACTGTGACAAACATGTATCATCATGGAAGTGTATTTTTTTAGTGATGGCACGGTGTACCATGTCGCCCGTTTGGTGTCTCGGGAACCCTGCACACATTGTTTGCGGCTGTGAGTGAAACCTCGGCCAGACTTCCTTGTGAATGGAGCCCGAATAGGCGATAAACCTGGACTAGAGACCTGCGTGGTTAGTCAGGTCGTGGCCGACACCCTCGCCAGGCTTCCGCTTGAAGGTTGTCGAGATACATGACGTGTACATGGCGGCAAGTGGCGAAAGCGTGTGTGAAGAAGTACACCCCTGCAGGGTAACATGATCTATTCGAATAGCCGCCTCCGCGGTAATGGACTACTAGGATGCCTATGCAGTTCAGAGACAAGTGAAAGTGGATACTCTAAAATTTGCAAGATAAGCGTGAGTGCTATGGATGGCGTTCTTTTATGGAGACGGGAGTGGATCCATAGTGGTCTATTGATTGGTTAATATGTGGACCCGTGTGCGCCACCTCAAAAGAGTTACTTGCAGACATAGTTCAGGATAGCCACTGAGTCAAAGCTGGCTTGCTGCAGTTAAACCCCACCATCCCTTTGTTGATACTGATGCATACGTAGCTTGTTCTAATGTAAGTCTTGCTGGGTACATTTGTACTCACGTTTGCATAATTTATGTTTTTGCCGAGAGACTTCAGTCTCACTAGTAGTTCTGCGTGGACTTCGATTTTTAGCTTGTTACCTCAGCTACGATCCTGTACCCTTGGGAGGGTCTTGTAGATAGCGAGGCTTATAGCCTTCTTCCTTTTCAGATGTCTGTACGCAGACATGTTTATGCTTCCATTGCTTGTATGCTCTTTATGTTGGGTCATGAGACCCATGTTTGTAACATCTGGCTCTATCGACATTCTAGGAACTGGGGTACCAAGACCTTCCTGCCTGCGGCCCATGGCGTGGCTCCATCAGCGACCTGGTATGACCCAACTTCAGCAACCGCAACTCAAGACCCTCGCGAGGCGGACGACAGCAAGACCTCCCTGGGTGCAGTCTCCCTAGGCTGGCTCCCGAGGAGCGGAGATATCTATGCAAGGTGCACCTCGCGAGGTTCGTGTGATGTGAGCCATGACGTTCAAGGCCAGGCGGGCGCCAGCGGACGCAGTGTACCAGTTTCCCCTTTGGTGCTAAGGGGGAAAGCGCAAGCACAGAGTCTCGAGGAATTAGGCAAAGGTTTCCATATCGGTGCAACAAGACCAAGGACCGTCAAGGCGGCCGAATGGAGGTCATCGTGGAGCCCGGTGCAGTGTCACCACCAGAAGCTTTGGAAGGCGAAGACTACTTTTGTCAGGATAACTTGTACTAGTTGTTCCCCTTCAAATTTGGTCATTGTGGGATCCCTTCCCACCGATATTTGGGAAGAGGACCAAGGCCAGTATAAATAGGACCAACACACCACCATAGAGAGGCATCACATCTTGAGCTGATCCAACCTAAGAAGGGATCGGATCCATTCCACCCACACACACCACAAGCTCATTCGAGCCAAAGAACACCACTCCCCCGGAGGCTATTCATCCATTGTACTAGTTCATCCTCAGCCCCATGAGGCAATCCACCACACACACTAGAGTAGGGTATTACACCGCAAGGTTGCCCAAACCAGTATAATCCTCTCTGTCCCTTGTTCTCTGAGTTCGTTGAGCTAGGCTGTGGAATCATAGGGCGAGCGCACTGGGGAGAGAGTGTTCTTCGTGCGCACCCCAGAGTTCGAACCTCTCAAGGGTTTGTGGAACCCAAAATCTGACATTTGGCGCACTAGGTAGGGGTGTGCCGAAACCTCTCTTCCGTCGGTCGATGCTTCACGCTCCACTGCTTCCATGGCTGATGCTCACCGTGCGCTTGCTGAGCGACGGGCCGCCCTTGCCGCCTGCATCGCTCAGACAGCTCCCGCTGGCGGCCCTCCTCGTCGTTCTCCATCGCCCGCCGCTAACGCAGCAATTGGCCTGACGAGGTACGAGCAGCAGGCCTTGTCGCTTCACTCCTCGGTGTGGCGTGACGGATGCACCGCAACCCTGTCGCTGACCCCAGCCGGCTCGTTGTCCCACGGCCGTCTTGGACCCGTGATGGGCAGGCTGCACTGCTCATGGCGCGTGAGCTCCTACGCTACCGCCCCGCCGACGACCTCTACGAGGACTGGCTAGACCGCATCGCCGAGCTCGTCAGCACCACTGGGGGCTCTCCTGCCCCGTCCCTCTCGCTACCTTGCCCGCCTCCCTTTGTGGGCGACGTGGCCCAAGAAGCGCCTCTGCCCCCTCCATGTCAAGATGTCATCCATGCTCCAAGGCACGCGGCCCCGCGACGCGACCCACCGCGCGGGGCGCCCATGCATAAGAAGGAAGCTGCCACGAGATCCAGCGGCCGCAAGAAGGAGCTCCCGCACTCCCGCCACCGCCACGTCGAGACCGTGCGCCCCCAGCAGTGGCGGCGCGCGAATACCAAGACGGAGCTCCGCCTCCGCGACAGGCTCCGGTGTCCACAGCAGGCTGCCGGGCCTTCACCCCTGAGTTCCGCAGCGTCAACTGGCCCGGGAAGTTCAAGCCCGGTCCACCTCCATGCTACGATGGCACCCCGAACCTACTGAGTTCCTGCAGCTCTACAAACTAAGCATCGAGGCGTCCAACGGCGACGAGAAGATTATGACGAACTGGTTCCCCATGGCTCTCAAGGACGGCGCACGCTCGTGGCTCTTGAACCTGCCCGCGGGATCGATCTCCTCCTGGGGTGAGATGCACGAGCGTTTCATCGCCAATTTCTAGGGAACTCGCGACCGCCCGCCAGCCGCACGTGACCTGCAGCGCGTCAAGCAGCAACCAGGGAAAACCCTACAGAAGTACATCTAGCGCTTCAACAACGTCCGCCTCAAGATCCCCTAGGTACCGGACGAAGCCATCATGTCAGCATTCTCCGATGGCGTCCGCGATGTCAAGATGAAAGAGGAGCTCACTACCACGAAGATCTGTGCACAATCCTGGAGCTATTCAACCTCGCGACCAAGTGCGCCAGAGCTGAGGAGGGGCGTCTTTCCCTCGTCGAGCTCCCCGCTGCTGATCCAGAGGACAAGAAGGCCAAGGCTAAAGACATGAAGCGCAAGGGGGTTGCCGTGTGTCGGGGTTTTGGTGCGACATATGCTAACGGGTGGCTTATCATGCACAGGGACAATAGAACATCGCCCGGCCCTGGAAGCGGGATAAGGCGATACTTAGGACGCCTACGAATCTTACCCAGGTTTGGGGCTCTCCATGGAGATAACACCCCTAGTCCTGCTTTGCGGGGGCTCCGCGTCATGACTAATGTCAATAGGGTGGCTACAAGGTTGCTCCTTGAGTTGTGTCATCTAGAGGAGGAAGAAGGGCAAGGCTAGCTCTCGACCTTCGCTCTAGGGAATCAGAATGGATGCTAGGGTTTCTCCCTATCTCACTTTATGTCTCTCTTCTTCTTAGATTCCAACCCCTCCATATGGAGGACCCTAGGGGGTTTATATAGGCCTACCCCCCAGGGGTACAATAGTAATCCAGGCGGAATGGCCCCCAGCTGTCAGCGTTTTTGGGTGCCGACCTCTCCGCCTGTCTGTTGGGGCCCGCAGTCTGTGGGCCCCCGTGACTGCCTTTCACTATAGGCGCTCCTCTCCTGACGGCAGCATCGTCAGGAGGGAAATTGCTACAGTGCCGCCGTCTCCTGCCGTACGCTGCCACCACGTCCTGTCTTGTCATCTTGATGAGGTTCAGACTCCTAGGGCACGGTGAGCCGCCTGCTACCAAGCGGACCGTCTCCCAGGCTGCCTGCTAGGGGCCGCTTGCCTCTGGCTCACCCACTGGCCGGTGGGTCCTGCCGCCTGCTTGCCCTGCCGCCTGTGGGTGGTGGGATCGTGGCTTCCTCTGACCGAGGCTTGGTCACTGGCAGCATGGCTAAAGTGATGCACCGCTTAAGAGGCGTCCATAAGATACACATTCACTGTAGCCATGCCCTTATAGATTCTCTAAGGACATGCTCAACTGTATCCATGCCCTAGCCTTGTCGTGGCTCCCCAGCACACGTCTCGAGGGGGAGGCGTAGGTCCGTCTGCTGGCTGCGCAGCTGCCGCTTGTTAGGGCTCCTGCCGCCCTTCTAGCAACCGGCTCCTGGGCTTAGCTGTCCCAGGAGGCAGCCTGATGAGCAGGCGGCCGGGGGTAACAGGCGGCCTTCAACTGTCTTGAAATACCATGGGTGGTCGATGAGGACACCCGTGGTCAATATCTCCAGCAGTAGTCCCCGAAGCTGGTGGAACTCTATGGTTGCGATTGGGGTGCGAGGTTCCAGCAGCTTCCCTCTCCAAGTAGGATTGGCATCCCTTGTCCGTCTTCTGGAAAGGGCCGGCTGCTGGCAGCCGGACCTCTGCAAAGGGGCCGGCTACTGGCATCCGGACCTCCGTCTTCAAGTCTTCAGGAGGAAGATACCTTCTGGACTGCGGGCTGCGGCGTGGGTCTGCCGACCGTTGGCGGCACTCCATGCATCATCGCCCCGTCGCATCAGCTTGCCAGCCCACGCGCGCGACGTGACATAGCAATGGGCAGGGGCCAGCCACTATAGGGCCTTGGTCCGTGCGTGGATCTAATGCGGCAGAGGCAATCGATTGCCCTCCCCACGGGCATTTAATGCGCGCGGATTAGGGCAGAAAAAGGTGGGGATCGTGCGGGGCGTGGAGTTGTTAGTCCCACACCCCGCCCCCTCGACTTTGTTGCCTCGAGCCTATAAGTAGACCGGGGGAGGGAGGTTAGCGCCTTTCGCGCACATACCCCGCTCCATTCTTCTTCTTCTTCCTTGCTCTCCCTCACGCTCCTTGCCACCTCGGCTCGCAGCTCTCCAGCGGAAAGAATCCGTGCCCCAAACTATGGTTTCAGCGGCGCAGGCGCCGGCCCACCACTCAAGCGAGTGGGACGGCAGCGAGGTCCTCGCCGAACACATCTTCTACCTCCGCCGCACACGGAAGTTGCCCTCCGAAGACAAGGTCGCCGTGCGCTTGGCGGCGGCGGCGGAAATCCGGCCGGCGCCGTGGTTCGACGGGCGGGTCATTTTCCGCTCGCATTTCCCGTGCGGCTTCGGGCTCCCCGCCAGCGGCTTCTTCCGCTCCTTCCTCGAGTTCTTCAACATCCAGCCCACCACCTCACACCGAAAACGGTGGTGACGCTATCCGCCTTCGTTGTCCTCTGTGAGGCATACCTTGGGATTCTCCCCACAATGGAGTTGTGGACCGAGCTCTTCTATATGAAGCTTAGCACCGCGGTCTATGGCATGGCGGCCCAGTGTGGGGGGTGCATTGCGGTGAAGCGCAGCAGGGCCAAGAACTACTTCCCGCCGCCTCATCTTGTGCAGTTGGTGAAGCTGTGGCAGAAGACATACTTCCACGTCTCCAACGTCGACCCCGCAAGATTTCCTCGGCCTGCCGGACTGGGCACCCGGCCCTCCTGCCGAGCCCCGTGACTCTTGGAAGCTCCGACCCATCTCCCTCACACAGGGGGCCTCCATCGCCGTGCGGCACCTCCGGGAGTTGCGAGACAACGAGGTCCTAGTGTTCTCGAATCTCCTGCTTACTTTAGTAGAGCGCCGGGTGCTGCCGCTGCAGTCCCACCCGCACATAATGTGCGACTTGAGCAGGCACCGGGACCCGAGCCGGACATGCACCAAGACGTTGCCATATAAGGAGGTGGCATACTTGGTCAATTCTGTCTCCAATTGGAAGCTCTCCGACTCAGGCTGGGCCTTCGGCAAGCCGCTGTACAGCCGCAGCAACCAGCCGCCTATGGTGAGCTCTCTTTTTCCTTATTCTTCTTTCTTCTCTCTCCGCCTGTCCCAGCCGCATGATCCTTGTGCCGCCTGCAGATCTTCCCCGGCCAGCCAGCGCCGGGCTCTGACCAGCCGGGCCGCCCCTTGGAACCAGACCGCTCCTAGAGCGACACGAGCGACCCCGATCTTGGGGCCACCGCTATGGAGGAGGAGGAGGTAACTGGCGGCGGGGGCCAGCCAGCAGACGGCCCGCCAGAAGGCGGCGTCGAGAGCTGGCCGGACGACGATGAGGAGGAGGAGGAGGTGCCAGCTGGTGTCCGAGAGGCGAACCCACCTAGGCGCGGCAGCCACCAGGCGGGGCCGTCAACCGCAGCCTGCGGCGTGAAGCGCCGGTCCTCTGCTGGGCCGAGTGGAAGCAAGCCAAAAAGCTCCAGCTGTCGGTCGCCGCCACCAAGCGCCAGGAGGCGGCCGCCAAAGCGGTCCTTCCTAGGGTTCCAAAACCTAGGCCAGTTGTGTCCGGGTAAGTACCACATTTCCTTTTTCTTTTGCGTTTATCTTATTCCTCCGCCCCCTTTGTGGCTGATTTACTGTCTTCTTGGGAATGCCCACACAACACGCCACTTTCTCTCTCGCGGGTGCCTGTGGGTTCTGTTGTTGGGGGCACGGATGTCCCCCCTGCGCCGTGCCGCGTGGATCTCGCCGCCGCGCTCCGAGAGGCGACGGAGAGAAACGCCCCCGAGGCGCGCGAGGAGCAGGAGGCCGCGGCCCGTGAGCGGGGCGGAGGCTGATGCTGCTGCCAAGGCGGAGGCCGAGGCAGCCACCAAGGCCCAGGCGGACGCTGCCGCCCAAGTCCAGGAGCGGGAGGCGGGCCTCCAGCAGCCGGCGGACCGCACCAACCCCCAGGACATGGGCTCTCTGGAGCCGTCCATCCAAGTGCGGGCTGCTACCGAGCAGCCGGCTCTAAACAACAAGGAAGACGCCTGTGCCGCCATGGAGACAGAGGTGACGCCCCCTGCGCCGCCTGCTGGGATGCAGGACAGCTGGCCTGCGGGAGCAGTTGTGCCGCCGGCTGAAGGCATACTGGTGAAAGGCCCGCAGCCGCCCCCCCGAGCCCCCGCCCGCCTGCGTCCTGCGCCACGACGAGTAGAGGCCGGCGCCGCGAACTCGTCATTGCTGGAGAATGAGGCCACCAGCGTTGTGCCGCCAGGCTGGACGCCCGGAGGTGGCGATGCATTGATTGTTGCATCGCGAGACGTCCTCGACCGCTTCAATTCTCTGGGCGAGGTCGTGCAGACGGTTATGCGGGAATTCATGGCCACACAAACTTTTGTTCGGGTACATTGACTCCTTGTATTAATTGTTATTCCTTCAATTTCTTCCGTGGGGGCGCGTCAGCGCACCCACTGGGTGTAGTCCCCGTGTTCCGAGCCGGCTGCTGAGCAGGCAGCTTGGAACTCCAAGGTATACTTTGTGGGCTAACTTGTTTCTTGCTGTAGGATTACCACAATCTTTGGGTGGCGGCCTTCAACTCCCAGCGTCAGGAGCTGGCGCAACTGCGGACTGCTCTGGCCGACAGCCAGGGTAAGTGTTCTTCTCTTCCTTGCGGGGGCGCGTCAGCGCATCCACTGGGTGTAGTCCCCGAGTTCTGAGCCGGCTGCTGAGCAGGCGGCTTGGAACTCCAAGGTTGTCTTATCTTTCTTCTGATGCTGATGCTGATGCTCCTCTTCCTCTCTTGCCAGCGGTCGCGACCAACCTCCGCAACCAGCTAGGTGAGGTTCAAGCGAAACTTGCCGCCAAGGAGCGGGAGCGCGATCTCGCTGCCTAGGACCGTGACCACCTGGCCAAGGAGCTAGCAGACCAGGCGGCGACGCACAAGGCGGAGCTTGGGAAGCTGGCAGACACCGAGGTGCTCCTACGGGCTGAGTTCGAGACCGAGCACTCGAGCAGGGCCGAGAAGGAGGCGGCTCGGCAAGACGGCTACGGGGCCATCGTAGATATGGTCGAAGGTAGGCCGCCTGCTCTTCTTTCTTGTGCTTGCCGTTGAAGGAAATATGCCCTAGAGGCAATAATAAAGATGTTATTTGTATTTCCTTATATCATGATAAATGTCTTTTATTCATGCTAGAATTGTATTAACCGGAAACTTAGTACATGTGTGAATACATAGACAAAACAGTATGTCCCTAGTATGCCTCTACTAGACTAGCTCATTGATCAAAGATGGTTATGTTTCCTGGCCATAGACATGAGTTGTCATTTGATCAACGGGATCACATCATTAGGAGAATGATGTGATGGACAAGACCCATCCGTTAGCATAGCACTATGATCGTTTAGTTTTACTGCTATTGCTTTCTTCATGACTTATACATGTTCTCATGACTATGATATTATGCAACTCCCGAATACCGTAGGAACACCTTGTGTGCTATCAAACGTCACAACGTAACTGGGTGATCATAAAGATGCTCTACAGGTGTCTCCGAAAGTATTCGTGGTGTTGGCATAGATCAAGATTACGATTTGTCACTCCGAGTGTCGGAGAGGTATCTCTGGGCCCTCTCGGTAACACACATCACAATAAGCCTTGCAAGCAAAAGACTAATGAGTTAGTCACGAGATGATGTGTTACGGAACGAGTAAAGAGACATGCCGGTAACGAGATTGAACTAGGTATAGAGATACCGACGATCGAATCTCGGGCAAGTAACATACCGTTTGACAAAAGGAACAACGTATGTTGTTATGCGGTTCTGACCGATAAAAGATCTTCGTAGAATATGTAGGAGCCAATATGAACATCCAGGTTCCGCTATTGGTTATTGACCGGAGATGAGTCTCGGTCATGTCTACATAGTTCTCGAACCCGTAGGGTCCGCACGCTTAACGTTTGATGACGATCGGTATTATGAGTTTATGAGTATTGATGTACCGAAGGTAGTTCGGAGTCTCGGATGAGATCACGGACATGACGAGGAGTCTCGGAATGTCCGAGACATAAAGATTGATATATTGGACGGCTATATTCGGACACCGGAAGTATACCGGAAAAGTTTCGGATTTATCGGGAATGCCGGAGGGGGTTACCGGAACCCCCTACGAGAGGGGATGGTCCATAGTGGGCCAAAAGGGAAAGAGAGAGGCAGCCCATAGGGCTGGCCGGCGCCCCCACCTAGGGTTCCTAGTTGGACTAGGATTGGGGGGGGCGCCACCTCTCCTATTCCTTTCCCCCTTCTTCCTTTCGGTGAATCCTACTAGGAATAGGATTGCAATCCTATTCCTAGTAGGACTCCCTCCCTAGCCGCACCAGGAAGGGCCGGCCGGCCTCCCTCCCCTGCTCCTTTATATACGGGGGCAGGGGGCACCCAAAGACACACAAGTTGAATTGTTTTAGCCGTGTGCGGTGCCCCCCTCCACAGAATCACACCTCGGTCATACCGTCGCGGAGCTTAGGCGAAGCCCTGCGCCGGTGAACACATCATATCCGTCACCACGCCGTCGTGCTGACGAAACTCTCCCGTGAAGCTCAACTGGATCAAGAGCTCGTGGGACGTTATCAAGCTGAACGTGTGCTGAACGCGGAGGTGCCGTACGTTCGGTGCTTGATCGGTTGGATCGCGAAGAAGTTCGACAACATCAACCGCGTCACTTGACGCTTCCGCTCCCGGTCTACGAGGGTACGTAGACACACTCTCCCCTCTCGTTGCTATGCATCTGGTAGATAGATCTTGCGTGATCGTAGGAAAATTTTAAAATACTACGTTCCCCAACACCGTTAGCATAGCACTATGATCGTTTAGTTTAACTGCTATTGCTTTCTTCATGACTTATACATGTTCCTATGACTATGAGATTATGCAACTCCCGAATACCGTAGGAACACCTTGTGTGCTATCAAACGTCACAACGTAACTGGGTGATCATAAAGATGCTCTACATGTGTCTCCGAAAGTATTTGTGGTGTTGGCATAGATCAAGATTAGGATTTGTCACTCCGAGTGTCGGAGATGTATCTCTGGGCCCTCTCGGTAACACACATCACAATAAGCCTTGCAAGCAAAAGACTAATGAGTTAGTCACGAGATGATGTGTTACGGAACGAGTAAAGAGACTTGCCGGTAACGAGATTGAACTAGGTATAGAGATACCGACGATCGAATCTCGGGCAAGTAACATACCGTTTGACAAAAGGAACAACGTATGTTGTTATGCGGTTCTGACCGATAAAAGATCTTCGTAGAATATGTAGGAGCCAATATGAACATCCAGGTTCCGCTATTGGTTATTGACCGGAGATGAGTCTCGGTCATGTCTACATAGTTCTCGAACCCGTAGGGTCCGCACGCTTAACGTTTGATGACGATTGGTATTATGAGTTTATGAGTATTGATGTACCGAAGGTAGTTCGGAGTCCCGGATGAGATCACGGACATGACGAGGAGTCTCGGAATGTCCGAGACATAAAGATTGATATATTGGACGACTATATTCGGACACCGGAAGTGTTCCGGAAAAGTTTCGGATTTATCGGGAATGCCGGAGGGGGTTACCGGAACCCCCTACGAGAGGGGATGGTCCATAGTGGGCCTAAAGGGAAAGAGAGAGGCAGCCCATAGGGCTGGCCGGCGCCCCCACCTAGGGTTCCTAGTTGGACTAGGATTGGGGGGGGGGGGCGCCACCTCTCCTATTCCTTTCCCCCTTCCTTCTTTTGGTGAATCCTACTAGGAATAGGATTGCAATCCTATTCCTAGTAGGAGTCCACTCCCTAGCCGCACCAGGAAGGGCCGGCCGGCCTCCCCCCCTTGCTCCTTTATATACGGGGGCAGGAGGCACCCAAAGACACACAAGTTGAATTGTTTTAGCCGTGTGCGGTGCCCCCCTCCACAGAATCACACCTCGGTCATACCGTCGCGGACCTTAGGCGAAGCCCTGCGCCGGTGAACACATCATATCCGTCACCACACCATCGTGCTGACGAAACTCTCCCGTGAAGCTCAACTGGATCAACAGCTCGTGGGACGTCATCAAGCTGAACGTGTGCTGAACGCGGAGGTGCCGTACGTTCGGTGCTTGATCGGTTGGATCGCGAAGAAGTTCGACAACATCAACCGCGTCACTTGACGCTTCCGCTCCCGGTCTACGAGGGTACGTAGACACACTCTTCCCTCTCGTTGCTATGCATCTGGTAGATAGATCTTGCGTGATCGTAGGAAAATTTTAAAATACTACGTTCCCCAACAGTGGCATCATGAGCCAGGTCTATGCGTAGATGATATGCACGAGTAGAACACAATGAGTTGTGGGCGATACTAGTCATACTGCTTACCAGCATGTCATACTTTGCTTCGGCGGTATTGTGAGATGAAGCGGCCCGGACCGACATTACGCGTACGCTTACGCGAGACTGGTTTCACCGTTACGAGCACTCGTTGCTTAAAGGTGACTGGCGGGAGTCTGTCTCTCTCACTTTAGCTGAATCAAGTGTGGCTACGCCCGGTCCTTGTGAAGGTTAAAACAACACATACTTGACGAAACATCGTTGTGGTTTTGTATGCGTAGGTAAGAACGGTTCTTGCTAAGCCCGTAGCAGCCACGTAAAACTTGCAACAACAAAGTAGAGGACGTCTAACTTGTTTTTGCAGGGCATGTTGTGATGTGATATGGTCAAGACATGATGAGTTATACGGTTTTGTATGAGATGATCATGTTTTGTAATGTTATCGGCAACTGGCAGGAGCCATATGGTTGTCGCTTTATTGTATGAAATGCAATCGCCATGTAATTGCTTTACTTTATCACTAAGCGGTAGTGATAGTCGTAGAAGCAATAGTTGGCGAGACGACAACGATACTACGATAGGAGATCAAGGTGTCGCGCCGGTGACGAAGGTGATCATGACGGTGCTTTGGAGATGGAGATCAAAAGCACAAGATGATGATGGCCATATCATGTCACATATTTTTATTGCATGTGATGTTTATCTTATTATGCTTCTTATTTTGCTTAGATCGACGGTAGCATTATAATATAATCCCTTACTAAATTTCAAGGTATAAGTGTTCTCCCTGAGTATGCACCGTTGCGAAAGTTCGTCGTGCCGAGACACCACGTGATGATCGGGTGTGATAAGCTCTACGTTCAAATACAACGGGTGTAAGCCAGTTTTGCACACGCAGAATACTCGGGTTAAACTTGACGAGCCTAGCATATACAGATATGGCCTCGGAACACTAGAGACCGAAAGGTCGAGCGTGAATCATATAGTAGATATGATCAACATAAGATGTTCACCATTGAAACTACTCCATCTCACGTGATGATCGGACATGGTTTAGTTGATTTGGATCACGTGATCATTTAGATGACCAGAGGGATGTCTATCTAAGTGGGAGTTCTTTAAATTAATATGATTAAATTGAACTTTAATTTATCATGAACTTAGTCCTGATAGTTTTGCATATCTATGTCGTTGTAGATCAATGGCCCGTGCTACCGTTCCTTTGAATTTTAATGCATTCCTAGAGAAAGCTAAGTTGAAAGATGATGGTAGCAATTACACGGATTGGGTCCGCAACCTGAGGATTATCCTCATTGCTGCACAGAAGAATTATGTCCTTGAAGCACCGCTAGGTGACAAGCCCCCTTCCGCTAATGTAGACGCTTTGAACGTCTGGCAGTCGCGGTTTGATGACTACACGATAGTTCAGTGTGCCATGCTTTACGGCTTAGAACCGGGACTTCAACGACGTTTTGAACGTCATGGACCATATGAGATGTTCCAGGAGTTGAAGTTAATATTTCTAGCAAATGCCCGGACTGAGAAATATAAGATTTCCAATAAGTTCTACAGCTGCAAGATGGAGGAGAATAGTCCTATCAGTGAACACTTGCTCACAATGTATGGGCACTATAATCATATGACTCAACTTGGTTGCCAAGTTGATGAGAATATTGTTATTGATAGAATTCTTCAATCACTGCCACCAAGCTATAATGGCTTCGTGATGAACTATAATATGCAAGGGATGCAAAAGACAATTCCTGAGCTCTTCGCTATGCTCACAGCTGCGGAGGTAGAAATCAAAAAGGAGCATCAAATGTTGATGGTTAACAATACCACTAGTTTCAAGAAAAAGGGCAAGGAAGGGATTTTCAAGGAGAATAGCAAGATTGTTGCTGCTCTCGCAGAAAAACTCCAGTATGGAACCAAGCCTGAAACTGAGTGCTTCTACTGCAAGGGGACTGGACACTGGAAGCGGAACTGCCCCAAGTATTTGGCAGATAAGAAGGATGGCAAGATGAACAAAGGTATATGTGATATACATGTTATTGATGTGTACCTTACTAATGCTCGTAGTAGTACCTGGGTATTTGATACCGGTTCGGTTGCTAATATTTGTAACTCGAAACAGGGACTACGGAATAAACGAAGATTAGCTAAGGACGAGGTGACGATGCGCGTGGGAAACAGTTCCAAAGTCGATGTGATCGCCGTCGGCATGCTACCTGTACATCTACCTTCGGGATTAGTTTTAGACCTAAATAATTGTTATTTGGTGCCAGCGTTAAGCATGAACATTATATCTGGATCTTGTTTATTGCGAGACAGTTATTCATTCAAATCAGAGAATAATGGTTGTTCTATTTTTATGAATAATATCTTTTATGGTCATGCACCCTTGAAGAGTGGTCTATTCTTATTGGATCTCGATTGTAGTGATACACATATTCATAATATTGAAACCAAAAGATGCAAGGTTAATAATGATAGTGCAACTTATTTGTGGCACTGCCGTTTAGGTCATATTGGTGTAAAACGCATGAAGAAACTCCATAATGATGGACTTTTGGAATCACTTGATTATGAATCACTTGGTGCTTGCGAACCATGCCTCATGGGCAAGATGACTAAAACTCCGTTCTCCGGAACTATGGAGCGAGCAACAGATTTGTTGGAAATCATACATACTGATGTATGTGGACCAATGAGTGTTGATGCTCGCGGCGGGTATCGTTATTTTCTGACCTTCACTGATGATTTGAGCAGATATGGGTATATCTACTTAATGAAACACAAGTCTGAAACATTTGAAAAGTTCAAAGAATTTCAGAGTGAAGTAGAGAATCATCGTAACAAGAAAATAAAGTTCCTACGATCTGATCGTGGAGGAGAATATTTGAGTTACGAGTCTGGTCTTCATTTGAAACAATGTGGAATAGTTTCACAACTTACGCCACCTGGAACACCACAGCGTAATGGTGTGTCCAAACGTCGTAACCGTACTTTTATTGGATATGGTGCGATCTATGATGTCTCTTACCGATTTACCAATATCGTTTTGGGGTTATGCTTTAGAGACAGCTGCATTCACGTTAAATAGGGCACCATCTAAATCCGTTGATACGACACCTTATGAACTATGGTTTGGCAAGAAACCAAAGTTGTCGTTTCTTAAAGTTTGGGGCTGTGATGCTTATGTGAAAACACTTCAACCTGATAAGCTCGAACCCAAGTCGGAAAAATGTGTCTTCATAGGATACCCAAAAGAGACTGTTGGGTACACCTTCTATCACAGATCCGAAGGCAAAATATTCGTTGCTAAGAACGGATCCTTTCTAGAAAAAGAGTTTCTCTCGAAAGAAGTGAGTGGGAGGAAAGTAGAACTTGATGAGGAAATTGTACCTTCTCCCGGATTGGAAAGTAATACATCACAGGAAATTGTTCCAGTGATTCCTACACCAATTAGTGAGGAAGTTAATGATAATGATCATGAAACTTCGGATCAAGTTTCTGCTGAACGTCGTAGATCAACCAGAGTACGTTCCGCACCAGAGTGGTACGGCAACCCAGTTCTGGAAATCATGTTACTAGACCATGATGAACCTACGAACTATGAGGAAGCGATGATGAGCCCAGATTCCGCAAAATGGCTTGAAGCCATGAAATCTGAGATGGGATCCATGTATGAGAACAAAGTGTGGACTTTGGTTGACTTGCCCGATGATCGGCAAGCCATCGATAACAAATGGATCTTCAAGAGGAAGACTGACGCAGACGGTAATATTACTGTTTACAAAGCTCGACTTGTTGCGAAAGGTTTTCGACAAGTTCAAGGAGTTGACTACGATGAGACTTTCTCACCTGTAGCGATGCTTAAGTCTGTCCGAATCATTTTAGCAATTGCCGCATTTTATGATTATGAAATATGGCAAATGGATGTCAAAACTGCATTCCTGAATGGATATCTCAAAGAAGAGTTGTATATGATGCAACCAGAAGGTTTTGTCGATCCAAAAGGTGCTAACAAAGTATGCAAACTCCAGCGATCCATCTATGGACTGGTACAAGCATCTCGGAGTTGGAATATACGCTTTGATGATGTGATCAAAGCATATGGTTTTATACAGACTTTTGGAGAAGCCTGTATTTACAAGGAAGTGAGTGGGAGCTCTGTAGCATTTCTAATATTATATGTAGATGACATATTGTTGATTGGAAATGATATAGAATTTCTGGATAGCATAAAAGGATACTTGAATAAGAGTTTTTCAATGAAAGACCTCGGTGAAGCTGCTTATATATTAGGTATCAAGATCTATAGAGATAGATCAAGACGCTTAATTGGACTTTCACAAAGCACATACCTTGATAAGATTTTGAAGAAGTTCAAAATGGATCAGTCAAAGAAAGGGTTCTTGCCTGTTTTACAAGGTATGAAGTTGAGTAAGACTCAATGCCCGACCACTGCAGAAGATAGAGAGAAAATGAAAGTCATTCCCTATGCCTCAGCCATAGGATCTATCATGTATGCAATGTTGTGTACCAGACCTGATGTGTGCCTTGCTATAAGTCTAGCAGGGAGGTACCAAAGTAATCCAGGAGTGGATCACTGGACAGCGGTCAAAAACATCCTAAAGTATCTGAAAAGAACAAAGGATATGTTTCTCGTATATGGAGGTGACAAAGAGCTCGTCGTAAACGGTTACGTCGATTCTAGCTTTGACACTGATCCGGATGACTCAAAGTCACAAACCGGATATGTATTTTTATTGAACGGTGGAGCTGTTAGTTGGTGCAGTTCCAAGCAGAGCGTCGTGGCGGGATCTACGTGTGAAGCGAAATACATAGCTGCTTCGGAAGCAGCAAATGAAGGAGTCTGGATGAAGGAGTTCATATCCGATCTAGGTGTAATGACTTGTGCATCGGGTCCAATGAAAATCTTTTGTGACAACACTGGAGCCATAGCCTTGGCGAAGGAATCCAGGTTTCACAAGAGAACAAAGCACATCAAAAGACGCTTCAATTCCATCCGCGATCTAGTCAAGGAGGGAGATATAGAGATTTGCAAAATACATACGGATCTGAATGTTGCAGACCCGTTGACTAAGCCTCTTCCACGTGCAAAACATGATCAGCACCAGGACTCCATGGGTGTGAGGATCATCACTTTGTAATCTAGATTATTGACTCTAGTTCAAGTGGGAGACTGAAGGAAATATGCCCTAGAGGCAATAATAAAGATGTTATTTGTATTTCCTTATATCATGATAAATGTCTTTTATTCATGCTAGAATTGTATTAACCGGAAACTTAGTACATGTGTGAATACATAGACAAAACAGTATGTCCCTAGTATGCCTCTACTAGACTAGCTCATTGATCAAAGATGGTTATGTTTCCTGGCCATAGACATGAGTTGTCATTTGATCAACGGGATCACATCATTAGGAGAATGATGTGATGGACAAGACCCATCCGTTAGCATAGCACTATGATCGTTTAGTTTAACTGCTATTGCTTTCTTCATAACTTATACATGTTCCTATGACTATGAGATTATGCAACTCCCGAATACCGTAGGAACACCTTGTGTGCTATCAAACGTCACAACGTAACTGGGTGATCATAAAGATGCTCTACAGGTGTCTCCGAAAGTATTCGTGGTGTTGGCATAGATCAAGATTAGGATTTGTCACTCCGAGTGTCGGAGAGGTATCTCTGGGCCCTCTCGGTAACACACATCACAATAAGCCTTGCAAGCAAAAGACTAATGAGTTAGTCACGAGATGATGTGTTACGGAACGAGTAAAGAGACTTGCCGGTAAACGAGATTGAACTAGGTATAAAGATACCGACGATCGAATCTCGGGCAAGTAACATATCGTTTGACAAAAGGAATAACGTATGTTGTTATGCGGTTCTGACCGATAAAAGATCTTCGTAGAATATGTAGGAGCCAATATGAACATCCAGGTTCCGCTATTGGTTATTGACCAGAGATGAGTCTCGGTCATGTCTACATAGTTCTCGAACCCGTAGGGTCCGCACGCTTAACGTTTGATGACGATCGGTATTATGAGTTTTTGAGTATTGATGTACCGAAGGTAGTTCGGAGTCCCGGATGAGATCACGGACATGACGAGGAGTCTCGGAATGTCCAAGACATAAAGATTGATATATTGGACGGCTATATTCGGACACCGGAAGTATACCGGAAAAGTTTCGGATTTATCGGGAATGCCGGAGGGGGTTACCGGAACCCCCTACGAGAGGGGATGGTCCATAGTGGGCCTAAAGGGTGAGAGAGAGGCAGCCCATAGGGCTGGCCGGCGCCCCCACCTAGGAATCCTAGTTGGACTAGGATTGGGGGGGGGGGGCGCCACCTCTCCTATTCCTTTCCCCCTTCTTCCTTTCGGTGAATCCTACTAGGAATAGGATTGCAATCCTATTCCTAGTAGGACTCCCTCTCTAGCCGCACCAGGAAGGGCCGGCCGGCCTCCCTCCCCTGCTCCTTTATATACGGGGGCAGGGGGGCACCCAAAGACACACAAGTTGAATTGTTTTAGCCGTGTGCGGTGCCCCCCTCCACAGAATCACACCTCGGTCATACCGTCGCGGAGCTTAGGCGAAGCCCTGCGCCGGTGAACACATCATATCCGTCACCACGCCGTCGTGCTGACGAAACTCTCCCGTGAAGATCAACTGGATCAAGAGCTCGTGGGACGTCATCAAGCTGAACGTGTGCTGAACGCGGAGGTGCCGTACGT
Source organism: Secale cereale (assembly GCA_902687465.1). Lineage (NCBI taxonomy): Eukaryota > Viridiplantae > Streptophyta > Magnoliopsida > Poales > Poaceae > Secale > Secale cereale. The sequence continues at coordinate 341,680,197 of LR738714.1, forward strand.
TCGGTGCTTGATCGGTTGGATCGCGAAGAAGTTCGACAACATCAACCGCGTCACTTGACGCTTCCGCTCCCGGTCTACGAGGGTACGTAGACACACTCTTCCCTCTCGTTGCTATGCATCTGGTAGATAGATCTTGCGTGATCGTAGGAAAATTTTAAAATACTACGTTCCCCAACAGCCGTCTGCTACGGCCAGCCTTCTTTTTCAGACTCTTTGTCTAGTTCTTGCAGAATTCTTCCCGGGCCATTCTGTTGCCGCCAGCCAGGCTATCAAGGCCCAGCGCAATGAGAGGCGCGAGGCGGGCCGGGTGATTGCGCCCAACGCGCCCCGGACTCCCATCGAACAGTTTCTTGCTGTCAAGGCGCGCCTCCAGCAAGCCCACCGCCTGCTCCGCCGCTTGCAACGCGCTGGGGCCCAAGTACTGTCCGCCCTCGGGCCAGACATGCCAGTACTCCGCACCCCCAGCCGGACTGCCGACTGGCTGGGGTGGCCAGCCGCCGCTTCGAGGCCTGGAAGGGTCCCGCAGCGAGGGCCGGTGTGCGGACCGCCCTGGAATTCGCCAAGGGATGGTACCCGGACCTGGATCTCGCCCAGCTGGAGACCTACCACCTGGAAGCCGAACCCGAACTGGCAGCGGTGCGAGGGGATCTTGTCAAGGGCGCCGCCTCCCTCGCCGAGTACCCCGACACTGCCGTTTTCATCCCAGAGTTGGATGAAAACGGCCATGTGGTGCCACCCGACAACTTCGGGCTAGACCTGGCGGCGCTGGAGGAGCTGGACGAAGAGATCACCTCTAGCAAAGACGGCGAGGAGGAGGGAGACAACGACGAGGAGGCCAGCTCCCAGGAGGCGGAGCCGTCTGCTAGCCATCAGCCCGATCAGGCCTCTACAAGCGGGCCCAACGGGACGGCGCCGTCTGCTGCAGGAGGCGACCAGGCCGTGACCCATCAGGCGGCTCCCCCAGCAGCCGGCCCTGTTAACCCCGTCGTGCCACCTGCTTCGCCTGCTGCACCTTAGGCGTCATTCGTGTATCTTTTCATTCCCTATTTTTTCTTAAGACTTGGTAGGATTAGTCCGAACAATTCCACCCACTGGGTGTATCAGTAAGTTATTGCTGGAAGCCGGCCTTCGAGGCCTTTTGTTATAAATATTCTCTTAATGTTGCATATGTCTATGCTGTTTGCCGGGTTCTGGGGTTAGCATCGTCCTTTGTTCCTTCGGGCGTTTTTTTTGTTGTTTCCTTTAACTGCCGTCCTGCCAGCCAGAATGCCACTCTCTGGCCTGTGATTGGGTCAGGTACTTAGCTGTTTTCCGGATAGGCAAGTATCCCGCCCTTTGGAACGCGGTGTGGCTAAGCCAGAAGCCGGCTGGCCGGCTGCTCCGCAGCCGGCCAACTTGTATAAAGGGCCGTCTTGCCCTATGTTTATTTTTCCTTAGCCATTTTTAATGTGGGCACCACTTCCTGCCTTTGACTCCCGCCAGTCGGACAGCCGCGTTCTGCGAGTCTATGACTGTAGGTGAGAGAGGGATGGGATGCCATCACATTACTTGTCCGACTGGTTTTGAAAAAACTTTTAAACATAGGGCCAGGCGGCAAGTCCCCGGGCCGTCTGCTTGGTCCCGGTGCCGGACGAAAGAATGAAAAATACTCATTCATAGGCATAGTTCTTATCATATAGATAAAGGGTTGGACAGTCCCCGAGAACTCCTCGGGGGTCCCATTGTTTCTTAAAATAAAGTAAGTAGCGTGACACATACTATCTTTAGCTATAAAAGCGGCGCAGTAGGTTTGCGTTCCACGGGCGCTCCAACTCCTTGCCTGAGTCATCTCTCTTGCGTGCTCTTGGCTTCTGTGCATCGATGAGGTAGTAGGAATCATTGCCTAGTACCTTGCTAATGATGAAAGGTCCTTCCCAAGGAGCCGAGAGCTTCTGCTGGCCGGCTGTTCGCTGGATCAGCCGGAGCACAAGATCCCCCTCGCGGAAGGAGCGTGGTCTGACCCGCTGGCTGTGGTAGCGACGGAGACCCTGCTGATAGATGGCGGACCGGCGGAGTGCTACCAGCCGGGCCTCCTCGAGCGGGTCC
>LR738714.1:341685654-341778408 GCA_902687465.1 Secale cereale
ATGTGGGCACCACTTCCTGCCTTTGACTCCCGCCAGTCGGACAGCCGCGTTCTGCGAGTCTATGACTGTAGGTGAGAGAGGGATGGGATGCCATCACATTACTTGTCCGACTGGTTTTGAAAAAACTTTTAAACATAGGGCCAGGCGGCAAGTCCCCGGGCCGTCTGCTTGGTCCCGGTGCCGGACGAAAGAATGAAAAATACTCATTCATAGGCATAGTTCTTATCATATAGATAAAGGGTTGGACAGTCCCCGAGAACTCCTCGGGGGTCCCATTGTTTCTTAAAATAAAGTAAGTAGCGTGACACATACTATCTTTAGCTATAAAAGCGGCGCAGTAGGTTTGCGTTCCACGGGCGCTCCAACTCCTTGCCTGAGTCATCTCTCTTGCGTGCTCTTGGCTTCTGTGCATCGATGAGGTAGTAGGAATCATTGCCTAGTACCTTGCTAATGATGAAAGGTCCTTCCCAAGGAGCCGAGAGCTTCTGCTGGCCGGCTGTTCGCTGGATCAGCCGGAGCACAAGATCCCCCTCGCGGAAGGAGCGTGGTCTGACCCGCTGGCTGTGGTAGCGACGGAGACCCTGCTGATAGATGGCGGACCGGCGGAGTGCTACCAGCCGGGCCTCCTCGAGCGGGTCCCCGCCATCTTCTCGTGCTTCTTTTGCCTCGGCTTCTATGTATATGGTGACGCAAGGCGAGTCAAACTCAACATATGTTGGGACGACGGCCTCGGCCCCATATACGAGGAAGAAGGGAGTGAAGCCAGTTGACTTGTTCGGAGTTGTCCTGAGGCTCCAAAGGACAGATGGGAACTCTTCGATCCAGCAGCCGGCTGATCGTTCCAAAGGCTCGAGCAGCCGACGCTTGATGCCGGACAGGATATGGCCGTTAGCACGCTCAACTTGGCCGTTTGACTGTGGGTGGGCAACGGATGCCAAGTCCAGTCGAATGCCCTGTGTTGCACCGAAACGGGCCAATGCGCCTTTGGCAAACTTTGTGTCTTTGTCGGTGATGATGTTGTGCGGTATGCCATACCGGACTGTGATGTCCGCGATGAAGGTCACAACAGTTGGGCCGTTGAGTTTCTTGATTGGCTTCACCTCGATCCACTTGGTGAACTTGTCCATTGCTATGAGCAAATGCGTCAGGCCGCCTCGAGCTGTCTTGAAGGGACCCACCATGTCCAGTCCCCAGACAACAAATGGGCAAGTGATCGAAATGGTCTTGAGTGCAGAAGCCGGCAAGTGTTGCTTGGAACTGAAGCGCTGGCAGCCATTGCACTTCTTGACTAAGTCTTTGACATCATCCAAAGCAGTCGGCCAGAAGAAGCCGTGGCGGAAAGCTTTGGCAACGAGGGATCTTGAGGCCGCGTGGTGGCCGCACTCCCCTTGATGAATATCCCTCATAATAGCCAGACCCTTTTCTATTTCCACGCAGCGCTGGAAGACGCCTATTGCACTTCTTCTGACAAGCTCTCTGTTAACTATTGTATATGCTGAAGCTTGGCGTTGAACTTGTCGTGCTAAAGTTTCGTCTGCTAGCAGCTCTCTTCTGAGCAGGAAATTGAGGATTGGCTGTGCCCAAGACGGTGCTGAGACTCCTGTTATTTCCGCCACTAAGACCAGTGTGGTTGGGCTAGGAGCCGGAGGGTTGGGGTGAGCCACCTGCTATGCTTCTGAAGTCCCCAGGCCGGCTGTAGTAGTCCCTGGGCCGTCTGCTGGAGCTAACGCTTCTTGGCCGCCTGCTGGAGCAGTCCCCGGGCCAGGAACCGGTGTAGCGGCTGCTGGGCTGTCTGCTGGAGTTGCAGTATCTAGGCTGCCTACTGGAGCAGTCCCCAGGCCGGCTGCTGAGGTTGACGGGCCGTCTGCTCCAGGATCAGCTGGCATGAAGATTGACTCTGACTCTCGTGATGGCTTGATGGATGGCTTGCGCAGGCACTGGAGGGACACGCCAGCTGGTATTGCTTGGAGGGTGGAGCCAATTCGTGCCAAGGCGTCTGCTTGCATGTTGTCGGCTCGTGACACGTGGAGGAACTCGCAGCCGTCGGAGTGCCCACTGATCTCTTGGACAAGGAAACGGTATCTTGCCATGTTTGCGTCCTTGGCGTCCCAGTCCTCGGAGGACTTCTGGACAACCAAGTCTGAGTCACCATAGCATAGCACTCGGCGGATGCCAATCTCTTTGGCCATCTGAAGCCCATGAATGGGTGCCTCATACTCGGCCACATTGTTGGAGGCGGCAAAATGGATTTGCAGGGTGTATTTGAGCTTGTCGCTCTTGGGAGAGGTGAGGACGACGCCGACTCCCAAGCCAGTATGCATCTTTCATCCATCAAAGTGCATTCGCCAATGGGTTGAGTCTGGAGCAGGAGGCAGGTACTGGGTCTCGGCCCAGTCGACAAGGAAGTCGGCCAGAGCTTGCGATTTGATGGTGGTGCGGGCTGGTAGAAGATGGTAAAGGGGGCCAGCTCAATGGCACACTTCGCCACTCTTCCTGAAGCATCTCTGTTACCCATGATTTCAGCAAGCGGGGCCGTGCATACAACCGTGATCGGATGCTCTTGGAAGTACTGCTTGAGTTTCTTGGCGGTGAAGTACACGCCATAGCACATCTTCTGGTAGTGAGGGTAGTTCTGCTTGGAGACTGACAACACCTCGCTCAAGTAGTAGACCGGCCTCTGGACAAGCAAGGCTCTGCCGTCCTCTGGCCGTTCAACCACAATAACAATGCTGACTACCCGGCTGGTGGCGGCTATGTAAAGGAACATGGGTTCCTTGTCTGTTGGGGCCGCCAGGACAGGCGGGGTGGACAACACTTTCTTGAGCTGCTGGAAAGCTTCATCCACCTTGTTGTTCCACTCAAAGCAAGTAGTCTTCTTCATCAGTTGGTACAGGGGGAGTGCCTTTTCACCCAGCCGGCTGATGAATCGGCTGAGCGATGCCAGGCATCTAGTGAACTTCTGGACGTCTCGTATGCGAGTCAGCCTCTCCATTCTCTCAATGGCCTTGATCTTTGCGGGGTTGCACTCGATGCCGCATTCAGATACCAGGAAGCCAAGGAGCTGGCCTGCTGGTACCCCAAAGACGCATTTCTCCGGGTTTAGCTTGATCTGAAAGCGGCACATGTTTTCAAAGGTCTCTTGGAGGTCCTCCAAGAGAGTTCCCCTCTTCTCCGTCTTCACCACGATATCATCCACGTAAACGTGGGCGTTTCTACCAAGTTGCTTGAGGAGACACTTCTGCAAGCAACGCTGAAAAGTGGCGCCGGCATTCCTCAAGCCGAACGTCATGGTCAGGTAGCAGAAGGCCCCAAAAGGCATGAGGAAGGCGGTCTTTAGGCGGTCGGCCGGATCAAGTTTGATCTGATGGTACCCGGAATAGGCATCAAGGAATGACAGCAGCTCGCATCCGGCTGTGGAGTCAATCACATGATCTATTCATGGCAGAGAAAACGGATCTTTAGGGAAAGCTTTGTTGAGGCTAGTGTAATCAATGCACATGCGCCATTTGTTGTTCTTCTTCAGCACTAGGACCGGGTTGGAGAGCCATCCAGGATAGAACACTTCCATAATGAAGCTGGCTGCTAGCAGGCGGGCGACCTCTTCTCCAACAACTCTTCTTTTTTCTTCTGACAGGCGGCGGAGCAGCTGCTTGACAGGCGTTGCATTTTTTCTCACATGTAGCTTGTGCTCGGCGAAATCCGTCGGGACACCCGGCATGTGCTTGGGGGACCATGCGAAGATGTCTCGATTCTCACGGAGGAAATCGACGAGCTCGCTTTCCTATTTGCTGTCTAGGTTTGACCCTATAACAACAAATCACTCTGGGTGAGATGGGTCCAATGCAATCTTCTTTGTCTCCTTGGCCGGCTGGAACGAGCCTTGCAGCTCCGCCTCCCTAGGGTCGACTGGTATGGCTGGCTGCTCGCCAGCCATCGCCACCTGCCGTTCCAGGCGGCGCTTCTCTTCAGCTACGACGAGGGACTCGGCCAGCCGGCTGCTGGCAGTTGCACATGCGATGGACTTCTCATAGTCCCCGTCTACGGTGATTATTCCCTTGGGACCCGACATCTTCATCTTGAGGTAGGCGTAATGGGGTACTGCCATGAACTTCGTAAGAGCTGGCCAGCCCAAAATCACGTGATAAGGGCTTTCCAGGTTCACCACTTCAAACCAGACCGGCTCCCGCCGGAAATGCTTCTTGTCACCAAACAGGACATCAATCTTGGCCTTGCCTATTGGTGAGCAAGAGAGGCCCGGAACAATTCCGTGGAACATAGTCCTGGTAGGCTGAAGCTGTTTTTCTTTGATGCCCAACTTCTCCATGGTGTCACGGTACATGATGTTGATGCTGCTTCCACTGTCTACTAGCACTTGGGAGAACCGACAGGCCCGCCTGTCGGTGGAGAGGGTTGCATCCAGAACCAAGGCATAAGCTCCTGGTGAAGGCATGACGGCCGGGTGATCTTCACGGCTCCATCTGATGGGCCTTTCAGACCAGTGCATGAATTCTAGGGCTTCAATGGCAACATTGTTGACCTCTCTGCGCTACTCGCGCCGGCTGTGCCCATCGTCCCCTTGGCTTGTGAATACGACGTAGGCTCCATTCTCTTCTGGGAACTCGTCCTAGATCTGGCCGCCTGGATGAGCAGCCGGTGGTTTGGGAGGTGGAGCTGCCTGCCCAGCAGGCGGCGGTGGAAGAGCTTCCCCTGTGGCAATCTGCGTGAGCCAATGAAACTTTCGTGTTGTGTGATTAGAGGGCTTCGCGCCGCTATGAAACTTGCAGGGGGCATCCAGAGCTTGATCGAAGGAGAGGGTGGGCTGCCAAGATGGCTTGCCGCCCTTCTGGCGTTTGGGACGTGCTTGGGCTTCTAGCTGCTGGCCATGAACTGCTGCCACCAACCGGCTGCTGGAAGCCGGCGGGTGGGCCTTGCGCTTGTGATCAGTCTGCTGCTGGCGCCGACTGGACTCCCCAGCTGGTGTTTTAGGAGCCGGGGGAGCCATCTTCCCGGAGGCATCCATTTGTAGTTCTGACTTCATGGAGGAGTCAGCAGTGGCGTATTTGTCTGCTATGCTCAGAAGCTCGTCCAGCGTGGCGGGCTCGTCGTAGAGGAGTTTGTGCTTGAGCAAGGTGCCTTCTCTGCACCCGGCCGTGAAGTACTCGATGGGTTGCACCTCGTGCACTCCCTCGCAAGAGTTGTGCAGCTCTGCCCAGCGTGTCTATAATCACGGGCAGACTCATTCGGGCCTCGGACACATAAGGAGTGCTGGCGCGGCTTGGGAGGACGCTTGTAGGTGGTGGTGAAGTTGTGAGTGAAGGCGTCGGTGAAGTCTAACAAACCGTTGATGCTGTTGGGCTTGAGGCTGTTCAACCATGTCCGGGCCGTGCCCTGGAGCATGAGTGGCACATACTTCACCGCAACGCGCCTGTTGCCGGCTGCTATGCTGACAGCCGTGGAGTAGTCCACCAGCCAGTCCTCCGGCTTCACAGATCCGTTGTACTTGGGGGTGTCTCTGGGGAGTGAGAAGCCCTTGGGAAAAGGCTCGTCACGGATGCGGGGGCCGAAGCAGGCTGGGCCGAGATCATCTTCTTCTTCGACCGCCTGGGACCGAGCTAGTCGGTCGAGGCAGTAGCGGGCGTCATTCTCCTCAACTCCCTCGCGGCGGCCCAAGTGGCCTGCGAGAGTAGGGTGGTCAACAGGCGGAGGATACACATGCCTCTCCCAGCGGGGAGGAGGTCGGCATTCCTCTCGCCGCACTACAGCCCTTGGGCGGCCGTCTTGATCGCGCTCGATGGTGATGCGAGTTTGTCTGCTGCGGCTAGCAGCTGGCTCTGAGTCATGCCGGTTGCGGGCACCGACTGTTGGAGAGCGGGACGTGGCTCTTTGTTCCCGTCGAAGAGGGCGGTTATCTGCTTGCGCGCTGGCCTCTAATGCTCGGCGACGGGCTTCCTGCTGCGCAGCAGCCGCATGGAGGAGCTGGCGGGCGCGCTGAGTCATGCAGCGAAGCTCGTCTCCCTCCAAGTTGCCTAGCTCATCGACTGTGGCCTGAGCAGCTCTTAGGTTCTCTGACGGAGTGGGGTACACAGGCTGCGGGGCCCCCAGCATATCTGTCAGCACTCCGCCGCGATCGCGAACGGCACTAGCCTGGCTGGGCTCGCCAGCAGCCGGCGTGCCGCCTATGGTGCAGTCCATCTCGTGGCGGTAGGCTTCGGTGAGGCGCCGGGAAGCGGCCAGCTTGTTGGCATTGTCGAGGAGCGAGACGTGGAGCGCCTCCAGCGCTGTGCCGTCTGTCCCCATGACGATGGGAGCGGAGAGGCTCTGCATGGCTACCTGCAGCGGGTCTTGGCCCGACCCACCGGAAGGCTCATCGTGGCTGGCTGCCAGCACATCTGTGACGGTGCTGACACCACTACCGCAGGCTGCAGTGGGGAGGGGATCGTCAATGATCACCACATGCTCGAGGAATGAATCGGCGAACGCCGCGTCGACGTCGATGATCAAGTCAACTGGTGGGTCAGAGGAGCTGACGGACTCCATGTTGGAGGCGCGCTCGTCGATGATGTGGAGCTTGTCGAGGAGCTCGACGAGGCAGCTCTCCGGGGCAACTGGCTCTGCGACCGTAGAGGTCAGCGAGTCCACTCGCGGCGCATGCAGCCTCAGCGCTGCGAAGCATCCCGGCATCCACGCCTGCGGACGTGCCGGGCTGGCGGTGCTCGCTGATACGTCTCCATCGTATCTATAATTTTTGATTCTTCCATGCCAATATTCTACAACTTTCATATACTTTTCGCAACTTTTTATACAATTTTTGGGACTAACTTATTGATCCAGTGCCCAGTGCCAGTTCCTGTTTGTTGCATGTTTTTTGTTTCGCGGAATATCCATATCAAACGGAGTCCAAACGTAATAAAAACGGACGAAGATTTTTTTGGAATGTATGTGAATTTTGGGAAGCGGAACCACCACGAAACGATGCTCGAGTGGGCCTCGAGGGTGGGGGGCGCGCCCCCTGCCCAGGGTGCGCCCTGGGCCCTCAAGGCCACACCATAAGGCGGTTGATGCCCTTCTTTCGCTGCAAGAAATCTAATATCCGGATGAAAATCGTGTCAGAAAATCAGACCAATCGGAGTTACGGATCTCTGGGAATATAAGAAATGGTGAAGGGACAGAATCTAGGAATGCAGAAATAGAGAGAGACAGAGAGACAGATCCAATCTCGGAGGGGCTCTCGCCCCTCCGCCGCCATGGAGGCCATGGACCAGGGGGTAAACCCTTCTCCCATCTAGGGAGAAGGTCAAGGAAGAAGAAGAAGGAGGGGGCTCTCTCCCCCTCGCTTCCGATGGCGCCGGAGTGCCACCGGGGCCATCATCGTGTGACGGCGATCTACACCAACACCTCCGTCATCTTCACCAACATCTCCATCACCTTCCCCCATCTATCTACAGCGGTCCACTCTTCCGCAACCCGCTGTACCCTCTACTTCAACATGGTGCTTTATGTTTCATATTATTATCCAATGATGTGTTGCCATCCTATGATGTCTGAGTAGATTATCGTTGTCCTATCGATGATTGGTGAATTGCTTTGATTGATTTAATTTGCTTGTGGTTATGTTGCTGTCATTTGGTGCCCATCATATGAGCGCGCGTGTGGATCACACCATAGGGTTAGTTGTATGTTTATAGGACTACGTATTGGAGGGCGAGAGTGATAGAAGCTTCAACCTAGCATAGAAATTGATGCATATGGGATTGAAGAGGGACCATTATATCTTAATGCTATGGTTGGGTTTTACCTTAATGAACGTTAGTAGTTATCGATGCTTTCTAATAGTTCCAATCATAAGTGCATAGAATTCCAAGTAAAGGATGACATGCTAGTAGTGGCCTCTCCCACATAAAACTTGCTATCGGTCTAGTAACATAGTCAATTGCTTAGGGGCAATTTCGCAACTCCTACCACCACTGTTCCACCCTCGCTATATTAACTTTAGTTGTGTCTTTATCTTAACAGCCCCTAGTTTATATTAACGTGCTCTTTATATTCTTGCAAACCTATCCAACAAAAACTACAAAGTACTTCTAGTTTCATACTTGTTCTAGGTAAAGTAAACGTCAGGCGTGCGTAGAGTTGTATCAGTGGTCGATAGAACTTGAGGGAATATTTGTTCTGCCTTTAGCTCCTCGTTGGGTTCGAAACTCTTATCAAAAGAGGCTACAACTAATCCCCTACACTTGTGGGTTATCAAGACCTTTTTCTGGCGCCGTTGCCGGGGAGCAATAGCATGGGGTGAATATTCTCGTGTGTGCTTGTTTTCTTTATCACTAAGTAGATTTTACTTGCTGTTCTAAGTTGTTCTCTATCTTTTAGTTATGGATAGGAAACGCAAAATACCAAAAAAAAATAGTGGTACCTACTGAACCAATTGTTGAAGAACCACTGAAAATCTATCACACTACTAAAGCTTATTACTTGGATCATCTTCGATCCCTATGTGTTCGGGCTGAAACCCCAACTACCTTAGTTGAGGGAAGATCTTTAGATGAGCATGCTTGTTATGTGCGACACCGCATATCTGAAAAAGGGAAACTTTTACTGGATCAAATTCATCGTTTGCAATGCTATGCTTGGAATTTATGTGAAATTTATGATCTTACTTGTTGTTCTGAAGACCCTACGAAACACCTTCCTTACCAATGCGAGTTTAGTGTTAATGGAATCGTATCTTCGTATTCTAAGGGTGTTTATAGTAACTATGATGTTCAACAAATTGAAGAATTTGTTGCTTTTAAGGGTGCCTATGAAATTGCTTCTTTGATTGAAAAGTATGATGCTACTCTTTACAAATCTGAAAATTTTGCCATATTTAAATATTGTTATGATAATTATGCTTCTAATGCCTATGTTAAACCATATATTCAGGCCTACTCCGCTGTCCAAGAAGAGACTAATATTTTGCAGGAGTCTATGGAAGAAAAAATTAATGACATTGTGAGCTCATTGGATGAAAAAGATGAGCATGAGAGCGAAGAACAAAAGGAGGAAGAGCGGATTAGCTACCCGTGCCCACCTTCTAATGAGAGTAACTCTTCAAGTCATACATTGTTTAATTTCCCTTCGTGCATACCGAAGGATGAATGCTATGATGATTGCTATGATCCCGTTGATTATTTTGAAATATCCCTTTTTGATGATGCTTGCTATGCTTGTGGCCAAGATGCCAATATGAATTATGCCTATGGAGATGAACTTGCTATAGTTCCTTATGTTAAACATGAGATAGTTGCTATTGCACCCACACATGATAGTCGTATTATCTTTTTGAATTCTCCAAACTACACCATATTGGAGGAGTTTGCACTTATTAAGGATTATATTGATGGGTTGCCTTTTTCCGTTACACATGATGATTTTGATGAGTATAATATGCATGTTCTTGCTGCTCCTAATTGCAATTATTATGAGAGAGGAAGTACATCTCCGCCTGTCTATGTTTCCAACATGATAAAATTGCAAGAAACTGCTTATACTATCCATTGGCCTTTACTTGATGTGCGTGAATTGTTCTTGTATGACATGCCTATGCATAGGAAGAGAGTTAGACTTTGTTGTTTCATGACACATATCACTTTGTGCTCACTACTAAATGCCAAATCATTGCTAATTAAAATTGGCTTTGATATACCTTGGGATCCGGGTGGATCCATCACTTTAGCACTATATGCCTAGCTTAATGGCTTTAAAGAAAGCGCTGTCAGGGAGACAACCCGGAAGTTTTAGAGATACATTTATTTCTGTTGTGTGCTTTTATAAAGATTAAAAACAAAAAAATAAAGAGGGGAACCCAAAACTTTTTCAAAAAAGAAAAGTGAAAGTAAGAAGGACGAGCACCGTTGAAATGGGGGAGCTCCTTGAACTTTGTTCATGCCCATGGAAAGTTTGCAAATCTTGAATTACAGAAAGTTTTCATGAAAAATAATCATCCCCTTGTACAATTCCATTGTATTATAAAAATAATGTGCCAAGGTTTGCCTTTAGGATGTTTACAATGCTTGTTGGTTTGTACGGTGCAGGACAGAAACTTTGGCTGTAGTGCGCGATTTTACATTTTTTGCTGGAACGCCAAATGGTTCTGAAACTTTTTGCACTGTCTTTCTATACAAATTGTTGTTTTGTACTAATTTTGGCAGAATTTTTCAAGTATCAGAAGTATGGTGAATGTTCAGATTATTACAGACTGTTCTGTTTTGGACAGATTATGTTTTTGATGCATAGTTTGCTTGTTTTGCTGAAACTATCGTTTTCTATCAGTGGATTAAGCCATGGAAAAGTTATATTACAGTAGCTACAATGCAAAAACAAAATATGAATTGGTTTGCAACAGTACTTAGAATAGTGATTTGCTTTATTATACTAACGGATCTTACCGAGTTTTTTGTTGAAGTTTTGTGTGGATGAAGTGTTCGAAGATCGAGGAGGTCTCGATGTGAGGAGAAGAAGGAGAGGCAAGAGCTCAAGACTGGGGATGCCCAAGGCACCCCAAGTAAATATTCAAGGAGACTCAAGCATCTAAGCGTGGGGATGCCCCGGAAGGCATCCCCTCTTTCTTCAACAAGTATCAGTATGTTTTCGGATTCGTTTCATTCATGTGATATGTGCAACTCTTGGAGCGTCGTGTGCTTTCTATTTTTCCTTTTAATAAATGCACCATTCTGGTATGAGATAGTCCTTGGTTGATTTATAGAATGCTCTTTGCACTTCACTTATATCTTTTGAGTATGGCTTTATAGAATACTTCATGTGCTTCACTTACATCATTTGAAGTTTGGATTGCATGTTTCTCTTCACATAGAAAACCGCCATTTGTAGAATGCTCTTTTGCTTCACTTATAATTGTTAGAGCCTGGGCATAAATTTTGTAGAAAGAATTAAAACTCTCTTGCTTCACTTATATCTATTTAGAGAGTTGACAGGAATTAGTCATTCACATGGTTAGTCATAAAATCCTACATAAACTTGTAGATCGCTGAATATGATATGTTTGATTCCTTGCAATAGTTTTGCGATATAAAGATGGTGATATTAGAGTAATGATAGTGGGTAGTTGTGGATTGTAGAAATACTTGTGTTGAGGTTTGTGATTCCCGTAGCATGCACGTATGGTGAACCATTATCTGACGAAGTTGGAGCATGATTTATTTATTGAGTGTCATCCTTTGTGTGGAGGTCGGGGGCACGCGATTGTTAACTCCTACCAACCTCCCCCCTAGGAGCATGCGTGTAGTACATGGTTTCGATGGCTAATAAATTTTTTCAATAAGCATGTGAGTTCTTTATGACTAATGTTGAGTCCATGGATTATACGCACTCTCACCCTTCCACCATTGCTAACCTCTCTTGTACCGCGCAACTTTCGCCGGTACCATACGCCCACCATATACCTTCCTCAAACCAGACACCATACCTACCTATTATGGCATTTCCATAGCCATTCTGAGATATATTGCCATGTAACTCCACCGTTCCGTTTATTATGACACGCACCATCATTGTCATATTGCCTTGCATGATCGTAAGATAGCTAGCATGATGTTTCCATGGCTTGTCCGTTTTTTGATGTCATTGGTACGCTAGATCATTGCACATCCCGGTACATCGCCGGAGGAATTCACATAGAGTCATATTTTGTTCTAGCTTCGAGTTGTAATCTTTGAGTTGTAAGTAAATAAAAGTGTGATGATCTTTATTATTAGAGCATTGTCCCATGTGAGGAAAGGCCAAATAAAAAATAAGAAGGCCTAAAAAAATAGAGAGGGGCTAAAAAAAGAGAAAGCCCCATAAAAAAACAAAAAACAAAAAAATGAGAGAAAAGAGAGAAGGGACAATGCTACTATCCTTTTCCACACCTGTGCTTCAAAGTAGCACCATGATCTTCATAATAGAGAGTCTCTTGTTTTGTCACTTCCATATACTAGCGGAAATTTTTTGTTATAAAACTTGCTTGTATATTCCAACGACGGGCTTCCTCAAATGCCCTAGGTCTTCATGAGGAAGCAAGTTGATGCACACCCACTAGTTTTATTTTGAGCTTTCATACACTTATAACTCTAGTGCATTCCTTACATGGCAATCCCTACTCACTCACATTGATATCGATTGATGGACATCTCCATAGTCCATTGATTTGCCTAGTTGATGTGAGGCTTTCTCCCACCTTTTGTCTATCACCACCTTCTATTCCACCCATAGTGCTATGTCCATGGCTCACGCTCATGTATTGTGTGAAAGTTGAAAAGGTTTGAGAATACTAAAGTATGAAACAATTGCTTGGTCCGGGGTTGTGCATGATTTAAATACTTTGTGTGGTGAAGATGGAGCATAGCCAGACCATATGATTTTGTAGGGATAACTTTCTTTGGCCATGTTATTTTGAAGAGACATGATTGCTTTATTAGTATGCTTGAAGTATTATCGTCCTAATGTCAAATGATAGACTATTGCTTTGAATCAGTCATGTCTGAATATTCAAGCCATGATTAGATTACATGATCAAGATTATGCTAGGTAGCATTCCACATAAAAAATTATCTTTTTTACCATTTACCTACTCGAGGACGAGGAGGAATTAAGCCTGGGGATGCTGATACGTCTCCGTTGTATCTATAATTTTTTATTGTTCCATGTGAATATTCTACAACTTTCATAAACTTTTGGCAACTTTTTATACTATTTTTGGGACTAACATATTGATCCAGTGCCTAGTGTCAGTTCCTGTTTGTTGCATGTTTTTTGTTTCGCAGAATATCTATATCAAACGGAGTCCAAACGGAATAAAAACAGACGGAGATTTTTTTTGGAATATATGTGAATTTTGGGAAGCGGAACCACCACGAAACGATGCTCGAGTGGGACTCGAGGGTGGGGGGCGCGCCCCCTGCCCAGGGCGCGCCCTGGGCCCTCGAGGCCACACTGTAAGGCGGTTGATGCCCTTCTTTCGCCGCAAGAAAGCTAATATCCGGATGAAAATCGTGGCAAAAAATCAGCCCAGTCGGAGTGACGGATCTCCGGGAATATAAGAAACGGTGAAGGGACAGAATCTGGGAACGCAGAAATAGAGAGAGACAGAGAGACATATCTAATCTCGAAGGGGCTCTCGCCCCTCCACCGCCATGGAGGCCATGGACCAGGGGCGAAACAATTCTCCCATCTAGGGAGAAGGTCAAGGAAGAAGAAGAACGAGGGGGGCTCTCTCCCCCTCGCTTCCGATGGCGCCGGAGTGCCACCGGGGCCATCATCGTGTGACGGCGATCTACACCAACACCTCCGTCATCTTCACCAACATCTCCATCACATTCCCCCATCTATCTACAGCGGTCCACTCTCCCGCAACCCGCTGTACCCACTACTTGAACATGGTGCTTTATGCTTCATATTATTATCCAATGATGTGTTGCCATCCTATGATGTCTGAGTAGATTATCGTTGTCCTATCGGTGATTGGTGAATTGCTATGATTGATTTAATTTGCTTGTGGTTATGTTGCTGTCCTTTGGTGCCCATCATATGAGCGCGCGTGTGGATCACATCATAGGGTTAGTTGTATGTTGATAGGACTACATATTGGAGGGCAAGAGTGATAGAAGCTTCAACCTAGCGTAGAAACTGATGCATACGGGATTGAAGGGGGACCGATATATCTTAATGCTATGGTTGGGTTTTACCTTAATGAATGTTAGTAGTTGCGGATGCTTGCTAATAGTTCCAATCATAAGTGCATAGAATTCCAAGTAAGGGATGACATGCTAGCAGTGGCCTCTCCCTCATAAAACTTGCTATCGGTCTAGTAATGTGGTCAATTGCTTAGGGGTAATTTCACAACTCCTACCACCACTTTTCCACACTCGCTATATTAACTTTAGTTGTGTCTTTATCTTAACGGCCCCTAGTTTATATTAACGTGCTCTTTATATTCTTGCAAACCTATCCAACAAAAACTACAAAGTACTTCTAGTTTCAAACTTCTTCTAGGTAAAGTAAACGTCAAGCGTGCATAGAGTTGTATCGGTGGTCGATAGAACTTGAGGGAATATTTGTTTTGCCTTTAGCTCCTCGTTGGGTTCGACCCTCTTACTTATCGAAAGAGGCTACAACTGATCCCCTACACTTGTGGGTTATCACTCGCCAGGGAGGACGAAAGTCTCTGGACGACGGTGCACCTTGCCCCAAGGTGGGCGCCAAACGTCGGGCTTTTGGTGCGACATATGCCAACGGGTAGCGTATCATGCATGGGGACAATAGAACGTCGCCGGGCCCTGGAAGCGGGATTAGGCGATACTTAGGACGCCTACGAATCTTACCCAGGTTTGGGGCTCTCCGAGGAGATAACACCCCTAGTCCTGCTCTGGGGGCGCTCCACGTCATGACTAATATCAATAGGGTGGCTACAAGGTTGCTCCTTGAGCTGTGTCATCTAGAGGAGGAAGAAGGGAAAGGCTAGCTCTCTACCTTTGCTCTAGGGAATCGAAATGGATGCAAGGGTTTCACCCTATCTCTCTCTATGTCTCTCTTCTTGTTAGAGTCCAACCCCTCCATATGGAGGACCCTGGGGGGTTTATATAGGCCTACCCCCAGGAGTACAATAGTAATCTAGGCGGAATGGCCCCCAGCTGTCAGCGTCTTCGGGTGTCGGACTCTTCGCCTGTCTGCTGGGGCCCGCAGTCTGTGGGCCCCCATGACTACCTTTCACTGTAGGCGCTCCTCTGCAGACGGCAGCATCGTCAGGAGGGAAATGGCTACAGTGCCACCATCTCCCGCCGTACGCTGCCACCATGTCCTGTCTTGTCATCTTGATGAGGTTGAGACTCCTAGGGCACGGTGAGCCGCATGCTACGAGGAGGACCATCTCCCCAGGCCACCTGCCAGGGGCCGCTTGCCTCTGGCTCACCCACTGGCCGGTGGGTCCTGCCGCCTGCTGGCCCTGTCGCCTGTGGGTGATGGGATCATGGCTTCCTATGACTGAGGCTTGGTCACTGGCATCATGGCTATAGTGATGCGCCGCTCAAGAGGCGTCCATAAGATACACATTCACTGTAGCCACGCCCTTATAGATTCTCTAAGGAAATGCTCAACTGTAGCCATGCCCTAGCCTTGTCGTGGCTCCCCAACACGCGTCTCGAGGGGGAGGTGTAGGGTCGTCTCGTAGGGTCTCGGGCTCCTGCCGCCTGCTAGCAACCGGCTCCTGGGCTTAGCTGTCCCAGGAGGCGGCCTGATGAGTAGGCAGCCGTGGGTAACAGGCGGGCTTCAATTGTCCTGAAATACCACGGGTGGTCGATGAGGACACCCGTGGTCAATATCTCCGACACCGTGCTTGCGGCTGAACCAGAGATGAAGCATGGCCGCGACCACCCAGAGTCATCGAAGAGCAGCCGTCCATTCTGCAGCTTGCACAACGTGCACAAAAACAACACCGACGATTGTGAGGAGCTCAGGGCTATACGCGACGGGCGCGTTGGCCGACGCCCTGAGCGCAGTGACCGAGGCTACGGCCATGGAGGAAGCCGAACTGGGGGCGCTGGGACGACTGCGCCCCCCGTCAGGAGTGGCGCGATCAGCCTCGTGAGGACCGCTGGCGCGATCAGCCTCGTGAGGAGCGCTGGCGCGATCATCCTTGCGAGGGCGCCTGGAGGGACCACCCCTGCGAGGGTGCCTGGAGGGACCGGCCTCGTGAGGACCGTCCTCAGGGCGGCATCCCTCCACTGCCACCACTAAGGAGGAACGACGACCAGGGCTGGGGGCTTCTAGGAGCCTCACGCCATCGCCTGCATCTTGGGCGGTGCGCAGGCTCCAGCCTCTCAGCGCATCTTCAAGTAGTTGGCCCGAGAAGTAAATGCAACTCTTCCCAGGATAGAAGCCACACGACCGCTCAAGTGGTCCAAGTGCACCATCACCTTCTGCTCAGTTTACCAGCTCAAGTGCGCGGCAACCGCCGGTGCTCTTCCAATGCTCTGCTCACCCGTCATCAGCAATGTCCAAGTCACCAAGACCCTCGTCGATGGCGGTGCAGGGCTCAACGTCCTCTCCGTCGACACGTTTGATCGTCTCCAAGTGCCGTATGACCAGCTGCAGCCCACCAGACCTTTCTCAGGAGTGATCGACGGCTCCACCACCCCAATCGGGCAGATTCGGCTCCCCGTTATGTTCGGCACCCGCAACAACAACCACACCGAGCTCATCGACTTCGATGTCACTCACATCCGTCTCCCATATAATGCCATTCTTGGGTATCCAGCCCTGGACAAGTTAATGGCAGTGAGTCACCATGGTTACAATGTCCTCAGGATGCCCAGGAGCTGTGACATCATCACCATCGCGTGCGAAGAAAAGGATGCTGTGCGCTACCTGGAGCGCGCTTACCAGGCTGCGGCAGTCGAGGACCCACACAACGAAAACACCATCTAGCCCCTGAAGCTATCCCGAAGAAGAAGAAGTAGCAGCTGCTCGCCCTGGAGCCTCATGAAGATGCAGCACCCGGCGGCCGCGCCTCAGGATCCGCACCCATGGATGGGATGCCTCCCTCTCTCACATAGGAAGGCGCGCCCGGCGCCCCTCTCAGGCTGGGCTCGGGGGCTCTCTTCTGGAAGGCCTTCGACCTAGCCAATGTCTCGAGGGAGGCGCTCGGGCACCATGTGGAGGTGTGCTTCACCGCATGTTTCCCTCAAGAGAGCGCAAGGCACGAAGTGCCAAGTGCTTAGGAGTTCATCGACCAGACCATTGAAGACTTGCAGGTACCAAGGGCGATGCGGGGCGAGCGCCGCCCTGCACCGCAAAGTGCAGTTGTCGTCCCAGGCTCAGGCGACGGGGTGCGCGTCTGTGACAACGTCCCAGGACTCAACAAAATCACGTCTCAGGAGCTCTACTGGCTGTCTCAGGTGGTCCGGTGCGAGGTCCCCCCTTACAACTACGTTCACATGCCCTTCGGCTTGCCGAACCAGGCGGCCCTGCACCAGCGCCACATGCGGGACTTTTTGGCGGTTCGCGAGGGCAGGCATCAGGAGATCCTGGCTGAGGTGGCATTGGTTCTTCGCGAGCTCTCGGAACGTCAGGAGCCTCACGAGGCCCCGGAGTCCGGCGGCTCGTCAGGAGCGACATCTGCAGCGAGCATCTTCATCTACGTCAACATCACTCCAGCATCGATGCCAGGTGACTTTGTTTCAGTTTTTTTAGTTGGGGGCGCCCCTCGGGCTGCATCATCCCCAAGTCGCACGGACTTGCCCCTGCGACGTGTATCCTTTTGCATCCTTAGCTTACTCTGTTGGGGGTGCCCCTCGGGCTGCATCATCCCCAGGCCGCACGGGTCCGTCCCTATGGCATGTATCGCATTTTGCATCACCTGGAGTAGCTCGCTTCCTCTTATGGATTACCTTATGATCATCACCTGCTCACTCACCACCTCTTTTGGCCTCCCTTGCTGCCGAACGGACTCCTGCTCATCCCGCAATGGGGGCTTCACACGTTGGCACGACGCTGTCGGATCTCGGGTTCTGGCAAAACCCTTAAGGTTCGAACTCTGGGGTGCGCACGAAGATCTCTCCTTTCGCCCTAGCTCTTCTACTCACCAATCCCTAAGCCTAGCTCGTGAAACCCAAAGAACAAGGGACACAGAGTTTATACTGGTTCGGGCCACCGTTGTGGTGTAATACCCTAATCCAGTGTGGTGTGGTGGATTGCCTTGTAGGCTGATGAAGAACAAGTACATGGATGAACTACCTCATGAGGAGAGGGGCTCTTGTGCTCGGGTGAGCTTGTGGTGTGTGGCCTTCTATCTGATCGACTCAAGATGAGATGAGCCAAATGGTGGTGGCTAGTCCTATTTATAGTGGACCGGGGGTCCTCCTCCCAAATATTGAGAGGGAAGGGATCCCACAACGGCCAAATTTGAAGGGGGGCAGCTAGTACAAGCTATCTTGATAAAAGGTGGTCTTCGCCTGCCAAAGGCTCTGGTGGTGACGCCGTCGTAGGCTCCGTGGTGACCGCCGTTCTACTGTCCTGTTGGCCTTGGTCTTGTTGCACCGATAGGGAAGCCTTTGCCTGACGCCTCGGGACTCTTCGCCTACACCTACTCCTTTAGCACCAAAGAGGAAACTGTCACTCTGTGTGTGCTGGCACTCGCCTAGCTTTGGTCGTCACTGCTCACGTCACGAGGACCTCGCGAGGTGCCCCTTGCCTCGATATCTTCGATCCTCATGAGCCGTCCTAGTGAGGCCGCCCCAGGGGATGCCCTGTGTCGTCCGTCTCACGAGGCTTGGCCCCTCGCGAGGGTCTTGAGTGTTTTGCCGAAGATGCTGGGCCGTACCAGGCCGCCTGGTGAGCCACGCCCTGGGCCGTAGGCAGGCAAGTCTGGGTACGCCCGTTCCCAGAACGCCGACAGTAGCCCTCGGGCCCAAGGTGCGCTCGGGATTGGCTTCGCGGCGAAGCCAATTGTCAAGTGCGGAGCCCTGCGGGCCACAAAAGCCTGCGGCATGGACTGACGCGTGGCGATTGACGGGACGTAGGCATCTCCACTTCCCCACGCAGCCTTGGCGACTACGCGACTTGACAACTCCCTGCATGCACAGAAGTCATCATTACCTCGATCAAGGAGGCCTGCGGTTGGCCTTCTTCAGGCTATAAATAAGGCGGCGAGTGGGGGTGGGGGGTCCTCGCTGCCCATCTTCTTCCTTCGTTCCTCTTGCTTCTTCTTCTTCCTTGCCCTTTACTTGGCGGAGCTGCTCATGGCGCCGATCCAGCAATTTTCCATCGCTGAGAAGGGGAAGACTCCTCATGAGGAGCCAGGGGTACTCCCTCCAAAGAAAAGACCAATCCGTCCTCATGGCGCCAGTGCATCGGGCCACAGAGGGGAGGTTGGCGCCCAGCGCGGCCCGCGCCATGGCCGCGTTGTAGTGATGCACGCTGCCATCCCGCGAGCACATGCCAGAGGCTCCTCGCGTGAGTTTGTGGTGTGGGCGGCGATGCCTCCTAGATCTTGGATACGCTTCCCGCCATTCTTCGCTGCGGAGGTGCCGTCGAGGGGGCCACTCGGGCTATGGTTGCGACACGCCGAGTGCCGGGCCCCGGCGACGAGGGCGGAGGTTAAGGTCGTCTCCCCGGGCAAGGTCTTCATGACCCGCGGATGGGGCAAAGTCGCGCGCGCCTGCGGCTCGGAGGGTGCCCTCGCCATCCACTTCGAGTACGACGACGCCTCCATGATGTGCTTCAAGGTGTTCGACGAGGAGGGACGCCGCCTGGAGTGCTGCCCTGGAGCGGGCTGTCGGGGTGACGCTACGGCTGGTGCCACACCAGCCATTGATCTTGATACTAGCTCGCCCATCAGCAGCGATGGCCTCCGGATGTCCAGCAGCTCTCCTGAGTCTGACGAGTCCCCAGAGACGAGCGATGACAACTACGCGCCCAAAACGCGTCGGGCTCGCGAGCATGTCGCTGGCGGTGATCTTCCCAGGGTCGGAGGTGGGCCACCGTGGCCCACTGTTGACGATGGCGGCCATAGTTAGGATCCCCTGAAGTCCTTTTGTGGCGTTCCATACGAGGATTCAAAGCCAGCCCCACGGGGGTATGTAAAGAACTTGTAACGCTTTTGCTCTTATCTTGCTGTCTTTGCTGGTACACCCTACTCGTGAGCCCTGTTTCAGCAAATCGCCCCTTTTTTACCGTTTCGGTTGCATAGTGCTCTAGGCCGACAGGCCCTAGTCCCAAGGCAAGCTGCAGCCGTCGCTGGTATTCCAGGTCGCGATGCCGTGGTCAAGGCCAGGAGGTGAGCGGCCCGAGGTCCGATAAGAGCTCCTGAGGCACTATGCTCAAGAGGCCCCCCTTGGCGTGCAAGCCGCTCCCGGAGGTTAAAAAAGCAAGGCGGCGTTGCTGACGCATGACTACCAAATCCCGTTCTGTGAGCGAGGACGGGGCACCAAGGAGTTAACTACTTATCTTGATGAGCATGGGGTGATTCTACAAACGGCGCGCCTAGTTTGTTTCCTGATGTTGCGAGGCTGAGATTTCGCGATTTCCTCCCTGCTGGTCCTAGAGTTCTGCGTCGGTAGGGCCCGGCCCCGCGCATACCTCAGCCACCACTAGCTTGTCCAGGTCACTGGGCCAAGGCCAGGGAGTGAGGGGCTATGTGGCCAGTTCGGCTCCTGAGTTGTGATACTCAGGAGTCCCCCTTGACGTGCAAACGGTCCCTAGGTAGGATGCGCTAGGCAGGGCTTTGGTGTTCCGCGTCGGCAGGGCCCGGCCCCGCGTGTACCTCAGCCGCCGTTGGCCTTGACCGGAAACCAGGACAAGACTAGGGAGTGAGGGGCTACGGGACCAGTTAGGCCCTTGGGTCACGATTCCCAAGGGTCCCTCTTGACGTACGAACAGCCTTGAGGGAAGGGAATGCTGGACTCAGACCTTGAAGTTCTGCGTCGGCAGGGCCCGGCCCCGCGCGTACCTCAGCCGCCGTTGGCCTTGACCGGAAACCAGGACAAGACCAGGGAGTGAGGGGCTATGGGACCAATTAGGCCCTTGGGCCGCGAAGCCCGATGGTCCCCCTTGACGTACAAAAAGACCTCATACCTGTCCTTGCTATGCTTGCGCTCGGGAGGGTTGTGAGTCGACCAAGCCCGGGGGACCTGGTGGGGGCGTACGCCAGGCGTGACCTGAGCACAGCCGCCGTGCCCAGCCCCCTCATGCTACCCTCCCGAGGGGAACGCAACGTGGTGGGGCTGGTCACTAAGCCCAGGGGCTCCCTGAGGTTAATGCGGCCGTGAGGCCAACCCCAATTGTTTATCACCAGCGCGGAGCATGGCGCTATTGTCCTTGCACGGGCATAGCCGCTCCTTAACCGTGTTGTCTGCCAGCGTGGAGCATGGTGCTTCCACTGGACCGTGGGGAGTCCCTACTGCGGAGAGCCCCTGAGCATATACAGCCCTGCCCGGACACGTGGCTGGCATGGTGGGGCTAGATGAGGTGTATCTGGGCACCCGTGAGCTACCGCGGGACTCACGAGGCCCTACCTCAAGGCAGGTTATGCCTGGTCTTGAATGAGAGCGCTTGAGGTGACCCTGCAAGATGGTTAGGCAACCTGCGCTGGATGAATCCCTCGAGACCACCACATGAGAAGGCCGGACACCAACGACCCCAGGAGGTGATGCGAACAGGGCCGGCCTTCCAGACAGAGCTCAGCCGTTGGATTTATCTACGCTGCAGGGATGGACCCGAGCACAGACGTCGTGCCTAGTCTTCTCATGTGGATATCCTAAGAAAAGACAACCGGCGCGTTGCTCCCATAGCGGCGAGGCACAATACCGTGCGCCCCAACTCACCTGCTAGCATCCGGCTCGAGCGCGGGCGAGGCACCAAGGGCCACGGGAGGTGACGTACACGGGGCTGGCCCACGAGCCAGAGCTCAGCTGCTTGGATTTGGCGACGCTGCAGGACGGACCCGAGCACAAACACCATGACCTCCCTCGATCATAAGACGGATGCAAGCAACCTTGCGAGGGCGAAAGATGTTCATGGTATAGGAGCGACGGCCAAATTGATGAGTGATTCAAATGCAGCTGACAAAAACAGTAACACTAGCTCAAGTAAAATGCAAGGGAGATACATGCCACAAGGACAGACCAGTGCGGCCTGGGGATGATGTAGCCCGAGGGGCGCCCCCAACAAGGTGAGCTGAGATGCAAAAGGATACACGTCGTGGGGATAGGCCCGTGCGACCTAGGCATGATGCAGCCCGAGGGGCGTTCCCAGTTGAACAAAAACTGGAAAATGTCACCTGGCACAGTTGCTGGAGTGGTGTTGGTGTAGCTGAAGATGATCGACGTAGATGCTGCTCCTTATGCGCCGCCTGGATCCGGCACCTCGTGAGGCTCTCGGGTTCCCCAGATCTCGCGGAGGGCCGAGTCCAGCTCCGCCAGGATCTCCTTATGCCTGGCCTCGCGAGCCGCTAGGACTTCCCGCATGTGGTGCTGGTCCAGGGTCGCTTGGTTCAGAAGGCCGAAGGGCATGCACACGTAGCTGTGAGGGGGACCATAGCATCGGCTGACCTGGGAAGGCTAGTAGAGCTCCTGAGATGCAATCCCGTTGAGTGCGGGGACGTTGACGCAAACACGCAGCCCGTCTCCTAAGCCTGGGCCGACAGTTGTACTCAGAGGAGAGGGCCGGCGCTCGCCCCGTATTGCCCTTGGCACCTGTAGGTCTTCAATGGTCTAGCTGATGAACTCCTAAGCGCTTGGTGCCTCACACCTCAAGGCCTCCGGTGGGAAGTGTGCGGCGAAGCACTCCTCCACATTGTGCCCGAGCGCCTCCCTCATGACATTGGCTAACTCAGAGGTCCTCCAGAGGAGAGCCCCCGAGACCAGCCTAAGGGGGGCGCCGGGCGCGCCTTCCTACGCGAGAGAGGTAGGCGGCCCCTCCCTTGGTGTAGGTCCCGAGGTGCCGCCGCCTGGTGCTGCATGCCCATGAGGCTCCAGGGTGAGCAACTGCTTCTTCTTCTTCTTCTTGGGGACGACCTCAGGTGGGTAGATGATGTTGTCGTTGTATGGATCCTCAACTGCTGCCGCCTGGTAAGCGCGCTCGAGTGAGCACACTGCGTCCTTCTCCTCATAGGCGATGCTAATGACGCCGCCGCTTCCCGGCATCTTGAGGACGTTGTAGCCGTGGTGAGTCACTTCCATGAACTTGGCCGGGGCTGGGTACCCGAGGATGGCGTTGTAAGGGAGATGGATGTGGGCGACATCGAAGTCGATGAGCTCAGTGTGGTAGTTGTCACGCTTGCCAAAGGTGACAGGTAGGTGGACCTGCCCTACGGGGGTGGTGGAGCCGTCAGTCACTCCGGAGAAGGGCTTGGTAGGCAGCAACTGGTCGTAGGGTACTTGGAGGCTGTTGAATGTCTCGATGGATAGGACATTGATCCCTAAACCACCGCCGATGAGGGTCTTGGTAACTTGGACGTTGTTGATGATGGGCGAACAAAGCATCGGGAGGGCGCCAGCCGTAGCCGCGCACTTGAGCTGGTCTGCAGAACTGAAGATGATGGGGCACCTGGACCACCTGAGTGGGCGAGTAGCCTCGAGCTTGGGGAGAGCCGCGTTTACTTCACGCGCTAACTGCTTGAAGAGGCGCTGAGAAGCTGGGGCCTATGCTCCACCCAAGATGCAGGCGATGGCTGGTGGCTCCTGGAAGCCCCTAGTCCCCTCGTCCTGGCCGTCGTTTCTCCTTGGCGGTGGAAGAGGTGGAAGGCCGGCCCTTCCCTGAGGACGGTCCTCCCGTGGCTGGTCCCTCAAGGTGTCCTCGCGGGGCTGGCCGCGCCATCGGTCCTCCCGACGTTGATCATGCCACTCCGGGCAGTCCGACTTCCCCCGCGGCCGTAGCCACGGTTGCCGCGCTCTGGACGTTGGATGATGCATCCCTTGCAGGGGACCCATGTACAACTACATTGCCAAGACCGAGATCGGCAAGACCCCGTAGACGCCCGAACGACTACCGGATCGCCAAGTCCAGTGATATGCCAAGTACCTCTACCGATGGCGCAAACATCTACAGAAAATGTGTACCACTACCGTCGCGAGAACAACTACTTCCTCTTCAAATCGTGTACCTCTTCCGTCGAATTCGACCCCCTCCACAACGCACACTCCGAAGGTATAACCCCGAGACGATGCTCATGGATGAATGAATGTGTGATGTATGAGATGCCCGTGTTTGCCTCGAGTCCGAGTTGACGTTGCATGTTTCTCTGCGTTTGCCATGCCATCGACCCGTGGGAACCCGGTAATGGGTTCACCCCACCATCTTGCTTGACACACTCACGCCACCATTTCTTTTGCGTCGGCATCTCAACGAGTTACCGGAAGTGATTTGTTGCCATGGCACCATTTCGGTTATTGCCTATGTGGCACCCTTTCTTTCCACCAAGGTGACGAAATACCCCATATCTTGCTCATGTCAACTTTTAATAAAAATTGCAAAAAAAACTTGCAAATGTCATCCGCACCATGATAACAACATTTAAATGGTTAAAATTGTTGTTTCCTTAAACAATTGGTAAATGACATGGGGATTTTCCGAAATTGTTGTTTTTATTTTCGGCCTCATTTAAACTTGCATAAATAGGTAGTTTCCTTATGCTTCACCTCTTGCCATGTTAAATTAACATCTAATATTGTTGGGTACCTAACCGAGATCAAATTAAATAAATAGAATGTGGTGTTTTGTCAATATGCAACACGTCGCATATTGAGCTCTGCTTAAATTGTAGTGTTGTTTGTTGCACTTTGCCATGCCATGCATAATTAAACCGGGCATGCATCACACTTGGTTGTGCATCATATGCCTTGTTTATGCTTGTGTGTTTACCGTGTTGTTTGCTTCTTTCCGGTTGCTTCTCTCATTAGCTTCGGTTTCGTTCCGGAGTTGTGAGGATTTGTTCGACTACTTAATGGACTCGTTCTTCTTCCTAGCGGGATCCCAGGCAAGATGACCGTTCCCCGATATCACCTCTATCTTTGCTTTGCTAGTTGTCTCGCTCTATAGTTATGCCTCGATGCCTATTCTTGTCTTGTCAGCCTCCTATGTTGCCATGAAACACTCTAACCGCCTTCCCGGCAAACCGTTGATTGGCTAAGTACGCTTTTGCTCAGCCCCTCTTATAGCGTTGTTAGTTGCAGGTGAAGTTGGAAGATTGCTCCATGTATAGACTTCTTTATTGGGATAACACAATATATATATCATAATTAATTAATGCACATATATATGGGAAGTGCGTCGAAGGCTTGGCTTCTGCATGGTGTTTTGTTCCACTCATGCCACCTTAGGACCCAATAAACCGGTGTTATGTTCTTTGATTTTGCGTTCTTAACATGGTTGGGGTTTATGGGCCCCCCTTGATAATTTGCACTGCTTAAAGCTTTTCCAACAAGATCCAACTTTGGTACTACATTTGCCTAATAACTAAAAACTTGCATAGGGAGTAATTAACCCGAGTTCTTAATCAACAACCCGGGCCAGTGCTCCTCATGAGTGCTGGTCCAAACTGGGCAACCCACGGGGCCGCCTTGGGGAAACCCGACGTATCTGATATATACCTGTAGCTTTTCCCATCCGATCGTGGCCTGAGACGAGATACGTGCGGCTACTATCAGGGTGTCGGCACGCCAGGAGGTCTTGCTGGATTAGTTTTACCTTTATCGAAATATCTTGAGCACGGGATTCCGAGAATACTCGGGTCTTCCCAACATGGAGTTGCGACTTCGCGGATCGTGAGCTTGTGATGGGCTAAGTTGGGACACCCCTGCATGGTTATGAACTTTAGAAAGCCATGCCCGCGGTTATGTGGCTGATGGGAATTTGTTAATATCCGGTTGTAGATAACTTGACACCATATCCTTAAGAATACACTACCTGTGTGAGTAACCGTGACGGTCTCTTTTTGAAGGGTTTTTTGGAAAGTGAACACGATGGGGTTATGCATGAATGTGAGTAGCTAGGATCACCTATTGATCATATTTGGAGGCCATTGGCACATATCCTCATCTCGCTCTGAATTCGTAAGCTAGTTGCTTAGTGCTTGCTGCAAACACTTTATTACCTCTCCACACCTAAAGGCTTTGTTAGTTTTGATACCCGGGAATGGGATTTCTGAGTCCTTGTGGCTCACAGTTTACAAACACACCAGATGCATGTACAGCCAAGAACGATGCAGGAGATGGACCAGAACTTCACTGGGAGTTCGATGAAGCGCGTGGTCGTATGTATATGACATACCCCGACAATTAGTAGTGGTCCCTACTAGGGGCGATCAGGACTTGTGGTCGTGGTATCTTTTCTCGTTTGATTTCGTCCGTAGCCGGACCCTGTGTTATTTGGATGAATGTATGCTACTGTATTAATTGTTTTACGTTGCGAGTGTAAGCCAACTATTTTACTCTTTCATCCCTGTTCTTTACATGAGTTGTGCAAAGATACCACGCTTGCGATCATTCCAGAATGCGCTTATGTCTCTAACTCGTGCGTCAACACGTAGGAGATATAGTCGCATCCTGGGCATTACAAGTTGGTATCTAGAGCCTTCTCCGACCTAGGAGCCCCCTGATTGATCGAACCGCTGACGGTTGAGTCTAGGCACACACACAAAAAAATGTTTTGAGTCATATATATATCAGAGAGTAGGATTTCTTTTTTACTTCTCATCCCCTTCGTCGCTCTGGTGAGGTTTCCTGATGTTGTTTTAACATCACTATCCTCAAATTTAACCAGAATTATTTTTAGGATCACGCGGGTATTGTTTGGATTGTTCCGATATCTTTGTGACGAGAATTCTGTCTTGGTGCCTCCCGTTTGTTTAGGCTGAGTCCCGGGGAGTTAGGCTCTGAGGTATTGTCGTCCCATTGTGTATCGTTATAGTTCTAGAATACCAGAGGCGGACGACAGCAAAAACTCTTCTATGCGTGTCTGGTGGTGAGATAACCCCGATGTCACCCAGTACTGGTGGGATAGTTCGGGAGTATTGCCACAACTAGTATAGCGGATGCGTTTCGAAGGTCCGAGGTAAACAGTTTCCGAAGGTGCCTGGTTATGTGTTGACGGATGGATATAGCTGGATGTAGGTATTGCTAGTTGGGTGAGATATTGTTCTTCCCCTGTATCCCGAACACTAGATTGCATATCCGGAAAGCTTCGGGAATTAATAGGTGGGATTCAAGTAGCTCTTAGGTAATCTTCCAACGGGTACATGATATGAGGTTGGGGTTCAACATCTAGTGGAGAGGGTATCATGGGCGTTGTTACACTAGGGGGTCGCATCTTAAAGGATCCTTGGCTATTCTGATCCGGGGAATGCAAGGCCCTTGGTAACACGTGCCATGGGGCATCATCACGAACATGTGGGATGAAACATATGTATTTGTTCCATCTATTACCTTGTTGTTTTATTCTATCTTTTTTTGTTCTCCCAAGTGCCTTCTCGATAAGTTGATGTGTCATTTAAGCTTATGGAATTCATTCGTTCAATTCTCTATTCGAATGATATTGTGAAGATTATGTTGCAACATATCTATCCTTTGTTTTTGTTTTGATTGTGGTATTCGAGTTGCTTCGATGTCAAGTGTTGATTCCATACCTTTCCTAATCTGTGTTCCATACTTCTATGGGAGTGCTAGTTCTTGATCATCAAGATTGTCATGTTAAATTCTTCTTAACCGGCGCGGTTCTCTTCAAGTTAAACCGATCCTTTCAATATGTGCCAGAACAATTCTTGGTTTTTCTCTATGGTGTTCATTCCATTCGTACCAAGTTGTCTTTGTTTTTCCCCACCCGCGGACCCTTCTTCTTCTTGGAGCCAGAATTCTTAATCAACTATCCATTTTATTCATGATTCCTTCCTTCAATGTTCTTAGCTGGTGAATTCTCGTGAAGATGCTCATGAAGCTTCAAGTTTATCATTCTCCATTCTCGTTTTTTCTCCGGTGGAGTAAATTCATGCTTCGGTGTTGTGATCATATGTCTTCCTCTTGTTTCACATGTTTTCCCTTGTTGGAATTTCTTATCCTAAGTCTATATTCACCTCCCTCTATTTCTTCTCCGGAGCCTCAAGATATCTCAGAAGATTCACGTTTCCATTCTTAATCCGTTCAAGTTATTTTGAGGTTGTTACCTGATCCATGCCATTTAATTCAACCGGTGCAATATCTCTCAAGCAATATTTTCCAACGGTGTTTCTTTTGAGTGGGCCCTAACCCACGGGTCTTTTACCAGGATCTTACCCAACTCTTCTAATTATCCGGAGTTTTTACAGAATTATTTTCAAAGTGTGATATAAGTATGGATTCCATCGGTCATATGCCATCTCCCATATCGCTTTCAAATTGTTTTCATGCTTGGTTAAACCTTCCATCTTTTCATTCTTCCGGAGTATCTCGCAAATTCTTCATGGTATTCTCGTCGTCATTCTCAGATTTTGAAGACCGAAGAAGATTTTCTCTTAAATCATATCCTTTCTCTTCAAGATTTGTGGTTCTAGCTTCATGCCATCCTCATAATTGTTTTGATCATGAGGAATCTTTTCATATCGTCCAAATCATTTCATGAGTTCTTTCCATTGTAATCCTTCGAAGGCCATCATTTCAGAAGATTTCTTCGTTCTCAGTTTTCAACTTCGTCCTCCGACTTTCTTAATTGATGCCTCTTCGTTGGTCTCCACATTCTTCCGGTGCATCATTCAAGTATTCTCTAGTCAACTTGGGATCTTTTTGTTCTCTTCTATCTAATTGACTCAAGTATTTTTGTTCATTTTCTAATTCTTCTCGGCGATTCGTTCTATTTTCTTCGTTCGTTTTCAATTCATATGGTGGTCCTCTCAAGTTTCCTCTTCCGTTGTTATCATATCATTTCACTTGTTCTTCCCAAATCCTACCGGTGGTTCCTTGGACATTCAACCAAGTTTGCGTTATATCTCTCTCTAACCATTTTCAACGCGAATAAGTAGTATGCAAATCCATTGCTTCTCATCAATTTAATTGGGGAAGGATAAGCATACAATTAATCTTATACTTATTTCCTTGAAGTGATTAATCTCTTCTTTTCAGAGTTTGTTCATCATATCACATTCACGATTCAAAGTGCTTCATCTTTCTTTCTCCGGAGTTCCAAGCTATCACAACTATCTTGTCATAAATATCCATCTAAGTCATTGTAAGGCTTAAATCTTATTCTTTTCATCCTTCACTTATCATCCTTTAATTATCGGAGTTCTTCATGGTGGTTCATCATGATTTAATTCATCCTTGAAGTGTTCTTCAATATTCTTGTTGGAGCTCAAGCATTCTTCATCGTGCATTCCGAAGTGCAATTCTTTCTACCTTATCTTTTGAGATGGTGTTATGTCATTCTTGACAATTTTCCTTCATGTTTCATGATTCACAAGTGGTCAGGAGTGATATTTTAAACCCATCATTTTCTTTGTTCAGGAGATCTTTCCAACCCTTCAATTTATTCGTTGGGGTAATCTTGGGTTGTACCTAACCTAAAAGCTTTCCCTCAGGATTGTTGCTATTTATGGTGCTTATAGATGACCCAAGTTCTCCATTTATCCTCTCGGTGAAATAATTTTTGATCTCTTTGGTGCTCTTAATCAAAGCAATTGTTTCCGTTAGTGGAAGAATTTCACCTCAAGTTTTGAAATGTTTTCCATAAGCCCACATCAAACTTATTCTTTTATTGTTGATTCTTCAACAACTCAGTTCAACCCTTCTTCGTAAGGATGTTTTCAAATTCATTTATCACAGAAGATGTTGTTTTTCTTTGTTCTTCTCACTTCATTATTTGTTGCAGAGGCTTTGTGATATTGCTATCTTCGACCCATGATCTCGTTTTGTCAAATCATGTTCCTTTCCTTGTTTATCTATTTATCCGTAGTGTCGTGTACTTCATTCAAGTTCCCTCATCTTATCTAGTTTTGCCTCTCTTTTCAACCGGAGCGCCGTCTGGAATTTTTCTTACCCCTTGTGCCATTCTTTTAATTGTTTTCGGAGGTAGTGTGTTGTTGATTTCATCAAGTATCATCCCATCTTCTCTAGTTCATGTTCACTCCTTCCATTTTCAGTCGGAGTGTTGTCCGGAGTCTTTAATTCATATTCCTTCTCTATCTTGTTTTAATCCAAGTGGTTTCAATGTCTATCTTGTCACCAAAGCTCTTGATTCTCGTGATGTCCCTTGTTCCTCCTTTTTACGGAGTGCCTTCAACTTCGTTCATCTCAGTTGTATTCTTTATTTCAATTTGGTCAACCTCTCAAGTTCGTGGTTTCACTCATTTGCCGAAGAAGCAACTTTGTTTTACCTCTTCATTTTCCTCTTCTATCTGGTGCCATCTCTAGGATCTCGGGTCGAGATCCTCTATTAGTTTGGGAGAGTTGTGACGCCCCAAGACCAACGCTCCAGAAGACTTCCAGCTATTCCGGGTTTCACCTTGTGTTTCATTTGTGCTTGCTTTATTTATGTTTGCATTGCATCATGTCATCATGCCATCATGTCTTTTAATTTTTTTTAAACTCAACTAAATAAAATTGCATAGATCTTTTGACCTATTTAAATCGAGGGAATTCATTGGTGATTTCTCTTTATAACATATCCTCCCAATAGTCTAGGGAGCTATAATAAATATTCCATTATTTTGGAATTAACCATAACACACTTGCATAATGTTCTCCATGCCTTTTGTATCTCAATTCTTGATCTCAAACTTTGCCCATAAATCCTTTTGTCATTTTCCCGAGATCCATAAAAAATTCTCAACATTTTTGGACATACCAATTACCCACTTCCTTCTCAAATTCATTAAATTTAATTCAAACGACTTTGAGATCAACTTCACAATCATGCCCACTTCTAATTTTCGTGGACTGTTCACATTTTTATGAGTCTAGGAAAATTAACCTCATACCCAAATTCTACCCCTAGATCTTTCTTTCTTCTCTTTTCTTTCTTCGTTGTTTTTTTCTTTTCTCTTTTTCTTCTAGAGTGAGAGAGAGAGAGAGATAGACCAGCTGGGCCGGCCTCCCAGCCGATGCCCTCTCCTAGGCCCAGCTAGGCCGCCCTGCTCCACTCACCTAGGCCGGCCCATCTGGCCCAAGGCCTCCAGGCCCAGCCGACACCTGTTAACCCTAGTCGAACCGTCGCTCGGTCTCTCCTCCTCTCGTTCCCTCTGCCCGCCGCCACACACCCAGAAATAGACTGTCTCTCCCTCGCACCTCCACACCCACATCGAGCCAGGCAAGATGTCATTCCCCTTGATCTGCCTCGCCTCGCGACCTCCGCCTCTTGCTCTGCTCCATCATCGCCTGACCTCCTCCTTGTGGTGCCGCCGCCGAGCCTCCCTGTCGTCCTCGTCGGCGACCAGCCAAGCCCCGTCGCTGAGTTCCATGGCCTCCACCTCGCCACCGACCTCGCCCGTCCTGAGCGCCGTCCTCCTCGACATCGGCCCCGCGCTGAGCGCCGCCTCCTCCGAAGACTGGACCTCGTTGGCACGCCGCCAGACCAGGGCGGAGCTCCTATGCTCAATCCCTCCTCCCTCTCTCTCGATTCTCTCTCATCTCTCTGTTTTCACATGAGCAGGAGCCATGGCCGAAGCTTCAAGCACGGCTTCATCTCGTCTCCGCCTCGACCTGGTGCGGGCCACCAGAAGGCAACTCCACCGCTGCCATGGCCTCGCATCCGGTCGTCCCCGCACCGTCCTCGCTGTCAAGTGCACCTCCGCGTCGCCCCGGAGTCCCTCGGCGACTTCTGTTGCTGCTCACGCCAGCCCCCTTTGCACTGCCTTGCTGCTGCCGCTGCTCTCCTTGAGCCCTCCTTCGGCCACCACTTGTTGTTGCAACCTCACCGACACCCCTAGCTCCTGCACACCTCTACGACCACCTCGATGCAAGACTCCATGAACCTCAAGTCGACTACTGTACTTTGGATCCACCCAAGTGTCTCCGAAGACCCCCCGAGTACCCCTTCGGATTCGTCAAGAGCCTCATGTATGACTACAGCCGGTGTTGCGTCAAGTACCTCTACGGAAGACCCGAATGTCTAAGAACCATGTACGAGGACAGTCACCGAAGACCTTCGAGTGAACAACTACCGTCACCGTGGATTCGACAAAACGTGTACCACTACCGTCACCGAAGACCCATGTACAACTACGTTGCCGAGACCGAGTCCGGCAAGACCCCGTAGACGCCCGAACGACTACCGGATCGCCAAGTCCAGTGATACGCCAAGTACCTCTACCGACGGCGCCGAACATCTACAGAAAATGTGTACCACTACTGTCGCGAGAACGACTACTTCCTCTTCAAAATGTGTACCTCTTCCGTCGAATTCGACCCCCTCCATAACGCACGCTCCGAAGGTATAACCCAGAGATAATGCACGTGGACGAATGAATGTGTGATGTATGAGATGCCTGTGTTTGCCTCGAGTTCGAGTTGACGTTGCATGTTTCTCTGCGTTTGCCATGCCATCGACCCGTGGGAACCCGGTAACGGGATCACCCCACCATCTTGCTTGACACGCTCACGCCACCATTTATTTTGCGCCGGCATCTCAACGAGTTACCGGAACCGATTTGTTGCCATGGCACCATTTCGGTTATCACCGCTGTGGCACCCTTTCTTTCCACCACGTTGACAAAATATCCCATATCTTGCTCATGTCAAATTTTACTAAAAATTGCATAAAAACTTGCAAATGTCATCCGCATCATGTTAACAACATTTAGATGGTTAAAATTGTTGTTTGCTTAAACAATTGCTAAATGACATGGGGATTTTCCAGAATTGTTGTTTTTTTATTTTTGGCGTCATTTAAACTTGCCTAAATAGGTAGTTTCCTTATGCTTAACCTCTTGCCATGTTAAATTAACATTTAATATTGTTGGGTACCTAACCGAGATCAAACTAAATAAATAGAATGTGGTGTTTTGTCAATATGCAACTCGTCGCATATTGAGCTCCACTTAAATTGTAGTGTTTTTTGTTGCACTTTCCCATGCCATGCATAATTAAAATGGGCATGCATCATACTTGGTTGTGCATCATATGCCATGTTTATGCTTGTGTGTTTACCGTGTTGTTTGCTTCTTTCCGTTTGTTTCTCTCGTTAGCTTCGGTTTCGTTCCGGAGTTGTGAGGATTTGTTCGACTACTTCATGGACTCGTTCTTCTTCCTACCGGGATCTCAGGCAAGATGAACGTTCCCCGATATCACCTCTATCTTTGCTTTTCTAGTTGTCTCGCTCTATAGTTATGCCTCGATGCCTATTCTTGTCTTGGTAGCCTCCCATGTTTCCATTAAACACTCTAACCGCCTTCCCAACAAACCGTTGATTGGCTAAGTATGCTTTTGCTCAGCCCCTCTTATAGCGTTATTAGTTGCAGGTGAAGTTGGAAGATTGCTCCATGTCTGGACTTCTTTATTGGGATAACACAATATATATATATATATATATAGATACATATATATATATATACATATATATATCTTAATTAATTAATGCACATATATATGGGCAGTGGGTGGAAGGCTTAGCCTTCTGCTTGGTGGTTTGTTCCACTCATGCCACGTTAGGACCCGATAAACTGGTGTTATGTTCCTTGATTTTGCGTTCCTAACATGGTTGGGGTTTATGGGCCCCCCTTGATAATTTGCATTGCTTAAAGCTTTTCCAGCAAGACCCAACATTGGTACTACATTTGCCTAACAACTAAAAACTTGCATAGGGAGTAATTAACCCGAGTTCTTAATCAACAACCCGGGCTAGTGGGTCAAAAAAAAAAACACAACCCGGGACAGTGCTCCTCATGAGTGTTGGTCCAAACTGGGCAACCTGCGGGGCCGCCGGGGGGAAACCCGAGGTATCTGCTATATACTTGTAGCTTGTCCCATCCGGTCGTGGCCTAAGACGAGATACGTGCGGCTACTATCAGGGTGTCGGCACGCCGGGAGGTCTTACTCGATTTGTTTTACCTTTGTCGAAATATCTTGAGTACGGGATTCCGAGAATACTCGGGTCTTCCCAACATGGAGTTGCGACTTCGCAGATCGTGAGCTTGTGATGGGCTAAGTTGGGACACCCCTGCAGGGTTATGAACTTTCGAAAGTTGTGCCCGCGGTTATGTGGCAGATGGGAATTTGTTAATATCCGGTTGTAGATAACTTGACACAATATCCTTAAGAATACATTACCTATGTGAGTAACTATGACGGTCTCTTTTCGAAGGGGTTTTCGGGAAGGGAACACGATGGGGTTATGCATGAACATGAGTAGATAGGATCACTTATTTATCATCTTTAGCGACCGTTGGCACATATCATCATCTCGCTCTGAATTCGTAACCTAGTTGCTCAGTGCTTGCTGCAAACACTTTATTACCTCTCCACACCTAAAGGCTTTGTTAGTTTTGATACCCAGGAATGGGATTGCTGAGTCCTTGTGGCTCACAGTTTACAAACACACCAGATGCAGGTACAGCCGAGAACGATGCAGGAGATGGATCAGAACTTCACTGGGAGTTCGATGAAGAGCGTGGTCGTATGTATGTGACGTACCCTGACGATCAGTAGTGGTTCCTACTAGGGGCGATCAGGACTTGTGGTCGTGGTATCTTTTATCGTTTCATTTCGTCCGTAGGCGGACCCTATGTTATTTGGATGAATGTATGCTATTGTATTAATTGTGTGATGTGCCGAGTGTAAGCCAACTATTTTACTTTTTCATCCCTGTTGTTTACATGAGTTTTGCAAAGATACCACGCTTGCGATCATTCTAGAATGCGGTTATGTCTCTAACTCATGCCTCGACACGTAGGAGATATAGTAGCATCCTGGGCATTACAAGAAGTGACTTCCTCTAATTCATGAGCATTTGATGCAAGTTGCCACAGTGAATTCGAGAAAGTCAATGTTGCTTCCTCTGGAGTTGTCCCAAGTCAGTCATGCATGTGCGAGGTACTCTATGGTTCGATAGGTTGGCTGCCTCCATTCTATATGTGTTTCCTAGCACACCAAGCCACTGATTGATTTGTTCAAGGAGAAGAAGTTCCTTCCTAAGATCTGGACTTTTGTAAGGACTTCTATATCCTCAATGATGGTTCCCTACGAGAACTTGATAGTGTTTTGTTGTAAGACTACCATGTGGTCATGCTTTTCTGGGACAGTGTGTTCACATGCACGTAACAGAACCAGCTCATGTTTTGGAGCTTGCAATCGTAGTTCATCTCCCGAGAATCTTGCAACGTCATCTCATCGATTGGTGTTGTAAACTTTATTTTCAGTCATGCTGAGTCTGAAGCGTCCTGTCACCAACCAGATCTGAATCTCAGGCAG
The DNA here is from genome assembly GCA_902687465.1 of Secale cereale. Classification (NCBI taxonomy): domain Eukaryota; kingdom Viridiplantae; phylum Streptophyta; class Magnoliopsida; order Poales; family Poaceae; genus Secale; species Secale cereale. The sequence continues at coordinate 341,720,550 of LR738714.1, forward strand.
ATATGATGGTTGGAACATTCCCAACATTTGCATTTTGTTCCCAGCTTGCATCGCCATTGCCATTTTACCATGGGTTGTCCTCTTGGTAATTACTGCTCAGAATTATCTTGAAATGTGGACTTACCATGGGTCCCATCCATTTTAGATGATTAGCAAAAATCACTCATGGCGTTATCTTCAACAATGTAGTCCACATCACCCATTCTAGTCCGATTATGTCATTCTTTCGAACTCCTTCAAATGATCGATTGTGATCTACCCTAGGCTGGTATAGAGAGTTTCAATGATCTCTGTATCAAAAGTAATTCTTTTTGCCACTTAAGAGAATAATTCTATGACTCACCTTCCCTAAGGTGCCACGTTAGGGAATTATGGCAATCTATCTCCTCGCCACTGTGACATTGTTCACCATCTTCTCAAGCATGGAATTATTGCCCACCGAGTCGAACCTACGTCATCTACTTCCTTCCATCACTCTGATGTGTGTTTTGTGTCTCAACTCAAGAGGTGTTCTTACATCCCACTCCATGAGTTTATCTTGAGTTGATCAATCTTCAAGAAGATTGATTCCTCTAGATTTCCTTTCTGTCATCATCGTGTTGAACGAAGTACTCGAAGGCAAAGACGCCAAGATCAACAGGATGCAACGGATCATGAAGACTATGCTAGTTCCATGTCTCCTCTGCCTTCTTACCTCATGTCTTAAATCTCGGGATGAGATTCTCGTTTAGTGGGGGTGAGTTGTCACAGCCCTAGCATTAGCCTTGCTTGTGAACTAGTCTTAGTTGTTGCATCATGTCTAATTTTATTTGAAAGTTGAAATGGGAATGACAAACAAGGCTTAATTAACTAGGCTTAATTAAAAAAATGCATTCAATGAACCCAAAATGCCCTTCATCAATGTTTGACAATTTTGGCAAGGCTTTGAGTCCAAACCAAAAATGGTGAACATTTTTGTGGAATATTTTGGGCCTTTGAATTAAATCAATAACATATTTGGGTTGGATTTATTTCTGTTATATAAGAGATAAATTTCAAATATTTTTGTAAGTTTGCATGTGACCTTGGACTAGTTTCCCGAGCTCACATACAGATTCACAGAAAGTTTCTAAATGATTTGATGCTTCAAATCAAATCAAACAAACAAAACTAAACAGAAAACAGAAAGAATTAGAAAGAGAGAGAGAATACCTGGCCACTTACCGGCCCAGCTGTGCGGCCCGCTGGCCCAACCAGCGCCGTCGTCCTCCTGGCGCCAGTCGGCCGGGCGTGTGCCCGACGCGCGCGCACGGCTAGAGCGCCACGCGACGGGCTGCCTGCCTGCGTCCCCGGGACAGCGTAACGTCGCGGGTCTTCTCCTCGGTGTTGTCCTGATCGATCCGGCCTCTCATTCCTCCCCCTGCTCTCCCCTTCACCCCCCGCCCTGACGCCATGGCCGACGCGTGCTCGAGCTCGTTGCCACCATAGCTGTGCCCACCGTGCTCCCCTATCATCCCTCCGAGTCTGCAAGAACTGCCGACGACCGCTGCTTCGCCCCACCCTTGCCCCGAGCGCTGGGATGGCCTGCATCACCGGCTACTCCACCTTCTTCCTCCTCGGTCGCCGAAGGCCACGCCGTCGATTCGCCACCGTCGCCACCTCCCCGAGCTCGCCGCACGCCTCGTACGACCCGCTGTGAGCCCCTGCGTCAAAACCCCCTAACCTCGTTTCCTTTTGCTCGCCGTAGCCGTCGCCCCCTTGTTGACCGCAGCATGCCGCCGCCAGAGCTCGCCGTCGATGCAGCTCCAGTGACCATTTTGCCACCCCAGCGAGTCCAACACGCACATAGCACCCCGTAGAGTACCCCTAGCGCTTTAGTTTGCTTGTTTTCCAGCTGCAAATGCATTCCTGTGCATGACCGAACTCTGGCGGCCACAACTGAGCTCGCCATCATTGACTCCGGCCACCCCAGACCCGGAGACAACCACCATCCGACGCGCCGTCGCACCAGCTCTCCGTAGAGCCCAACGGCACATCGAACGGTGCCTCGTAGATGAAACCCGGGGCACAAGAGCGCCGCTGACCTTGCCGGCCGCTAACCGCCGGCGTGTTTGACTTGTTCTGAGCAGGTTTGACCATCTGGTGTCACTAACATGTGGGCCTAGATCCCTGACCAACTCTAGATTATGTTAGTCTTAACACTAATTATTTTTAGTTAGTGACGGAGTCACTGACCAGAGGGCCCCACCGGTCAGGTTTGACCAGGGGCATCCCAGTTGACCTGCTGACGCTAGGCTTACACCATGCTGACGTTATAATCCATTTATGGTGATTTTGTATTTCACAAATGATTTATAAAATCCAGAAAATTGTTTAAACTTTAAAAATTCACAGAAATTCAACCGTAGCTCATATTGAAATAATTTATATATGCAAAATTATCGGAAAAATTTAACCTATCCATCTGTACCATTTTAATGCATGAAAAACCAACTGATACCTACTGTATAAGTGAAAACACATAAAGGACACTTTAAATTCTTATGTTTGGAGTTGCATTTGAATCCTTGATTCAAATGAGCTTCACTTAACCTGTTGCTAGTTGCATTAGCACAATCCATAGCATATTTGACATGTCATGACCATGCATCATATTGTTGCATTGCATTGATTGTATTCCTTCTATGTTTGCCGGTGTTGTTCTCTCTCAGTGGACGTAGTTCTGACGATGAGTTCGATGACACCGATGAGGAGTTATGCTATTTTCGGAAGTGCCAAGCAAGCAAACCCCCATTGAGCATCTCGATAAAATGCCACTCTCTCGCTCTTACTCTCTTTTACTGCATTAGGACAACAATAATTCAACTGCTATTTGTTGCGATGGCTGAACCCCCTTTCCTCTGCATGACCTGTCATTGCCACCGTAAATAGTTGAAACCCACTAGCATGAGTAGGAGTTGTTTGAGCCATGTTGTGCCTACTCATTCACGCTTGCTTGTTATGCCTGCTATTGCTTAGATTTGTGTCAGGTCTGATTCATTGGGGATGGATTGTAATGGAGGTGAACATGTCCTACTGTTGAGAGCTAAGTGTGTGAACACGATTTGGTGAAGGTAGCGGTGAGATGCCATGTAGGAGTACATGGTGGATTGTCTCATTGAATCCGTCCTGAGGAACTGTGTTCTGTGTTTGTGATCCAAGACAGTTACTACCACACATTGGAATGCTTAAGTGCCCCTCTCGACTTATTAATCACCTTGATCTCTGTCCAGGAGTTACAACTAGTTTCTAGTGTTTGTAGGATATGTGTTGGAGGCTGTGCGTAGCGCTGACCCTAGGGGTGGGCTATGATGTGGTAGATACACCATGGCATGGTGTACCGAGTCGTCCGTTTGGTGTCTCGGGAACCTTGCACATATCGTTTGGGGCCGTGAGTGACACCTCGGCCGGACTTCCTTGCGGATGGAACCCCAATAGGCGATAAACCTGGACTAGAGACTTGCGTGGTTAGTCAGGTCGTGGCCGACACCCTCGCCAGGCTTCCGCTTGAAGGTTGCCGAGATACATGATGTGTACATGGCAGTATGTGGCGAGAGCATGTGTGAAGAAGTACACCCGTGCAGGGTAACATAATCTATTCGAATAGCCGCGTCCGCGGTAATGGACTACTGGATTGCCTATGAAGTTCATAGACAAGTGAAAGTGGATACTCTAAAATGCGCAAGATAAGTGTGAGTGCTATGGATGGCGTACTCGTAGGGAGACGGGAGCGGATCCATAGTGGTGTATTGATTGGTGAATATGTGTACTCGTGTGCGCCACATCAAAAGAGTTACTTGCAAATGTAGTTTAGGATAGCCACTGAGTCAAAGCTGGCTTGCTGCAGTTAAACCCCACCATCCCTTTGTCGATACTGATACATATGTAGCTAGTTCTAATGTAAGTCTTACTGGGTACATTTGTACTCACATTTGCTTAATTTATGTTTTTGTAGAGAGACTTCAGTCTCACTAGTAGTTCCACATGGACTTCGACGTTGTCGGATTTCGGGTTCTGCAAACCCTTGAGAGGTACGAACTCTGGGGAGCGCACGAAGAACGCTCCCTCCCCAGCGCGCTCACTCAATGATTCCGCAGCCTAGCTCGTCGTGCTCAAAGAACAGGGGACAGAGAGAATTATACTGGTTCGGGCCACCCTGTGGTGTAATACCCGACTCCAGTGTGTGTAGTGGATTGCCTTTGTGCAGCTGAGGTTGAACTAGTACAAGGGATGAACAACCTCTGGAGGAGAGGTGTTCTTGGGCTCGGATAAGCCTGTGGTGTGAGTAGGGTGGAATGGATCCGATCCTAACTAGCTCAAGATGAGACCGGCTCAATATGAGATGCCCTCTATGGTGGTGGCTAGGTCCTATTTATAGTGGTCTTGGTCCTATTCCCAAATATCGGCGGGAAGGGATCCCACAATGGCCAAATTTGAAGGGGAACAACTAGTACAAGTTATCCTGACAAAAGTAGTCTTCGCCTGCCAAAGGCTCTAGTGGTGACGCCGCGCCGGGCTCCATGATGACCTCCACTCTGCCGCCTTGACGGTCCTTGGTCTTGTTGCACCGTTATGGAAACCGTTGCCTGATCCCTCGGGACTCTGTGCCTGCGCTTGCCCTATTAGCACCAAAGAGGAAACTGTCATTCTGCGCCCGCTGGCGCCCGCCTGGCCTTGGTAGCCATGGCTCACGTCACGTGAACCTCGCGAGATACTCTTTGCATAGATATCTCCGCTCCTTGGGAGCCAGCCTAGAGAGACTACCCCCAGGGAGGTCTTGCCGTCGCCCACCTCGTGAGGCTTGGCCCCTCGCGAGGGTCTTGAGTAGTAGTTGATGAATTTGGACCATACCAGGCCACTGATGGATCCACGTTACGGGCCGCAGCCAGGCAAGTCTGGGTAGCCCCGTTACCGAGACGCCGACAGTAGCCCCTGGACCCATGGCGTGCAAGGACTTGTCTTCGAGGCGAAGCCAAAGGGGCAAGGGCGACGCGCCACGGGCCCCAAATGCCTATGGCCTCGGTCGACGTGCGGCGACTTGATGAGACGTGGGCGTCTCCGCTATCCCATGCTGCCTCGGCAACTACCCGACTTGACGAGACTCTACTGCATGCACAGAAGGGGCATCATTACGTGAGATCGTGGAGGCCGACGGTTGGCCTTCTCCAGGCTATAAATGGGGAGGGGGTGAAGCCCCCGTTGCCCATCGCCCTCTTCTTGTCGCCTGCTCCTTCCTCTTCCTCCTTCTTTCGCCCTCTTGTTGCAACTTCCATGGCGCTACCCAAGATGTCCTCTGCCATGGAGAAGGGAAAGGCCCGCCAGGAAGAGTCCGGTTTGCCGCCGCTCAAGAGGGGGCGGGGCCGCCCCCGTAAGCACGTCGCTACCCCTACAACAGTGCTCTAGGGTCACAGGCGTACTTCCGGGGTTGACAATGCCCAGGGCAGTCATGACGGCCCCTCTTCCCATGGCAGGGGCTGCCCTCGTCGTGACAACCCCTTTGCCACGGGAAGGCGCGCCATGGTCGCCTGGCCTCCTCGATCGGGCTCCCATTCGTCGAAGGCGCTCCTGGAGTTTGTCGTGTGGCCGGAGAATCCGGCCGGTGCGTGGCTCCAGCTGCCGTGCTTCTTCACCCACCAGCTGCCGGCCAAGGGTCTTGACGGCCTCTGGCTGCAGGTTGACGGCTTCTGCAACAAGGCATCTTGGGTTGCAGTGGAGACCTCTGCTGCGGGCAGCGTGGCCCTGGCCCGTGGTTGGCAGACGTTTGCCCGCACACGCGGCTTGGGCAGGTGATGCACCCTCCACTTCAAGTATGATGGCGCTGCGACCCTCTTCTTGAGGGTGTTTGGGGCGGACGGCCACCGTGCTGGGTGATGACGGCAGCGGCAACGACGGGTCCAGCCTTCGAGGCGGCCGCGACGAGTCCGCAGGCAGGCTCGCCCTTGGTGATGGCCGTGACTCCTCCAGCGGCGGCGGTTCCTCCGCCAGCGAGAACTCGAGCAGCGGTGGCTACGACCAGCCGTCGCGCCATCGGGCTCGCTTCGAGGTCGGTGACGGGTCGTCCCGTCGCCATGGAGCGGTGAAGCGCGAGGAGGGCTCAGACAGAGCTGAGCCCCGGAGGCCCATGGGCCAGGTCTCTCAATCTGCTGTGCTCGTGCAACCTTCTTTTGTTTAGCTTTTCTTCTTTCATACGTTTCAAAAAACGGCAAGTGGCTCGACTGGGATGTGTACTAAACTATGACGCCAATGCTGCCATGTTATGTTATGATATTCAAGTGCCTTACGGGGGTAGAGGGGTAACTTAGCTGGGTATGCTTTAGGGTGCGTCTTCCAGCGTTCGGAGAGGCTTCCCCGCTGCCGGCACCGGCGCTGCTGGCCAAGGGGGGGGGAGGGCATCTGCAAAATTTGTTAGGGAATCAGCTAGATGCCTCGTTCCTTCTTGCGCGAGCACTCAGGAATGGGCTGATCATGGCTTGACGCACCGCGTCGCGGTACCCGGGAGGCACAGACTTGAGGGGGTGCGCCACCCACGAGTCCAAACGAGAGCTCCTCCCGTAGATTAAGGAGGCCGAATTGTGAGGACCGATTTTTCAGTAAAATAATTAACGAAAGACTGACCTTTTTATTAAACCAGCAAGGAAGAACACTTCTTGCCGATAGACAATTCCTTGATACAGAATTCCAGAATACTGAATATTATACAAGATTGAGCTGAGGTTGCTCAACAATTTTTATTACAAGTGCGCCAATATAGTACATAAAGGCGGATATGTCACAATGGTAGGGTGGCATACTACTAACCCGTAATAAAAAGGGTGATGGATATGTCACAGTGTAGTGGGTGATGTGACTCCAATATACTACAGTCCATCGGGTGTCGGAGTGAGACCTGATGAATTTATTTGGCGGTTGGCGGAAGCGGTTATATAACAGTGATCAACTCCAGGATCGCAAGAGACTGACTGGGACTCCACTAGACGTCGGACTCGCTATCGAACTCTTAATCCATGAGATCGCCTTCATCCACATCTGGCCAAATTAACAAGCCAGGTGAGTACTTTGAATGTACTCGCAAGATAGTTCGGACTTAAGATATAATAAATGCAAACAGGATGCATATGGGTATCCTAGCAAGATGCAGCCGGATAATATAATTTATGTACTGCAAGCAAGAATGGAAGTTGGGCGGTAGTCCTCCCGAAATCCAGAAGATAAATAAAAGGTAGCCAAACGAGTGTCTGAGTGACGCCTCGTGAGGAATAAATAAATGGCAACATGCCGCAGTCGGGCGTTTGAGCGACACCACATAAAGGGCTTATAAAGAAGATAAATGACAAGAATGCCTCAGCCGGACGTCTGAGCGACATCACATAAAGGGCTTATAAGGAAAATAAATAACAAGAATGCCACAGTCGGACGTCAGAGCGACATCACATAAAGGGCTTATAAATAACAAGATGCCACAGTCGGACGTTTGAGCGACATCACAGAAAGGGCTTATAAGGAAAATAAATAACAAGAATGCCACAGTCGGACGTCTGAGCGACATCACAGAAAGGGCTTATAAATAACAATATAATGGTGAGTTATTCCAGGTACTAAATCAATACAGAGATAACCGATTAGTTCATCAACCCAAAATGAACCTGATAAGAATCACCACTATTGTTACCATCAAGAATTTACTAGAGACGGTCACCGGTGTTGACACGAAGATTGACCCTAGGCCATAACCATGGCTACTCGGAAGATTTGACTCTGCAGAGCTTGTACTATTAAATCATAGCCAATGGATTCTACTAGCCACAGGGACTAGTTCCGTCTATGGTGTTTTATCAGAAACCCAATTGACCAATACACACCCATTTCACATCCTGCTGTCCGGAATCACCCGTCACAACATTCACGAAAAACTTTAAGACGGGGAGGCTACAACCTCGAATAGCTTGGGATAAAATTTATATGTGCGCGTTCTAAGGGGTGCCCCCCTCTCAGTCCCAACCGGAAACACCCATGCCCCCTGACCGGATGACGGGTTTTAATCCAGGGCCATGGAACCCTCATCCCGGCCCCTCTACTTGGTGTGTACTCGGAAAGTGGTTTGCAATTGACTAGCCGTAATCATAACAGACGGCATATGATAGTACCAAAAAGGAGAGGATCGGGATCATGACTTGATCCATACTGATACTAAGTTAACCATCTACTGGCATGCTCCAACACTACCCGTACACCACCCATCATGTCACCACATGATTGAGGTGGTTCAACCAGTATCATACGGGGCTCACCCGAAGCTTGCTTGCATGAAATATAACCACACAAAATGCTTATATGACAATGCTATGAAAAGAACTACTCGAGCAAACATGCTATACATCCATCATATCAAAGGTTCAAACATGCTTGCCTGGTTCGGAGTAGTCGGAGTCTAACTCGGTGAGGTTCGCGGCTCTGTCACGTCCTTCGGTATCTACATATTCAAACAAACAGATACTAACATAAATACCGCGCGTGGAAAGAAAGTTGCTCCAAATATTTTCACATAAATATGACAAAAAAAACTAGACAGAAAACTAAAGAGGACAGAAAAAGAATCAACTCAAAATCATCTTTAGTTAAAAAGATATTAGAGTTTCTGTCCAGGGACTCATCTGCAATGAAACATAAAGTTTCTAGGGGCTAGAATAGAAAATAGAAAAGCGAACCGGTACGCAGTACGCCAACTGAAGACGAAGACATACTTTGCCCGAAGGCGCTTTCCAGAAAAACGTTTCGGAGGGAAACAAGACGCCGACGAGGGGGTCCCACTTGACAGGTTTAAACGTTGAAACAGAGCCGCGCCGGCGCCAGAAGCTGTGGTGGTTGCCGGCGCCAATCCACGGCGAGTTAGGGGAAGGGAGTGGTACGTACAGCTTCCTGGTGTTCTTCCACGTCGATGAATGGTGGAGTTGAGCGTCGGCGAGCCCCACATCGACGGCGACCCTGTCTCCGGCGGACGGCAGCTCGGGTGGTCGTGGGCCTCGTCGGAGAGGGCTCATGGGGTCAAATTGGAGTCGGGGTTAGACTCAGGTAGGTGCCAGGTGTTTACGCTTGAGCCTAGGGCGGCGGAGGGGTTCTCACCGGAGAGAACTTTGCTAGAGCCCGAGGCGGACGGAGTTTGCCGGAGTTGAGGAAGAAGGGCCCCTCGAGGCTCTTCCAGAGGATGGGCGCGGTCTAGGGAGACGGTGGAGGTGTGTGGGCTCGAGAGTGAGCTTGGGGGCATTATAAATAGCCGGCCCGAGGCAGTTGCCGTCAACGGGATAAGTCCGGCGAGCGATTATGGCGGCGCAGTGGCTGGATGGTGGGTTTAGGGGCTTGAGCATCGACTAGGAGATGTACTGGTTCCATTCCCGTGTCTAACTCAGCAAGGGAGGGTCGATTACGGTCTTCCCTCGACGGAACGGCCGTGCGGCACGGCGGCGGCAGAGAACGCGCCCTGTGCGCGCCAGGCCATGGCGACGGTGCTGCAGGCGTGCGCAGGCAGTGGAGAAGGCCACGCGGAGCTCTCGGGTGGCTTGGGCGGTGCCAAACGGCGACGTGCCGCAGGATGCCTCCTGTCGGCCGCCATGAGAGATTCTACCGCCGCGGAAGACGCCGGCGTGGGCGGGCCAGGGCGCCACCGATGCCAAGAAGCAGCCAAGCAAGTGTGCGGCGCGCTGGATAAGAAGGAGGTGCATTGAGCATCGATCCAAGGCGAGCACTGGCGAGATTGACGATGCTGACTGACGAAACTGACGAACTGCACTGTCGCCTGCAAAGTTCAGTTAGCAGTTTCTGAAACTGACAGAAACAGTGCACGCTAGGTGTATGATGAAATGATCCTGGCATGTGGGAAATGTTTCTGGGGCTCATATTTGGTGGAGTGGCCTCTTTATGCATCTAGAGGCTGCCTGAATTTTCACAGAATTTTTGGAAGAAGAAAAATATGAATTTCACCAAAATTTGCAAATCTGGTCCAAACTTGCAGCAAGTGAAATTAGAAAATTTTGAATTGTGGACCAGTGGAACAAGATGGATCTAGGTTGTGGGTACTAGGGACTATCCAGGGGAGTTAGTTTGGAAACAAATAACAAGGTGGACATGGTGGTTCCTTTGCAAATCACCAAGATTCACTTTAATGGACAGAAATTGTTTTAGGAGTAAAATAAATAGAGGAAAAATTTCAATAAGGTTGAAACTCACTGGAATTAATGTGAGACTTGTCCTAAGGTGAAAAGGAGGTCTTAGAGAGGATTATTTCTGTTGGGTGTCATGACAAGATGAAAGTTGGAGAGGAAGATAAGCCCAAGGTTGAACCTAAGATGTTTAATTCAAGAAGGGAAAAGAATCAAACAAATCCCTAAGAAAACAACTTGTGTTTAGCTAACACAAGAAGGAACTTTCAAGACCAAAAATCAAGCTAGAGAATAACACACAAACTTTGGCCAGAAGAGATTTTAGAAGGGTTTCCAGAGAAGATCAAACACCCCCCTTCCAAAAGACCAAAAGTTTGGAAGAAAAACCAAACCCAAAAATTTGGAGTGTTACAACACCTACCCCCTTAGGAAAAATCTCGTCCCCAAGATTTCAGCTGATCCTCAAATAGGTGTGGGTGTTCTGTTCGAAGAAAATCTTCCCTTTCCCACGTTGTCTCATCCTCTATGTGATTACTCCACTGAACCTTGCGAAATTTAATAGTCTTCTGACGGGTTCTCTATTCAGACTCCTCCAATATTTTTATTGGGTGTTCCCGGTAGGTGAGATCTAGTTGCACATCAAGACTTTCATGCGACACATGCTTCTCTGGGTTGCTTACACATTTCCGTAGTTGCGAGACGTGGAACACGTCGTGGACGTCTGACAGTTCCTTGGGAAGGTCCAACTCGTAAGCCACTGTGCCTCTCCGTGCAACTATACGGAAGGGTCCGATGAATCGTGGTGCTAGTTTCCCTTTGACCTTAAATCGTTGTAGTCCCCTCATAGGAGATACATGTAGGTATACGTCTTCACCGGGCTCAAAACTTATTTCCTGATGCTTTTGATCGTAATAGCTCTTCTGTCGGCTTTGGGCAGTTTTGAGTCGATCCCGTATTATTTTAACTTTTTCCTCAGCTTCTCTCAACATATCAGGGCCGAAGATACGACTGTCCCCTGTTTCTGACAAGTTTAATGGAGTACGACATCTTCGTCCGTACCAGGCTTCGAAAGGTGCCATCAGCAGGCTGGCTTGGTAACTATTGTTGTATGCAAACTCGGCATATGGTCAGCTTGCCTCCAAACTGGTCCCATAGGTGAGGACACATGCCCTTAGCATGTCTTCTAGTATTTTATTTACTCGTTCCGTTTGTCCTCCAGTCTGGGGGTGATAAGCTGTACTGAATGTTAGTTGCGTTTCGAGGGCTTGCTGCAACTGGTCCCAAAATTTGGAGACGAACTGAGTGCCTCTGTCGGATATTATAGTCTTTGGAACCCCATGTAGGCATACTATACGGGCGAGGTAAATCTTGGCAAGCTTTTGGGTGGTGTGGGTTGTCTTGACTGGAATGAAGTGTGCCACCTTGGTCAGTCTATCTGTGATGACCCATATGGCATCATTTCCGTGCTGTGACCGTGGCAGTCCAACAATAAAATCCATCCCAATATCGTCCCATTTCCACTCTGGTATCTTGTTTGGCTGTAAGAGTCCTGCGGGTTTTTGGTGCTCGTCTTTAATGCGTTGACATGAATTGCAGCATGCAATATATGTGGCTATATCCCTCTTCATGCTGTGCCACCAAAATCTTTCCTAAATGTCCTTGTACATTTTAGTCCCTCCAGGGTGAATTGAGTACGGAGCGGTGTGGCTCTCTGCTAGAATTTGGTATTTAAGGTCTTCGTTATTTGGTACGCAAAGCCTGTCTCCGAACCATAATACTCCCTCACTGTCTATGGTGAATTCTGAGGCCTTGCCCTGACTTACTTTTCTTTTTATTCCTTCGATACTGGGGTGTCCATGCTGAGCCTTCTTTATTTTTTCTATTAGCGTAGGCTGTATTTCCAGATTTGACACTTCGCCTTCAGTGACCATCATTAAGTTGAGCTTGGCGAATTCTTGCTGAAATTCGGGTCTCGGGTTCTGTAGGCTGCCGTTGTTCGGACTAGGGTTACGGTTGAGAGCATCAGCTACCACGTTTGCTTTTCCTGGGTGATAGTGGATGCCAACGTCATAATCCTTTACCAGTTCCAGTCAGCGTCGTTGTCGTAAATTGAGTTCTGGTTGCGTGAAAATATATTTGAGACTCTTATGGTCCGTATATATTTCACAACGATTCCCAAGCAAAAAGTGCCTCCACTCCTTGAGTGCATGAATGACTGTTGCCAATTCCAAATCGTGAGTAGGATAATTTTCTTCATGTTTCCGTAGTTGCCGGGAAGCGTAGGCGACTACTTTGCTTTCTTGCATTAGTACGCATCCGAAACCTTTTCGGGATGCGTCACAATATACTTCAAAACTCTTGTGTATGTCTGGTACAACCAATACTGGGGCTGTGGTTAATTTCTTTTCGAGTTCCTGGAAGCTTCTCTCACACGCTTTGGTCCATACAAATTTCTTATCCTTCTTGAGTAACTGTGTCATTGGTTTGGCTATGGTGGAAAATCCTTCAATAAACCTTCGGTAGTATCCAGCCATTCCGAGGAAACTTCGTATATCCGTTACATTGGCCGGTGACTTCCAACCAAGTACAGCCTTGAGTTTTTCCGGGTTCAGGGCAACTCCTTCTTGTGTCAATACGTGTCCTAGAAAACCAACTTGCCTCAACCAAAATTCACATTTGCTGAATTTGGCGTAGAGTTGATGTTTCCTTAATTCTCCCAGTACAATACGGAGGTGTTCAGTATGCTCTTCTGGTGTCTTTGAATATACTAAGATATCATCAATAAATACTACCACAAATTTGTCCATGAATTTCATAAATACTTTGTTCATGAGGTGGACGAAATATGCGGGGGCGTTGGTCAATCCAAACGGCATTACTGTAAATTCATATAGTCCGTATCTGGAGGTGAATGTTGTTTTCGGGATATCTTCTGTACGTACTTTTAATTGATGATAACCCGACCTTAAATCAACTTTTGAGAAAACCTTGGCTTGCACGAGCTGGTCAAATAAATCATTTATCCGTGGCATCGGATATTTGTTCTTGATAGTGACCATGTTGAGCGCTCGGTAGTCTATACACAATCTCATAGTCCCATCCTTCTTTTTGGCAAATAATACCGGCGAACCCCAAGGTGAGGAGCTGGCCCGTATAAATCATTTGTCCAGTAATTCCTTTATTTGCTTCTTTAGTTCAATCAACTCGGATGGTGCCATTCTGTATGGCTTCTTGTATATGGGGGTGGTTCCAGGTGCTAGTTCAATAATAAATTCGATTTCTCTGTCTGGTGGCATGCCTGGTAGTTCTTCGGGAAATACGTCCGGAAATTCACATACAACTAGAACTTTTCTTAACTTAGAAGTGTCTACCTTGTTTAATTTTGGTTGCCGCGATACTGGTCTTTCTTGAGCTGCGACTCTTATTGTCTTTCCGTGATGATGAGTAAGAATCACAGTCCGGTTGAAGCAGTCGATAAATCCTTTGTTGGTGGTTAGCCAGTCCATACCCAGGATAACATCCAGCCCCTTGTTTTCCAACACGATGAGGTTTGCGTGAAACTTTAACCCTTCAATTTCAATGGTTAAACCTTGGCAGTAATTCTGAGTGATCTGCTTACTTCCGGGGGACTTGATGGTCATTGACTTTCCCAGTGGAAGCATCGAAAAACCATGTTGCAAAGCAAAACTATTCGAAATGAACGAATGAGAAGCTCCAGAATCAAACAAAACCGTGGAAGGTATTGTGTTGACAGGGAACGTACCGAGTACGATATCCGGGGCATCCTGTGCTTGCTCCTTGGTCACATGGTTCTGGTGGCCTTTCTTGTGATTGTTATTGGGGTTGAAGTTGTTACGCTTGGGCACGGAATTGTTTCCGTTGCTGTTAGGCTTTGGTGCTGAGTTTCTTGGCTTTGGGCACTGTTTAGCATAGTGTCCCTCTTCTCCACATCCGTAGCAAGTAACACCTGGGCGATAGGTGAAATCCTTGTCCCTTGCATGAAAATTCCTGCTTGGACGTGTGTCATTTGTCATGGATTTATTCACCCCATTTTTCTGGAAATTTACCTTATTCCTGTTGTTGCGAGGGTGGTTGGTCTGATCCCTTTTTCTTTTGCGAATGTCTTCCAGACTGCGACGTTCATTTTCCAACGTAATAGCCTTGTCCACCAGCGTCTTGAAATCTGGAAAAGTGTGTACGACTAACTGGCATTTAAGTGCTGGTGCCAGTCCGTCCAGGAATTTTTCCATCTTCTTATTTTCAGTCATACGCTCTTCGTTGGCATAGTGCGATAATTGCGTAAACTGACTCTTGTACCCAGTTACTGTCATGCCCCTTGCTTGAGGTCGTCAAACTCTCTTTTCTTGATCTTCATAATGCTCTTAGGGATGTGCGCCCCACGAAAGCCTTCTATGAAATCTTCCCATGTGATATCATTTATGTTGGGGTGCATATGCAGAAAATTCTCCCACCATGACGCGGCTGCTCTAGTAAGATAATGTGGTGCGTAAAGTACCTTTTCACGGTCTGAGAATTGTGCCACAATTAATTTCCTTTCAATATCTCGAAGCCAATCATCGGCCTCAAGAGGTCTGTCTGTGTGAGAAAATGTTGGCGGACGTGTCTTCTGAAATTCAGATAATTTTGAGTGCTGCTGGTATGGCTCATGGTGATTTCCCATGTTAATGACATGGTTCATCATTTCCTGATGCATTTGCTGACTTTGCTCGTAAACACGACATACTTGAGAAAATGCTGTTTTGCTGCCCTCCTGACTTGACTGCCCCTGTGTGAAATCGTTACCTGTCTGTGTGCCGTAATTTTCCTCTGGCAGACTTGGCATGGAACGCGTCCAGGGACGAGTCATTTCTTACTCTGCGGTATTATTGCAGAAATCATGAGAAGAACCGGGCAGCAAAATAAACCAAGATTTGCAAAAGCAACATAAGCACGAGCTCCAAAGAAAATTTTAAAATAAACTTGATTGCGCACGGAGAAGGACCGCTTAGTACATATCTTACATGCGAGTCGTAATTATACATACGTCACTCAGGTTGCGCGTACACATTCCTGACATGTTATTTATGCTAGTGCACTTCTCCAAGTTCCTACATGATGCGCAAATAGACTACTTCCCATCAACCTAGTTTACATATCACACATATAATACAAGCGAGTACAACGCGTCGCGGATACACGCACTAGTCGGAGATGTTGAAGATTTCCCTCGGCATGCCGAGGGTAAGGCCTAGTGGTGATTGAGACTCAACTTCCTCCTCACTAATAGGCTCCAGACGTGGAGTACTGGTACGGGGTGTTGATGCAGGTGCGGCAGGTGGTGCAACTCTGACTGGGGTAGGAGCAATGACCTGGTCAAACTCCTCAGTGGTAGGAAGATGGCGAGCGGTGGCTAAGATGGAAGGTGCATAGGACGCGGCGGACGAGACAAACGTCAGTGGTGGCGCGGTATGGAGTAGCTCCCTCCTGTTGGCGGAACCACTCTGGACCAAGTCCATATGAGCAGCCACCAAGTCGTCCACAAGATTATCAAAGGCTGCCTCAAGTGCCTTGAGGTACTCAACCATTGATTCGATGGCTTCATCACGTTCCCCATTTGCGCAAGCAAACGCATAGTGGTACGTGTAGGGCACGTGGCATGGGAGGTAACGGTAGCGATGAGTCTTCATTGAAGGAAGAATGTCCCGGAGATGAGCTATCGCCTCACGGGCAGCCATTTGCATGGCATGCCTCTTCGTAGGCATGGCCCTGCCCACAAATCGGAGGCGGCGTGCTTTAGAACGCCCTCCCTTGAAGTGCACCACGGCCTGGTGCATTGACACGCTATCGTTGAGCTTGTGACGGTAGAGTGTAAACTCTGGACGGGTTGATGGCCCAATCGCGACCTTGGTGATGGCGAAGAGGAGCTTGACAAACCCCTCAAGAATGTTGGCGAACACTTGTGCATCGCAGTCATTGCTGACCATCTACAAAAGTAGGCAAAAATTATGAATAGTCAAGTCATAAATTTATGATGACTAACAGAAAATTGCTACAGATGCAAAAATGCTGAATAGCAGTTATTACGCTAATAACCGATTAGCGATCGCACCTAGTGGCTTCCTACAGTCAGCCTGGCTCTGGTACCAAGGTTGTCAGGACCGATTTTTCAGTATAATAATTACCGAAAGACCGACATTTTTATTAAACCAGCAAGAACACTTCTTGCCGATAGACAATTCCTTGATACAGAATTCCAGAATACTGAATATTATACAAGATTGAGCTGAGGTTGCTCAACAATTTTTATTACAAGTGCGCCAATATAGTACATAAAGGCGGATATGTCACAATGGTAGGGTGGCATACTACTAACCCGTAATAAAAAGGATGATGGATATGTCACATGTAATGGGTGACGTGACTCCAATATACTACAGTTCATCGGGGTCGGAGTGAGACCCGATGAATTTATTTGGTGGTTGGCGGAAGCGGTTATATAACAGTGATCAACTCCAGGATCGCAAGAGACTGACTGGGACTCCACTAGATGTCGGACTCGCTATCGAACTCTTCATCCATGAGTTCGCCTTCGTCCACATCTGGCCAAATCAACAAGCCAGGTGAGTACTTTGAATGTACTCGCAAGACAGTTCGGACTTAAGATATAATAAATGCAAACAGGATGCATATGGGTATCCTAGCAAGATGCAACCGGATAATATAATTTCTGTACTGCAAGCAAGAATGGAAGTCGGGCGGTAGTCCTCCCGAAATCTAGAAGATAAATAAAAGGTAACCAAACGAGTGTCTGAGTGACGCCTCGTGAGGAATAAATAAATGGCAACATGCCGCAGTCGGGCGTCTGAGCGACACCACATAAAGGGCTTATAAAGAAGCTAAATGACAAGAATGCCTCAGTCGGACGTCTGAGCGACATCACATAAAGGGCTTATAAGGAAAATAAATAACAACAATGCCACAGTCGGACGTCTGAGCGACATCACATAAAGGGCTTATAAATAACAAGATGCCACAGTCGGACGTCTGAGCGACATCACAGAAAGGGCTTATAATGAAAATAAATAACAAGAATGCCATAGTCGGACGTCTGAGCGACATCACAGAAAGGGCTTATAAATAACAATATAACGGTGAATTATTCCAGGTAGTAAATCAATAGAGAGATAACCGATTAGTTCATCAACCCAAAATGAACCTGATAAAAATCACCACTATTGTTACCATCAAGAATTTACTAGAGACGGTCACCGGTGTTGACACGAATATTGACCCCAGGCCATAACCATGGCTACTCGGAAGATTTGACTCTGTAGAGCTTGTACTATTAAATCATAGCCAACGGATTCTACTAGCCACAGGTACTAGTTCCGTCTACGGTGTTTTAGCAGAAACCCAACTAACCAGTACACACGCATTTCACATCCTGCTGTCCGAAATCACCCGTGACAACATTCACGAATTTTTTTAAGACGGGGAGGCTACAACCTCGAATAGCATGGGATCAAATTTATATATGCGCGCTCTAAGGGGTGCCCCCCTCTCGGCCCCAACCGGAAACACCCATGCCCCCTGACCAGATGACGGGCTTTAATCCAGGGCCATGGAAGCCTCATCCCGGCCCCTCTACTTGGTGTGTACTTGGAAAGTGGTTTTCACCTGACTAGCCGTAATCATAACAGACGGCATATGATAGTACCAAAAAGGAGAGGAGCGGGATCATGACTTGATCCATACTGATACTAAGTTAACCATCTACTAGCATGCTCCAACACTACCAGTACACCACCCATCATGTCACCACATGATTGAGGTGGTTCAACCATTATCATATGGGGCTCACCAGAAGCTTGCTTGCATGAAATATAACCACACAAAATGCTTATATGACCATGCTATGCAAAGAGAGCAAACATGCAACACATCCATCATATCAAAAGTTCAAACATGCTTGCCTGGTTCAGAGTAGTCGGAGTCTAACTCGGTGAGGTTCGCGGCTCCATCACGTCCTTCGGTATCTACGTATTCAAATAAACGGATACTAACATAAATACCGCGCGTGCAAAGAAAGTTGCTCCAAATATTTTTCACATAAATATGACAAAAAACTAGACTGAAAACTAAAGAGGACAGAAAAAGAATTAATTCAAGATCATCTTTAGTTAAAAAGATATTAGAGTTTCTGTCCAGGGACTCATCTGCAATGAAACAGAAAGTTTCCAGGGGCTGGAATAGAAAACAGAAAAGCGAACCGGTATGCAGTACGCCAACTGAAGATGAAGACGTACTTTTCCCGAAGGCGCTTTCTAGAAAAACGTTTCCGAGGGAATGAGAGGCCAACGAGGGAGTCCCACTCGCCGGGTTTAAGCGCTGTAACAGAGCCGCGCCGGCGCCAGAAGCTGCGGTGGTCGTCGGCGCCGATCCACGGTGAGTTAGGGGAAGGGAGTGGTACGTACAACTTCCTGGTGTTCTTCCGCATCGATGAGTGGTGGAGTTGAGCGTCGGCGAGCCCCACGTCGACGGCGACCCTGTCTCCGGCGGACGGCGGCTCGGGTGGTCGTGGGCCTCGTCGGAGAGGGCTCCTGGGGTCAAATTGGAGTGGGGGTTAGACTCAGGTAGGTGCGAGGGGTTTACGCTCGAGCCTAGGGCGGCGAAGGGGTTCTCACCGGAGAGAACGTTGCTGGAGCCCGAGGCGGACGGAGTTGGCCGGAGTTGAGGAAGATGGGCCCCCTGAGGCTCTTCCAGAGGCTGGGCGCGGTCTAGGGAGACAGTGGAGGTGTGCGGGCTCGAGAGTGAGCTCGGGGGCACTATAAATAGCCGGCCCGAGGCGGTTGTTGTGAACGGGATAAGTCCGGCGAGCGATTACGGCGGCGCAGTGGCTGGATGGTGGGTTTAGGGGCTTGAGCATCGACTAGGAGATGTACTGGTTCCATTCCCGTGTCTAACTCAGGAGGGGAGGGGCGATTACGGTCTGCCCTCGACGGAACGGCCGTGCGGCAGAGAACGCGCCCTGTGCACGCCAGGCCATGGCGACGGTGCTGCAGGCGTACGCTGGCAGTGGAGAAGGCCACGCGGAGCTCTCGATGGCTTGGGCGGTGCCAAACGGCGTTGTGCCGCAGGATGCCTCCTGTCGGCCGCCACGGGAGGTTCTGCCGCCGCAGAAGACGCCGGCGTGGGCGGGCCAGGGCGCCAACGACGCCAAGAAGCAGCCAAGCAAGCGTGCGGCGTGCTGGATAAGAAGGAGGTGCAGTGAGCATTGATCCAAGGCGAGCACTGGCGAGATTGACGATGCTGACTGATGAAACTGACGAACTGCACTGTCGCCTGCAAAGTTCAGTTAGCAGTTTCTGAAACTGACAGAAATAGTGCACGCCAGGTGTATGATGAAATGATCCTGGCATGTGGGAAATGTTTCTGGGGCTGATATTTGGTGGAGTGGCCTCTTGATGAATCTAGAGGCTGCCTGAATTTTCACAGAATTTTTGGAAGAAGAAAAATATGAATTTCACCAAAATTTGCAAATCTGGTCCAAACTTGCAGCAGGTGAAATTTGAAAATTTTGAACTGTGGACTAGTGGAACAAGATGGATCTAGGTTGTGGGTACTAGGGACTATCCAGGGAAGTTAGTTTGGAAACAAATAACAAGGTGGACATGGTGGTTCCTTTGCAAATCACCAAGATTCACTTTAATGGACAGAAATTGTTTTAGGAGTAAAATAAATAGAGGAAAAATTCCAATAAGGTTGAAACTCACTGGAATTAATGTGAGACTTGTCCTAAGGTGAAGAGGAGGTCTTGGAGAGGATTATTTCTGTTGGGTGTCATGACAAGGTGAAAGTTGGAGAGGAAGATAAGCCCAAGGTTGAACCTAAGATGTTTAAATCAAGAAGGGAAAAGAATCAAACAAATCCCTAAGAAAACAACTTGTGTTTAGCTAACACAAGAAGGAACTTTCAAGACCAAAAATCAAGCTAGAGAATAACACACAAACTTTGGCCAGAAGAGATTTTAGAAGGGTTTCCAGAGAAGATCAAACACCCCCCTTCCAAAAGACCAAAAGTTTGGAAGAAAAACCAAACCCAAAAATTTGGAGTGTTCCACGAATCCCTGGGGTGAGAGGGATCCGGCGAGGGGTGCCCGTGACGGGAGCTGGCCAGCGCGCGGACACGGACACCCCTGCCTAGCCCCCAAGGTGGTGCTCGAGAGATCGAGAGAGAACGTCGAACAACTGCCGTCCTCCCCGAGGCGAGAAAGAGAGCGAACAAAGCGAGAGAATAGGAAAACTCAACCAAGCAACTGAAGGACAGGGAACTCCAAATTCATTAAGAAACCGCAACCATTTACAGAAACCAAATGAATAGCCTCGTCCGGCACCTAGTCTAGTCTTCTCACCAGCGCAGAGCTAAGTGCTTCCACTAGGACGTGGGAGGGAGCCCCTGAGGCCTGAGGGCGGCTCTCCAGAGACTCTGGGGCATGTACATCCCCACTCATTATTACGTGAGAGTGTCATGGGCGGAGACCTTCACAGGCGCGAGCCTTGCTTCACAGGCACTGGGCCTTGGCTTCACAGGCACTGGGCCTTGCTTCGTAGGTAGAACTTCCGGAGGTGCTGGATGTTCCAGGCATTTTGGATGGGGACGCCATCCCCCGTCTCTAGGCGCACGGCGCCAGGCCTGGAGACGTGGGCAATTCTGAACGGGCCCTCCCACATGGGTGAGAGCTTGTGCAGCCCTTCCCTAGAGAGCACCCGATCAGGACCAGATCACCTACCTGGAATGTTCCGGAACAGATGTTGCGGCAGTGGTACCGCCGCAACGCCTGCTGGTACCTTGCCGCTCGGAGCGAGTCTTGTCGGTGGCGTTCTTCCCCCAGCACGAGATCCATCCCCCATGCAGCGTCCTGGCGTGCCACATCAAACTCCAGGACCCACGCGGAGCGATGTTTGACCTCGTGAGGGAGAACTGCTTCAGCTTCGTACACGTGCAAGAATGCGGTCTCGCCCATTGGCTTCGTGGCGGTGGTGCGAATGGACCACAACACGGACCGAAGCTCGTCATACCAGCCCCTGCAGCAGGCCTCGATGATGCGGGGCTAACCTGATCTAGGACGATCTTTAACGATTGGAGGGATCCCTGAGGATGAACACGAAGAACACGATAGGAAATCACGAGGGGAAACGAGAGAAAACACTCAAATCAACAAGAAACGATCACACATGTGCTAGATCCTCAACACAACGAGATACACGGTCCAAATCCAACAAAGGTTGATACAAGGTAACTAGTTCATCTCTGTGAGGAGGTCTTGATGGTATCCCGCAGGATCTTCCTATAAGGGACCTTGAATCCTGTACGATCTTCTCCGCGAGGAGGTCTTGAATCCGATGTGGATCTTCTCCGAAGAGGAGCCCCAATCACTCCTAGGAGTAGAACCACTAGATGAGCAAAGCTCTAGGTCTCAAATGAGCTATCACAAAGCTAACCCTAACTAGGAGGAGGAGGGGGTTTATATATAGTCTTAGCCACGAAGGGGTAAGTGGGAGAGGATACATGGGCCTCTGGCCCGTTCACTGTGCGCAGACAGGCGCCGGAAGTCCGGGCTGGGGGCCGGATGTCCGGCGGCTCGCGAGGAGCCAGATGTCTGGGCCTCTGGCCGGATGTTCGTGCTGGAGGGGTCCAGTCTCGTGTGTCTTCTGTGCTAGGTGCCGGATTTCTGGGCAGGCGCCGGATGTCCGGCCCGTTGTGGGGCACCGGATGTCCGGGGGTCGGGCGGATGTCCGGCCGCTGTAACAGTTGGCTCTTCTTCCTTCTCCTTCCTTCGCTCCCGCGCACACTTGGCCTTAGTCCTTGGGATCTCTATGGTCTCCTCGAGTGTACCTGCGTATGCACAAGGTCCGTGCTTGAAGTAGCCTCCATGTCTTACATGCGGAAAGGGAAGATTCGGAAAGGAGCGAGTTCACCTTAGGTCCAACGATGCATGCTCGAGGTCTCATCGTGTAGAAACTTGGGGCTTGGGGAGTAATCATGGTGTACATGGGGATGATCATCGGATGCTCTGCATCATCTCCCCCCTTGGGAAATATCCTACCTTGGATCGAGAACCTAATCGCCATGGAAACGGTAGTCATGAATGGACTTGTCATTGGACGAAGTTGAGGGCATGGCGCAATCCAAGTACTCCAAGGTTTCTCCGGTATGTGGTACATGCAAAATGAGCAAACACAAAGTACACTTGGAAATACAATGGTTAGCGCACACAAAGTGTCCATCAGGTAAGAATGAGTCCGTGTGACAAGGTACATGAAGCTTAGCAAGATGATATAGTATGAGATGTAAAGCATTCATGTGATCAAATGCGTTTGTGGTGCATACAAAGTTGTTGTGAATGTGATCAATGCAACCATTGTGCAAAATGATGTCATAGTGTGATGGTTTATCAAGAGCATGAACATGGCAATGGATGCTCAATATGACTATGTTATCATGCAATTTATGGTGGGAAATATGATCATGATGTATGAATCTACCATCAAGAAAGATTACAACAAATTTGGTAAGGAAATGCACAAGCTAGTATATCATGGATTACATGGGAATACAGGATGCAACAAGGCAATCATAATGCAAGTCAATCCATGCATAAGATGCAAATTTGTCATGAGTAGTGTTGTACCATTGCTTAATGTCGTGGCAAGAGTGGTAGACCGGTGGTGTATCCATAGGGTCCATCTTCAATGTCGGTCCTCCATCCCGTAGATGTATCATGTAGACAACAAGAAGGAAACACCAATGAAAGTATGGCCCATCCAATATGCATATGTGAGGATGGCTCACAAAGAAGTAATTCACCTTATGTATGTTCTTGAAGGTGTTGGTGTCGCGCAACGTGTATGCCTTCACATGCCCAAGATGCCTCGTGATGGTACCGCCTTGTGAATCCTTCAAAATGAAAGAACATGACAAACAATCGGAAAAACAAATGAGGTTAGCCGTAATGCAAAATCTAGCATTCGTGCGGGAAAATATCCAACAAGTGCTTGCATCATTCTTATCATAAGAAAGTACAAGGGTGTGGTGCATGGTATGTAGGCCTAAGATGCGAGAACAACCAAGTGCAATAGGCTCAATCAATCAAGTATGCATCACAAGAAGGGTGTCAAAGTCTCTGAGATCAACAAGCATAGCACGGTTGCACTCACTATAAGTGAATATGAGAGATGCAACTATTGGAGACAAGTGACAATGATCAAGATATATCATGTGAAATGCATGAACATATATGTCATCAACCCAAGAAAGCAAGTAAGAGTGGAACATGGGTGATGCAACATAGCAAACAATCATAGTGATCAAGTCAAGCAAGCTAATAGTGCGAAGATGCAACATACTAGTAGGAATCATGGAAATCATGGCAAATGTGCAAATAGTCAACATGAATAATGCACATGGCATATCACAAGCATGAAAGAAAGATATGAGCAAAATAGGATCAATGTATTGGTGAGTGGCCATATGTAAATAGAAATGGAACATCATGACTCTCCCAACACAACAAGCATCAATAGCATGGGGGTAAAAAGAAATCATGGCAATAGATACTAGTATCTCCACCAAGCATGCAAATACACATAGAAGTAGCATAATGGTGATTCATGGGTAAATGCAAACAAGGGTCACAATTGCATGGCAAAGTCATAGCAAGAGGCATAACATGCAAAGTGGACACGATAGTATGGGCATAAGGTGATAAGTGGTAAATAGCCCATAGCCTTGTGAGAGCCAAGTAAAAGAGATGCACGTAGTCACGCGAAGAGAGCAGTGGTAGGGACAATCCGTGGGATCCCAAATCGTCGTTGCTCTCAAGAGCTCATTTCATCAACTCATGGGATTGTGAGGTTGATGAGTTTTCATAAGTACCTACACAAAACAAAGACAAAGGGAAAATTGTGTGTGCATGGTATATGTGCACATCATCCGTCATGATGCGCACGTGCATGTGGTGGTTAGCACAAAATAGCCAATGCTCAAATAAATGAGATGCGTGATATAGAAACATGTCATCCATCATGAGAGGTTTGTTGTTATGTATAACATAATGGAGACTCAAATTGTGTAATGCATCACGAGAAATATGTAGAGCATTGTTATTCACGGAATGCATATAGTGCACACAATCGTGGCAATCATGAAAGGTATGGAATGCTTCAAGATCTCCTAGTATGTATGAGGAAACTATGGGGGTCTCCTATTAGCATTCGTGGAAACATCACATGGAGAGTATTGACAACATCCAAAACAATGCATATCTGGAACAATGTGTTCATGGCATGGCATACTAGGTGAATTGCGCAAATGATGTAAAGGGAGCATGGCAATATCATCGCATGGCTTCAAAGGATTCTCATACATGATGTGACCAAAAGAATTTTCACAAGAAATCCTATGTAGCATAGCATCACAACTAGGCAACTAAACATGCTCATCATCATAATGATCATAAATTGGTAAGTTATTACATGATGAAGTTGCACTAGCATGATGCATGGTGATAGGTGTGTCAACATCATGCAAGCAATCATTCTCAAGATAGTCCACTAGTGGGACGAGAGAAGCACCATCACCTATGTTACCTTTGTAGCGTCACTCATGTGTTGTAGGTGAGGTGTTGAAGATCCAATCAATTTCATCTTCATCTTGATGGAACTATGTGGGGGGTGCATCTTTTTCCACCATGGCCATCGCTTTGTCCATTGGAGGGAAGGACTCGTCGAGGGTTGGTATGTCCTCATGTAGGAGACCTAGAACAAAAGAAAACACACTCGGAGTAGAGGTTAATTCGTTAGAAACCATAGTGGCCTCACATGCCCTATCAACTACCTCACTCACTAAGTGTTGTGGCTCACTCACTCCCTTGTGGATGCTCTCACTCGTATGGTTGGTGGAGTCACTCAAATGGCCCTCAACCTCACATAGCAGAAGTGGCATGCTCTCATGTGTGGGGCTAGTGGTGGTCACTCTCATCCCCTCAAAGGAAATGCTCTCAATGTCACGTATGGTGGAGTCACTCGTATCACTCATGTGGTGGTGTCTCTCCTCACATGGGAATTGGGGCATCTCATCATATGTGGATATAGAAGAGGTGTAGGTGCAATTGTCTCCATGTTCAACTTCCTCATCTGTAACGCCTCCAAAGATGAATGCCGTAGGGTATGACAAGGCATCACTCTCCTTCGAGGTCATAGAGAAGTTCTCATGTTTGCTCGCGTAGCTTGACCCAGAGTAGGAGTCCAATATGGGCACCATCTTCATGGTGTCGAAGAGGTTCATGCTCGTCGCCTTAGTCGAAGGGGATGGCCCATGCTCGACCGTCTTGTCGCCATCGCTCATAGAAGATCGCTTTGATGATGAAGACGTCGATGTCGGCGAGCTCATGGGAAGTAGGCGAAGATGACGTATGTCCGAAGGCGAAGATGCCTTGATAGCACTTGTCGAAGATGCCGAAGTGGAGGTTCTAGCCGTACCTCCTTCTTTGTGTTTCTTGTCTCGCGGTCTTCTTCTGTGCTCTTGAAGCTTGTCCTTGGAGTGAAGTAGAGCTTCTTCAGACTTGTAGTTATGCGCTTGTCGCGCATCTTCATGATTATGGTGTCGTTGTAGTGCTTGAGCTCTTGGTACATGTCGTTCGTCGTCGTCATGCACATGATGCTTGGAGGTGACTTGCCCTTCATGACGATGTTGATGGTCGCCGTGGCGGTGTGGACGTGGACGACTTGCGCTTGCATCCTGTTTGCGCTCTGAAGACTTGTGACTTGAACATCGCCATCGAGAAGATTACGAAGGGGAAGAAGACTTGTAATCGAGCACCAAGTTTTGGAGCTCCGCCATGTGTTTGTTGAAGGAGTCGCTCATGTTGTCAAAGGAAGCCATTCTCCTTATTTCGGAGTGTCGTAGTTCGATGGCTATGTTGTTCAAGCGCTCTTGCATTGCTTGTTGTAGTCCGATGGTTTGCGCGTGGATGTAGTTGTTCGTGCCGTCGATGACGAAGACCGGAGATGAAATGCTTTGTCTATCCATCACAAGACTCAAGTAGTGGTGAGTGGGAGAAAGAGAAGAACTAGACCAATGTATCTTACCCGATGTTGAGAATGGATC
Organism: Secale cereale; assembly: GCA_902687465.1. Classification (NCBI taxonomy): domain Eukaryota; kingdom Viridiplantae; phylum Streptophyta; class Magnoliopsida; order Poales; family Poaceae; genus Secale; species Secale cereale. The sequence continues at coordinate 341,746,889 of LR738714.1, forward strand.
AATGATTACTCAATATGTATCAAGGAAATAACACAATTAGTACCGATTCTTATCAATTCTCCCACCTACACAATAAGGCTTATGGAGTAGCTTGGTGAGGATAGTGGCACAAAAATTTGATGCAAAATGTTAGCAAGAGTCAATAATGTTGAAAGAGATTCACAAATTCACAAGTGAAACAAGTAGACCAATAGAAATGAGTGGAACACGGAAACACACGCATGGATAGATAAATGTGGTTGCGCAACCAAGGATTGAGCGGAAAATGTGGAATCCATGGAAAATGCTCTTATCGCACAACACTAGAGAGACACCAGCCGATTGCTCAATAAGTGGATACGAACTTGTGCACTCATATATGAGACAAAATCTAGCGACTTCCTATCACAAGTATGCTATGTATGTATGATGTTCCGGTGCTTTTAGCACAAGATAATCCAAGATGATCAAGTATAATATGATATTTTGTGTTGCTATGGCTCTTGCTTACAAGCTTATTTGTTTTTCTATTTTTCTTAAAAGCTTTTTTTGTATGGCCACTATGCGAAATGCACAAACCAAGAGAGCAATTGTGTATATGCGTGAACAATCTTGTGACACAAGAGATGATATGATGTTACCAAGATGATATGGTATGTATGCAGTGGAAGCGCGTGTTGATGATCACTAATGTGCACAAGTAACGTTGCCGACAATACTCAAAGGCTAGTCTCAATAGGCAAGTGACGCAAAATGGGCTAGGGGTTAACAATGCAATGGCAAGGGGAATATACAAAGATGTCGTCGAGGTTAGCGTCCGATTATGATGATGAGAAGCGGTGCTCTTGATGTAGAACAATTCCTAATTAGCCAAAACACCTTAGGAAACAGGAAAAATCACAAACTCAAAACCTCAAGGACAAATGTCAAATGGTGGTAGCGGGAAAGCAGTGGTGGTTGCGGAAGAGGATCGTGGGGCTATACACGTTGTCGGAGTTGAAGTTACGGTCCCTAAGTAGCTGAAACACCTTAGGAGACACAAGCCACAACTCAAACAAGCTCGAACAAAATTGGGATGGCAATGTATAGTGGACTAAACTATGCGGAAGTGGTGGTGGTGGTTGATGAAGAAGCAATTGTCCCTAAGTAGCCGAAACACCTTAGTAGACTCAAATCACTAATCAAGCTACCACAAATGCTATATGGATCAAAATGGGTTAAGTTGCGGAAGTCGGTGGTGGTATAGCGGATGATGTGGTGGATAGCGTAGGAAAACATGCCAAAATTCTCAAAGTATGATGGAGTCAAATTATTATGGTGGTATTTTTGTGTTATGGGGTATGTCAAGAGCTTCGAACCGAGCTAAAGAACGTCAAAATCGGACTCCAGATGAATTAGTTATGGACAAAATGGTGAAACGAGGAAGGCTGAAACTACAAGGGCCGGACATCCGGGGTCGGAGCAGGAAATCCAGGATCTGATTCCAAAAACATGACCGATTTTGAGCTCCAGGAGCCGGATGACCGGCCGAGGACCCAGATGTCCGGCCCGATGGCCCGTATGTATGGCCGGTGGCCCGGATGTCTGGCCCGACGATTCCTGATCGGGATTGGTACTTCAAAACGCGTTTGGGGCAGAAATGGATGATTTGGGGCTCAAAATTGGACGGATTTTGTGGAGGAAATATGAGGTAACTTGGGGAAATGCTAGATCCACTTGAAACCAAGCAAATCTATGGATCAAAATCAACAGAACATCATCAAACCAACATATCAAAATCAACACAACACAACAAAACATGGCTAGAAAAAGGTGGGGAGGCTCCAAATTCGTGAGAAACCAAGGCTCATGATACCATATGATGCGGGGCTAACCCGATCTAGGCCGATATTTCATGATTGGAGGGATCCCTGAGGATGAACACAAAGAACACGATGGGAAATCACGAGGGGAAACAACAGAAAACACTCAAATCAACGAGAAACGATCACACGTGTGCTAGATCCTCAACACAACGAGATACACGGTCCAAATCCAACAAAGGGTGATACAAGGTAACTAGTTCATCTCCGTGAGGAGGTCTTGATGGTATCCAGTAGTATCTTCCCGTGAGGGGCCTTGAATCCCGTAGGATCTTCTCCGCGAGGAGGTCTTGAATCCGGTGTGGATATTCTCCGAAGAGGGGCCGCAGTCACTCCTAGGAGTAGAACCACTAGATGAGCAAAGCTCTAGGTCTAAAATGAGCTATCACAAAGCTAACCCTAACTAGGAGGAGGGGGGTCTATATATAGTCTTAGCCACGAAGGGGCAAGTGGGAGAGGATACATGGGCCTCTGGCCCGCTCACTGTGCGTAGAGAGGCGCTGGATGTCCGGGCTAGGGGCCGGATGCCCGGTGGCTCGCGAGGAGCCGGATGTCCGGGCCTCTGGAAGAATGTCTTGGCTGGAGAGGTCCAGTCTCGGGTGTCTTCTGTGTTGGGCGCTGGATGTCCGGCCTATCATGGGTCGCCGGATGTCCGGGGGTCGGGCGGATGTTCGGCCGCTATAGCAGCTGGCTCTTCTTCCTTCTCCTTCCTTTGCTCCCGCGCACACTTGTCCTTGGTCCTTGGGTTTTCTGTGGTCTCCTCGAGTGTACCTGACTATGCACAAGGTCCTCGCTTGAAGTAGCCTCCATGTCTTACATGCGGAAAGGGAAGATTCGGAAAGGAGCGAGTTCACCTTAGGTCCAATGACGCATGCTCGAGGTCTAATCGTGTGGACACATGGGGCTTGGGGAGTAATCATAGTGTACATGGGATGATCATCGGATGCTCCGCATCACTCAAGCTTCTTTTTGAAGGTCCTTGCCTTGAGGCCCCTCAGGACCTCCGCGTTGGCGTTCTCAGCTTGCCCGTTGCTCCTAGGGTGTGCCACTGAGGCATAGCATATCTGCATTCCAAGGTTAGCGCGATATTTTTTGAAGAGGATGCTAGTGAATTGCGAGCCATTGACAGTGATGATGTGATTAGGGACCCCAAACCAGCTCACGATGCCCCTAATGAACTTGACCGCCGAGCCGGCAGGGATGGTGTGTACAGGCTCCACCTCGGCCCACTTGGTGAATTTGTCGATGGCGACGTAGACGTAGCGGTAGCCCCCAGGAGCTCGAGGAAAGGGCCACAAGATGTCCAGCCCCCAGACCACGAACGGCCATGAGAGTGGGATAGTCTGAAGGCCCTGAGCTGGCTGGTGGATCTCCTTGGCATGGAACTGGCACGCGTCGCAAGATTTCAGCAGCTCGGCATTGTCACTGAGTGTTGTAGGCCAATAAAATCCGCTACAGAACGCCTTGCCCGCTAGGGTGCGCAAGACGAGTGATGCCCGCAGTCCCCGCTGTGTATGTCGGTTAGCAGCTCGCGTCCCTGCTCCCTGGAGATGCATCTCAAAGAAACATCACTGGGTCGTTTAAGGTACAACTCACCATCCTGGGGGCAGTACGCCGTGACCTGCCGGGCCACGCACTCTGTGTCCTCCTCCTTCTCCGGCAGGGTTCCCTACAGTAGGTAGGTCTTGAACTCCTGAGTCCAGCACCCATCCTGGGGCTCGAGCGCAAGGAGCAAGCGCGCTCCTGAGGTCGGGCCATAGGCAGGACCTCCCGAGGTTGGCAGAGGGGGGAGCTCCTCCTGAGGCAGTATTGGTTCCCCAGCCGGTTGGGTGGCCGAGGGCTTGAAGAGTCGTTCCTCAAAGAGGCCGAGCTCCTACGACTGGCGCCTGGACGCCCTCTTGGCGATGTCATATGCCTCCTTGTTCGTGCCGTGCGGCACGTGCTACAGTTCCAGGCCCAGGAATTGTTTCTCCATTTTGCGCACCTTCCCTAGTTACGCCTCCATGTGCTCATCCCTGTGCTCGTAGACCTTGTTGGAGAAGTTTATGAGAAGCTGAGAGTTGCCCTTGTTGGTGAGGCGCTTCACACCAAGGGCGGTTGCGGCTTTTAGGCCAGAGATCAGGCCTTCGTACTCCATGATGTTGTCCGAGACCTTCTCACCATGGTGGAAACAGAGCTGCACGTCATTGTAGGGCTTGTCCTTGGTGGGCGAGATGAGCATGGCGCCTGCCCCTGCACCCTGTCGTGCAAAGGCACCGTCAAAGTACATGACCCAACCATCTGGTGCTTCACTCCCTGGCAAGAGGGACTGGTCCTCACCCGCTCCGGGCTCTGGGGTGTCGGTCCATTCTGCCACGAAGCCGGCAAGTTCGGAGCCCTTGACGACCCTTGTGGTGCTGAACTCCAGCTGAAACGCCTGAAGCTCGATGCTCCATTCGGAGACCCTTTCCGCAGCATTGGGGCTCCTCAGCACCCTCTCCAACGGGTACGCAGACACAACCTTGATAGGATGGCCTTGGAGGTAGTGGCGCAGCTTGCACGAAGCAATGAGTAGCGAGCAGAAGCTTCTGCGGCATGGGGTAGCATGCCCGAGCATCGCGGAGCATCGTGCTGATGAAGTACACCGGGTGCTCGACGAGGGCGGGGGCTAGGCTCCCCTGAGGCTGTGGCGCCTCCCAGAGGGTGAGAGCCTCAGGAGCTTGCTCATCGGATGTAGCGGTCGGGGCCTCAGGAACGTCATTTCGCGGAACTTGGTCGTCGTCCGGCCCAGGTGGTGCCTCGTGAGTGTCTCCCTGGGGTTGTGCGGTCTTGTCCTGGCGCTCCTCCCGGACTGCCACCAGCGTTGCGCTGGCGGAGTGTTGCGTCGCCGCTAGGTAAAGCACCAGGGGTTCTCGAGGCTTCGGCGCCACCATTACCGGCGGGCTAGTGAGGTACTTCTTGAGGTCTTCGAATGCTGCATCGGCCTTTGGGGTCCACTCAAATGGACCTTTCCTTTTCATTAGTTTGAATAAGGGAAGGGCACGCTCCCCCAGCATGGAGATAAAACGCCCGTGCGATGTTACGCAATCGGCCAGCTTCTGCATCTCCTTTAGGGTCTTTGGTGGACTCATCTTCTCTATGGCCTTGACTTTCTCGAGGTTTGCCTCGATTCCCCTGTGCGACACCAGGAAACCCAGAAGCTTGCCCCACGGGACGCCGAACACACATTTCTCCAGGTTGAGTCGCAGGTCTACCTTGCGCAGGCCGGCGAAGGTCTCCTCCAAATCTTCAATGAGGGTCTTGGCCTCCCGAGATTTTACCACGATGTCAGCAACGTAGGCCTCAGCGTTCCTCCCGAGCTGCTCTCCTAGGGTGATATGCATCAGTCATTGGAAAGTTGCTCCTGCATTCTGCAACCCGAACGGCATACAAGTGTAGCAGTATACTCCGCACGGGGTGAGGAAGGTGGTCTTCTCGATGTCTTGTACCACCATATTGATCTGATGGTAGCCTGAGAAGGCATCCAGGAAGCACAACAGGTCACACTTGGCGGTGGAGTCGACAATATGGTCGATGCGCGGTAGTGGGAATGGGTCGTGCAGACATGCCTTGTTATGGTTGGTGAAGTCGACACACATGCATGGGTTCCCATGCGGACACCTTATTGTTAGCGTGCAGGAATCCGACCAGCGCCTTTTCTTGAGCGGGGGGAAGGCCACCTCCTATGGTGAAGGTGGCTCCTGACGCCCCATCTTCATCCACCAGCACCTACTTCATCTGGGCTCGGTCTTGAGAGAAAAGTTGCTTCTTTTGGCTGGCGTAGCCCCCACTGCCTCCGGAGCTGCTTCGCTGGTCGGGCGCGCCACCGCCGCGGCCCTGAAGGCGAGCTTGAGAGCCCCCAGGGCCTCCTTGGTATCTCCTGCCACAGTGAGGATGCCGCTGCTTCCCGGCATCTTCATGAGGTTGTAGGCTCAGCGAGTTGCCGCCATGAACTTGGCTAAGGACGGGTACCCAAGGATGGCATTGTAGGGAGACTGATGTGCGCGTTGTCGAAGTCGATAAGCTCGGTGCGGTAGTTGTTGTGGGTGCCGAAGGTGACGGGGAGTCGGATCTGCCCCATGGGGCTGGTGGTGCCGCTGACGACCCCGGAGAACGGCCTGGAGGGGCGGAGCCGCTCGGGCGATACGTGGAGCATGTCGAACGCCTCTGGGGAGAGCATGTTGAGTTTGGCTCCGCCGTCAATGAGGGTCTTGGTTACCGCCACATGGCAGTTAGTGGGGGTGCAGAGCATCGGGAGCGCGCCCGCGCCTGCGGTGACCACTGGGTGGTCCCTGGAGTCGAAGGTGAGGCCGGCCTCAGGCGCAGCCCACCCTGGAGGGGCTCCCCGCGAGGCTTACGTGGAGCCCACTTGACGAAATAACTGCTTGACGTGGCGATCTGAAGGCGGCGCCTGAGATCCGCAGAGGAGGGCCGCGACGGCATGGGGTGCCGGCGCCGCGAAGCATGCGGTGAATAGGCTGCGCAGCTCCTCGCAGGATGCCACAGATGAATCTGGCAAGCTGAGAAACCAGGCGTACGGTATGCCGTTGAGTGCCATGGGGAGCTAGCTAGCCATGACCTTGCTGTTGCCGCCAGCCGCCGACACGCCCTCCTCATTGGCTTGAAGGAATACAGCCGGATATGCCGCTCCATCGTAACGGGGTGGCAGCTCCAGCCTAATCCTGAGTGGCCACTGCACCTGTCGCAAGGCGGGGGTGAAGGCTCGGTGGCCTACTACGCCGCCGCGCACGCCCACCGAGCCAGTCGGAAAAGAGGTGCCCGCCATGAGAGCCTGGCGGATGCAGAGCGGGGTGGACGGAGAAGCGAAACTTTGGGGCACCCCTACCTGGCGTGCAAAATGTAGGATTTCGGGTTCCGCAAACCCTTGAGAAGTTCGAACTCTGGGGTGCGCACAAAGAACACTCCCTCCCCAGGGTGCTCACTCTACGATTCCGGGTCCTAGCTCGTCGTGCTCAAATAACAGGTGACACAGAGAATTATACTGGTCCGGGCCACGCTGTTGTGTAATACCCTCCTCCAGTGTGTGTGGTGGATTGCCTTTGTGCGGCCGAGGATGGACTAGTACAAGGGATGAACAGCCTCCGGAGGAGAAGTGTTCTTGGGATTGGATGAGCCTGTGGTGTGGGTAGGGTGGAATGGATCCGATCCTAACTAGCTCAAGATGAGACCAGCTCAAGATGAGATGCCCTCTATGGTGGTGGCTACGTCCTATTTATAGTGGTCTTGGTCCTCTTCCCAAATATTGGCGGGAAGGGATCCCACAACGGCCAAATTTGAAGGGGAACAACTAGTACAAGTTATCTTGAAAAAAGTAGTCTTCGCCTGCCAAAGGTTCTGGTGATGACGCCGCGCCGGGCTCCACGATGACCTCCACTCTGCCGCCTTGACGATCCTTGGTCTTGTTGCACATATATGGAAACATTTGCCTGATGCCTTGGGACTCTGAGCCTGCGCTTGCCTTCTTAGCACAAAAGAGGAAACTGGCATTCTGCGCCCGCTGGCGCCCGCCTGGCCTTGGTCGTCAGGGCTCACATCACATGAACCTCGCGAGGTACTCTTTTCATAGATATCTCCGCTGCTCGGGAGCCAGCCTAGAGAGACTACCCCTAGGGAGGTCTTGCCGTTGCACGCCTCGTGAGGCTTGGCCCTCGCGAGGGTCTTGAGTAGCATTGATGAAGTTGGACCGTACCAGGCCGCTGATGGAGCCACATTACGGGCCGCACGCAGGCAAGTCTGGGTACCCCCGTTCCCAAGATGCCGACAGACGTTTAGCTTGTTACCTCAGCTACGATCTTGTACCCTTGGGAGGGTCTTGTAGATAGTCAGGCTTGATAGCATTCTTGCTTTTTAGATGTCTGTACCCAGACATATTTATGCTTCTGTTGCTTGTATGCTCTTTATGTTGGGTCATGAGACCCATGTTTGTAATACCTGGCTCCTCGGAGCCTAATGAATAAATACTTCGATTCATAGAGTTTTGTTGTGATGCCATGTTGTATTTGCACATATCGAGCATACTGTGTGTATGTTATTTAAATGCTTGGTATGTGTGGGATCCGACAACCTAGTTGTTTATTCTTGGTAGCCTCTCTTATGGAGAAATGTCACCTAGTGCTTCCACTTAGCCATGGTAGCTTGCTACTGCTCCGGAACACTTAGCTGGCGAGCATGTGTCCTTCTTTGTTCCTGTGTCTGTCCCTTCAGGGAAATGTTACGCGTTGTTCCTTTAAGTCCCTGTAGCTTGCTACGACTTGGGTTCATAAGCTGATGACCGACATGTTCATTGCTGGGTCATGTATGCATGTCCATGTAAGTTAGTGCCACCTTGGGTTTACGACTAGTCATGTCGCCCCGGGTTCTCTGTCATATGGATGCTAGCGACACTATCATATACGTGAGCGAAAATGTGCAAACGGTCCCGGGCCAGCTAAGGTGGCACCCGTGGGGATACCGTGCGTGAGGTCGCAAAGTGATATGATGTGTTACATGCTAGACCGGTTTGACTTAGGATCAGGGTCCCGACAATAGGTGGGCCCCTCTCCGGAACCTTCTAGAACCTTCCCGGTATAATACCAAAACATCCTGAACATTTTTCCGAAACCCTGAACATGACTTCCCATATGTAAATATTTACCTCCAGACTATCCTGGAGATCCTTGTGACATCTCGGATCCCATACGAGACTGCGAACAACCTTCGGAATTCAACATATTAATATCTCAATACTACCCTACCGCTACTGAAGATTAAGCGTGTGACCCTACGGGTTCGAGAATCATGTAGACATGACTGAGACTCCTATCCGGTCAATAACCAATAGTGGGACCTGGATGCCCTTATTGGTTCCTACATATTCCACGGAGATCTTTATCGGTTGAACCACGATATCAAGGATACTGCCAATCATGTATGCAATTCCCTTTGTCTGATGATATGTTACTTTCTCGAGATTTGATCATCGGTATCTCCATACCCTGTTCAATCTCGTTACCGACAAGTCTCTTTACTCGTTATGTAATACAATATCGCCTCATTAGTCACATGGTTGCAAGCTTTTTATGATGTTGTATTACCGAGGGGGGCCAGAGATAACTCTTCGTCACACGGAGCGACAAATCCCAGTCTCGATCCATGCAACTCAACAAACACCTTTGGAGATACCTGTAGATCACCTTTATGATCACCCAGTTATGAAGTGACATTTGATAGCACACAATGTATTCGTACGGTGGTCGGGACTGACATGATCTCGTGGTCTAAGGAACAGATACTTGACATGAAGTAACCTGTAACAAATAATAAGTGTTGTGATCTGATGCTAAGCTTACGGTTGGGTCTGTCCATCACATCATTCTCCTAATTATGTGATCGCCTTATCAAATGACAACTCATGTCTATGGTTAGCAAACCTTAACCATCTTTGATCAGCGAGCTAGTCTAGTAGAGGCTTACAAGGGACACGGTGTTGTTTATGTATCCACACATGTATTTAAGTTTCCACTCAATACAATTCTAGAATGAATAATAGAAATTTATCAGGAACAAAAATATATGATAATGACCAAATAATTATTGCCTCTTGGGCATATTTCCAACAAACACAACTATTCCAGTTGTTCCGTAATGGGTCGACTAGTCAGAATTTCTAGTTGGATTTAATCAAAACAAACATCTGGTTCAAATACTGCTTTCAGGAAGGCATTCCTTGGTCTTGTATTCGTAGGTCGGCAGCTCCGGCTTCACAAGGTACTCATGGATGGACGCAAAAGGACCAACATCATATACATTGGCACCCTGAAGCAGATGTGCGTTCTTAAGTCCATGCTACTCTCGTACAACACGATGTTCTATAGGATTGTATCCCACGCATTTTTGCAGAAACATGACACTTGCTTCATACGAACATGAAAAATTTCACAATGAAATCCCTTCTTTGCAGAATTTACCATATGTTTATGTAGAAATTGCCCCGCGGTTGAATAATTTGTCATAAAAACATTCACGAATACCATGCTCCTAGGAAACTTCCGCTAGCTATTGAGGTTCTTGAATAATCCCTCCTAGCTTGAGCCGCTAGCAGAAAAATCAATTATTGTGCCACCGGAAAAGGAAACATCAATTAGGCCTCTTCCAATGCACTGGTACTTAGATAAGGTGCTAATCACATTAAATAGTTTAGCTACTAAAGCCCCCAATGCATAGGTTCTTAACTTTTTGTAGCTAAGCATTCTTCATTTGATGATTTAGCAAGTATAGTTGTGCATGCATTGGTGGGATACTTTGATTTAAATGTTTTGCCTATGTTCGTGCTCTTGGAGTTATTTCTTCCTGGGATCACCACACTCATCTTTCTTCTCTTAATTACCTTGCCACATCAGATTTTTTGCCTACTCCCTCCATTCGGATTTATTAGGCCTCTCCCAATGCTCCATGGTATACAGAAGCTAAGAGTGTCACACAGGAAAAAAATGATGTGGCAAAGCAATTAAAAAGGAGAGAGAGCATTATGGTGGCCCCGAGAGGATACAATGATAAGTGTGTGTACTTATGAAAAATGCCTCTCAACCAATGCATGAAGAAGTTTAATTGCTAAACAGTTAAATAAAGTAAGCTTAGTTACAAAAGCTAAGCACCCACGCATTGGGGGCATTAGTTGCTAAGACTTTTAATACACTTAGCACCTCACCTAAGCACCAATGCATTGTAAGAGGTCTTAGGCCTAAAGACCACTTCTCTTGGACCAAGGCACACATTAATTCTTTCATTCCACTTCCAATGTACTCTCTCACATGTCAGCTCACACATGCAGTCAATAAAAAAACACACGTGCAACATATTAATCCCTAGCCATGGTAGCAACAACAATGGCTCTCAATGCAACCAATGGGAGTGGTTGCATGCATGCACCTTTTCCAAAACGTGTCCTTAGAACATCTACAGTCGGGCGCCCATAATCAACCACAAACGCTCGGGCGGCCTGCCCGTCATGAAATTTCGACTAGGACGGGCACCTCGGACGGGCCTCAAATGCCAGGGCTGAGTGTCACCCCTCATACCTAGGCCAAATGTGGTGCAGATATGGGGGCGCCCGGGCGTGTCCGCCAGGTCGGACCCGGTCCATGTTGGCCCACCCTACCCCACATATGTTCCTCCCATCCGCTCATCAGACCAAACCCTAGCCACTTCAATCCACTACCCTCCACCACCCAAGCTCACCTTCGGCGCTCTCCGGCCATCTCCGGCATGCCGGGCAGCGGATCCGAGTCCTTCACCTCCAGATCAGACGACCCCGACTTCATCCCACGCGGCCTCGAGGAGGAGATGGTCGCCTGACTTGCGCTCTGCCGCTCCCTGGAGGAGGCCCATGCACGAGAATGCTTGGACTCCTTCCATCGGGAATCCAATGCGTGCACCCAAATGGCACATGGATCTGGCTCTAGGGTAGACATCGCTGCCTCACTAGAGGCGGTGCAGTCTATTTGGCATTCGAACATGGCGGCGGACGTGAAACCCCTCTGTTGGTGCGGCGAGGCCATGGGTGCATCATGGGCTTCGCCCGACGCAAACATGGCACGGCGTGCCCGTCGTGTGAGGCAGCGAGTGTAGGAGGCAGTGGGAGCCCTCGCGATGGTGGACGTCGGTGATGTGGAGTCGCATTCTCCGGTGCTCGTATGGTCCACCAGTGCTGGCAACGAAAACATGTCGTGGTGGATGTCGTTGGCTCGTTGCAGGATGGATTCATCATCGATCTGACGTCCATCGGCACCCAACGGGTTCTGGAAGATTCCAACGAACATGGGCACGGCGGAGCCGGATGAGCTCCGCTTAGATATCGCTTTACGTTGCATGTAATAATATGAATTTGAGGTTTCCATACGTGGATGCATTATTTGACGCATGACCGGTCAGTTCCGTGGACGCACTGTCTAAGGGCTCAGATTTGTCAAGTCTGGCTTGTGACAACCAAAGTGTAATGCTACCATAGCGATTGCCATGAACATGAGTTTTGCCATGTTGAACGCTATATTATTTTTTGTTGTTACCTCTTGCCATGTTTAACACTATTTAATCTTGTCATGTAAATAAACGAGAGTCGAACTAAATACTTGAACGTGGAGTTTCGTCAATATGCAACTCGTTGCCTCTCGTTGCATATTGAGCTTCATCACTACAATGACATTATGGCCCGAACGAATTTTTTTTGTCATGCTTATGACACTTCTATGATGATAATTGAGACAAAAACACGTATCATCATAGATGCGGTGGGCTCTTACTTCGATGGCAAAAAATATGACAAAAATGTCCTTGTCTTCCTGGGCAGGCTGGAGATGCACCTGCATGACATTCTTTGGGACATCCATGATGGAAAAAATCATGGTAGAAGCAAGGGTAAGGAAAACATCGGGAAGTTCCCACTTACGGTTGGTGGTCGGGGCCGAGTAATGCACTGTGGTTTGCGCGTTTCTCTCGCATGCGTGTGTGTGCGAGGTGTTGGCTAATTGAACCTGAGCGAGGCATTCGCTTACTGAACCCGAGCAATTGCACTGGCTACATTACTGAACCCGAGCGATCGATCCCTTGTATGCATTAACTGCACCCGAGCAATTTCTTTGCTGCTGCTGCTAACTGGACACGAGCGATCCAAGCTAGCTACTACTTACTGAAGCCGATTGAACCCCCATGCGAGACGTAGCTGATGTTGGGTTGCCTCTCAATGAAAAGTGACCGTTGCTACTGTGAGCGCGGTACGTAGAACAAGTTGAGACGTGGTGAGTCGAGCCGATTGGTTGGCTCTGGATGAACAGTTCCTGGTGGGGGTTGTATGAACAGAACCCCGTGGTAGTAGGCCATCGCCGCTGTGAACAGGACCCTGAGGAGGCGGCGACACCCTAGTCGGTTGGGGGTGGATGAGCAGGACCTCATGGAGGCTGGATGAACAGTAGGAGGTGGAGGCTGGAGGAAGTTGACAGTGGATCAACAGTAGTTTGTGGAGGCTGGAGTGAGGCTATAGACGGTTGTTGAACAGTAGCCCGTGGAGTCCCATTTTACGCTACGCCACACCCCTCCAGATCAATAGGACCCTGTTGTAACTATAGGCGCTCGAATAGAAGTCCATTTCCTCCGTTTTGTGGTACGCCAAACCCCTTTTGATGAACAAGACTCCGTTTCGATCATACGCGGTAGAACAAATGGTCATTTCATCCATTTTGCGGTACGCCAGACCCCATTTTAGTTGTTCCGTCCAAGCCTACTGGCTACCGATGAACAAGATGCGTTCTGACCCAGTCGCTTCATTCCCAATGAACATGACGCGTTCCAACCCAGTCGATTGACTCCCGGTGAACACGGCGTTGTTTCCTCCGTTCCGACCCAGCTGGTTGGCTGCCGATGAACAGGAGGCCGTTGCTGCCATCCGTTGCCCGTCCATGTATATGAACCCCTGGTCATATGTATGCGTGAGTACACTTTCGGGACCCAGGTCGTATGTATGTACGTGCCATATTTTTTGCAGCATGGATGTGGGTGCATGTACTCCATTTGGACAGGATTGCTTGGACTGCTACGTAGGGGCCGGACTTTACTACGACATGTGCCGCTGCTTTCTCAGCCACGATTCAATCTTGTAGAGACACCGATCGGCCAATATGTACATAGATGTTCGCGACCAGAGACAATGCTATGTACGCTTTTGTCGGCGTACTGGGAACCAGGGTACCCAGACTTGCATGTCTGCGGGCCACGACGCACTCCTACAAGCGGCCTGGTACGGCCCAGCTGATCGACCAGCTGCTCAAGACCCTCGCGAGGGGCCAGGCCTCGCGAGGAGAACGACGTCAACACCTCCTCAGGAGCAGCCTCGATAAAGTGCTCCGAAGGGGCGGAGAACCCAAGGCCAAGTCTGCCTCAGGAGGAGGTAGTGATATCAGCGGTGATGAACCACGCCAGTGGGTGCCATCGTACGCCAGCGGTGCAGTTACCATTTTGGTGCAAGGGGGACAGTGCAGCCACAAGTTTCTGAGGAGCGGGGCCAAGGTTTCCTCATTGGTGCAACGAGACCGAAGACCGCAAGGACGACAAGAAGGATGTCATCGACGAGCCCACCACCACGTCATCGCCTGATCCTTTTGCACGCGAAGACTGCTTTTGTCAGGGTAGGAACGTCCTTGTGTTCCCGCTAAAAAATGGTCATTGTGGGATCCCTTCCCGCCTAAACATTTCGGGGGAAGAGGACCGTGGCCACCTATATAAGTAGATAGAGCCCCCACTGCAAAGGGGGGTCGACTCACACACTTTACCACGGCACAAGGAGCGAGAACACTAGCCTCCTGACCCTCCTGAGCTCGCCTCCTGAACCCAGGAACCCTTGTACCAGTTCATATTCTAGCTCGCCTGGAGCCAATCCACCAAAGCGGGAAGTAGGGTCTTACACCACACGGTGGCCCAAACCTGGATAAACTCTTGTGTGTTTGTTCATTGTTTGCTTGAATCCTTCCGCCGAGACAAGAGCGAGGCGCTAGGTAGACGTGAGTGGGAGAGATCTTCGTTCACGCCCCTGTGTTCGAACTTAACGGGTTTTGCGAAGCCCTGAATCCGACATTTGGCGCACCAGGTAGGGGACGTGTCGAGATGTCGCATGTCCGATGACCTCGCCCGGTCTCGTCCACCAACCTCGCGTATCTCAGCTCCAACAAATCGTGACCACGATGGCGGAGGCGCACCACACGTGTGCGGAAGCCCGTGGCGTCCGCGCCGCTCTGGCATCGCCCTTCGGCCGCGGGACCCGCCGCCACCCGTCTTTGATCGGGGCCGACGGCACGATGAGTACCACCAACCTGCCGCCAGAGGACCGGCAGCACCCTCCACCCAATCAATGCCAAGGCCGTGCGGCAACACGGGCGGCTGAACACGCGGCGGTAAGCTCGCGGGACCGGCGCTAAATGGCGAACATGAAGGCTGCTATACTGGTGGCAAGGGAACTGCTAAGGCGCCGGCTACTCGACAGCGGCCACGACGCGCTGCTCCTCAGGGTGGCCAAGGTCCTGCACCGGAGCCGAGCCGTTCTGCGTCCACATGACGACGTCGGCGACCTGGTGCTGCCCCGGCCACACCCGGTCGCCCGTATGGTCAAGACCCACGGCGACCTACGAAGGCGACATGGGGTATGATCCGCTGAACCCTGCATATGACGCCGCCCCTCTGCCTCAAAGCCCTTTGTATTCAGAAACCACCCCCGTCGAGGAGCCACCAGAGAACGACCTCAAGAATGCGCCGAACGCCTTATGCAACCAGGCGTCGGCGCAAGGGGGCTCAGGAGTGGGAGGTCAGGAGGCGGATCCCCCGATCGTGGCCCTCAATCCGTCACCATCATCGCCCACGGACATGGAGCACGGATAAGACGCGCGCAGGTGCCTGCGGGGGCTGGCCCCGCAGCACCGGCCGTAGGCCTTGGGCCAACAATGTCTCTGGCCTAGGCCTCGGTAGGCCAGGGGGCTACTCTGGTTGCCACATCAAGACAGAAAGGGAAGGGAAGGCCCGGGTCAGGCCCTCGTCCCCCCGCACGTGACCCGTCGTGCATGGCCCACCCTGGATTTCACCAGGGGCTCACTGGCGGCGGATACGATGCGCGCGGGGAGGGGCCTTCTCCCCCCTCTGTTCAACCTCAAGACGCCGCGCCTCCTGGCATACCATCCTCCGGGCTGCGGAGGGTGCGTCCGGAGGCGGTACGTCAGCCCGTCCTATGCGCATTAGGAGGGCCCAAGACCACGGCTCCGTCCCCCTGCTGACGAAATCCCATACCCGCTGGGCCCGACCTTGATCAGGAAGGGCTTAGGGGCCATTAGGAGCGTGGGTAGGGCGGGGCCCCCCTCGCACCTCAGGAATGCCGTGTCTCTGAGCGATGTTAGCCCTCAGGGGCGAAACGTGTTCGAAGATCGCGTAAGCGGCGCGCCCGGTGCTCGGAGGGTGGGCCTATGGCCAAGGTCCCATCCCCCATCATGCGCAGTGTCCCACTTCATGGATGTCGCCTTCGGGTGAGTTCATGAGGGAGCGGATTAGCGCGGGGCGGGGCCCTCAAAGCGAAGGGGCGGGCACATCAGAAGATCTCTGCTCATGACACTCTCACGTAATAATGAGTGGGGTTGTACACGCCCCGGAGTCTCCGAAGCGTCGCCCTAGGACCTCGGGGGCTCCCTCCCACGCCGAGTGGAAGCACCATGCTCCGCGCTGGCCATCGACACTGCCCCCCAATGGCTATGCCCACATCCGCCGGTGGTAGCCCTACGCTCCGCGCTGGGGAGAAGACTGAAGACCTACTCAAGGGCCGGACGCGGCCCCTCCCTTTTGCTATTCGCATTTGCTCCTTCTGTATCTGCTTTCTCAGGCCGATCTCGCCGCCGCGCGACTCGTTTCTTGAATAAAGGGAGAGTTTTGTCTGTTTTTCACGATTTCTGCCGTGTTTTTTTGCCAGTTCGTCTTTTCGTCTCGCTTAGCCAAGCCAGGCTACGTCCGCAACCCTGCCATGTCACTCCTCGCGAGCAGGGGCCGAGGCATGGGCACACGTTCTGTCTGGTCTGCCGCCGGACCGCCAACCACTCTTGCGCTCACAGCAGGTACTCGCGAGGCGCGCCCAGACAAGGCCAGCAGACCCTCGTCCTGACGCGCGACAAGGGCTTGAGGCCACGACCTTAAGAACAAGCAAGGGAGTACTTAAAAATCCATCCGTACAGTGTTCAGTCACATCATCAAAGGTTTAAACCTTGTGACACCCACCTCACCCGGCTTTGGGGCCACAATCAAAAAGAAAAGTTATGGCAGGAACTGGATTAAGCATTGATGCCTTCGCCGGAACTGTCGGTGTCGCCCCCCTCAGGCACCGACGCATCCTCGATAGCTGGAACGAGCTCCGTCACCAACGCGTCCACATGGTCGCTCACCCATTTCTCCGAGGGACCGGCCACCGCCTCAGGCACGGGCTCCAGCAGGGCCTCAAAGTCCGCATGAGAGTCAAGATGGTGCAAGTTGCCGAAGATACGGGAAATCGCGCTCCTCAGGACGTCACGGCTTTGCTCCTCGACGCGCTGCTGAGCCTTCCTGACCCCGCCTTCGAGACACTCCACCACCCTGGTAAAGAACCCAAGGTACCCGGCGTCGTCATTAACCAGGGGGCCAGCGACCCCCGAGCCAAGAAGTTCTCCTAGGGCCCGGCCGGCCTGGTGCCGCAGGGCCTCAAACATCTCCGAGCGGGTGTGCTGCATTCCACGGACTCGTGCAGCCTCCTCAGAGGTTTGAGCCGCGAGGGAGGAAACGTCCTCCACTTGCTGGTGGAGGCAGGACAGTTTCGCCCTGGCGGCGGCGCGAGCCATCTCCGATGCTCGCTCGCGGCGCTCCGCCTCAGCACAAGCCTTCTTCGACGCCCGTTCACGACGCTCGGCTGCAACGCGAGCCTTCTCCGACACCTGCAGGCGACGCTCGGCATCCACCAGGCTGCTCTTAAGTGTCGTGATCTCCTCCTGGAGCTCCTTGCGCTTGTCAGCAAAGCGAGTCTCGTGAAGCCCCAGCTTCTTGCGGTAATCCTTCCGGAGGCGCTCTGCCTCCCCGGCAGCCTTCTTCGCCACGACCTCGCGGTCATCAAGGTTGCCCTCGGCCTCGGCTAGTTGGCGCTCCATCATCTCTAGGCGCTTGCGCTCCATGCTCAGCTCCATCACCTCAAGTGCCAGCACCTCCTCCCGTGCCGAGAACCCAGGTGGACTATCATCATCAGCCACAGGTGCAGTAAGGGCAACCCTTCGGGCACGAACCTGGCGCTCAAGCGCGGCTTTTAAAGCTTCGAGCTCGCGCTCACGCTCCTCCGCGGCCGCGCAGCGGGGCTCGGCGTCTCGGGCCTCCTTCAGGCCACGGTCGCAAGCCTCCTTAGCCGCGGCGGCCGACGCCTCCGCCTTCCTTAGGGCGGTTTCGTGCTGCATCTGGCTTAGGTTGACGGAGGCCTCTCTCTCTTCATACATGCGCACTCGAGGTGAGTCATGAATAATATCGCAGGGTAAAACAGCCTCTGCGCCGTACACCATGAAAAAAGATGTGTATCTGGTTGTCTGGTTAGGTGTGGTTCGTAGCCCCTAGAGTACGGAGTCGAGCTCCTCCACCCAGTGTTTATCTGACTCCTGTAGGGAGCGCACTAGTCGGTGTTTAATGCCGCTCATTATCAAGCCATTGGCTCTTTTGACCTGACCGTTTCTTTGAGGGTGGTACACAAAGGCGTAATCAAGTCTAATGCCTAACTTAGCGCACCAATTTGTCACCTCGTCAACTAGGAAATTGGAGCCGTTATCTGTGATAATACTGTGTGGGACACCATAATGCTGTACCACACCGAATATAGAATCTATCACTGTCCCTGCCTTAGCTGTTCGGACTGGCTTGGCTTCTATCCATTTAGTAAATTTGTCCACCATGATGAGTAAATATTTCTTTTTATGGCTTCCCCCTTTAAGGGGTCCGGCCATATCCAGGCCCCAGACCGCAAAGGGCCAGGTAATGGGGACGGTTCTAAGAGCGGTGGGAAGCATATGACTTTGATTTGTGAAAAGCTGGCATCCAACACAATGTTGGACTGGGGTCTGTGCGTCTGCGCGCAGTTGGCCAGAAGAAACCAGTTCTGAAAGCCTTGCTTATAAGAGCTCGGGCCGCGGCATGATGGGCGCCCATGCCAGCGAGTATTTCAGCTAGAAGTTGTTGTCCCTCCTCTTCAGAGATGCGCCGTTGGAGAATACCAGTAGTGCTTTTCTTGTATAGTTCACCTTCGTGAACCTTATAGGCTTTAGAGCGCCGAATTATGCGGCGGGCCTCATTTTTGTCATCGGGGAGCTCTTGCCTATTAAGGTATGCTAGGAAAGGCTCGGTCCATGGGGGCTATAACAGCCATGATCTCGTGAGCCAAAGATGTTATTTCCATGTCTGAGTCCCTAGTGATGTCTGTATTGAGTTCGGCTTGGGGCGTGTTCGGGTCTGGATTAGCGTCTCTGCTCTCGTCCTGCCATGTTACCGATGGCTTGAACAGCCTTTCCACGAAGGTGTTAGACGGGACTGGGTCGCGTTTAGCGCCCATACGAGCAAGTATATCCGTTGCCTGGTTACTGTCCTGAGCTACATGGTGAAATTCTAGCCCATCAAATCGAGCCGACATTTTTAATATGTCATTTCGGTAAGCTGCCATCTTGGAATTCTTCGTGTCAAATTCTCCGTTTACCTGAGATATGGCAAGGTTTGAGTCTCCACGCACCTCGAGACACTATATACCCATAGATACGGCTAAGCGGAGACCGTGCAGTAGTGCCTCGTATATGGCCGCCTTGTTTGAGTCCGTGTACATGATCTACAGTACGTAGCGGACTGTATCCCCTGTTGGGGATATCAAGATGACGCCGGCCTTAAATCCGGCTAGCATTTTGGAACCGTCGAAATACATGGTCCGTACTCTTTAGGGAGTTTGGCTTCAGTCCATTCCCCGACGAAGTCGGCCAACTCCTAGCACTTAATAGTCCAGCGTGGTTTGTATGTTATTTCGAACGGTAAGAGCTCAATGGACCATTTGGCTATGCATCCAGTGGCATCTTTATTGTTTATGATATCGCCGAGTGGTACTTTGGATGCCACTGCGATCAAACACTCTTGAAAGTAGTGTCAGAGCTTTTGTGATGCCATGAATACCGCATAGGTATTTTTCTGGTAATGGGGGTATCGTGATCTGCATGGTGTGAGAACCTCGGATACATAGTATACAAGTTTTTGAACAGAGAATTTATGTCCCTCTTGGTCTCGTTCGACGACGAGCACCACACTCACTACCTAGTGAGTGGCTGAGATATAAAGCAGCATTGGTTCGCCAACACCTGGAGCGTCTAGGATATGGTTACTGGCTAATAGGGTTTTTATTTCCTCCAATCTGATCGTGGCCGCATCCGTCCATTCAAAGTTGTTTGTGCGCCTCAGCAGTCTATGAAGCGGTAGCGCTTTCTCTCCTAATATGGAGATAAAGCGGCTCAAGGCCGCTACACAACCTGGTAGGTTTTTCACTAGTTTTAGATTGGTTGGCGTAGTTAGCTGTGGCAGGGCCCGGATTTTAGCTGGGTTCGCTTCGATTCCTCTATGGGATATGATAAACCCTAATAGCTTTCCGGCCGAAATGCTAAAAACACATTTTTCCAGATTGAGCCGTATGTCATATGTTCTTAGGTTATCGAATGTAAGGCGGAGATCATCCACCGATGTTTCGACGTGTTTAGTCTTGATGACTACATCGTCAACATATGCCTCCACTGTCTTGCAAATTTGTTTCTCTAAGCATGTTTGAATCATGCGTTGATATGTGGCACCAGCGTCTTTGAGTCCAAATGGCATAGTGTTAAAGCAAAAGGGGCTGTATGGAGTGATGAATGTCGTAGCGGCCTGATCGGATTCCTTCATTTTTATTTGATGGTATCCGAAGTAAGCATCGAGGAAACACAACGAGTCATGTGCTGCGGTTGCATCGATAATTTGATCAATGTAGGCCAGTGGAAAGGGATCCTTAGGGCAAGCCTTGTTTAAGTCTGTGATGTCGAAACAAAGGCGCCAGGATTTGTCCTTCTTTGGTACCATGACTAAGTTGGCTTGCCAGTCCGGATGTTTGATTTCCCTTATCAATCCGACTTCCAGTAACTTGGCCAGCTCTTACCCCAAAGCTTGTCTTTTGGGTTCGGAAAATCGTCGTAGTGACTACTTGACTGGCTTGAACCCTTTGATGATGTTGAGGCTGTGTTCGGCCAGCCTACGTGGGATTCCTTGCATGTCTGAAGGATGCTAAGCGAATATGTCCCAGTTTTCGCGAAGAAAGGTGCGCAAAGCGCTATCTACCGCCGGATCCAGCTGTGCCCCAATGGATGCCATCTTATTGGGGTCCGTTGGGTGCACTTGGAATTTTACAATTTCACCTGCTGGCTTAAAAGAGGTAGATTTTGATCTTTTGTCAAGGATTACGTCATCCCTGTCCACCATAGATAGCAGGGTGGTTAATTCTTCGGCCGCGAGGGTTTCAGATAGTGCCTCTAGGGCTAAGGATGCAGTTTTGTTCTCGGCGCGGAGTGCTCTGTCCAGATCACTTGCAACTATGATTATTCCATTGGGCCCTAGCATTTTGAGTTTCATGTACCTGTAATGGGGTATAGCTTGAAAGCGTGAGAAAGCGTCCTGCCCTAGAAGGGCGTGGTATCCGCTGTTGAAGGAGACAATGTGGAAGAGCAGTTCCTCCGACCTGTAGTTCTCAGGTGTACCAAATACTACGTCGAACTTAATGCTTCCCGAACACCGGGCTTCCCGGCTGGGAATAATTCCTTGAATGGATGTACTACTTTGTTCAATGTGGGATTTATCGACCTGCATTTTTGCAAGCATGTCCTCATATATGAGGTTGAGTCCGCTGCCCCCGTCCATGAGTACTTTGGTGAGGCGGAAGCCATGTACTATTCGGTTTAGTACAAGAGCGGCTGTGGCTCGGACCGGCCGGACTCGTGGTTCGTCTTCGGCAGAAAAGGTGATTACCGTGTCGTTACATGGGCTTGCAGTGCTGATTTGATGGAGCTCGGCAAGTTCGCAATTTGCTCTCTTGCACCTGTTGATTGAGGAGAACATCTCGAAGACAGTGAAGACATTGAGGTCTTTCCCCCTGGCGTTGCGGTGGCGAGGATTGCCTCACCGCTCTTTGCTACCTGCCGGAGTACCCAACATGCTCTAAGGCAGTGGTTTGGGATATTGTCCGGTGCGGCATGTATTTGGCAAGGTTTATCCAACAGTTCGTCCAGAACGGACCTGTGTCCTGTGAAAGGTCTTTTTTTCTTGCCATTGTGTATGTTATCGGATGCCCTGCTAGGGTATGTCCGTTTCGCTTTAGCGGTGTATCGTCTGAAGATGGACTGTTCCAGAGGTGTATTCTGGGCTTTCCAAGTGTTTTCCATAGCACATTACTTTCGTACTAAGTGCGATAGTTCTGAAAAGCTCCCTCGTCCGTACAATTGCGGTGAGATATGGGCACCGTGTTGTTGTCGTAGCAGTTCTTAATCTTGTTTTTAACAAGTAGGAATCTGAACCAGAAGTGATGAACCGTCTCTTGGGGCTGCTGCTGTATATACGTGAGATCACATATGTCCGGTAATCCAGAGTTACTTGGGGAGTGTGTACTGTGGTGGGTGGGTGTGGATAAATTTGATTCCCGACCCAACGTAGGGTCCGGGGTTTGTACAACCTCTTGTGTGGATGATCTGGGCCCAGCAGGATCTGAACATTCCGCGGGCCCGACGTCTGTCCCAGAGTTCAAAAGGCATAGGGTGCCACCTGACAGAGGTGTGTTTGTCTTGATGGGTTCGAAGATTCGAATAGCGCCGGTCTTCGTTTTGAGAGGAGAAGTATTTTCGGCTCGTTCCTTGATTGCCGCCACCAGGTGAGTGATCGGGGTGTAATTGATTTTCTCCTGACTGGATTTAGGCACAATCTGATCATCCGGCGATGAAAGCCCCAAGGCGGCGATGCGATCCAGCAGCTCGTTTAAAGACGAGGAATTGGCCGAAGTCATGTCATCGGAGTGGTCGGAGCCAATATATGAGTGGTGCTCCATGACCGCAGGGAGTGCGGCCGGCCTGGCGGCCACGCGGGCGCATACAGCAAACCCGCCGAGCTGGAGGATCTGGCCCATGGCCAGGTTGTTTCCGAGGGTGATCTCGTAGTTGATAATGAGATGAGCCATCGATCGCCTTTCGCGAGCGCACATCGGAGCTCTCACTGAAAGCACCATTATCGATGTCAAAACCGGCAGATCTCGGTTAGGGGTGCCCAAGTTGTGCGTCTTAGGATTGATGGTAACAGGAGACCGGGGACACGATATTTACCCAGGTTCAGGCCCTAATGATCAAGGTAATACCCTACTTCCTGCTTGATTGATTTTGATGAATATGGGGTTACAAGAGTTGATCTACCACGAGATTGAAATGTCTAAAACCCTAGAAGTCTAGCCTATGTAGTTGTAATGTGTGTTAGCCTCTACAGACTAAACCCCTCGACTTATATACACGCCGGAGGGGGCCTAGGGTTACAAAGGTTACCTGGGGAGGAAGGAATCGTTACATCCGGACATATTTCTTGCCTTACTACATACATAGGAGTCCTAACCGAATACGGGGGAGGGCCTTCTGCTTCTATCTTCATGGCCCATCAATTTGGCCCAGCATCAATGGCCCGGTCGCGTGAGGACCCCTAAATACAGGACTCCCTCGATGAGGTGCGTGGCCAGAGGTGTGTTGATTTCTCGGTCATAGGGTCTAAGACCGATCTGATCGTAGGCGGTAGGCCTGGTAATAGAGATTCCCATTGCATGAAAAAGGCTTGCCAAGTGGTCTGCCGGCTGGCCGCGTGGGGGCGCCAGGCACTCTGGTGGTTCGACGGGAGATCCTATGGGCGATCTATCGGAGTTAGGCTTCAAGGCTGAACTTAGAGAGATACCGGGTTGTCTCGAGTCTGCTGGTCCTGGGGTCAAGGCTCCTGAACCAATGATCCCTTTTATGGGGATGAAGCCTTCAATCTGATCGAGGCGGCTAGTGGGATCAGTGCGCACCAATATGCCACTGAAGACAAGGAGATGACCAGGATGGGGAAGCCCTTGGCGCAGGTGTGGTCTCCAAGGACCGGTTGAGCCATCGATTCCTCTGGTGATCCAACAGCGGAACTCTCAATCAAAGCACCAATGTCGGTGTCAAAACCGACATACCTCAGGGTAGGGGGTCCCGAGCTATGGATCTAGGATCGATGGGTAACAAGGGACGACAGACTCGGTATTTACCCAGGTTCGGGCCCTCTCGAAGAGGTAAAACCCTACGTCCTGCTTGATTATATTGGATGTATGATGTACTTTACAGAGTTGATCTACCTCAAGATCTATGTGGGCTAAACCCTAAGGCTAGAGGTGATGAATGTAGCTCTAGCCCTAAATACTAAACCCCCTCAGTTTTATAGACAAACGATAGGGTTAGGGTTACAAAAGATAGATTACAATCAGGAATTGAAGAGATCCTCCGCCTTCTTGACATGGAGGGCACACCACGGCTTCGTAGATCTCCTGTCATTATACGTCTCCACCAGTCTGGCCCATTCATGATGGTCCGTCGCCCTGAGGACCCCTTAGTCCATGACTCCCTCAGATGGCATGAGGGATGTGGCTGGGTCATGATTTCTTGACAAGTCACTGATCGAGCTATCCGCCTGGACATATAGCAGCGTTTGAGTAGTCCAGTTGTAGGTACTCTAAGGTGAACACTGATGGGGAACGATGCATGAAAATAAAAAAAATTCCTACAAACACCCAAGATCTAATCTAGGAGATGCATAGCAATGAGAGGGGAGTACGTCTACGTACCCTTGTAGACTGAAAGCGGAAGCATATAAAACAAGGTAGATATAGTCATACTCTTCGCGGTCCAATCACGATCCAACCGATCTAGTGTCGAATGAATGACATCTTCGAGTTTACAACACATACGGCTCAGCGGTGTCCTCTCCTTCTTGATCCAGCAAGCGAGGGAGAGGAGGTAGATGAGATCTGAACCAACACGACATCATGGTGGTGCTGGCGGAACGCCGACATGAAGCGCTGACGGAATGTGGAGGAGTAACGAGAGGGAGACATGGCAATGGTGGAAGAGTGGCTGCCCCCAATGCTCCCCCACCTTTATATAGGTGTGGATGGGGTTACTGACTTTCCCTCCAAGCCCCTAGGGTAGTTGGCCGGGGGGAAGGAATCCCTCCTTTCCTTCCTGAGTGATCGTTAACCCTTTTTTTGGGATCCTGATCTTATCCCTTCTGAATATGATACTATTCCTTTTAAGAGAGGATCTTGGTGCGCCTAGACCAGGGGTGCGGGGCCGTTCCCCACTAACCACGTCCATGTCGGCCCCCCATGTAGGTGTCATAGCCCTAGCATTAGCCTTGCTTGTGAACTAGTCTTGGTTGTTGCATCATGTCTAATTTATTGAAAGTTGAAATGGGGATGACAAACCCTAGCACCAAAATTAAACCAACTAGACTTAATTAAAAAATGCATTCATTGAACCCAAAATGCCCTTCATCAATGTTTGACAATTAGGCCAAGGCTTTGAGTCCAAACCAAAAATGGTGAACATTTTGTGGAATATTTTGGGCCTTTGAATTAAATCAATAACATATTTGGGTTGGATTTATTTCTGTTATATAAGAGACAAAGTTCAAATATTTTTGTAAGTTTGCAAGTGACCTTGGACTAGTTTCCCGAGCTAACATTTTTTACAGAAAGTATGTAAATGATTTGATGCTTCAAATCAAATCAAACAAACAAAACAAAACAGAAAACAAAAATAATTAGAAAGAGAGAGAGAGAGAATACCTGGCCACTTTCCCGGCCCAGCTGTGCGGCCCACTGGCCCAGCCAGTGCCGTCGTCCTCCTGGCACCAGTCGGCTGGGCGCGTGCCCGATGCGTGCGCACGACCAGAGCGCCATGCCACCAGCTGCCTATCTGCGTCCCCGGGACAGTGCAACGCTGCAGGTCTTCTCCTCGGTGCCGCCCCGATCGATCCGGCCTCTCATTCCTCCCCTACTCTCCCCTTCACCCCCCTGACGCCATGGCCGACGTGTGCTCGAGCTCGCTGCCACCATAGCCGCGCCCACTGTGCTCCCCTTGCCGCCCCTTCGTGTTTGCAAGAACTACCGACGACCGCTGGTTCGCCCCACCCTGGCTACGAGCGCTGGGACGACCTGCATCACCAACTACTCCACCATCTTCCACCTCGGTCGCCGAAGGCTGCACCTGTCGATTTGCCACTGTCTCCGCCTCTCCGAGCTCGCCGACTGCCTCGTATGACTCGCTGTGAGCCCCTGCGTTGAAACCCCCTAACATCGTTGCCTTTTGCTCGCCGTAGCCGTCGCCCCCTTGCTGACCGTAGCACGATGCCGCCAGAGCTCGCCGTCGACGCAGCTCCAGTCACCATTTGGTCACCCGACGACTCCAACACACTCGTAGCACTCTGTAGAGCAGCCCTAGCGCTTTAGTTCGCTCGTTTTTTAGATACAATCGCGTTCTCATGCATGACCGAACTCTGGCGGCCGCAACCGAGCTCACCGTCGTTGACTTCGGCCACTCCAGGCTCGGAGACCACCACCATCCGATGCGCCATCGTGCCAGATCTCCGTAGAGCCCAACGTCGCATCGAACGGTGCCCCGTAAATGAAACCTGAGGCACAAGAGCGCCACTCACCTCACCGGCCGCTAACCGCCGGCGTGTTTGACCTGTTCTGAGTAGGTTTGAGCATCTAGTGTCACTGACATGTGGGCCCAGACCCCTGACTAACTCTAGATTAGGTTAGTGTTAACACTAATTATTTTTAGTTAGTGATGGAGTCACTGACCAGTGGGCCCCACTGGTTAGGTTTGACCAGGGGTAGCCCAGTTGACCTGCTAACGCTAGGCTTACGCCACGCTGACGTTATAATCATTTCCTGGCGATTTTATATTTCAGAAATGATTTATAAAATCCAGAAAATTGTTTAAACTTCACATATTCACAGAAATTCAATCGTAGCTCAGATTGAAATAAATTATATATAATTTTTTTCCTGAAAATTTCAATCTATCCATCTGTACCATTTTCATGCATGGCAAACCAACATATACCTACTGTATAAGTGAAAACACATAAAGGACACTTTAAATGTTTATGTTTGTAGTTGCATTTGAATCCTTGATTCAAATGAGCTTCACTTAACCTGTTGCTAGTTTCATTAGCACAAACCATAGCATATTTGACATGCCATGATCATGCGTCATATTGTTGCATTGCACTGATTGTATTCCTTCTCTGTTTGCCGGTCTTGTTCCCTCTCAGTGGACGTAGTTCCGACGATGAGTTCGATGACACTGATGAGGAGTTATGCTATCTTCGGAAGTGCTAGGCAAGCAAACCCCCATTGAACATCCCGATAAAATCCCACTCTCTCGCTCTTGCTCTCTTTTACCGCATTAGGAAAACAACAATTCAACTTCTATTTGTTGCGGTAGCTAAACCCCCTTTCCTCTGCATGACCTGTCATTGCCACAGTAAATAGTTGAAACCCACTATCATGAGTAGGAGTTGTTTGAGCCATGTTGTGTCTACTCATTCATGCTTGCTTATTATGTCTGCTATTGCTTAGATTTGTGTCAGGTCTGATTCATCGGGGATGGATTGGAATGGAGGTAAACATGTCCTACTGTTGAGAGCTAAGTGTGCGAACACGATTTGGTAAAGGTAGCGGTGAGAGGCCATGTAGGAGTACATGGTGGATTGACTCATTGAATCCGTCCCGAGGAACTGAGTTCTGTGTTTGTGATCAAAGACAGTTACTACCATGCATTGGAATGCTTAAGTGCCCCTCTTGACTTATTAATCGCCTTGATCTCTCTCCAGGAGTTGCAACTAGTTTCTGGTGTTTGTAGGATATGTGTTGGAGGCCGTGCGTAGTGCTGACCCTAGGGGTGGGCTATGATGCGGTATATACACCATGCACTACAAAAAAAGACACATTCGTGACATTTTGGGCCGAACGAAACTTTTTACTGTCATACTGATGACACTTCTATGACGATAATTGTGAAAAAACCCGGTATCATCATAGATGTGGTGGGGTCCTACTTCTATGAAACAAAATCATGACCGAAAATGGGATTTTTGTCCTGGGCGGAACGGAGACGCAACTGCATGACATTCTTTGGGCCCTCCACGACGAAAAAAACCGTGGTAGAAGTGAGGGCGAGGAAAATATCGGGCTGTTCCGGGTTATGGTGGATGGTCGGGGCCAAGCGATGCGCGTTTCTCGCGTACATGCACGCGCGTGGGTGCGAGGCATTGGGCTCTAACTGAACCTGAGTGAGGCATTGTGCTCTAACTGAACCTGAGCGATTGCACTGCGGGCTACGAGTTACTGAACCCGAGCGATCGGTCGATGGATGTTAACTGAACCCGATCAAGCGATTCCTTCGCTACTGCTGCTAACTGAAGCCTATCGATGATGCCTCTACATGAAAAGTGAGTGTTGGTGGGGGGGGGTCTGGATGAACAGTTCCCGGTGGGGGTGGCTGAACAGGACCCCGTGGTGTTGCCTCTTGATGAACAAGACCCCGATCGATCGAGCCGGTTGGGGCTGCATGAACAGGACCCCGTGGAGGGCTGGATGAACAGGACCACCCCGTGGAGGGCTGGATGAACAGTAGATGGTGGAGGGCTGGATGAACAGTAGCCCGTGGAGGGGTGGTTGAACAGGAGCCCGTGGAGAGGGCTGGTTGAACAGTAGCCGATGGAGTAGCGCGTGGTGGAGGCTGAACAGTCGCAGGTGGAGGCAGGACGAGGTCGACGGTGGATGAACAGTAGCCCGTGGAGGCTGGAGGGGGTCGACGGTGGAGATGAACAGTATCCTGTGGAGTCCCGTTTTGCGGTACGCCACACCCCTCCCGATGAACAGGACCCCCGTTTCGACCGTAGCGCTCCAACACAGGTCCGTTTCCTCCGTTTTGCGATACGCCACACCCCTCCCGATCAACGGACCCCCGTTTCGACTGTAGGAGGTCCGTTTCCTCCGTCTTGCGGTATGCCAGACCCCTCCCGATGAACAGGATCCCGTTTCGACTGTGGCCGGTCGAACACAAGGCCGTTTCCTCCGTTCTATGGTACGCCAGGACTCGTTTCCATCGGCTATTCCGTCCAAGCCCTCCCGATGAACACGACGACGCATTCCGTTACGACCCAGCCGGTTGGCTCCCCATGAACACGACGATGACGCTGTTTCTCCGTTCCGACCCAGCCATGTACACGAGCCCTGGTCGTACGTACGCGCGAGTAGGCGTTCGAGACCCCGCCCGTATGTACGTATGTGGCCGTATTTACTTTCTTGCACCCTGGCCGCTGTACGTACGTGTACATGCTACGTGCGCGCCTCTGCTATGACACGTGCGCGCCTCTACATCGACCAGTATGTACCTACACGTTCGTGACTAGAATGACAACGCTACGTACGCTTCGACCAAGTGGGTCCCAATTGTGAGGCACTTCCTTGTGTGCGAAGATGTAGATGGTGGGTCCCAGCAGTCAGGGGGCGAATCATTTTTTATTTCCCCGGACGCACTTCTTTACGTTCGAAGATGTAGCTGGTGGGTCCCAGCAGTCAGGGGGAAACGTTTTTTCGCGAAATACGGTGGCCCATCCTGTGGGTCTCCGATGTCAGGTGGAGGAATAATTATTTGGCGCGTAATAAGGAGGCACTTCCTTGCTGCGGCCATGGACCCAGCTGTCAGGCTCTCCACGTACAGTCCACGTCCGATGCAAAGCCATTCCTTGACCATGTTCACCACGCCACACCGAGAGCACCATGGCGGTGGACGACGGCGAGGCCTAGGAAGGGGACGACGCGGAGCCGGGGAAGACGTGGCAGTGGAAGCCCGTGCGGAGAGGAGTATGAGAGTTCACTAGTTCAGCTGCGGTGTGAGGCTGCCGTCGCCGTAGAATAACAGGGGGTGTGGGTGAGTGGAGGGATGGCCTGGCCAGCGGTGGGAGTAGTAGGGGGCGATGAGGCCTCCGCGGCAGCACAGCCGGCCACAGGAGCCAGGAGCATGAGGCACGACCGGTGCTGGTTTGCTAGCTGGTTTGGGCGGCTGGAGCAAGAATACCAGAGGTTGAAGAAGCACTACGACCGTTGGATGGACATCGTACGGTCACTGGAGCTAGAATCGTTCATATTGACTAAGTTGCCAAAGCCCTCCGTCCCCGTTAACTTAGTAGGCCCACAAGTCAGCCTGCCACTATACTGGGTACCAGCTAGCAGGGGAGTATTCATTTTTTTGTGCGTAATAAGGAGGCACTTCCTTGCGTGCGAAGATATAGCTGGTGGGTCCGAGCTGTCAGCGGCGGTAACGTTTTTTTCGCGAAATACAGAGGCCCTTTCGGTGGGTCCCAGATGTCAGGTGGAAGAATCATTATTTTGCGCGTAATAAGGAGGCATTTCCTTGCGTGCAGCCATGGACCCAGCTGTCAGCCTCTCCACGTACAGTCCACTTCAGATGCATGTCAGTCGTTGACCATGTTGACCAGGCCGCGCCGAGAGCACCAGGGCAGTGGACGACGGCGAGGCCTAGGAAGGGAACGACACGGAGGCAAGGAAGACTCGGCAGTTGTTTCCCACGCAGAGGATTACGAGGGTTTACTCGTTTGTCTGCCATACCCGGAGAAAACAGTAGGTGTGGGTGAGTAGAGGGATGGCTAGGCCAGCGATGGGAGTACAATGGGGCGGTGAGGCCTGCGCAGCAGCACAGCCGGCTGCGGGGAGGAGAGAGCAGACAGTCCCGCCGACGCTTGTTTGAGCGATTGGAGCAAGAAGAGGAGAGATTGAAGAAGCACGACGGCCGTTGGATGGAAGTCCAACAGTCACTGCTTGTGCGTCAACCTTTTTTTTAGGAAAGCCTCAAATCTGTGGAAAACATCATACAACCCATCTGCCATTATTAATAATAATTTACAGCCCATTTGCTAATTCTTAAGGTTTTTTTTGGAGCCCATATTCTTTTTGTTAGCATTACGTCCCATATTGTGGCCACGGTTAAAAAATTATACGAAATTTTGCATATTTCGGTGCGGTCCGAAGTGTTTTTAATCCCGAAATTTTGAGTCACATTCAAACTAATTTTAAAAATAAATGTATATCAATATAAAATCCAACAAATCGTCCGCGCATAAAAAACAATGCAATTTAAAATCTCGAAATGAAAAAAAGAAATTTGAAAATAATTGCCGGTTTGATGTGTTTAAAAAATGTACAACCCATTTCTCATAACTGATATGCCATTTTCTCGGACAGCCGAATGAAGCGCTCCTCGTCTTGAAAGATTTGCAGCCCAACAGGCCTGACAAAGCGACTTACTTGGAAAATCACAAAAAAAATGGGCTGTGGCCGTGGACCCAGTTGTCAGCCTCTCCACGTATAGTACTCTTCCGATGGAAGTCGGTCGTTGACCACATTGACCATGCCGCATCGAGATCACCAAGGCGATGGACGACGGCGAGGCCTAGGAAGGGGACGACACGGAGCCGGGGAAGACGCGGCAGTGGATGCCCACGCGGAGAGGAGTACGAGGGTTCACTGGTTCGACTGCGGTGTCAGGCTGCCGTCGCCACAGAATAACATGGGGTGTGGGTGAGTGGAGGGATGGCCTGGCCAGTGGTGGAGTAGTTAGGGGGCTGTGTGGCCTTCGCGGCAGTACAGCCGGCCACGGGAGGCAGGAGCAGGCGGCACGACCGGTGCTGCTTTGGGCGGCTGGAGCACAAAGACCAGAGGTTGAAGAAGCACTATGGCCGTTGGATGGACATCGTACGGTCACTGGAGTTAGAATCGTTCATATTGACTAACTTGACAAAGCCCTCTATCCCCGTCAACTTAGTAGGTCCACAAGTCAGCCACCCACTATGGTGGGTCCCAGCTAATAGGGGGTATTCATTTTTTGTGCGTAATAAGGAGGCACTTCCTTGCCTGCGAAGATATAGCTGGCGGGTCCGACCTGTCAGCGGGGG
>LR738714.1:341778753-341805148 GCA_902687465.1 Secale cereale
GGGGCGTTTTTTCGCGAAATACAAAAGCCCTTCCCGTGGGTCCTAGCTGTCAGGTGGAGGAATCATTATTTTGCGCGTAATAAGGAGGCATTTCCTTGCGTGCGGCCGTGGACCCAGCTGTCAGCCTCTCCACGTACGGTCCACTTCCGATGGATGTCGTTCATTGACCACGTTGACTAGGCCACGCCGAGAGCACCAGGTCGGTGGACAACAGCGAGGCCTAAGAAGGGAACGACACGGAGCCAGGGAAGACTCAACAGTTGTTTCCCACGCAGAGGAGTACGAGGGTTTACTGGTTCGTCTGCCATCCCCGGAGAAACAACAGGTGTGGGTGAGTAGAGGGATGGCTAGGCCAGCGATGGGAGTATGGTGGGGCGGTGAGGCCTGCGCGGCAGCATAGCTAGCAGCAGGGAGGGGAGAGCAGGCAGTCCAACCGGCAATTGTTTGAGCGGCTGGAGCAGGAAGAGCAGAGATTGAAGAAGCACGACTGCTGTTGCATGGACATCCAACAGTCACTGTTTGTACGTCAACATTTTTTTAGGAAAGCCTCAAATCTATGGAAAGCATCATACAACCCATCTGCCATTATTTCTAATAATTTACAGCGCATTTGCTAATTCTTAAGGTTTTTTTGGAGCCCATATTCTTTTGGTTAGCATTACAGCCCATATTGTGGCCACGGTTAAAAAATTATACGAAATTTTGCATATTTCGGTGCGGTCCGAAGTGTTTTTAATCCCGAAATTTTGAGTCACATTCAAACCGATTTAAAACTAAATATATATCAATATAAAATCCAACAAATTGTCCACGCATAAAAATCAATGCAATTTAAAATCTCGAAATGAAAAAAAAAGAAATTTGTAACTAATTCTCGGTTTGATGTGTTTTAAATATGTACATCCCATTTCTCATTATCGATAGGCCATTTTCTCGGCTAGCCAAATGAAGCTCTTCTCGTCTTGTAAGATTTGCAGTCCAACAGGCTTGACAAAGCGACTTACTTGGCAAATCACAAAAAAACTAGGCTATGGCCGTGGACCCAGCTGTCAGCCTCTCCATGTACAATACTCTTTCGATAGAAGTCGGTCATTGACCACATTGACCACGCCGCGCCGAGAGCACCAAGGCGGTGGACAACAGCAAGCCCAAAGAAGGGGACGATGCGAAGCCGGGGAAGACGCGGCAGTGGATGCCCATGCGGAGAGGAGTACGAGGGTTCACTGGTTCGGCTGCAGTGTGAGGCTGCCATCGCCGCAGAATAACAGGGGGTGTGGGTGAGTGGAGTGATGGCCTGGCCAGCGATGGGAGTAGTATGGGGGCGGTGAGGCCTCCGCGGCAGCACATCCGGCCACGGGAGGCAGGAGCAGGCGGAACGACCGGCGCTGCTTTGGGCGGCTGGAGCAAGAAGACCAGAGGTTGAAGAAGCACTATGGACGTTGGATGGACATCATACGGTCGCTGGAGCTAGAATCGTTCATATTGACTAACTTGACAAAGCCCTCTGTCCTCGTCAATTTAGTAGGCCCACAAGTTTGGCACCCACTATGGTGGGTCCCAGCTAGAAGGGGGGTATTCATTTTTTTGTGCGTCATAAGGAGGCACTTCCTTTCGTGCGAAGATATAGCTGGTGGGTCCGACCTGTCAGCGGGGGAACGTTTTTTCGCGAAATACACAAGCCCTTCCCGTGGGTCCTAGCTGTCAGGTGGAGGAATCATTATTTTGTGCGTAATAAGGAGGCATTTCCTTGCGTGCGACCGTGGACCCAGCTGTCAGCCTCTCCACGTACGGTCCACTTCCGATGGATGTTGTTCATTGACCACGTTGACCAGGCCACGCCGAGAGCACCAGGGCGGTGGACAACGGCGAGGCCTAAGAAGGGAACGACACGGAGCCAGGGAAGAATCAACAGTTGTTTCCCACGCAAAGGAGTACGAGGGTTTACTAGTTCGTCTGCCGTCCCCGGAGAAAACAACAGGTGTGGGTGAGTAGAGGGATGGCTAGGCCAGCGATGGGAGTATGGTGGGGCGGTGAGGCATGCGCGGCAGCAGAGCTAGCCGCAGGGAGGAGAGAGCAGGCAGTCACACCGGTGCTTGTTTGAGCGGCTCTAGCAGGAAGAGCAGAGATTGAAGAAGCACGACGGCCGTTGCATGGACATCCAACAGTCACTGTTTGTGCGTCAGCCTTTTTTTAGGAAAGCCTCAAATCTATGGAAAACATCATACAACCCATCCAACAGTCCACTTCCGATGGATGTCGTTCATTAACCACGTTGACCAGTCCGCGCTGAGAGCACCAGGGCGGTGGACGACGGCGAGGCCTAGGAAGGGAACGACACGGAGCCAGGGAAGACTCGACAGTTGTTTCCCACGTGGAGGAGTACGAGGGTTTACTGGTTCGTATACCGTCCCTGGAGAATAATAGCAGGTGTGGGTGAGTAGAAGGATGGCTAGGCCAGCGATGGGAGTACGGTGGGGCGGTGAGGCCTGCACGGTAGCATAGCCGGCCGCGAGAGGAGGGAGCAGGCAGTCCCGCCGGCGCTTGTTTGAGCGGCTGGAGCAGGAAAAGCAGAGATTGAAGAAGCACGACAGCCGTTGGATGGACATCCAACAGTCACTGCTCTCGTGTGCATTATTTCTAATAATGTACAACCCATTTGCTAATTCTTAAGATATTTTTTGGAGCCCATCTTCTTTTTGTTAGCATTATACCCCATATTGTGTCCACAGTTGTAAATTATATGAATTTTTTGCATATTTCGGTGCAGTTAACTATTTTTAATCCCGAAATATCGATTCACATTCAAACTATTTTGAAAAATAATTTATATAAATATAAAATCCAAATAATTGTCCACGCATCCAAATCAATGGAATTTAAAATCTTGTAATGAAAAAAAATTGAAACTAA
This sequence comes from Secale cereale, assembly GCA_902687465.1. NCBI lineage: Eukaryota > Viridiplantae > Streptophyta > Magnoliopsida > Poales > Poaceae > Secale > Secale cereale. The sequence goes on from LR738714.1 coordinate 341,781,664, forward strand.
TTCCCAGTTTGATGTATTTTTAAAAGGTACAGCTCATTTCTGGGCAAACCGAATGAAACTCTCCTTGTCTTAAAAGATTTGCAGCCCAGCAGGGCTGATAAAGCAAGTAGGCCTTGTTTGGGAAGTTCTTAAAAAAAATAGAACTGGGCTAGCCATTTTCAGCAAGAAAAAAACACAACTGGGCTCATGATGTGGTAAACATAAATAAAACCCTGGCTATACGGGCCACAGCCCCCGCACAGCCCCGTTGTTACTATTTACTAGGGTGGATGGGCTGTTTTGTCTTGGGCCCAGAGAAACAATTACTACTAGTACAATGGAGACACTCTACAGCTACCCAGAAAAACAATTACTACTCGTATAGTGGATACAATACCGCTTTTGGCTCCTCCTAGGTCATCGAAACGTCTCCCTCTACTGAATGTCGTTATAGTTTTGTTCACCGACATGCGTGCCATGCAGCGCGCGGGCCCAAATGACATCCACCAAATTAGAAGGCAATATCCAGGTAGAGAGTCACCCCGGTCTTAACGCGACAATAACGAGCCGTCGTATCACAAAACCCCACCTCCCCGCAGTCTAAGTTTGACGGACAAAGAAACCATCATTTCACTCTTCGCTGAATCCCCTTCTCCCTCACCGTCTTCAAGAAAGGAAACACTCGCATCTGCCACTGTTCTTCTCTCCCAACGAAGGGAAGGTAAGCGAATCCGTGATGTTTGTATATTTTCGTTCAGAGGAAAAAAAGAACTTTTGCAAAGCAGCAATCGATCCTCACTCTCTTTTTTGTTTCATTGTCATTGCGATTGTGTTTTCCTTTCAGTGGTCTCCTAGTATTCGTCAATTTCATGATGGACCAAGGAGAACCAGGCAAAGATCTATGATATTGGAGCAGACGCGGGAGGCTGATCCCCACGAGACAGAGAGCTCCTAGAAGATGGAGGCAGCCACTGAGCCGAACCCAGATTCACTCACGGCCACTACTGAGATGGTCAACGCCCCATTTGAGGTTACAGCCCCCGTGGCACTGCAGGAGCAGTTTTCCCCCTTCGAGGATGTGTCCCCCCCCGCTGAGCTGCCCAAGGTGATTTTCTTCTTTGCCGATCTCGATTGTGGTTTTTCATCTAATTATGTGGTGATGAATAATGCAAAATTTTATTAGCTTCGATGCCATGCTATACATAGTGGTTTAAATAACTTGTGTTTCTTATACCAGAAAGTAATTTAGAATTTGTTTCTGTTTCAATTAGAGCCCCGATGTAGACAAGGATTGTGTGGTTGTACATGACACTCGCTATGAGGCGGATGACCTGAATATACGCACTGGGAAAACATAGTTTTTAGGCTGTTGGATCCTGGAAGCCATTTGCGCTTATACCAATGAAGAGTTGTATTCCAGCCTCACTGTTGTCAGACATGTTGTCTAGGGTGTACTGAAGCACAAGAAGTTCAAAGCTACTCCTTCATTTGTGAGTCATACTATTCTTGTCAAGCTTACACAGGAAGATGACGTGGCATGCCTCGACAAACAAGTTTATGAGTGGCAAGGCCACAAGGTTGTCTTCATGAAGGTTCACAAGATTGAGCTGCTACCGGACGTCCTCGATGATGTTCATGGCAAGGTCCATCTTGTGTCCAGCCCAAATTAGATCGAGGCATGAAATACTTGCCCCAGCTAGTGTTTAATAGTAGTTTGGATTCTGTCTAATTATCTGAACCTTGCCTGTTATCGAGCCCTCTGGGGCTAGTACTTTGTTTGAATCCGTCTATGGGAACTGCTGCTACTTTTGTGTGCCCGTGAATCATCGTAATTGTTGCCGAAACAGATGGGTCCTCACTAGTTTTATCATACGAGCAGTGTGAGTTTTGATGAAATAGAGTACTCGTTTGAGAACTGTGCGCTGACGTATACATAAGTACTTGTAAATACTATTGGTGCTACCCCACTTGTAAGCAGTTGTGCAAAACACGTCACATTGGCTCAGCTCGCTTCAACACTAGGCTATCCGCCAGCTAACAATCAACAATCTGCTGTCTGACATATAAGCAACTATGTATCTTTTTACAGTGGTTCATGCAGTTAACTGAGGCTTCATAAAAAACTTGAAAAGCATAAGTTAAGCAATTTTATACATCTCAATGGTTCATAGAACATAACAAACATATAGTAGTTAACAACAAAAGACAAAGTTGTGAGAAGGTTTAAAAATCAGGAAAAAACAAGCAATGCTTCTCTGAGCAAAGGGCCTCCTGGCAGGCTTAAATTTCCTGGAGTTCACTCTGGATTTTTTTCTTATTGCCACCATCCAGGGTTAGGTTCTCTCATTCCAGAAAACCAATTATAATTGTGTTCTCAGATGGAATGCTGAACTAAACCATGTAGTGTACTGACCAGCTGAAATTCTTGTGCATTCCACTAAATTTAAGCACCGCTATTTGCAGAAATAAGCATACCACAATGCCTCTTGTCCGCGCACCTATCCAAAAAACCGCTGTGCAGCCATGCCAGCTAGTCCTCGGTCCATGGATGAACTGGTAGAAAGTGCATTCCGCACTAGGATGCAGTTGTTTTCGTTCGTCCCTACACTGCAATCAGGAAGTAAAAAGTATGAATCAACTTCTTTTATATTGCATTGGTCATTCTACCTAGTAACTACCAATGGAGGAATACCTGGAAGACGAGTGGTTAGAGGACGGCAACAAGGGATAGCCATCTCATTTTGCCCAGTTCTACTAAAACTGAGGTGTGTGCTTTTGATTGCACGAATAGAAACGATACGGAGACAGACATCCCGGAACGATATGGAGACAGACATCCCTGTTTGCGCAAATACGAAATACGGTTATTTAAACAGTGACATATATTTGCAGTGGCGTATGATTAACATTAACATCTATTGTGTTATAATTGGCACTAGATTGACAATATGAAAGTGTCCTTAAGTAAGTAGCATCACATCACATCAACACTGCCACAAGATTAACATGCAGAACAATAGCATTAGTATTAGTGTCATGAGAGTAGCACATGGTTAGTAAATGTGCAATCAAATTTGTGCAGTTCCACTGGGACGAAGCAATGTTAGCGGTGTGAGATTTAAGTGTAACTTCAACACACAATTCAAGGGAAATAAAGCAAGACGGAAGCACTTCATAAAATGGTGGTGGCATTGCTTCAATTTATCGACGGCACTAGACCATTACTTATAGTGACATTAGGTGGCATTGCTTAATGCTTCATGTGATTTTACATTAACGGTAGCGATATGGGCGTAGGGACAGCAGAGGCATAAAGTCGTGAGGCAGATGTGGTTGCCGAGAGCGGAAAACACTCAGGCAGCATGTCTGCATTTGTCCCATTTTTATCTCCTCAGCGACATTTTCCTATGTGAGCACAGGAAATCTAGACCTGCTCATTCTCATTTGCGTTGTCCCCCAGCACCCATCACTTTCTTTCCTTTTTCAACCAAGAGATAGGTCCACTTCCCCCACCCTTCGCCATCCACCATGCTTTCTTCGTCTTTTCAACCAAGAGACCGGTTGGGTAGCCAGTATCTACTACGTTCCCCCGTTTCCTCTTAGAACCAAGTCCTAGATTCATTCTACAGCTTTCCCACTTTCTTCCCTGTTTGAACCAACTCTTAGAGTCGACTATATGAACTAGCTTTACCTCTAATAATAGTAAAAGTCTAGGTGGCTTTGGAGCAGCGGACAGAAGTAGAAAAAGATCCACACGAAGCCAAGTGGGGAGTTGGGGCAGTAGAGCAAGGCAGGTTTCGAAGGAATATATACCTGAGGGTCGTTGGCATGTGGCAAAGACGGTGTCGAGAGGCCGCATCTTAGCCACAATACCGCAAGGAGGAAGAAGGAGTCGGAGGCCCTCCGGAGCCGGCGCTCTCTCAGAGAGAATGGCACGGCCGTCGATCGGGACGCGCGAGCAGCCGTTGGTCTCATCCCTCGCCGCCGACGACAGCGTGAACGATGCACCTACACCCCTGTCCCGGTCGAGGTTGTCCGGCCGGATTTGTGACCAGCCGTGAGCTGAGAGAGAGTGTGGCCACCTATGTCTTGCTTAGATCTGGAGAGCATGAGAGAGTGAACGAGAGGAACCCTAGTAAAGCAAGTGCTAGGGCTCCTGCTTATATATATATATAGTGGAGTGATTTTGTTGTACCAGCTTCAAAAAAATGCGCTCCTACGTGTACCCGCGAGTGGGTGTGAGAGAAGTAGTGCGTGCGTGCACCGCTTCTCTTCGTGAGAGTACAATATACTATGCCCAAAGAAAGTTCGCCACAAGAGTAATAGTATAAGTGTGTGACGTGTGAGCTAAAATAAAATGTGCGCGACGTCTTTTGTTTTTTAGAAGTTCTGAGGGTAGGGTGTGAAGAGCACATATGTGTGTGACGTCTACCTGCAGATAAACGGTGGGTGCGAGAGGACTCGGGAGGGTGCGTGTGTGTGAGAGAGAGGGGGGCACATATCAATGCAATGCATGTGTCCGTAAATCATTATCCGACAAACATTCTCCACAAGCCTTTTCCCGACGAACGCCGTAAGAACAGTTAGATCGGCATCCAACAGTGTCAGTTTTTCCATGTCATTTAACAGAACAGCCACTCCTCCTACACACAAATCTTCCACGTGAGTCTAAGCAATTACTGTATGCTCCCTCCGTCCCAAAATGCAATGCATATAGCTTTATCAAAAATTCAAACCTCGCAAACTTTTACCGAGTTTTCGTGTACCAAATTGCACATGTAGAATATTCATCTTCGAGAGGTAACTATAAAGATGGGGGAGGAGTCTACAAATAAAGACCATCGTATCACCTGCAGCAATTTCAACCATCCTTTGGTGTGGAGGAATATCATAGGAATTATATATGATATGATTTTTATAGGATTTTTTCCTTTAGAGCCAATTGGTTCATAGGAATAGATTCATATACTCCACATTTCAAAGGAAATAAACATGATGTCATTTCTATTGCTTTAGAGCCACTTGGTTCATATGAATGGATTCCTATACTCCCATAATTTCAAAAGAAAATAAACATTAGCATATATTCAATAGAAAAGTTCCTATGATATGAACCAAAGTACATCTCTTTTCTAATCCCTCCTCATAGGAATTGAGATGCATGTCATCTCTAGATTCAATAGAAAAGTTCCTATGATGTCAACCAAATGACATCTCTTTTCCAATTCCTACTCATAGGAATTGAGATACTCCATGTCATCTCTTTCCCTACATCTTCCATGTATACATCTTCTATTCCTAAATAGCTAGTACAACCCACTAGTAGCTTTTTTCCATGACATGCAACTACGGCACAAGAACTATATAGTGTGCGAATAACTTGAAAGATGGTCGCTGGATGAAGCTAATCCGACAGTGCAGAGATGGCAAATCCGAGCACTACTGGCCGTTGGATATCATCAACATTCCACCAGATCTGCCACATGTACAATTTAGAAGACTCCATGGTTGAACTTAAGCATAATGCACAAACCTCAAAACACAAGCACTTCTCCTTTGTTCTAGAATCTTCCGTATCATAATTGTTTTTTTTTTCTAAATGAATTGCCATTATTTGTTTTTTACTTTATGCTTTACAATGTACAACCCCATGAATCTTAACATTTTTATAAAACTAATTGATTTTGAATGAGATGAACTATAAGAACTAAACGAGCATCTACATCATGCATATATGACTCAAAGCTTTACATGCTATAGTGTGTATTTATTCATAATTTGGTTTCGAAATCTCATGCGTTCAATGCATGTGTACCTTACTAGTTTTGAGTAGAGTAGCAAATTTCACACGGCCCCGGGTATATCAAAATGCAGGGCCCATGCATCATTGCCTTTCAGTCGAACCTACGTCCACACTTTTTTGTACGTACTATATCTCCACTGGTCCTCGAACCCAAAATGCTGCCTCGTTCCCCTAAAACCAAGCGGCCCACACATATTTAAGGCATCGACTCGAACTCAATCTCTCTCCCGTTTACTACGACGTGGCCCCGCATGCCCTAGTAGTACTCCTACAAACCCTACCGCCGCACGCATCATCGGTTTTCTTCAAGAGGACGAGGGAGAAGCCAATTTGTAGTGGAGGCTCGTTCAAAAGAAGAAGAAAATGATCTATAGTGGAGACCCCTACCCTAGGGTGCCCTAGGTAGTTGCCGCACGCATCATTGGTTTTCTCTTTTCTTTATGCTCTTGCGCCCTAGAGTGAAATGATGGTTGCTTCGTCCGTCCAGCTTAATGCGGGAAAGGTGGGGCTTTGTGATTTGACCCCTCTTCGCTCATTTTCTACTGCTGCGGCGCTACGACCGGGGTGCCTCCAATTCCAACCATTGCTCTGAACTGTACGTGGAACACGACGGTGGATGAGCCACATGTCGGCCAAAGGGGTCCTGTTAAGTGTGTTGCCATTTCGTGTGCGGACTAACCATGCTTGAGTCTCTACGCCAACACGACAGGTGCAGCCTACCACTTGGTTTTGCTCCTTAGTGAATCCCGACTATATTGATCTAAAAAGATACGTACTGAACTACCCTCTCCGTCTCGGTTTTTTTAGACGTCTCGGTTTATAGGGCGTGCACGTAGTTCTAGGTCATCCATTTGACTAACTAAATCTGAGTTACTATGTCACAAAAAGTATATCATTGGATTATTAAGAGGATGTAGTTTCTAAACATATACTATTCATCATATATATAGCCAGTTAAATTCTCAACCTAGAACGATGTGCATGCCATGTAAACCGATATGGAGGAAGTATAGTAGTAAAAATGAGGTGATTTTACCGAGCGATCGGCGGGGGAGCATGGCCTGTCATGTGGTCCCACGTGTCATGATGTACCAAGGCGATGCGTGTGTCCCTCTTGAGGAAGAATCAATACTACGTGGTTTGAGATGATGGCGAACCGAAATGTGAAATAATGGTTGCTTCGTCCGTCTGGGAAGGTGCGGCATTGTGATTTGACATCTCATTGCTCATTACTACTACTACTGGGGTGCGTCCCCCTGCTGTTCTGCACTGTTATTTGGTGCTTGACACGTCGACTCGGTTGCTATATGTCCCATATGTCGACGACAGGAAGTACATAATTCATGAAAGCGAGCGTCGACGGAGGAGTACAATACACGGCTTGGGTTTTTGCTGCTTCGCACGATCCGTCGGTACAAACCCGGACTAAAAAAAGGCGAGGGCGGGTCTTTTCCGCGCGGCAGGCAGGAAAGTTTGGCATAGTCTATTAGAGGCAAGGAGGCAGGAAGGGAAACAAGCAAATAAAGGTTGAGCGACTTAGTTTTTTGGAAAATCTGATTTTACGGAGTACGTACCCACCAGGGTTTATAGGGCTCACCTAAAAAACATTCATTTTTCCGTTTTATAAGTCTCAATTCTACTACTAGTAGTAGTACCATCACATGTTGGATTTCGAGGTGCGTTAGATCACCCGATGCAAGCAGTGCCAACAGAAAACTCTCTAACCAAGGTAGTAGGGACGAGGAGTAAACAGAGGGAGTAGTAAAATTTTCTCTCTAACCAAGGTAGACTGACATGCATTTTTTTATAGTGGCCTTGTATAAGTAAATGGAGGGAGTACTAAAGGACATATATATTCCAAACAATATGATAATCTCTCTAACCAAGGTAGTAGGGACGAGGAGTAAACGGAGGGAGTAGTAAAAATTTCTCCTCGTCATGCGAGCCACCGCGTGCGTGGGTGAGGGAGAGGGCGTAAGGCGTAGTAAGCAAGCTTCACCTCATCCTACGAGCCACCGCGCCCGTGGGTGGGGGAGACGGCGTACTAAGCAAGCTTCTCCTCGTTCTGCGAGTTGACGGGACACATCAAAAGTACTCTAGTGTATAGAGCCTTGCCTCCAAGGTAGGCCCCACATAGTTTGCCTCTTTTTGAACATAACGCGTCAAGTCGCAATTTGTTTGTTCACCCGTGGTAGAAAATCCTCCCTCCATCTAGTGGACAACCAGTACATGTCTCAAGTTACCACGTGGGCTGCCTTTTCGTACAAAAATGAGCTCCACCGTGTACACGCGCGGGTGTGGTTGGGAAAGAGACGGGAGTACGTGTGCCGTGCATGCACCTCTTCTCTTCGTGCACGTCCCCCACCTACGTGGGTGTGTGTGAGAGAGACTATAGAGATACAAACCTAGACATAATGCACCGTCCATCCCCATGCCTCCGCCCACTCCGACCACCAGTCACCAACACGCCCCACTCCTCCTCACCTTATCTCTCATCTTTCTCCCTCCATTTTTATATACAAGGCCACTAGCAAAATTACAATTTGCAGATATACAAGGCCACTAACACTAATCGATGCAATATTAATGGTGTTTGCCTCGTAGTACTACTAGACAGGGAGGACACTAATTATCCCTTGCATGCATGCGGGAGTGTGAGCATTGGCTTGATGTGCATGAAAGAGAAGAATACACATTAATTTACACGACAAACAAGGAAACAAGGTGGCTTGCAACATTGAGTTAGAAGACATTAATTTTTGCCTTGGTACCTGTAATATGGGTTTGTGGCCTTATATACAAAAATGGAGTCCGATAAAATTCTCAAGATACCATTTATTCGATAAAATTCTTGAGCAATCATTAGTTTTTACAAAATGGGATTACTCCTACATGGGTCAATCACAACAGCTGTTTTGTAAAAAAATGCATGTTGATGTTCCGTGCAATGCACGGGCATCTTGCTAGTCCATGAAAACAACACATGGAAAAATTCCACGGCGAACGAGGGATTTGAATCTGTTGGGAGGGGCTGTTTGGATCTTGCCGGGGGTAGCCAAAATATTGGCGACCCTTTTGTCCACCGGTTCCTTTTCCACCGATGAACGAGGAATGGCTCCGGGTCTCATGCATCCTCCAGCACGCACGTTGGAGATGAGCTCACACGAGCTGTGTTCTTTTTGTCCCACCATGCCACCCGAGCCGCCCGCAGACCGACCTGCGACCCGCAAATTACGCCATCCAACCATAGCCGCACACATTATGACAGCAAGTCAACGAACCGGGCGAAATTCACGCAAACACGGCGATATTTCATATAAACAACGATAGAAATAATATAAGGTACCGAATTTTCAAACAAACATGACGGGTTTCATTACATTCAAATGAACTACGCGGTGCTAGTTCTGGACAGCACATGTATATAATACCTGGCCTAAATGTTCGTCCGCCAATCGATTTGTGTTCCTCATGTCCGCCAACACGATCACCGGACTGCCGGGAGCCCCGGTGGTATATGCAGGGTCGACGAAGGTCCTCGCTACAAAAGGATCTAGCAAGACACTGGCTGTTTACGCCGGCATTGCCTTCGTGGTGGCCTTCATGGGACCCAAGTGGCGGCGGCGTCCCGTGTTCTACTTCTCTCGATGATGGCGGCGGACGCGGAGGCGCTGGGCACAAACTCGTCGGTCTCCACGCACCCGGCTTTTGTCGCTGCTTGCATGGCGCGGCCGCCGGCATGGGAGTCTCGGCCACAGAAACGGGAGACGCGGTACGAGGCGGCGGCGTGGACGGCAGCAACGACGCCCGTGCGCCGCTCCTCGTCGAGCTGGCCTGGAGCGGTGAGTTGCTGAACCACGTGCCGGCTTGGGGTGGTAACTGGCTTCGTCGGGCGAGGGGAGGGATGTGGATTAGTGAGCTGCATAGCTCGTATCCGGCGGGCTCGGCGGGCCACCCAGCCGGCTTGGATGCGGAATAACTACTCTTCGTAAGCCATTGTAAGAGTGGACAAAATTGTGAAGGAGGAGATAGGGGAGCGGCGGAGGTGTGCGATTCTTGGCCGGCGTTTGGCCTTGTTTAAATAGGAGATTATATAGACGGCAGACGGGAGGAGCTCGGCCGGCGTTGCGTTTAATGCCGGCCCGGTCATGAACAGACGTGTGTCTAGAGTGGGTTTCTCGCCTTCCACACGGGCGGGTTTCATGGAGGAGTTTGAATGCGGCAAGTAGGCATGTTCAGCCGGGCGTGCAGCGAGTGGCGCCCTTGACTCTGATGTACGACAGTGCACCGTTCTTCCACTGACGTGTGGGCTCTTTGGGTACATGGCCTGCATGTCGGTGACCCAGCGCAGACAGCGCCCGGGTCCTATTGCACAGGTCGTGTCCCCAGCCCCCAAGCGTCCTTGGGGCTAGGCAGCTCTTGGTACATCGGGAGCCCGCTCCGTGCCTCGGGTCTTGCCTTCACCATGGGTCAGCCAGCTCTTGAGGCGGCTCGAGCAGCTGTCTGTCCGTCAAGGCCATACCTGCTCCCAACGCCGGAGGTGCCGCACGGCCCCGGAACTAGCTCTGGGGTACACGCTGAACCCGCGGAAGAGGGGGAGCCCCCTTTGGGCGGCACGGGTGCCGGGGACGAGCCTGGTCGTCTTCTGGAACTTGCGGTGCGTCGGAGCGTGGTCCGCCATGGCCTTGTGCGGGAGGCTCGGATGCCTTGAAGCGTCTCGAGGTCGAGGTTGCTGAAGTTGATGAGCGTGTCGAAGCCAAGGGTTTGCATTTGGCGAGGGGTTGGCGCCAGCTGAAGGCCGCCGTCAACCTAAGTTAGATGCAACACGAAACTGCCCTGAGGAGGGCGGAGGCGTCGGGCCCCGCGGCTCAGGAGGCTTGCGACCGTGCCCTGAATGAGACCCGAGACGCCGAGCGCCGCTGCGCGGCCGCGGAGGAGCGTGAGCGCGAGCTCGAAGCTTCAAATGCTGCGCTTGAGCGCCAGGTTCGTGCCCGAAGGGTTGCCCTTGCTGCACCTGTGGGTGATGATGATAGTCCAGCCGCCCTCTCGACACGGGAGGATGCGCTAGCATTTGAGGCGATGGAGCTGAGCATGGAGCGCAAGCGCCTAGAGACGATGGAGCGCCAACTAGCCGGGGCCGAGGGCAACCTTGATGACCGCGAGATTGTGGCGAAGAAGGCTGCCGGGGAGGCGGAGCGCCTCCGGAAGGATTACCGCAAGAAGCTGGGGCTTCACGAGACTCGCTTTGCTGACAAGCGCACGGAGCTCTAGATGGAGATCACGACACTTAAGAGCAGCCTGCAGATGCCGAGCGTCGACTGCAGGTGTCGGAGAAGGCTCGCCTTGCAGCCGAGCGTCGCGAACGGGCGTCGAAGAAGGCTTGTGCCGAGGCGGAGCGCCGTGAGCGAGCGTCGGAGAAGGCTCGCGCCGCCGCCAGGGCGGAATTGTGCTGCCTCCACCAGCAAGTGGAGGACGTTTCCACCCTCGCGGCTCGAACCTCTGAGGAGGCTGCACGAGACCGTGGAATGCAGCACACCCGCTCGGAGATGTTTGAGGCCCTGCGGCACCGGGCCGGCCGGGCCCTAGGAGAACTTCTTGGCTCGGGGGTAGCTGGCCCCCTAATTAATGACGACACTGTGTACCTTGGGTTCTTTACTAGGGTGGTGGAGTGTCCTGAAGGCGAGGTCAGGAAGGCTCGGCAGCGCATCGAGGATCAAAGCCGCGATATCCTGAGGAGCGCAGTTTCCCGTATCTTCGGCAACTTGCACTGTCTTGACTCTCATGCGGACTTCGAGGCCATGCTGGAGCCCGCGCCTGAGGCGGTCGCCGGCCCCTCGGAGAATTGGGTGAGGGACCATGTGGACGTGTTGGTGACGGAGATCGTTCCAGCTATCGAGGACGCGCCGGTGCCTGAGGGAGGCAACACCGACAGTTCCGGCGAAGGCGTCGATGCTTAATCTAGTTCCTGCCATAAATTTGCTTTTTGGTTGTGGCTCCAAAGCCGGGTGAGGTGGGTGTCACAAGGTTTAAACCTTTGATGACGTAATTGAACACTGTACAGATGGGTTTTTAAGTACTCCATTGCTTGTTCTTGAGGTCGTGGCCTCAAACCCTTGTCGCGTGTAAGGACGGAGCATCCGCTGGCCTCATCTGGGCGCGCCTCGCGAGTACCTGTTGTGAGCGCAAGAGTGGTTGGCGGTCCGGCGACGGACCAGACAGAACGTGTGCCCATGCCTCGACCCCTACTCATGAGGAGTGATAGGGTGGGGTTGCGGACGTAGCCTGGCTTGGCTAAGCGAGACGAAAAGTTGAACTGGCGAAAAAACATGGCGGAAATCGCGAAACACAGACAAAACTCTCCCTTTATTCAAGAAATGAGTCGCGCGACGGCGAGATCGGCTTGAGAAAGCAGATATAGAAGGAGTGAATGCGAATAGCAAAAGGGAGGGGCCGCGTCCGACCCCTGAGCAGGTCTTCAGTCTTCTCCCCAGCGCGGAGCGTAGGGCTACCACCGGCGGATGTGGGCATAGCCATTGGGGGGCAGTGTCGACGGCCAGCGCGTAGCATGGTGCTTCCACTCGGTGTGGGAGGGAGCCCCCGAGGTCCTAGGGCGACGCTCCAGAGACTCCGGGGCGTGTACAGCCCCACTCATTATTACGTGAGAGTATCACGAGAGGAGATCTTCTGAAGTGCCCGCCCCTTCGCTTTGTGGGCCCCGCCCTGCGCTAGTCTGCTCCCATCCGAGAACCAGGCGCGCCGCTTATGCGATCTCCGAACGCGTTTCGCCCCTGAGGGCTAACGTCGCTCAGAGATGCGGCGTCCTGAGGTGCGAGGGGGACCCCGCCCTACCCACGCTCCTAATGGCCCCTGAGCCCTTCCAGATCAGGGTCGGGCCCAGGGGTACGAGATTTCGTGAGCAAGGGGATGGAGCCGCTGTCTTGGGCCCTCCTAATGCGCGTTGGACGGGCTGCCGTACCGCCTCCGGAAGCACCCTCCGCAGCCCGGGGGATGGTACGCTAGGAGGCGCGGCGTCTTGAGGTTGAACGGAGGGGGGGGGAGAAGGCCCCTCCGCACGCGCATCGTACCCGCCGCCAGTGAGCCCCTGGTGAAATCCAGGGCGGCAATGCGCGATGGGTCACGCGCGGGAGGACGAGGGCCTGACCCGGGCCTTCCCTTCCCTTTCTATCTTGATGTGGCAACCAGAGTAGCCCCCTAGCCTGCCAAGGCCTGGGCCAGAGACATTGTTGGCCCGAGGCCTTCGGCCGGTGCTGCGGGGCCAGCCCTCGCAGGCACCTGCGCGCGTCTTATCCGCGCTCCATGTCCGTGGGCGATGATGGTGACGGATTGAGGGCCACGAGCGGGGGATCCGCCTCCTGACCTCCCACTCCTGAGCCCCCTTGCGTCGACGCCTGGTTGCATCTAGCGTTCGGCGTATCCCTGAGGTCACTCTCCGGTGGCTCCTCGACGGGGGCGGTTTCTGAATACAAAGGGATTCGAGGCAGAGGGGCGGCATCATATGCAGGGTTTAGCGGATCATACCCCATGTCGCCTTCGTAGGTCGCCGCGGGTCTTGACCATACGGGCGACCGGGTGTGGCCGGGGTGGCACTCGGTCGCCGACGTCGTCATGTGGACGCAGAACGGCTCAGCTCTGGTGCTGGCGGCGTCGAGCAGCTCGGCCTCCCTGAGGAGCAGCGCGTCGTGTCCGCTGTCGAGTAGCCGGCACCTTAGCAGTTCCCTTGCCACTAGTATAGCAGTCCTCATGTTCGCCATTTCGTGCTGGTCCCACGAGCTTACCGCCGCATGATCGGCCGCTCGTGTTGCCGCCCGGCCTTGGTGTCGACTGGGTGGAGGATGCTGCCGGTCCTCTGGCGGCAGGTTGGTGGTGCTCATCGTGCCGTCGGCCCCGATCAAAGACGGGTGGCGGCGGGTCCCGCGGCCGAAGGGCGATGCCTGAGCGGCGCGGACGCCACTGGCTTCCACACACGTCTGGTGCACCTCCGCCATCGTGGTCGTGGTTTGTTGGAGTTGGGAGACGCGGGGTTGGTGGACGAGACCGGGCGAGGTCGTCGGAGAGGCGAGATCTCGACAAGCCCCCTACCTGGCGCGCCAAATGTCGGATTTAGGGCTCCGCAAAACCCATTAAGTTCGAACACAGGGGCGTGAACAAAGATCTCTCCCACTCACGTCTACCTAGCGCCTCGCTCTCGTCTGGGTGGAAGGATTCAAGCAAACAACGAACAAACACACAAGAGTTTATCCAGGTTCGGGCCACCGTGTGGTGTAAGACCCTACTTCCTGCTTTGGTGGATTGGCTCCGGGCGAGCTAGAGCATGAACTAGTACAAGGGTTCCTGGGCTCAGGAGGCGAGCTCAGGAGGGTCAGGAGGCTGATGTTCTTGCTCCTTGTGCGGTGGCAATGTGTTCCTCCCTTTTGCAGTGGGAGCTCTAGCTACTTATATAGGCGGCCACGGTCCTCTTTCCCTGAAATGTTTAGGCGGGAAGGGATCCCACAATGACCATTTTTGAGCGGGAACACAAGGACGTTCCTACCCTAACAAAAGCAGTCTTCGCCTGCAAAAGGATCAGGCGATGACGCGGTGGTGGGCTTGATGATGACATCCTTCTTGTTGTCCTTGCGGCCTTCGGTCTCGTTGCACCAAGGAGGAAACCTTTGCCCCGCTCCTCGGGAACTTGCGGCTGCGCTGTCCCCCTTGCACCGAAACGGTAACTACTCCACTGGCGCACGCTGGCACACGCTGGCGTGGTGCGTCACTGCTGACATCACTAGCTCCTCCTGAGGCAGGCTTGGCCTTGGATTCTCCACCCCTCCGGAACGCCTTGCCGAGGCCGCTCCCGAGGAGGTCTTGACGTCGTCTTCCTCGCGAGGCCTGGCCCCTCGCGAGGGTCTTGAGCAGCTGGTTGATCAGCTGGGCCATACCAGGCCGCTTGAAGGAGCGCGTCGGGGCCCGCAGACAGGCAAGTCTGGGTACCCTGGTTCCCAGTACACCGACAACGTGGAACGTTTGACTTGTCAATTGATTGTGTCATCAACAAAATACGGAGTTTTACGGGTGAGCCAGTGACCCTATAATCATGACATGTAATTTTTTAACACGGTACAGACGCAAGGGCTCATATATACGCGCAAGCACTCACCGCTATAAGCGCACACACGCAGACCCTACCCCTATGAGCACCTTCGAGAGAGTGGGCCAGCATATGATCTTGAGATTTTACAAAGTCACCATAGGTGCCTCGTAGTCGAGTGGAACGTCTCCTCCTAGTGAACGCACATCGCCGAAAAATACTGAAATTAACCCAGGATAAATGCGAGCACCGGGACTTTAACCCTGGTGGGCTCAAGAAACCACTATCCTCCTAACCATCCAACCACATGTTGGTTAGCACGAGAAAATGTATGTGGTGACCTGATGAACTTATTCTAAAGTCCAATGACCATATCATGCTTTCGCTTCAAATACAATGACCGTAAGTGTCATCAACAAAGTACAGATCATGCATCAAATGCAAAGTCCGTCAGTGTCATCAAGAAAATACGGAGACGTATCGTGAGCTAGATACCGTATGATCACCACGCGAATGTATACGGTGATCGTAATGAGCATATTCTGAACTCCAGTGACCGTATAGCAATGTTGGGGATATCGCTTATCGGGAACTTATCGGTCGACCCATGATAAGGGGTAAATCGGCCAGTTTATCGGCATATCGGCTGATTTATCGCCATATCGGCTGATTTGTCAGCCGATTTATCTTATCGGTCAGACAACGGTAAGCGATAAATCGGCCGATTTATCGGCATATCGGAAGATATCTTGAACAGTGTTGTATAGTGCTTTAGCTTGAAAAACAGTGGCCGTCATGCGTGAATGTGTCGTGGGCATGCATACTTTTAGAGGGCCGAGAGATAGTTTGTGTGCGTACGTGAAAGTGGTGTAGAAAGAGAGGATGTCCAGTGGAGACAAGGAGAGATATGCCCTTCGTTTCTCTTTCCCGTGACTAATATTTTAGGAGAATATATAAACATTCGCAATGCAGAACAAATATTTTTGGATGCACCATGCAATTAACTTTCATGTATAACATTGTACTATTGTATATGCTTATTTTCTTAGTGGCCGATTGCGTGAGTGGTGTGGTGGGGACATCATTTCTAGTTGTGGTGGGTCAACAAGAGAACTCATGGGTCGGTTCCATCCTGCGCCACATAGGTTGGATCGAGACGCGTTATACGAAGACCCATGTGGAGGACTCGGCGTACAACATGAAGCTACACTACAAAAAAAAGACACATCCGTGACATTTTGGGCCGAACGAAACTTTTTCTGTCATACTTATGACACTTCTATGACAATAATTGTGACAAAACACGGTATCATCATGACAGAAAATGGGCTTTTCATCCTGGGCGGGCCGGAGACGCAGCTGCATGACATTCTTTGGGCCATCCATGACGGAAAAAACCATGGTCGAAGCGTGGGCGAGGAAAATATCGGGGTGTTCCCAGTTACGGTGGGTGGTCGGGGCCGAGCGATGCGCGTTTCTCTCGTACACGCATGCGCGTGGGTGCGAGGCGTTGAGCTCTAACTGGACCCGAGCAAGGCATTGGGCTCTAACTGAACCCGAGCGATTGCACTGCAGGCTACGCGTTACTGAATCCGAGCGATCGATCGATGGCTGTAAACTGAACCCGATCGAGCGATTCCTTTGCTACTGCTGCTAACTGAAGTCGTTCGATGCTGCCTCTGCATGGACAGTGAGCGTTGCTGGGGGGGTTTGGATGAACAGTTCCCAGTGGGGGTAGCTGAACAGGACCCTGTGGTGTTGCCTTTGCATGAACAGAACCCCGTTCGATCGAGCCGGTTGGGGCTGCATGAACAGGACCCCGTGGAGGACTGCATGAACAGGACCACCCCGTGGAGGGCTGCATGAACAGTAGAGAGTGGAGGGCTGCATGAACAGTAGCCTGTGGAGGGGTGGTTGAATAGGAGCCCGTGGAGAGGGCTGGTTGAACAGTAGCGAGTGGAGGAGCACGCGGTGGAGGCTGAACAGTTGCAGGTGGAGGCTGGAGGAGGTCGACGGTGGATGAACAATAGCCCGTGGAGTCCCGTTTTGCGGTACGCCACACCCCTCCCGATGAACAGGACCCCCGTTTCAACCGTAGCGCACCAACACAAGTCCGTTTCCTCCGTTTTGCAGTACGCTACACCCCTCCCGATCAACAAGACCCCCGTTTCGACCGTAGCGCTCCAACACAAGTCCATTTCCTCCGTTTTGTGGTATGACACACCCCTCCCGATCAACAGGACCCCTGTTTCGACCGTAGGAGGTCCATTTCCTCCGTTTTGCGGTACACCAGACCCCTCCCGATGAACAGGATCCCGTTTCAAACATGGCCGGTCGAACACAAGGCCATTTCTTCCGTTCTGCGGTACGCTAGGCCTCGTTTCCATTGGCTATTCCGTCCAAGCCCTCCCGATGAACAGGATGACGCATTCTGTTCCGAACTAGCCGGTTGGCTCCCCATGAACACGACGACGACGTTGTTTCTCCGTTCCGACCCAGCCATGTACATGAGCCCTGGCCGTACGTACGCGCAAGTGGGCGTTCGAGACCTCGCCTGTATGTACGTACGTGGCCGTATTTTCTTTCTTGCACCCTGGCCGCTCTACGTATGTGTACATGCTATGTGCGCGCCTCTACTACGACACGTGCGCGCCTCTACATCGACCAGTATGTACGTACACGTTCGCGACCAGAATGACAACACTATGTACGCTTCGACCAAGTGGGTCCCGACTG
This sequence comes from Secale cereale, assembly GCA_902687465.1. Lineage (NCBI taxonomy): Eukaryota > Viridiplantae > Streptophyta > Magnoliopsida > Poales > Poaceae > Secale > Secale cereale. The sequence goes on from LR738714.1 coordinate 341,799,270, forward strand.
TCAGCCACTTCCTTGCCTGCAAAGATGTAGCTGGTGGGTCCCAGCAGTCAGTGGGGCGAATCGTTTTTTTTTTGCCCGGACGGACTCCCTTGCATGCGAAGATGTAGCTGGTGGGTCCCAGCAGTCAGGGGGAAACGTTTTTTTCGCAAAATACGGTGGCCCGTCCAGTGGGTCCCTGATGTCAGGTGGAGGAATAATTATTTTGCGTGTAATAAGGAGGCACTTCCTTGCTGTGGCCGTGGACCCAGCTGTCAGCCTTTCCACATACAGTACTCTCCAATGGAAGTCATTCCTTGACCACGTTGACCATGGCGCGCCGGGAGCACCAGGGCGGTGGACGACGGCGAGGCCTAGGAAGGGGACGACACAGAGCCGGGGAAGACACTGCAGTGGAAGCCCGCGTGGAGAGGAGTACGAGGGTTCACTGGTTCGGCTGCGGTGTGAGGCCGCCGTCGCCGCAGGGCCTGGACAGCGGTGGGAATAGTAGGGGCTATGAGGCCTCCGCGACAGCACAGCCGGCTACGGGAGGCGGGAGCATGCGGCACGACCGGCGCTGCTTTGGGCGGCTGGAGCAAGAAGACCAGAGGTTGAAGAAGCATTACGACCGTTGGATGGACATCGTACAGTCACTTGAGCTAGAATCATTCATATTGACTAAGTTGTCAAAGCAGTCTGTCCCTGTCAACTTAGTAGGCCCACTAGTCAGCCACCCACCAAGGTGGGTCCCAACTAGCAGGGGGAGTATTCATTTTTTTGTGCGTAATAAGGCGGCACTTCCAGTGGGTCCGAGCTGACAGCGGGGGGATCGTTTTTTTCGCGAAATACAGTGGCCCGTCCGATGGGTCCCAGCAGTCTAGGGGGAAACGTTTTTTTCGCCAAATGAAGTGGCCCGTCCGGTGGGTCCCTGCTGTCAGGTGGAGGAATAATATATTTTCTGCGTAATAAGGAGGCACTTCCTTGCGGCTGCCGTGGACCCAGCTGTCAGCCTCTCCACGTACAGTACTCTTCCGATGGAAGTCGTTCCTTGACCACGTTCACCATGCCGCGCCGAGAGCACCAGGGCGGTGGACGACGGCGAGGCCTACGAAGGGGACGACACGGAGCCGGGGAAGATGCTGCAGTGGATGCCCACACGTAGAGGAGTATGAGGGTTCACTGGTTCGCTGCGGTGTGAGGCTGCCGTCGCCGTAGAATAATAGGGGGTGTGGGTGAGTAGAGGGATGGCCTGGCCAGCGGTGGGAGTAGTAAGGGGCGGTGAGGTCTCCACCGCATCGCAACCAGCCATGGGAGGCAGGAGCGTGAGGCACGACCGGCGCTGGTTTGGGCGGCTGGAGCAAGAAGACCAGAGGTTGAAGAAGCACTGTGGCCGTTGGATGGACATCGTACGGTCATTGGAGCTAGAATCATGCATATTGACTAAGTTGACAAAGCCCTCTGTCACCATCAACTTAGTAGGCTCACAAGTCAGCCTGCCACTATACTCGGTCCCAGCTAGCAGGGGGTGTATTCATTTTTTTTTGTGCGTAATAAGGAGGCACTTCCTTGCGTGCGAACATATAGCTGGTGGGTCCGAGCTGTCAGCGGCGGTGATGTTTTTTCGCGAAATACAGAGGCCCTTTCGGTGGGCCCCAGATGTCAGGTGGAGGAATCATTATTTTGAGCATAATAAGGAGGCATTTCCTTGCATGCGGCTGTGGACCAGCTGTCAGCCTCTCCACGTACTATCCACTTCAGATGCATGTCGGTCGTTGACCACGTTGACCAGGCTGCGCCGAGAGCACCAGGGCGGTGGACGACGGCGAGGCCTAGGAAGGGAACGACACGAAGGCAGGGAAGACTCGGCAGTTGTTTGCCACGCGGAGGGGAGTACGACTATACGAGGCTTCACTGGTTCGTCTGCCGTTGCCGGAGAATAACAGCAGGTGTGGGTGAGTAGAGGGATAGCTAGGCCAGCGATGGGAGTATGATGGGGCGGTGAGGCCTGCGCGGCAGCACAACCGGACGCGGGGAGGAGGGAGCAGGCAGTCCCGCCGGCGCTTGTTTGAGCGGCTGGAGCAGGAAGAGCAGACATTGAAGAAGCACGACGGCCGTTGGATGGACATCCAACAATCACTGCTTGTTCATCAACCTTTTTTGAGGAAAGCCTCAAATGTGTGAAAAACATCATACAACCCATCTGCCATTATTTCTAATAATTTACAGCCCATTTGCTAATTCTTAAGGTTTTTTTGGAGCCCATATTCTTTTTGCTAGCATTACAGCCCATATTGTGGCCACGGTTAAAAAATTATACGAAATTGTGCATATTTCAGTGCGGTCCGAACTGTTTTTAATCCCGAAATTTTGAGTCACATTCAAACTGATTTTAAAAATAAATGTATATCAATATAAAATCCATCAAATTGTCCACGCATAAGAATCAATGCAATTTAAAATCTTGAAATAAAAAAAATTAATTTGAAATTAATTGCCGGTTTGATGTGTTTTAAAAATATACAACCCATTTCTCATTACGGATAGGCCATTTTCTCGGCCAACCGAATGAAGCTCTCCTCGTCTTGAAAGATTTGCAGCCCAATAGGCCTGACAAAGTGACTTACTTGGCAAATCACAAAAAAAACTAGGTTGTGGCCATGGACCCAGCTGTCAGCCTCTCCACATACAGTACTCTTCCGATGGAAGTAGGTCGTTGACCACATTGACCACGCCGCGTCAAGAGCACCAAGGCGGTGGACGACGGCGAGGCTTAGGAAGGGGACGACGCGGAGCCAGGGAAGACGCAGTAGTGGATGCCCATGCGGAGAGGAGTACATGGTTCACTGGTTCGGCTGCGGTGTGAGGCTACCGTCGCCGCAGAATAACATTGGGTGTGGGTGAGTGGAGGGATGGCCTGGCCAGCGGTGGGAGTAGTATGGGGGCGGTGAGGCCTCCACGGCAGCACAGCAGGCCATGGGGGGCAGGATCAGGCGACACGACCGGCGCTACTTTGGGCGGCTGGAGCAAGAAGACCAGAGGTTGAAGAAGCACTAAGGCCGTTGGATGGACATCGTACGATCACTTGAGCTAGAATCGTTCATATTGACTAAGTTGACAAAGCCCTCCGTCCCCGTCAGCTTAGTAGGCCCACAAGTCAGCCTCCCACCGTGGTGGGTCCCAGCTGGCAGGGGGTATTCATTTTTTTTGTGCGCAATAAGGAGGCACTTCCTTGCGTGCGAAGATATAGTTGATGGGTCCAACCTGTCAGCGGAGGGAACGTTTTTTTCGTGAAATACAGAGGCCCTTCCGGCGGGTCCCAGATGTCAGGTGGAGGAATCATTTTTTTGCGCTTAATAAGGAGGCATTTCCTTGTGTGCGGCCGTGGACCCAGCTGTCAACCTCTCCACGTACAGTCCACTTCCGATGGATGTCGTTCATTGACCACGTTGACCACGGTGCGCCGAGTGCACCAGGGCGGTGGACGACAGTGAGGCCTACAAAGGGAACGACACGGCAGTGGCTGCCCACGCGGTGGAGAGTACGAGGGTTGACTGGTTCGGCTGCTATCGCCAGAAAATAACAGGAGGTGTGGGTGAGTAGAGGGATTGACAGGCTAGGGATGCGAGTATATGATGGGGCCGTGAGGCCTGCCCGGCAGCACAGCCGGCCATAGGCGACGGGAGCAGGCGGTTCCGACGGCGCTGGTTTGGGCGGCTGGGGCAGGAAGATCAGAGACTGAAGAAGCACGATTGCCGTTAGATTGACATCTAACGGTCTGACGCTGGTAGAGTCGATTATTGACTAAGTTTCTTTTTCGATAAACCTTGTGTACGGATGAACTTAGTAGGCCCACAAGTCAGCCTCCATATCTGTGGCAGACAACATAGAGCCCATTTGCTATTTTTTAATAATTTGTAGCTCATTTGCTAATTCTTAAGTAATTTATTACAACCCATTTTCTGCCCAGGACCACGGTCAAAAAGTTCAACCCTATTTTGCATATTTCGGTGGAGTCCGAACTTTTGTAATCCCGGAATAATAAGCATTTTTTAAGAACTTATTGATTTGCAAAAAAATCGTTTTGTTTTTGTAAGCTAATAAGACGTGGGACAATTGAGTTGGTTTAAGGGAAAACCAGTGGTAAAAAAAATCAGCACTGGGAGGGAAAACAACAACAAAAATAAGGATGTAAATATGAAAAGTGAATTTTATGTATTTTCAATATAATGATAGATGTATATGAACTAGTAAAACTATAGATAGAGATTAGAAAATCGATGTAGGACATGCGTTTCAAGAGGAAAATAGAACTGGGCTGTGTGTTTGATTCGGTTAAAAAAATGTCGGCGGAAGTTGTAATACAAAATATAACTAACGTTGGCGGGCCAGAGGCCAGTAGATACCTGTTGGATCTTTGTGCCCAGTTGTCATCATGGGCTAGGCCTGTTAAAAACAAAACCAAGCCTGGGCAGTCTACAGCCTAGTTGAAACTTGCTCGACCTGAAAAAACAATATATGTGCTCAATAAACGAGATAATTCTGCAAGTATAGACTGATAACTGGGATGCAACAGAGATATTGTTTTTTCATCGTGATAATGAGAGCATGCACTTGTTTCAAAAAAATTAGAGAACTGGGAATTCGAACGGCAGGTGCTTATGCTACCCATCATATAAAAATCAGGTGCCTGAAAATTCGTTTCGAAACAAATGATTCAGCTTTATATCCATGTCGACCCTTGGCATGATGGTTGGAACCAAATGCCAAGTTCATACCAAAAGATCGTTAACAACAATTCCAACTTGCGAACGACAAGGTAGTACAAGTACCAATACCAAACTAACTTATAATATTTTTACTCCTGGCCCTAGTGTTCATCTGGTAGAAAATCTTGCAGAGGACAAGCTCCCGCTCCTTCTCTTGCTCCAGGTCCTCGAGGTGGTACTGGGGCATCACCCAGTTGGTCATCTGCCGGTCGAAGTTCTTGTTGGTGTGCAGCACCAGAACCTTTTTGCTGCCCGTCTGCCGGCCGTTGACCATCACGGGCAAGGTATTGCTGGTGTTGTGCCACATCGCGTGCATGCCGCACTCCGATTGTATCTTGCCACACGTCCACGTGCCCCTTTTGAACGCCCTGGAATTGCGCTGGAAGAAATGCTTGCTTAGGCCACTCAGTGTGATACCTGCAGTATTGTCGAATACAGGTTTTAGTGTACGTAGTTGGCATTTTCATAACATCTTTGGCATGTTGCAGTCATTTGTTTCACTTTTTATTAACTATCAAATTGTAATTGCTTCACCAGGTCTGCGTCTAAAAAGAAAAATAGAGCTATAAACAAAGGAATGTGTTTAAGCAAGTAGACGGCCAATCGGTGTCTTGCCTGGAAGTTTCTCAAGATGGGTGTAGCATATGCCGTGCTCGCTGTCGATGGTTGGTATGAACAAATCGATGAGAGGGTGAGATCTCGCGCTGTCAGCATTCACTTTGGCCTCAAGGTGCTCGATCAGCTCCTGATTCGTGGGATCGAACTTGACGCCAACCGGCAGCATCGGACAATCCTTCTTCGACTTGCATGGGTTAATTCCAGTTATATGGTAGTCAATGTATGATCAATCGATTGTTTTAAGTGAATGATGAAAGATTTCGACAGATCAATGGTACTCCAAATCTGAAGTCCAGAATACGCGAACACGCCGCCGGGATTCTTGTGGCACCTCACGCGCAGCGTGTTGTCACGTCAATTCAATGTATGGACATTATGAATAATTTGGCCGACGTATACTAGTACTGCTACTGTACTAATTACTAGTCGTATTTAGTGTCACATTTTAACCATAGTTTTAACTAACAAGTACGCACTTGAAGCCTAAGTGATATATATATATATATATATATATATATA
>LR738714.1:341828576-341860571 GCA_902687465.1 Secale cereale
GGGGGGGGGGGGGGGGGGCGTTTTTTCGCGAAATACAAAAGCCCTTCCCGTGGGTCCTAGCTGTCAGGTGGAGGAATCATTATTTTGCGCGTAATAATGAGGCATTTCCTTGCGTGCGGCCGTGGACCCAGCTGTCAGCCTCTCCACGTACGGTCCACTTCCGATGGATGTCGTTCATTGGCCACGTTGACTAGGCCACGCCGAGAGCACCAGGTCGGTGGACAACGGCGAGGCCTAAGAAGGGAACGACACGGAGCCAGGGAAGACTCAACAGTTGTTTCCCACGCGGAGGAGTACGAGGGTTTACTGGTTCGTCTGCCATCCCCGGAGAAACAACAGGTGTGGGTGAGTAGAGGGATGGCTAGGCCAGCGATGGGAGTATGGTGGGGCGGTGAGGCCTGCGCGGCAGCATAGCTAGCAGCAGGGAGGGGAGAGCAGGCAGTCCAACCGGCAATTGTTTGAGCGGCTGGAGCAGGAAGAGCAGAGATTGAAGAAGCACGACTGCTGTTGCATGGACATCCAACAGTCACTGTTTGTACGTCAACATTTTTTTAGGAAAGCCTCAAATCTATGGAAAGCATCATACAACCCATCTGCCATTATTTCTAATAATTTACAGCGCATTTGCTAATTCTTAAGGTTTTTTTGGAGCCCATATTCTTTTGGTTAGCATTACAGCCCATATTGTGGCCACGGTTAAAAAATTATACGAAATTTTGCATATTTCGGTGCGGTCCGAAGTGTTTTTAATCCCGAAATTTTGAGTCACATTCAAACCGATTTAAAACTAAATATATATCAATATAAAATCAAACAAATTGTCCACGCATAAAAATCAATGCAATTTAAAATCTCGAAATGAAAAAAAAAGAAATTTGTAACTAATTCTCGGTTTGATGTGTTTTAAATATGTACATCCCATTTCTCATTATCGATAGGCCATTTTCTCGGCTAGCCAAATGAAGCTCTTCTCGTCTTGTAAGATTTGCAGTCCAACAGGCTTGACAAAGCGACTTACTTGGCAAATCACAAAAAAACTGGGCTATGGCCGTGGACCCAGCTGTCAGCCTCTCCATGTACAATACTCTTTTGATAGAAGTCGGTCGTTGACCACATTGACCACGCCGCGCCGAGAGCACCAAGGCGGTGGACAACAGCAAGCCCAAAGAAGGGGACGATGCGGAGCCGGGGAAGACGCGGCAGTGGATGCCCATGCGGAGAGGAGTACGAGGGTTCACTGGTTCGGCTGCAGTGTGAGGCTGCCATCGCCGCAGAATAACAGGGGGTGTGGGTGAGTGGAGTGATGGCCTGGCCAGCGATGGGAGTAGTATGGGGGCGGTGAGGCCTCCGCGGCAGCACATCCGGCCACGGGAGGCAGGAGCAGGCGGAACGACCGGCGCTGCTTTGGGCGGCTGGAGCAAGAAGACCAGAGGTTGAAGAAGCACTATGGATGTTGGATGGACATCATACGGTCGCTGGAGCTAGAATCGTTCATATTGACTAACTTGACAAAGCCCTCTGTCCTCGTCAATTTAGTAGGCCCACAAGTTTGGCACCCACTATGGTGGGTCCCAGCTAGAAGGGGGGTATTCATTTTTTTGTGCGTCATAAGGAGGCACTTCCTTTCGTGCGAAGATATAGCTGGTGGGTCCGACCTGTCAGCGGGGGAACGTTTTTTCGCGAAATACACAAGCCCTTCCCGTGGGTCCTAGCTGTCAGGTGGAGGAATCATTATTTTGTGCGTAATAAGGAGGCATTTCCTTGCGTGCGACCGTGGACCCAGCTGTCAGCCTCTCCACGTACGGTCCACTTCCGATGGATGTTGTTCATTGACCACGTTGACCAGGCCACGCCGAGAGCACCAGGGCGGTGGACAACGGCGAGGCCTAAGAAGGGAACGACACGGAGCCAAGGAAGAATCAACAGTTGTTTCCCACGCAAAGGAGTACGAGGGTTTACTAGTTCGTCTGCCGTCCCCGGAGAAAACAACAGGTGTGGGTGAGTAGAGGGATGGCTAGGCCAGCGATGGGAGTATGGTGGGGCGGTGAGGCATGCGCGGCAGCAGAGCTAGCCGCAGGGAGGAGAGAGCAGGCAGTCACACCGGTGCTTGTTTGAGCGGCTCTAGCAGGAAGAGCAGAGATTGAAGAAGCACGACGGCCGTTGCATGGACATCCAACAGTCACTGTTTGTGCGTCAGCCTTTTTTTAGGAAAGCCTCAAATCTATGGAAAACATCATACAACCCATCCAACAGTCCACTTCCGATGGATGTCGTTCATTAACCACGTTGACCAGTCCGCGCTGAGAGCACCAGGGCGGTGGACGACGGCGAGGCCTAGGAAGGGAACGACACGGAGCCAGGGAAGACTCGACAGTTGTTTCCCACGTGGAGGAGTACGAGGGTTTACTGGTTCGTATACCGTCCCTGGAGAATAATAGCAGGTGTGGGTGAGTAGAAGGATGGCTAGGCCAGCGATGGGAGTACGGTGGGGCGGTGAGGCCTGCACGGTAGCATAGCCGACCGCGAGAGGAGGGAACAGGCAGTCCCGCCGGCGCTTGTTTGAGCGGCTGGAGCAGGAAAAGCAGAGATTGAAGAAGCACGACAGCCGTTGGATGGACATCCAACAGTCACTGCTCTCGTGTGCATTATTTCTAATAATGTACAACCCATTTGCTAATTCTTAAGATATTTTTTGGAGCCCATCTTCTTTTTGTTAGCATTATACCCCATATTGTGTCCACAGTTGTAAATTATATGAATTTTTTGCATATTTCGGTGCAGTTAACTATTTTTAATCCCGAAATATCGATTCACATTCAAACTATTTTGAAAAATAATTTATATAAATATAAAATCCAAATAATTGTCCACGCATCCAAATCAATGGAATTTAAAATCTTGTAATGAAAAAAAATTGAAACTAATTCCCAGTTTGATGTATTTTTAAAAGGTACAGCTCATTTCTGGGCAAACCGAATGAAACTCTCCTTGTCTTAAAAGATTTGCAGCCCAGCAGGGCTGATAAAGCAAGTAGGCCTTGTTTGGGTAGTTCTTAAAAAAAATAGAACTGGGCTAGCCATTTTCAGCAAGAAAAAAACACAACTGGGCTCATGATGTGGTAAACATAAATAAAACCCTGGCTATACGGGCCACAGCCCCCGCACAGCCCCGTTGTTACTATTTACTAGGGTGGATGGGCTGTTTTGTCTTGGGCCCAGAGAAACAATTACTACTAGTACAATGGAGACACTCTACAGCTACCCAGAAAAACAATTACTACTCGTATAGTGGATACAATACCGCTTTTGGCTCCTCCTAGGTCATCGAAACGTCTCCCTCTACTGAATGTCGTTATAGTTTTGTTCACCGACATGCGTGCCATGCAGCGCGCGGGCCCAAATGACATCCACCAAATTAGAAGGCAATATCCAGGTAGAGAGTCACCCCGGTCTTAACGCGACAATAACGAGCCGTCGTATCACAAAACCCCACCTCCCCGCAGTCTAAGTTTGACGGACAAAGAAACCATCATTTCACTCTTCGCTGAATCCCCTTCTCCCTCACCGTCTTCAAGAAAGGAAACACTCGCATCTGCCACTGTTCTTCTCTCCCAACGAAGGGAAGGTAAGCGAATCCGTGATGTTTGTATATTTTCGTTCAGAGGAAAAAAAGAACTTTTGCAAAGCAGCAATCGATCCTCACTCTCTTTTTTGTTTCATTGTCATTGCGATTGTGTTTTCCTTTCAGTGGTCTCCTAGTATTCGTCAATTTCATGATGGACCAAGGAGAACCAGGCAAAGATCTATGATATTGGAGCAGACGCGGGAGGCTGATCCCCACGAGACAGAGAGCTCCAAGAAGATGGAGGCAGCCACTGAGCCGAACCCAGATTCACTCACGGCCACTACTGAGATGGTCAACGCCCCATTTGAGGTTACAGCCCCCGTGGCACTGCAGGAGCAGTTTTCCCCCTTCGAGGATGTGTCCCCCCCCGCTGAGCTGCCCAAGGTGATTTTCTTCTTTGCCGATCTTGATTGTGGTTTTTCATCTAATTATGTGGTGATGAATAATGCAAAATTTTATTAGCTTCGATGCCATGCTATACATAGTGGTTTAAATAACTTGTGTTTCTTATACCAGAAAGTAATTTAGAATTTGTTTCTGTTTCAATTAGAGCCCCGATGTAGACAAGGATTGTGTGGTTGTACATGACACTCGCTATGAGGCGGATGACCTGAATATACGCACTGGGAAAACATAGTTTTTAGGCTGTTGGATCCTGGAAGCCATTTGCGCTTATACCAATGAAGAGTTGTATTCCAGCCTCACTGTTGTCAGACATGTTGTCCAGGGTGTACTGAAGCACAAGAAGTTCAAAGCTACTCCTTCATTTGTGAGTCATACTATTGTTGTCAAGCTTACACAGGAAGATGACGTGGCATGCCTCGACAAACAAGTTTATGAGTGGCAAGGCCACAAGGTTGTCTTCATGAAGGTTCACAAGATTGAGCTGCTACCGGACGTCCTCGATGATGTTCATGGCAAGGTCCATCTTGTGTCCAGCCCAAATTAGATCGAGGCATGAAATACTTGCCCCAGCTAGTGTTTAATAGTAGTTTGGATTCTGTCTAATTATCTGAACCTTGCCTGTTATCGAGCCCTCTGGGGCTAGTACTTTGTTTGAATCCGTCTATGGGAACTGCTGCTACTTTTGTGTGCCCGTGAATCATCGTAATTGTTGCCGAAACAGATGGGTCCTGACTAGTTTTATCATACGAGCAGTGTGAGTTTTGATGAAATAGAGTACTCGTTTGAGAACTGTGCGCTGACGTATACATAAGTACTTGTAAATACTATTGGTGCTACCCCACTTGTAAGCAGTTGTGCAAAACACGTCACATTGGCTCAGCTCGCTTCAACACTAGGCTATCCGCCAGCTAACAATCAACAATCTGCTGTCTGACATATAAGCAACTATGTATCTTTTTACAGTGGTTCATGCAGTTAACTGAGGCTTCATAAAAAACTTGAAAAGCATAAGTTAAGCAATTTTATACATCTCAATGGTTCATAGAACATAACAAACATATAGTAGTTAACAACAAAAGACAAAGTTGTGAGAAGGTTTAAAAATCAGGAAAAAACAAGCAATGCTTCTCTGAGCAAAGGGCCTCCTGGCAGGCTTAAATTTCCTGGAGTTCACTCTGGATTTTTTTCTTATTGCCACCATCCAGGGTTAGGTTCTCTCATTCCAGAAAACCAATTATAATTGTGTTCTCAGATGGAATGCTGAACTAAACCATGTAGTGTACTGACCAGCTGAAATTCTTGTGCATTCCACTAAATTTAAGCACCGCTATTTGCAGAAATAAGCATACCACAATGCCTCTTGTCCGCGCACCTATCCAAAAAACCGCTGTGCAGCCATGCCAGCTAGTCCTCGGTCCATGGATGAACTGGTAGAAAGTGCATTCCGCACTAGGATGCAGTTGTTTTCGTTCGTCCCTACACTGCAATCAGGAAGTAAAAAGTATGAATCAACTTCTTTTATATTGCATTGGTCATTCTACCTAGTAACTACCAATGGAGGAATACCTGGAAGACGAGTGGTTAGAGGACGGCAACAAGGGATAGCCATCTCATTTTGCCCAGTTCTACTAAAACTGAGGTGTGTGCTTTTGATTGCACGAATAGAAACGATACGGAGACAGACATCCCGGAACGATATGGAGACAGACATCCCTGTTTGCGCAAATACGAAATACGGTTATTTAAACAGTGACATATATTTGCAGTGGCGTATGATTAACAACAACATCTATTGTGTTATAATTGGCACTAGATTGACAATATGAAAGTGTCCTTAAGTAAGTAGCATCACATCACATCAACACTGCCACTAGATTAACATGCAGAACAATAGCATTAGTATTAGTGTCATGAGAGTAGCACATGGTTAGTAAATGTGCAATCAAATTTGTGCAGTTCCACTGGGAAGAAGCAATGTTAGCGGTGTGAGATTTAAGTGTAACTTCAACACACAATTCAAGGGAAATAAAGCAAGACGGAAGCACTTCATAAAATGGTGGTGGCATTGCTTCAATTTATCGACGGCACTAGACCATTACTTATAGTGACATTAGGTGGCATTGCTTAATGCTTCATGTGATTTTACATTAACGGTAGCGATATGGGCGTAGGGACAGCAGAGGCATAAAGTCGTGAGGCAGATGTGGTTGCCGAGAGCGGAAAACACTCAGGCAGCATGTCTGCATTTGTCCCATTTTTATCTCCTCAGCGACATTTTCCTATGTGAGCACAGGAAATCTAGACCTGCTCATTCTCATTTGCGTTGTCCCCCAGCACCCATCACTTTCTTTCCTTTTTCAACCAAGAGATAGGTCCACTTCCCCCACCCTTCGCCATCCACCATGCTTTCTTCGTCTTTTCAACCAAGAGACCGGTTGGGTAGCCAGTATCTACTACGTTCCCCCGTTTCCTCTTAGAACCAAGTCCTAGATTCATTCTACAGCTTTCCCACTTTCTTCCCTGTTTGAACCAACTCTTAGAGTCGACTATATGAACTAGCTTTACCTCTAATAATAGTAAAAGTCTAGGTGGCTTTGGAGCAGCGGACAGAAGTAGAAAAAGATCCACACGAAGCCAAGTGGGGAGTTGGGGCAGTAGAGCAAGGCAGGTTTCGAAGGAATATATACCCGAGGGTCGTTGGCATGTGGCAAAGACGGTGTCGAGAGGCCGCATCTTAGCCACAATACCGCAAGGAGGAAGAAGGGGTCGGAGGCCCTCCGGAGCCGGCGCTCTCTCAGAGAGAATGGCACGGCCGTCGATCGGGATGCGCGAGCAGCCGTTGGTCTCATCCCTCGCCGCCGACGACAGCGTGAACGATGCACCTACACCCCTGTCCCGGTCGAGGTTGTCCGGCCGGATTTGTGACCAGCCGTGAGCTGAGAGAGAGTGTGGCCACCTATGTCTTGCTTAGATCTGGAGAGCATGAGAGAGTGAACGAGAGGAACCCTAGTAAAGCAAGCGCTAGGGCTCCTGCTTATATATATATAGTGGAGTGATTTTGTTGTACCAGCTTCAAAAAAATGCGCTCCTACGTGTACCCGCGAGTGGGTGTGAGAGAAATAGTGCGTGCGTGCACCGCTTCTCTTCGTGAGAGTACAATATACTATGCCCAAAGAAAGTTCGCCACAAGAGTAATAGTATAAGTGTGTGACGTGTGAGCTAAAATAAAATGTGCGCGACGTCTTTTGTTTTTTAGAAGTTCTGAGGGTAGGGTGTGAAGAGCACATATGTGTGTGTCGTCTACCTGCAGATAAACGGTGGGTGCGAGAGGACTCGGGAGGGTGCGTGTGTGTGAGAGAGAGGGGGGCACATATCAATGCAATGCATGTGTCCGTAAATCATTATCCGACAAACATTCTCCACAAGCCTTTTCCCGACGAACGCCGTAAGAACAGTTAGATCGGCATCCGACAGTGTCAGTTTTTCCATGTCATTTAACAGAACAGCCACTCCTCCTACACACAAATCTTCCACGTGAGTCTAAGCAATTACTGTATGCTCCCTCCGTCCCAAAATGCAATGCATATAGCTTTATCAAAAATTCAAACCTCGCAAACTTTTACCGAGTTTTCGTGTACCAAATTGCACATGTAGAATATTCATCTTCGAGAGGTAACTATAAAGATGGGGGAGGAGTCTACAAATAAAGACCATCGTATCACCTGCAGCAATTTCAACCATCCTTTGGTGTGGAGGAATATCATAGGAATTATATATGATATGATTTTTATAGGATTTTTTCCTTTAGAGCCAATTGGTTCATAGGAATAGATTCATATACTCCACATTTCAAAGGAAATAAACATGATGTCATTTCTATTGCTTTAGAGCCACTTGGTTCATATGAATGGATTCCTATACTCCCATAATTTCAAAAGAAAATAAACATTAGCATATATTCAATAGAAAAGTTCCTATGATATGAACCAAAGTACATCTCTTTTCTAATCCCTCCTCATAGGAATTGAGATGCATGTCATCTCTAGATTCAATAGAAAAGTTCCTATGATGTCAACCAAATGACATCTCTTTTCCAATTCCTACTCATAGGAATTGAGATACTCCATGTCATCTCTTTCCCTACATCTTCCATGTATACATCTTCTATTCCTAAATAGCTAGTACAACCCACTAGTAGCTTTTTTCCATGACATGCAACTACGGCACAAGAACTATATAGTGTGCGAATAACTTGAAAGATGGTCGCTGGATGAAGCTAATCCGACAGTGCAGAGATGGCAAATCCGAGCACTACTGGCCGTTGGATATCATCAACATTCCACCAGATCTGCCACATGTACAATTTAGAAGACTCCATGGTTGAACTTAAGCATAATGCACAAACCTCAAAACACAAGCACTTCTCCTTTGTTCTAGAATCTTCCGTATCATAATTGTTTTTTTTTCTAAATGAATTGCCATTATTTGTTTTTTACTTTATGCTTTACAATGTACAACCCCATGAATCTTAACATTTTTATAAAACTAATTGATTTTGAATGAGATGAACTATAAGAACTAAACGAGCATCTACATCATGCATATATGACTCAAAGCTTTACATGCTATAGTGTGTATTTATTCATAATTTGGTTTCGAAATCTCATGCGTTCAATGCATGTGTACCTTACTAGTTTTGAGTAGAGTAGCAAATTTCACACGGCCCCGGGTATATCAAAATGCAGGGCCCATGCATCATTGCCTTTCAGTCGAACCTACGTCCACACTTTTTTGTACGTACTATATCTCCACTGGTCCTCGAACCCAAAATGCTGCCTCGTTCCCCTAAAACCAAGCGGCCCACACATATTTAAGGCATCGACTCGAACTCAATCCCTCTCCCGTTTACTACGACGTGGCCCCGCATGCCCTAGTAGTACTCCTACAAACCCTACCGCCGCACGCATCATCGGTTTTCTTCAAGAGGACGAGGGAGAAGCCAATTTGTAGTGGAGGCTCGTTCAAAAGAAGAAGAAAATGATCTATAGTGGAGACCCCTACCCTAGGGTGCCCTAGGTAGTTGCCGCACGCATCATTGGTTTTCTCTTTTCTTTATGCTCTTGCGCCCTAGAGTGAAATGATGGTTGCTTCGTCCGTCCAGCTTAATGCGGGAAAGGTGGGGCTTTGTGATTTGACCCCTCTTCGCTCATTTTCTACTGCTGCGGCGCTACGACCGGGGTGCCTCCAATTCCAACCATTGCTCTGAACTGTACGTGGAACACGACGGTGGATGAGCCACATGTCGGCCAAAGGGGTCCTGTTAAGTGTGTTGCCATTTCGTGTGCGGACTAACCCTGCTTGAGTCTCTACGCCAACACGACAGGTGCAGCCTACCACTTGGTTTTGCTCCTTAGTGAATCCCGACTATATTGATCTAAAAAGATACGTACTGAACTACCCTCTCCGTCTCGGTTTTTTTAGACGTCTCGGTTTATAGGGCGTGCACGTAGTTCTAGGTCATCCATTTGACTAACTAAATCTGAGTTACTATGTCACAAAAAGTATATCATTGGATTATTAAGAGGATGTAGTTTCTAAACATATACTATTCATCATATATATAGCCAGTTAAATTCTCAACCTAGAACGACGTGCATGCCATGTAAACCGATATGGAGGAAGTATAGTAGTAAAAATGAGGTGATTTTACCGAGCGATCGGCGGGGGAGCATGGCCTGTCATGTGGTCCCACGTGTCATGATGTACCAAGGCGATGCGTGTGTCCCTCTTGAGGAAGAATCAATACTACGTGGTTTGAGATGATGGCGAACCGAAATGTGAAATAATGGTTGCTTCGTCCGTCTGGGAAGGTGCGGCATTGTGATTTGACATCTCATTGCTCATTACTACTACTACTGGGGTGCGTCCCCCTGCTGTTCTGCACTGTTATTTGGTGCTTGACACGTCGACTCGGTTGCTATATGTCCCATATGTCGACGACAGGAAGTACATAATTCATGAAAGCGAGCGTCGACGGAGGAGTACAATACACGGCTTGGGTTTTTGCTGCTTCGCACGATCCGTCGGTACAAACCCGGACTAAAAAAAGGCGAGGGCGGGTCTTTTCCGCGCGGCAGGCAGGAAAGTTTGGCATAGTCTATTAGAGGCAAGGAGGCAGGAAGGGAAACAAGCAAATAAAGGTTGAGCGACTTAGTTTTTTGGAAAATCTGATTTTACGGAGTACGTACCCACCAAGGTTTATAGGGCTCACCTAAAAAACATTCATTTTTCCGTTTTATAAGTCTCAATTCTACTACTAGTAGTAGTACCATCACATGTTGGATTTCGAGGTGCGTTAGATCACCCGATGCAAGCAGTGCCAACAGAAAACTCTCTAACCAAGGTAGTAGGGACGAGGAGTAAACAGAGGGAGTAGTAAAATTTTCTCTCTAACCAAGGTAGACTGACATGCATTTTTTTATAGTGGCCTTGTATAAGTAAATGGAGGGAGTACTAAAGGACATATATATTCCAAACAATATGATAATCTCTCTAACCAAGGTAGTAGGGACGAGGAGTAAACGGAGGGAGTAGTAAAAATTTCTCCTCGTCATGCGAGCCACCGCGTGCGTGGGTGAGGGAGAGGGCGTAAGGCGTAGTAAGCAAGCTTCACCTCATCCTACGAGCCACCGCGCCCGTGGGTGGGGGAGACGGCGTACTAAGCAAGCTTCTCCTCGTTCTGCGAGTTGACGGGACACATCAAAAGTACTCCAGTGTATAGAGCCTTGCCTCCAAGGTAGGCCCCACATAGTTTGCCTCTTTTTGAACATAACGCGTCAAGTCGCAATTTGTTTGTTCACCCGTGGTAGAAAATCCTCCCTCCATCTAGTGGACAACCAGTACACGTCTCAAGTTACCACGTGGGCTGCCTTTTCGTACAAAAATGAGCTCCACCGTGTACCCGCACGGGTGTGGTTGGGAAAGAGACGGGAGTACGTGCGCCGGGCATGCACCTCTTCTCTTCGTGCACGTCCCCCACCTACGTGGGTGTGTGTGAGAGAGACTATAGAGATACAAACCTAGACATAATGCACCGTCCATCCCCATGCCTCCGCCCACTCCGACCACCAGTCACCACCACGCCCCACTCCTCCTCACCTTATCTCTCATCTTTCTCCCTCCATTTTTATATACAAGGCCACTATCAAAATTACAATTTGCAGATATACAAGGCCACTAACACTAATCGATGCAATATTAATGGTGTTTGCCTCGTAGTACTACTAGACAGGGAGGACACTAATTATCCCTTGCATGCATGCGGGAGTGTGAGCATTGGCTTGATGTGCATGAAAGAGAAGAATACACATTAATTTACATGACAAACAAGGAAACAAGGTGGCTTGCAACATTGAGTTAGAAGACATTAATTTTTGCCTTGGTACCTGTAATATGGGTTTGTGGCCTTATATACAAAAATGGAGTCCGATAAAATTCTCAAGATACCATTTATTCGATAAAATTCTTGAGCAATCATTAGTTTTTACAAAATGGGATTACTCCTACATGGGTCAATCACAACAGCTGTTTTGTAAAAAAATGCATGTTGATGTTCCGTGCAATGCACGGGCATCTTGCTAGTCCATGAAAACAACACATGGAAAAATTCCACGGCGAACGAGGGATTTGAATCTGTTGGGAGGGGCTGTTTGGATCTTGCCCGGGGTAGCCAAAATATTGGCGACCCTTTTGTCCACCGGTTCCTTTTCCACCGATGAACGAGGAATGGCTCCGGGTCTCATGCATCCTCCAGCACGCACGTTGGAGATGAGCTCACACGAGCTGTGTTCTTTTTGTCCCACCATGCCACCCGAGCCGCCCGCAGACCGACCTGCGACCCGCAAATTACGCCATCCAACCATAGCCGCACACATTATGACAGCAAGTCAACGAACCGGGCGAAATTCACGCAAACACGGCGATATTTCATATAAACAACGATAGAAATCATATAAGGTACCGAATTTTCAAACAAACATGACGGATTTCATTACATTCAAATGAACTACGCGATGCTAGTTCTGGACAGCACATGTATATAATACCTGGCCTAAATGTTCGTCCGCCAATCGATTTGTGTTCCTCATGTCCGCCAACACGATCACCGGACTGCCGGGAGCCCCGGTGGTATATGCAGGGTCGACGAAGGTCCTCGCTACAAAAGGATCTAGCAAGACACTGGCTGTTTACGCCGGCATTGCCTTCGTGGTGGCCTTCATGGGACCCAAGTGGCGGCGGCGTCCCGTGTTCTACTTCTCTCGATGATGGCGGCGGACGCGGAGGCGCTGGGCACAAACTCGTCGCTCTCCACGCACCCGGCTTTTGTCGCTGCTTGCATGGCGCGGCCGCCGGCATGGGAGTCTCGGCCACAGAAACGGGAGACGCGGTACGAGGCGGCGGCGTGGACGGCAGCAACGACGCCCGTGCGCCGCTCCTCGTCGAGCTGGCCTGGAGCGGTGAGTTGCGGAACCACGTGCCGGCTTGGGGTGGTAACTGGCTTCGTCGGGCGAGGGGAGGGATGTGGATTAGTGAGCTGCATAGCTCGTATCCGGCGGGCTCGGCGGGCCACCCAGCCGGCTTGGATGCGGAATAACTACTCTTCGTAAGCCATTGTAAGAGTGGACAAAATTGTGAAGGAGGAGATAGGGGAGCGGCGGAGGTGTGCGATTCTTGGCCGGCGTTTGGCCTTGTTTAAATAGGAGATTATATAGACGGCAGACGGGAGGAGCTCGGCCGGCGTTGCGTTTAATGCCGGCCCGGTCATGAACAGACGTGTGTCTAGAGTGGGTTTCTCGCCTTCCACACGGGCGGGTTTCATGGAGGCGTTTGAATGCGGCAAGTAGGCGTGTTCAGCCGGGCGTGCAGCGAGTGGCGCCCTTGACTCTGATGTACGACAGTGCACCGTTCTTCCACTGACGTGTGGGCTCTTTGGGTACATGGCCTGCATGTCGGTGACCCAGCGCAGACAGCGCCCGGGTCCTATTGCACAGGTCGTGTCCCCAGCCCCCAAGCGTCCTTGGGGCTAGGCAGCTCTTGGTACATCGGGAGCCCGCTCCGTGCCTCGGGTCTTGCCTTCACCATGGGTCAGCCAGCTCTTGAGGCGGCTCGAGCAGCTGTCTGTCCGTCAAGGCCATACCTGCTCCCAACGCCGGAGGTGCCGCACGGCCCCGGAACTAGCTCTGGGGTACACGCTGAACCCGCGGAAGAGGGGGAGCCCCCTTTGGGCGGCACGGGTGCCGGGGACGAGCCTGGTCGTCTTCTGGAACTTGCGGTGCGTCAGAGCGTGGTCCGCCATGGCCTTGTGCGGGAGGCTCGGATGCCTTGAAGCGTCTCGAGGTCGAGGTTGCTGAAGTTGATGAGCGTGTCGAAGCCAAGGGTTTGCATTTGGCGAGGGGTTGGCGCCAGCTGAAGGCCGCCGTCAACCTAAGTTAGATGCAACACGAAACTGCCCTGAGGAGGGCGGAGGCGTTGGGCCCCGCGGCTCAGGAGGCTTGCGACCGTGCCCTGAATGAGACCCGAGACGCCGAGCGCCGCTGCGCGGCCGCGGAGGAGCGTGAGCGCGAGCTCGAAGCTTCAAATGCTGCGCTTGAGCGCCAGGTTCGTGCCCGAAGGGTTGCCCTTGCTGCACCTGTGGGTGATGATGATAGTCCAGCCGCCCTCTCAACACGGGAGGATGCGCTAGCATTTGAGGCGATGGAGCTGAGCATGGAGCGCAAGCGCCTAGAGACGATGGAGCGCCAACTAGCCGGGGCCGAGGGCAACCTTGATGACCGCGAGATTGTGGCGAAGAAGGCTGCCGGGGAGGCGGAGCGCCTCCGGAAGGATTACCGCAAGAAGCTGGGGCTTCACGAGACTCGCTTTGCTGACAAGCGCACGGAGCTCTAGATGGAGATCACGACACTTAAGAGCAGCCTGCAGATGCCGAGCGTCGACTGCAGGTGTCGGAGAAGGCTCGCCTTGCAGCCGAGCGTCGCGAACGGGCGTCGAAGAAGGCTTGTGCCGAGGCGGAGCGCCGTGAGCGAGCGTCGGAGAAGGCTCGCGCCGCCGCCAGGGCGGAATTGTGCTGCCTCCACCAGCAAGTGGAGGACGTTTCCACCCTCGCGGCTCGAAACTCTGAGGAGGCTGCACGAGACCGTGGAATGCAGCACACCCGCTCGGAGATGTTTGAGGCCCTGCGGCACCGGGCCGGCCGGGCCCTAGGAGAACTTCTTGGCTCGGGGGTTGCTGGCCCCCTAATTAATGACGACACTGGGTACCTTGGGTTCTTTACTAGGGTGGTGGAGTGTCCTGAAGGCGAGGTCAGGAAGGCTCGGCAGCGCATCGAGGATCAAAGCCGCGATATCCTGAGGAGCGCGGTTTCCCGTATCTTCGGCAACTTGCACTGTCTTGACTCTCATGCGGACTTCGAGGCCATGCTGGAGCCCGCGCCTGAGGCGGTCGCCGGCCCCTCGGAGAATTGGGTGAGGGACCATGTGGACGTGTTGGTGACGGAGATCGTTCCAGCTATCGAGGACGCGCCGGTGCCTGAGGGAGGCAACACCGACAGTTCCGGCGAAGGCGTCGATGCTTAATCCAGTTCCTGCCATAAATTTGCTTTTTGGTTGTGGCTCCAAAGCCGGGTGAGGTGGGTGTCACAAGGTTTAAACCTTTGATGACGTAATTGAACACTGTACAGATGGGTTTTTAAGTACTCCATTGCTTGTTCTTGAGGTCGTGGCCTCAAACCCTTGTCGCGTGTAAGGACGGAGCATCCGCTGGCCTCATCTGGGCGCGCCTCGCGAGTACCTGCTGTGAGCGCAAGAGTGGTTGGCGGTCCGGCGACGGACCAGACAGAACGTGTGCCCATGCCTCGACCCCTACTCATGAGGAGTGATAGGGTGGGGTTGCGGACGTAGCCTGGCTTGGCTAAGCGAGACGAAAAGATGAACTGGCGAAAAAACATGGCGGAAATCGCGAAACACAGACAAAACTCTCCCTTTATTCAAGAAATGAGTCGCGCGACGGCGAGATCGGCTTGAGAAAGCAGATATAGAAGGAGCGAATGCGAATAGCAAAAGGGAGGGGCCGCGTCCGACCCCTGAGCAGGTCTTCAGTCTTCTCCCCAGCGCGGAGCGTAGGGCTACCACCGGCGGATGTGGGCATAGCCATTGGGGGGCAGTGTCGACGGCCAGCGCGTAGCATGGTGCTTCCACTCGGCGTGGGAGGGAGCCCCCGAGGTCCTAGGGCGACGCTCCAGAGACTCCGGGGCGTGTATAGCCCCACTCATTATTACGTGAGAGTATCACGAGCGGAGATCTTCTGAAGTGCCCGCCCCTTCGCTTTGTGGGCCCCGCCCTGCGCTAGTCTGCTCCCATCCGAGAACCAGGCGCGCCGCTTATGCGATCTCCGAACGCGTTTCGCCCCTGAGGGCTAACGTCGCTCAGAGATGCGGCGTCCTGAGGTGCGAGGGGGACCCCGCCCTACCCACGCTCCTAATGGCCCCTGAGCCCTTCCAGATCAGGGTCGGGCCCAGGGGTACGAGATTTCGTGAGCAAGGGGATGGAGCCGCTGTCTTGGGCCCTCCTAATGCGCGTTGGACGGGCTGCCGTACCGCCTCCGGAAGCACCCTCCGCAGCCCGGGGGATGGTACGCTAGGAGGCGCGGCGTCTTGAGGTTGAACGGAGGGCGGGGGAGAAGGCCCCTCCCCGCGCGCATCGTACCCGCCGCCAGTGAGCCCCTGGTGAAATCCAGGGCGGGCAATGCGCGATGGGTCACGCGCGGGAGGACGAGGGCCTGACCCGGGCCTTCCCTTCCCTTTCTATCTTGATGTGGCAACCAGAGTAGCCCCCTAGCCTGCCGAGGCCTGGGCCAGAGACATTGTTGGCCCGAGGCCTTCGGCCGGTGCTGCGGGGCCAGCCCTCGCAGGCACCTGCGCGCGTCTTATCCGCGCTCCATGTCCGTGGGCGATGATGGTGACGGATTGAGGGCCACGAGCGGGGGATCCGCCTCCTGACCTCCCACTCCTGAGCCCCCTTGCGCCGACGCCTGGTTGCATCTAGCGTTCGGCGTATCCCTGAGGTCACTCTCCGGTGGCTCCTCGACGGGGGCGGTTTCTGAATACAAAGGGATTCGAGGCAGAGGGGCGGCATCATATGCAGGGTTTAGCGGATCATACCCCATGTCGCCTTCGTAGGTCGCCGCGGGTCTTGACCATACGGGCGACCGGGTGTGGCCGGGGTGGCACTCGGTCGCCGACGTCGTCATGTGGACGCAGAACGGCTCAGCTCTGGTGCTGGCGGCGTCGAGCAGCTCGGCCTCCCTGAGGAGCAGCGCGTCGTGTCCGCTGTCGAGTAGCCGGCACCTTAGCAGTTCCCTTGCCACTAGTATAGCAGTCCTCATGTTCGCCATTTCGTGCTGGTCCCACGAGCTTACCGCCGCATGTTCGGCCGCTCGTGTTGCCGCCCGGCCTTGGTGTCGACTGGGTGGAGGATGCTGCCGGTCCTCTGGCGGCAGGTTGGTGGTGCTCATCGTGCCGTCGCCCCCGATCAAAGACGGGTGGCGGCGGGTCCCGCGGCCGAAGGGCGATGCCTGAGCGGCGCGGACGCCACTGGCTTCCACACACGTCTGGTGCACCTCCGCCATCGTGGTCGTGGTTTGTTGGAGTTGGGAGACGCGGGGTTGGTGGACGAGACCGGGCGAGGTCGTCGGAGAGGCGAGATCTTGACAAGCCCCCTACCTGGCGCGCCAAATGTCGGATTTAGGGCTCCGCAAAACCCATTAAGTTCGAACACAGGGGCGTGAACAAAGATCTCTCCCACTCACGTCTACCTAGCGCCTCGCTCTCGTCTTGGTGGAAGGATTCAAGCAAACAACGAACAAAAACAAACACACAAGAGTTTATCCAGGTTCGGGCCACCGTGTGGTGTAAGACCCTACTTCCTGCTTTGGTGGATTGGCTCCGGGCGAGCTAGAGCATGAACTAGTACAAGGGTTCCTGGGCTCAGGAGGCGAGCTCAGGAGGGTCAGGAGGCTGATGTTCTTGCTCCTTGTGCGGTGGCAATGTGTTCCTCCCTTTTGCAGTGGGAGCTCTAGCTACTTATATAGGCGGCCACGGTCCTCTTTCCCCGAAATGTTTAGGCGGGAAGGGATCCCACAATGACCATTTTTGAGCGGGAACACAAGGACGTTCCTACCCTAACAAAAGCAGTCTTCGCCTGCAAAAGGATCAGGCGATGACGCGGTGGTGGGCTTGATGATGACATCCTTCTTGTTGTCCTTGCGGCCTTCGGTCTCATTGCACCAAGGAGGAAACCTTTGCCCCGCTCCTCGGGAACTTGCGGCTGCGCTGTCCCCCTTGCACCGAAACGGTAACTACTCCACTGGCGCACGCTGGCACACGCTGGCGTGGTGCGTCACTGCTGACATCACTGGCTCCTCCTGTGGCAGGCTTGGCCTTGGATTCTCCACCCCTCCGGAACGCCTTGCCGAGGCCGCTCCCGAGGAGGTCTTGACGTCGTCTTCCTCGCGAGGCCTGGCCCCTCGCGAGGGTCTTGAGCAGCTGGTTGATCAGCTGGGCCATACCAGGCCGCTTGAAGGAGCGCGTCGGGGCCCGCAGACAGGCAAGTCTGGGTACCCTGGTTCCCAGTACACCGACAACGTGGAACGTTTGACTTGTCAATTGATTGTGTCATCAACAAAATACGGAGTTTTACGGGTGAGCCAGTGACCCTATAATCATGACATGTAATTTTTTAACACGGTACAGACGCAAGGGCTCATATATACGCGCAAGCACTCACCGCTATAAGCGCACACACGCAGACCCTACCCCTATGAGCACCTTCGAGAGAGTGGGCCAGCATATGATCTTGAGATTTTACAAAGTCACCATAGGTGCCTCGTAGTCGAGTGGAACGTCTCCTCCTAGTGAACGCACATCGCCGAAAAATACTGAAATTAACCCAGGATAAATGCGAGCACCGGGACTTTAACCCTGGTGGGCTCAAGAAACCACTATCCTCCTAACCATCCAACCACATGTTGGTTAGCACGAGAAAATGTATGTGGTGACCTGATGAACTTATTCTAAAGTCCAATGACCATATCATGCTTTCGCTTCAAATACAATGACCGTAAGTGTCATCAACAAAGTACAGATCATGCATCAAATGCAAAGTCCGTCAGTGTCATCAAGAAAATACGGAGACATATCGTGAGCTAGATACCGTATGATCACCACGCGAATGTATACGGTGATCGTAATGAGCATATTCTGAACTCCAGTGACCGTATAGCAATGTTGGGGATATCGCTTATCGGGAACTTATCGGTCGACCCATGATAAGGGGTAAATCGGCCAGTTTATCGGCATATCGGCTGATTTATCGCCATATCGGCTGATTTGTCAGCCAATTTATCTTATCGGTCAGACAACGGTAAGCGATAAATCGGCCGATTTATCGGCATATCGGAAGATATCTTGAACAGTGTTGTATAGTGCTTTAGCTTGAAAAACAGTGGCCGTCATGCGTGAATGTGTCGTGGGCATGCATACTTTTAGAGGGCCGAGAGATAGTTTGTGTGCGTACGTGAAAGTGGTGTAGAAAGAGAGGATGTCCAGTGGAGACAAGGAGAGATATGCCCTTCGTTTCTCTTTCCCGTGACTAATATTTTAGGAGAATATATAAACATTCACAATGCAGAACAAATATTTTTGGATGCACCATGCAATTAACTTTCATGTATAACATTGTACTATTGTATATGCTTATTTTCTTAGTGGCCGATTGCGTGAGTGGTGTGGTGGGGACATCATTTCTAGTTGTGGTGGGTCAACAAGAGAACTCATGGGTCGGTTCCATCCTGCGCCACATAGGTTGGATCGAGACGCGTTATACGAAGACCCATGTGGAGGACTCGGCGTACAACATGAAGCTACACTACAAAAAAAAGACACATCCGTGACATTTTGGGCCGAACGAAACTTTTTCTGTCATACTTATGACACTTCTATGACAATAATTGTGACAAAACACGGTATCATCATGACAGAAAATGGGCTTTTCATCCTGGGCGGGCCGGAGACGCAGCTGCATGACATTCTTTGGGCCATCCATGACGGAAAAAACCATGGTCGAAGCGTGGGCGAGGAAAATATCGGGGTGTTCCCAGTTACGGTGGGTGGTCGGGGCCGAGCGATGCGCGTTTCTCTCGTACACGCATGCGCGTGGGTGCGAGGCGTTGAGCTCTAACTGGACCCGAGCAAGGCATTGGGCTCTAACTGAACCCGAGCGATTGCACTGCAGGCTACGCGTTACTGAATCCGAGCGATCGATCGATGGCTGTAAACTGAACCCGATCGAGCGATTCCTTTGCTACTGCTGCTAACTGAAGTTGTTCGATGCTGCCTCTGCATGGACAGTGAGCGTTGCTGGGGGGGTTTGGATGAACAGTTCCCAGTGGGGGTAGCTGAACAGGACCCTGTGGTGTTGCCTTTGCATGAACAGAACCCCGTTCGATCGAGCCGGTTGGGGCTGCATGAACAGGACCCCGTGGAGGACTGCATGAACAGGACCACCCCGTGGAGGGCTGCATGAACAGTAGAGAGTGGAGGGCTGCATGAACAGTAGCCTGTGGACGGGTGGTTGAATAGGAGCCCGTGGAGAGGGCTGGTTGAACAGTAGCGAGTGGAGGAGCACGCGGTGGAGGCTGAACAGTTGCAGGTGGAGGCTGGAGGAGGTCGACGGTGGATGAACAATAGCCCGTGGAGTCCCGTTTTGCGGTACGCCACACCCCTCCCGATGAACAGGACCCCCGTTTCAACCGTAGCGCTCCAACACAAGTCCGTTTCCTCCGTTTTGCGGTACGCTACACCCCTCCCGATCAACAAGACCCCCGTTTCAACCGTAGCGCTCCAACACAAGTCCATTTCCTCCGTTTTGTGGTATGACACACCCCTCCCGATCAACAGGACCCCTGTTTCGACCGTAGGAGGTCCATTTCCTCCGTTTTGTGGTACACCAGACCCCTCCCGATGAACAGGATCCCGTTTCAAACGTGGCCGGTCGAACACAAGGCCATTTCTTCCGTTCTGCGGTACGCTAGGCCTCGTTTCCATCGGCTATTCCGTCCAAGCCCTCCCGATGAACAGGATGACGCATTCTGTTCCGAACTAGCCGGTTGGCTCCCCATGAACACGACGACGACGTTGTTTCTCCGTTCCGACCCAGCCATGTACATGAGCCCTGGCCGTACGTACGCGCAAGTGGGCGTTCGAGACCTCGCCTGTATGTACGTACGTGGCCGTATTTTCTTTCTTGCACCCTGGCCGCTCTACGTATGTGTACATGCTATGTGCGCGCCTCTACTACGACACGTGCGCGCCTCTACATCGACCAGTATGTACGTACACGTTCGCGACCAGAATGAAAACACTATGTACGCTTCGACCAAGTGGGTCCCGACTGTCAGCCACTTCCTTGCCTGCAAAGATGTAGCTGGTGGGTCCCAGCAGTCAGTGGGGCGAATCGTTTTTTTTTGCCCGGACGGACTTCCTTGCATGCGAAGATGTAGCTGGTGGGTCCCAGCAGTCAGGGGGAAACGTTTTTTTCGCAAAATACGGTGGCCCGTCCAGTGGGTCCCTGATGTCAGGTGGAGGAATAATTATTTTGCGTGTAATAAGGAGGCACTTCCTTGCTGTGGCCGTGGACCCAGCTGTCAGCCTTTCCACGTACAGTACTCTTCCAATGGAAGTCATTCCTTGACCACGTTGACCATGGCGCGCCGGGAGCACCAGGGCGGTGGACGACGGCGAGGCCTAGGAAGGGGACGACACAGAGCCGGGGAAGACACTGCAGTGGAAGCCCGCGTGGAGAGGAGTACGAGGGTTCACTGGTTCGGCTACGGTGTGAGGCCGCTGTCGCCGCAGGGCCTGGACAGCGGTGGGAATAGTAGGGGCTATGAGGCCTCCGCGATAGCACAGCCGGCTACGGGAGGCGGGAGCATGCGGCACGACCGGCGCTGCTTTGGGCGGCTGGAGCAAGAAGACCAGAGGTTGAAGAAGCATTACGACCATTGGATGGACATCGTACAGTCACTTGAGCTAGAATCATTCATATTGACTAAGTTGTCAAAGCAGTCTGTCCCTGTCAACTTAGTAGGCCCACTAGTCAGCCACCCACCAAGGTGGGTCCCAACTAGCAGGGGGAGTATTCATTTTTTTGTGCGTAATAAGGCGGCACTTCCAGTGGGTCCGAGCTGACAGCGGGGGGATCGTTTTTTTCGCGAAATACAGTGGCCCGTCCGATGGGTCCCAGCAGTCTAGGGGGAAACGTTTTTTTCGCCAAATGAAGTGGCCCGTCCGGTGGGTCCCTGCTGTCAGGTGGAGGAATAATATATTTTCTGCGTAATAAGGAGGCACTTCCTTGCGGCTGCCGTGGACCCAGCTGTCAGCCTCTCCACGTACAGTACTCTTCCGATGGAAGTCGTTCCTTGACCACGTTCACCATGCCGCGCCGAGAGCACCAGGGCGGTGGACGACGGCGAGGCCTACGAAGGGGACGACACGGAGCCGGGGAAGATGCTGCAGTGGATGCCCACGCGTAGAGGAGTATGAGGGTTCACTGGTTCGCTGCGGTGTGAGGCTGCCGTCGCCGTAGAATAATAGGGGGTGTGGGTGAGTAGAGGGATGGCCTGGCCAGCGGTGGGAGTAGTAAGGGGCGGTGAGGTCTCCACCGCATCGCAACCAGCCATGGGAGGCAGGAGCGTGAGGCACGACCGGCGCTGGTTTGGGCGGCTGGAGCAAGAAGACCAGAGGTTGAAGAAGCACTGTGGCCGTTGGATGGACATCGTACGGTCATTGGAGCTAGAATCATGCATATTGACTAAGTTGACAAAGCCCTCTGTCCCCATCAACTTAGTAGGCTCACAAGTCAGCCTGCCACTATACTCGGTCCCAGCTAGCAGGGGGTGTATTCATTTTTTTTTGTGCGTAATAAGGAGGCACTTCCTTGCGTGCGAACATATAGCTGGTGGGTCCGAGCTGTCAGCGGCGGTGATGTTTTTTCGCGAAATACAGAGGCCCTTTCGGTGGGCCCCAGATGTCAGGTGGAGGAATCATTATTTTGAGCGTAATAAGGAGGCATTTCCTTGCATGCGGCTGTGGACCAGCTGTCAGCCTCTCCACGTACTATCCACTTCAGATGCATGTCGGTCGTTGACCACGTTGACCAGGCCGCGCCGAGAGCACCAGGGCGGTGGACGACGGCGAGGCCTAGGAAGGGAACGACACGAAGGCAGGGAAGACTCGGCAGTTGTTTGCCACGCGGAGGGGAGTACGACTATACGAGGCTTCACTGGTTCGTCTGCCGTTGCCGGAGAATAACAGCAGGTGTGGGTGAGTAGAGGGATAGCTAGGCCAGCGATGGGAGTATGATGGGGCGGTGAGGCCTGCGCGGCAGCACAACCGGACGCGGGGAGGAGGGAGCAGGCAGTCCCGCCGGCGCTTGTTTGAGCGGCTGGAGCAGGAAGAGCAGACATTGAAGAAGCACGACGGCCGTTGGATGGACATCCAACAATCACTGCTTGTTCATCAACCTTTTTTGAGGAAAGCCTCAAATGTGTGAAAAACATCATACAACCCATCTGCCATTATTTCTAATAATTTACAGCCCATTTGCTAATTCTTAAGGTTTTTTTGGAGCCCATATTCTTTTTGCTAGCATTACAGCCCATATTGTGGCCACGGTTAAAAAATTATACGAAATTGTGCATATTTCAGTGCGGTCCGAACTGTTTTTAATCCCGAAATTTTGAGTCACATTCAAACTGATTTTAAAAATAAATGTATATCAATATAAAATCCATCAAATTGTCCACGCATAAGAATCAATGCAATTTAAAATCTTGAAATAAAAAAAATTAATTTGAAATTAATTGCCGGTTTGATGTGTTTTAAAAATGTACAACCCATTTCTCATTACGGATAGGCCATTTTCTCGGCCAACCGAATGAAGCTCTCCTCGTCTTGAAAGATTTGCAGCCCAATAGGCCTGACAAAGTGACTTACTTGGCAAATCACAAAAAAAACTAGGTTGTGGCCATGGACCCAGCTGTCAGCCTCTCCACATACAGTACTCTTCCGATGGAAGTAGGTCGTTGACCACATTGACCACGCCACGTCAAGAGCACCAAGGCGGTGGACGACGGCGAGGCTTAGGAAGGGGACGACGCGGAGCCAGGGAAGACGCAGCAGTGGATGCCCATGCGGAGAGGAGTACATGGTTCACTGGTTCGGCTGCGGTGTGAGGCTACCGTCGCCACAGAATAACATTGGGTGTGGGTGAGTGGAGGGATGGCCTGGCCAGCGGTGGGAGTAGTATGGGGGCGGTGAGGCCTCCACGGCAGCACAGCAGGCCATGGGGGGCAGGATCAGGCGACACGACCGGCGCTACTTTGGGCGGCTGGAGCAAGAAGACCAGAGGTTGAAGAAGCACTAAGGCCGTTGGATGGACATCGTACGATCACTTGAGCTAGAATCGTTCATATTGACTAAGTTGACAAAGCCCTCCGTCCCCGTCAGCTTAGTAGGCCCACAAGTCAGCCTCCCACCGTGGTGGGTCCCAGCTGGCAGGGGGTATTCATTTTTTTTGTGCGCAATAAGGAGGCACTTCCTTGCGTGCGAAGATATAGTTGATGGGTCCAACCTGTCAGCGGAGGGAACGTTTTTTTCGTGAAATACAGAGGCCCTTCCGGCGGGTCCCAGATGTCAGGTGGAGGAATCATTTTTTTGCGCTTAATAAGGAGGCATTTCCTTGTGTGCGGCCGTGGACCCAGCTGTCAACCTCTCCACGTACAGTCCACTTCCGATGGATGTCGTTCATTGACCACGTTGACCACGGTGCGCCGAGTGCACCAGGGCGGTGGACGACAGTGAGGCCTACAAAGGGAACGACATGGCAGTGGCAGCCCACGCGGTGGAGAGTACGAGGGTTGACTGGTTCGGCTGCTATCGCCAGAAAATAACAGGAGGTGTGGGTGAGTAGAGGGATTGACAGGCTAGGGATGCGAGTATATGATGGGGCCGTGAGGCCTGCCCGGCAGCACAGCCGGCCATAGGCGACGGGAGCAGGCGGTTCCGACGGCGCTGGTTTGGGCGGCTGGGGCAGGAAGATCAGAGACTGAAGAAGCACGATTGCCGTTAGATTGACATCTAACGGTCTGACGCTGGTAGAGTCGATTGTTGACTAAGTTTCTTTTTCGATAAACCTTGTGTACGGATGAACTTAGTAGGCCCACAAGTCAGCCTCCATATCTGTGGCAGACAACATAGAGCCCATTTGCTATTTTTTAATAATTTGTAGCTCATTTGCTAATTCTTAAGTAATTTATTACAACCCATTTTCTGCCCAGGACCACGGTCAAAAAGTTCAACCCTATTTTGCATATTTCGGTGGAGTCCGAACTTTTGTAATCCCGGAATAATAAGCATTTTTTAAGAACTTATTGATTTGCAAAAAAATCGTTTTGTTTTTGTAAGCTAATAAGACGTGGGACAATTGAGTTGGTTTAAGGGAAAACCAGTGGTAAAAAAAATCAGCACTGGGAGGGAAAACAACAACAAAAATAAGGATGTAAATATGAAAAGTGAATTTTATGTATTTTCAATATAATGATAGATGTATATGAACTAGTAAAACTATAGATAGAGATTAGAAAATCGATGTAGGACATGCGTTTCAAGAGGAAAATAGAACTGGGCTGTGTGTTTGATTCGGTAAAAAAAATGCCGGCGGAAGTTGTAATACAAAATATAACTAACGTTGGCGGGCCAGAGGCCAGTAGATACCTGCTGGATCTTTGTGCCCAGTTGTCATCATGGGCTAGGCCTGTTAAAAACAAAACCAAGCCTGGGCAGTCTACAGCCTAGTTGAAACTTGCTCGACCTGAAAAAACAATATATGTGCTCAATAAACGAGATAATTCTGCAAGTATAGACTGATAACTGGGATGCAACAGAGATATTGTTTTTTCATCGTGATAATGAGAGCATGCACTTATTTCAAAAAAATTAGAGAACTGGGAATTCGAACGGCAGGTGCTTATGCTACCCATCATATAAAAATCAGGTGCCTGAAAATTCGTTTCGAAACAAATGATTCAGCTTTATATCCATGTCGACCCTTGACATGATGGTTGGAACCAAATGCCAAGTTCATACCAAAAGATCGTTAACAACAATTCCAACTTGCGAACGACAAGGTAGTACAAGTACCAATACCAAACTAACTTATAATCTTTTTACTCCTGGCCCTAGTGTTCGTCTGGTAGAAAATCTTGCAGAGGACAAGCTCCCGCTCCTTCTCTTGCTCCAGGTCCTCGAGGTGGTACTGGGGCATCACCCAGTTGGTCATCTGCCGGTCGAAGTTCTTGTTGGTGTGCAGCACCAGAACCTTTTTGCTGCCCGTCTGCCGGCCGTTGACCATCACGGGCAAGGTATTGCTGGTGTTGTGCCACATCGCGTGCATGCCGCACTCCGATTGTATCTTGCCACACGTCCACGTGCCCCTTTTGAACGCCCTGGAATTGCGCTGGAAGAAATGCTTGCTTAGGCCACTCAGTGTGATACCTGCAGTATTGTCGAATACAGGTTTTAGTGTACGTAGTTGGCATTTTCATAACATCTTTGGCATGTTGCAGTCATTTGTTTCACTTTTTATTAACTATCAAATTGTAATTGCTTCACCAGGTCTGCGTCTAAAAAGAAAAATAGAGCTATAAACAAAGGAATGTGTTTAAGCAAGTAGACGGCCAATCGGTGTCTTGCCTGGAAGTTTCTCAAGATGGGTGTAGCATATGCCGTGCTCGCTGTCGATGGTTGGTATGAACAAATCGATGAGAGGGTGAGATCTCGCGCTGTCAGCATTCACTTTGGCCTCAAGGTGCTCGATCAGCTCCTGATTCGTGGGATCGAACTTGACGCCAACCGGCAGCATCGGACAATCCTTCTTCGACTTGCATGGGTTAATTCCAGTTATATGGTAGTCAATGTATGATCAATCGATTGTTTTAAGTGAATGATGAAAGATTTCGACAGATCAATGGTACTCCAAATCTGAAGTCCAGAATACGCGAACACGCCGCCGGGATTCTTGTGGCACCTCACGCGCAGCGTGTTGTCACGTCAATTCAATGTATGGACATTATGAATAATTTGGCCGACGTATACTAGTACTGCTACTGTACTAATTACTAGTCGTATTTAGTGTCACATTTTAACCATAGTTTTAACTAACAAGTACGCACTTGAAGCCTAAGTGATATATATATATATATATATATATATATACAGTCGGTCTATTCTCATAATATTATGAGAATAATATTCTCATAACACTTCCGAACTGCTTTGTGTTACTGCATTGGAAAGCTATGCGCACTGCACAAATACTGCAATAGAACCTCATGTTTGAAAAAAACTGTACGTGTTGTTTTTTTGGTACCTTTTTTGCTCTAGTTTTTTAACCGTTTATCGGAATTGTGCGTGTAATATATCGTTGAAAAGCTATGGAGTAGACGCAACTTCGCCATGTTGAACACTTTTCAAAATTCATCATATTTTAAGAGCAGTTTCGAAAATCGTGCGGCTCACAACGAATGGCAGCCAGCGTTTTTTTTGCGTTTTTTCTAAACCGCTCGTCGGAATGAAACATATGATACACCGTTGGAAAGGTATCGTCGGCGCGCATCTTTTCATATATATTATTTTTTCTAATTCGCTATGGTTTAAGAGCAGTTTTGAATTTACTAAATCGCGGAATTATGTTTTTCGAATTTTTTTTCAAATTTTCGGTACTGTTTTCACTCCAGTTTTCTAACCGTTTGCCGAAACAAGGCATGTAATATACCATTGGAAAGCTACGAACGAGGTGCAACTTTCATATGTTGAAATGTTTTTGAGATTCCTTACGGTTTTTAGTTAATTTTGAAAATCGTGCGGCTGACTACGAAGGGCAGTGGCCGTTTTTTGTGAAATTTTTACAAAACGTTGGTCGAAATGATCCAAATGATACACCGTTTGAAAGATAGCGTCGAGGCGCTACTTTTTCATGTAGAACACCCCCTCTAATTCATTACGGTTTAAGAGCGTTTTGAAATTACAAAAACGCGGAAACTCTGTTTTTCGCGACACCTAAATCGACGCGTTTTTTTGCGCTTCCGAACTACACAGATACTGCAACACAGAGACCAGTGAACTACATGTTTGAAAAAATTGTACGTGTTGTTTTTTCGGTACCTTTTTGCTCTAGTTTTTTAACCATTTATCGAAATTATGCGTGTAATATATCGTTGAAAAGCTATGGAGTAGACGCAACTTCGCCATGTTGAACATTTTCGAGATTCCGTATGGTTTAAGAGCAGTTTTGAAAACGGTGCGACCGACGAATAATGGCAGCGAGCGTTTTTTGCGTGTTTGAAAAACTATGGAGTAGACGCAACTTCGCCATGTTGAACACTTTTTCGAGATTTCGCACGGTTTAAGAGCAGTTTTGAAAACGGTGCGATCGACGAATAATGGCAGCGAGCATTTTTTAGCGCTTCCGAACTGCACAGATACTGCAACACAGAGACCAGTGAACTGCATGTTTGAAAAAACTGTACGTGTTGTTTTTCGGTACCTTTTTTGCTCTAGTTTTTTAACCGTTTATCGAAATTATGCGTGTAATATACCGTTTAAAAGCTATGGAGTAGACGCAACTTCGCCATGTTGGACACTTTTTGAGATTCCGCACGGTTTAAGAGCAGTTTTGAAAACGGTGCGACCAACGAATAATGGCAGCGAGTGTTTTTTTGCGCTTCCAAACTGCACAAGAAAACCGCACTGCATTAGGGTAGGAGCCGGCGCGACGGTGCTGGGGGAAGGAGGCGGGGCGGCAGCGCGGGGGTAGGAGGCGGGGCAGTGGTTGCTGTCCTCGAGGCGCTCCGCGCTAGAAACCTATTTAAGTGGGGGTGTTATGAGAATAAGGTTTTTGTTATGAGAATAAGGTCTTAAGGGGTGTTATGAGAATAGCCATCAATGTCATGAACGCCCCATGCATTGGACTGCATGCTGTTTGATGAAATGGTTTGGTCAAATTGGTATGTGCAAATGAGCATCAAATGACCACCGTCAGCTGAATGAGCGATAAACCACCACCCATCAGCTGGTATGATTCCAGGTCGTGGAATCATGAAGGCCAGCGCATTTGCGTTTGCTGCAACAATTCAAATTGGAGACCAAAAGGACAAAAATAAACAATCATGTTCAGAGTATGTGTGTAATTAAGATTATTATAACAGTGACACATATCATGGACAGAGAATTGCAATGCCGTGGTCATAATCATACCCGAAGTTAAAAAAAATAAGCCAATGGCTTTCATATTCTAGCAATATATCATGGTTCAAACATCATGTAAAAATGAGAGGAAAACAGATATGATAGGGCCTACTCATATTCTACCATAGCACTTACTACAGTTATCATATCAACTCTAAGCAATATCATGCGTTTTTATAAAAATCCTGGAAATGAGAGTAACATATAGCAATCATGAGTTATACTCATAATATCTATTCTAACAATCATTAGATACCAAATGTTCTCATATCAACTCTAACAATAACATGTGTGGTCATAAAATCTAGGAAATGAGAGGAACATATAGCAATGATGTGGTTATGGACATACTATATATTCTAAATTTTTAACAATGAACAGGCAGTCGTATTCTTAAGGTAAAGATGAGATGAGATAGAACAATTACACGACGATAGATTCTACCAGTATAGGCAGCCAATATGTGCGTCGACCGCATAAACGGTGTCATCATGCACTATAGCATCAGACAGAAGTGTTAGGTAAAGAGGATCGACGATGAGCCATAACCATGTATGGCGACCGGATTCCAGATAGACTAATCCCATGTTGAACACGGCAATGAGCTTGTAATCCATGTAGTCTTCTGATGGTGTGGGCACTTCGCAGATTAAAACCTTCAGCAAACAGAGGTTGAGCCAAAAGCTCGACGCGTCTCGTGCGTAGTATGCAGGAGTGTCCGGCGGGCCGCGAGGCTCGATCGCGGCAGTATCCAAAGATGGAAGGGTGATCTCTCGCTGGGTGTAGATATCCACGAGACGCCACGAACTACCGGATTGGTGGATGAGGATGAACTAGTTGGTCTTCAGGCCCGCCCAGTAGTGGCCACGCATGAAGGGCAGGTGAACGGGTAGTGGTAGCATGTCGAGGGGCACCATGACAACCTCCGTAGGATCGTCAAGTCGGTGTCTGGGCCACCTACGAGGATCGGGCATCAGAAAGCAGGGTGTCTTGAAAAGAGCCGGCCGGTTGCAGACGAGTAGACGGTACAAAGGCACCGAGCATGCGGCCAGACGGATGGTGCTGAGTAGGTCCATACGATTACATATCTGCTCCAAGAGAACATCGGGGAGGGAATTCCAATCACGGCTCTGCGTGTCAGTCAGTTCTGCCATTGGGGTTTTCGGTGCCTGCGAGCCAGCGGGGAAGTGGATTCGGGCGGGCGAGCGAAGAAGCTTCTCCTCGTGTGGCCGAGCAGTGAGCGGGGGGATATGGTACGCGCGAGCTACCAAGGAAGATAGCGCGGGGGGCGAGCAGAGAGCGGGGGGAAATGGTGTGCAGCCGACAATGGGGAAGAGAGGAGGAAGAAGAAGAGAGGAGGAAGAAGAGTGGAAGATGGGGAAGAACGTGCATTAAATCTCAATTCTACTACTACTACCAGGATATACCGTCCTTCGGAGTGTAAATAGTTACACTGATGACATATGTGTCTACCACAAGAGGGCCCATACGTCAGTTAATGGTGGACAGAAGCGTGCTCTACTGGCAAACATGATGGCAGTACTGGGTAAGGCTGATTTAGTAACACGAACACACTGGTTCAGCTTATTAATTAAGTGTCCCATCTGCTGCTGCGTGTATTGTCACTTCACTACGAAGACTAGTTGAATAGTTCTCTCTGACCGAGATGGGGAATAATGGATCGCGGAGACTTCCTTTCCTATGCCTCTACGCTCACTTCACTCATTTTGCTCCGTACGTAGTCACTTGTTGAAATCTCTAGAAAGACAAATACTACGTATTTGGGAATAGAGGGAGGATTTTACTCCGTATTTGGGAACAGAGGCAGGATTTTACTCCGTATTTGGGAGCAGAGGGAGTATCACCATATGGAGGGAACAAAGGAAGCTTGAAATATGAACATGTCAATGGGAGGGAGTAAGCCCCATGCTTGCAGGCATGCAAGCAACATGCAACACTCACACGTACACATGGACACACGCAACACTCATGCACCCATGCGGCACCACAACACAATACGCAACACACACGCTCACGCTTAAGTGCTCAGCCTACTCCCTATGCCCGTGAAAGACTGTACATTTAGAGATTTACGCATTGACCAGGGCATAATTAACGCCCAAAAGTAGCAGACTTATGTGTGCATGCGACCATTGAGAGAAGATGATTAAATGAAGGTCGTTGCATGCTGTAATTAAGGATAGACATGTAACCTATACCTAGAGAACAAGTTGATTCATTAGTCAATTAATATCGATTTAGATTAAAGGCTAAATGCATTGGAAGTGTAGATGTACTACACTCTTGGTTTTTTAGCTGATTTCTTTGCTCTGCCAACTGACAGGTGGGACCCAGAAACCAGGTGATAATTTAACCAGTCAACTAAGTGCCACGTCGACTATGTGGCTGGTCAGTAGGGTGCAATACGGTGCTCTACGATGAGCTAGTGATCGTATAATCACTGCAAAACTATATATAGTGACCGTAAAGAGCATATTGTTACATACGTTGACCACCAGTGTATTTTTCTCGTTTCAAATTAAGCCATATTAACCGGAAAGGACGCAGTATGGACTAGTACTAGTACTGCTTTGATGTGTCCCATCAACTCGCCGAACGAGGAGAAGCTTGCTTACTACACCTCTCCCTCGCCCACGCGCACGGTGGTTCGCAGGACGAGGAGAGGGTTTTGACTACAGCGCCCTCTCCCTCTCCCTCTCCCTCGCGGTGGACGTCCAGCAATTCAATCGGTGTCAGATTGCCAGAAGCATAATGTGTACTGTAGTATCATTATTGTTGGACCTTCCGAAGAGGCGAAGAGCCAAGTGCAAGGTTCACACGAGTATGAACTATTGAACCTCCCAAAGAGGCAAAGAGCCAAGCGCAAGGTTTTATATGAGTGGTCATCCTAGTAGGAGCGTACTACATGGAGTACAACTATAGCGAACGATGCTACTGTATGATGCTGCCACGTCACGTATATCCAAAGCTGTGCCACCTTTTTTTCTCAAAGAGCGTGTTGGAGCCCGTGCAACAACCACACAAGTTGCACGTACACATAACACATTTACTAGTAATAAATTCTAAAGGACAAATGCCAGTATGCCACACAAGTTCATTTCCAATTCATGTGATAAATTTGTGCACGACTAGTCTACATATATTCACAGCGCTACCGTTCACAATTTGCCGTACTCCACTTACACGTTATAGATGGGCTACATGTCCTCCTCCAGGTTCCAGTCCTAGGTTTTCTTCATGGATGGCACGATCCATAGCGGTGGGCAACGGGAATCATTGTGGCAGCTTTCTAGTCTGGTTCCACATGATGGAGACTCAACCAAGCTGAAGCGGCATAAATCAGGGATAGCGTGTCCCAGCATGTCGTGCATCCGGCGGTGCGCATTGAAGACACAACCATGCTTCATGAACTGTAGGCCTTCCGTGTCGTGCACGGAAGGTGGCATCTGCTTCATAATGGGGTAGCTGTCCCCAATGAAAAGCGAGTACTCTCCAAGAGTGTTCCTCGGCACCCACGTAGCATCACGGGG
>LR738714.1:341864019-341921721 GCA_902687465.1 Secale cereale
AGACTAGGCTTTTTGCTTCCATTTGTGGAGGTGTAATGGATCTCGTCGAACTTTGTTAGTAGTTCCTTCTTTATGAATGAGATGAAGCAAAGCTTTTGCCTCCGTTTAAAAAAAACACGTCAAGAGGAATTTCCTTTATAGTAGAGCCGATAATGGAGTGAAGTCCATGCATGCAACGCCACAAGCTACAGAGTAGTAGTAGAGCACTTTACGTACAGAGCCATATTGCACAGTTCCCAATTCCCCACCAGGCTTTTCCGGCTCCTTGGGCTTAATTGGGAGGCGCTAGTTTGAATATGCTACTAGCTGATGTGGAAGCTGCAAGCGAGGTGCGGCTAGGGAGAGCACGCGAGCCACAAGATGCTGGGAAGGAAAACCTGTTCACGTGGCTAGGCTATCCAGTGCACCCATACTGTGGTGCCGCACGTCCGTTTGACTTCAAAACTCAAACTACCCGTGTAAAATATTGGCTCGCAGCGAAGTTACTATTTAAAAAAAGGCCGCCGTGCGTTCGGCCGGGATCGAACCCACAAAACGAGTTATACACTCCCGCGACCACTAGTAGTACTCGTTGGAGTACAACGCAACCTAGAATCGCCTTTTGTCGCTAGTAGTACATTGTTCCTTACAAGAAACCCCTAATAATGCAAGAAACCACTAATAATGCCGAGAAACCACTACCACTTGCATACGTGGCAGACTTAAGATAAGACTACCTTATCAACCATTGTACATGCTCTTACCAACCAGCCCTACCAAGAAACGACTACTCTACAAAGTGCCGTTATAGGCACGTTTCAACCCAATGGCCCTGTTTGGATACATTTGTTGTCAATCTAACCCTGCCATCCAAACACCACTTTTGTGAGAGTTAGTTCAGGGTTAGAATCTAACCTCTAACTTAGAGCATCCAAATAGGGCCCACGTCGCCCATTAAGTCAACGCCTTCTGTTCGACTGGGCATTATGACTTGTGGGACCTACATGTTAGTTTGCACAAAAATCCCCGAGTGACCTCCTACCTCCGGCCCGTCCACCTAGTCATCCACGGCCATGGGACGCAGCTACCGCCACCGGCAGAAGGCGAGGTCAAAACCGCCGACGGTGCGGATCCCATCTTGCGGCAACCCGGATGCCAGCTCCGTCCGGCGCTCGCGGCCGCTAGCTAGCCAAGATAGCTCCGTCCAGCTGCTTGTCTGCAAGGTTTGCTAGCTAGATTGGCGCGGTGGCGCGGCTGCTTGCTCGCGTGCGCCGCGCTAAGGCCAGCCGTCTGGCTCGAGCGAAGGCCAGCGTGGCGGCTAGCTCGCTCGTGAGTCACGCTCGGGCCAGCCTGGCAACCCGTGCGGAGGCCAGCGCGGTGTCCGGCCCATCCCGCGGAGCG
The DNA here is from genome assembly GCA_902687465.1 of Secale cereale. NCBI lineage: Eukaryota > Viridiplantae > Streptophyta > Magnoliopsida > Poales > Poaceae > Secale > Secale cereale. The sequence continues at coordinate 341,865,400 of LR738714.1, forward strand.
ACGGCCAACTCGCTCCTCACCGGCGCCACCGATGAACACGCATCACTACTGTTTGAAGTAATGTTCAGGAAAAATAATGATTTGAGGGGGAATAACAAGATAGAAGGTCAGATGTGGGTCCCTCGTGTCAATGGTCAAACAAAATTTGTTGTTTTAAGCTGCCTCGTCAGCACGGACGTGTGGGCCAACCCTGTCATAAATGGGTTTAAACTAACATAATCGGTAGGTCATAGTTTTTGGCGTGGATTAAGAAATTTTGGGTATGTTTTTTCTATTTTTTGTATAATAGATTCTTCCTAGGGCTGGTTGAAAGTGGTAGTTTTTTGTTAAATACTCTACATATTGTAAGTAGGAGTGAAAGTAAAGCTTTGGAACCCAATAAGCAAGTCTAGTTACATAGTGCATATGTGTACATGATTGAAAGTAAATATCAACCATGAGTGACTAATACCTTGATGGGAAACTCGAAACTATGGAATACTAGGGATTTTTTTTGCATGGTTGGAAATACTAGTAATGTTCATGTGTGTTGCAACGAATCATAATTAGAATAATACTTATTCACAAACTTGATACAAAACACTCTAATTTTGATATACATATATCACTAGAGAGATATTATGTTTCAATTAGAATATATTCCTTGGGCTGTTTTAGTGAGGTCAGGAAGGGATGTGGTTGGTTTTAAGATACTAATTATGGGTTTTTCTGCAAATTGGTAGACAAGTGGGATGTTTGTGAGAAAAGGCAACAACTTACCTCATAGTCGTTAGATGTAGATCTAATGGTCACAAACGACGGATGGCAGACACACCATCATCACCAAATTAGTCTTCTGTAGGAGTACTAGCAAGATCCGTGCATTGCACGAAACATCAAGATGCATTTTTTTTATTAAAACACTCGTTGTGATTGACCCATGTGGGAGTAATTCTATGTGTAAAAACTAATGATATCTCGAGAACTAGGAGATAAGGTGAAGAGGAGTGGGGCGTGGTGGTGATTGGTGGTCGGACTGAGTGGAGGCATAGGGATTGACGACGCCGGCAGCGGCCACCAGGCCAGTTTGTTCTAGAGGCTTCCATTCTTAATTGCTCAAGAATTAGGTTGTTGGAGACAAGGATGAACGAGGGAAGGCCTTGTCTACAAATGTGGACAGGGATGCGGGAATCTTTTAGTTTAATTTCCATCAGTCAGATATAGATCGGACGGTCTATATTGCAAGATGGCACGCGTACCATCATCACCAACTCGGTTTTTTTATAAGAGAAGAAATATAAGTATGGAGATACAAACGTATTATCGATACTTGTTTCCGTAAACTAGCATCTACATTCTATTCAACGCCTCAGCATGTGAGGCCTTAGCACAATGACTTCTTGACTGTGTAAAACAAATGTTTTCCCGTCGCCGATAAGGAGGGGCTGACGGCGGCGCGCTTTTTGGCTTGCTCTAGTCCTAATAGTCATACTAGGTGGTCTAAGCACGTGTAGATTTATTGTTTTTCATGTCTCGTGTTCACCGTACGGCACGACTGTTGATGAATAGACGGTAAGTTATTCGCGGGGAAACCCTTGTTGAGCGTGTTTGCGAGAGAGAGAGAGAAAGTGTGCGTGTGTGATATGTCTAGAGACTGAGGCAATGATAATAGATTCCTTGTGTCTATGTGTGTGGAGGATAGAGAGAGACATGTACATGGGGCTTTGTGTTGTGTAACGTGGAGACACATATACATAATTAGAGAGTGAGTGTGCGAGATAGACATGCGAACATGGGGAGAGATGAGGATCCAGATTAATGGGTGTTTGTGCGTGTCTGTGTGTGTTTGTGCGCGTGTTTGTGTGTGAGAGGGAGTGTGTGTATGTGGAGTAGAGAGACAACTAATGCTGTAAACCTAGTATAAGGGAAGTGGGAATGGTGTGACATGTGTAGTAGCGGGATAGCATTGGTGCGGGCGGGGGGAGCAGGCTATTTGGAAGAGACATCGATTGTGTGTGGGAGAGGGGTGTGTGTGAGAGAGAGAGCTAGCGACGAAGAGAGAGAGAGGGGGGGGGAAGAGAGAGAGAGAGAGAGGGCGAGAGAGGGGGCGTTTGTGTCCATAAATGGCGTATAGATAGGGAGACAATTATGATGTTGTTTGAAATTTGCCTATGTACGGAGACGCAAGGGAAGCGAGTCATTGTGTGCGTGATAGGGACTTCATGAGGGATCTAGAATAGATGGTGTAGAGAACAATGTGCGAGATCGAGAACGACGATACATTAGGGAGCTATGGAAAGAGTCACGACATATATGTATATAGGGAGGAGCTGGGGCGGGTCCGCATGTGGGAGAGATAGAAAGAGGAGAGTGGTGCACAGGGAGACAAAGTGTGCTTGTTTTGAAGTGGGGGTTGTGTGTGAGGCGAGTGTGCGAGAACCACATAACTAGGGAGATAGACGTTTGGGGCGACGTTTTGTGTGTATGGGAAAGATACACTCTACATAGTGCGTGTGCTTGGGAAAGAGAGATGCCGGGTGACCTAGCTAGAGAGTGGGGGAAGAGATTTGTGCATGCCCAGGAGTCAAAGTGATAGAGACCTATATTGGGGTCCGGACTTTAGAAGAGAGAGGGGTCTTAATGTGTTCGTGTCTTGGTGTTTGGGTGGGGGAGAGAACAACTTCTCTGTGTGTGTGGTGGGGGGCGACGAGGGGGGGGGGTGGCTTCAGATAAAGAGTAAGGTGTCTATATTTGAGGGACTTTAGCGTAATTGAGATATACATGGTCAATAGTGTGTGCACTCAAGGTTGATCAATTTGTTTCACAATTTGGACTATGAGATAACGATACTTTTAAACATGCGTGATATACTTTGATGTACCAGAATTACAAACCTAAGATTGGAATTTTGGAATTCGACTCCATCATTAGTTTTTGTAATTCATTTAAACGGAGATACATTTTTAAGCCGCGATTTCATGATTTCAAATTCATATATCAAACCTAGAGATATACACATACGGGCATGTTCAAACTTTATAATCATCCACTTTATTCATACACATACACATTTTTGCTTTTGTCATCATATTTAGGATAAACTCATTTGGAATTTCATTTGAATTGGACCATTGTCAGGACCCCGATCCTAAGTCACACCGATCTAGCTGTAACACGTCATATCACTTTGCGGCCTCACGCACGGTAACCCCACGGGTGCCACCTTACCTGGCCCGGGACCGTTTGCGCATTTTGGCACACGTATATGACAGTGTCGCTAGCATCCATATGACAGAGAACCCGGGCCGACATGGATAGTTATAATCCAGAAGTGGCACTAAATTACAGAGACAGGCATCCATGACCCAGCAACGAACGTGTCGGTCATCAACGTATGAACCCAAGTCGTAGCAAGCTACATGGACTTAAAGGAACAACGCATGACATTTCCCCTAAGGGACAGACACAGGAACGAAGAAGGACACATGCCGGCTAGCCTACGTGTTCCGAGCAGTAGCAAGCTACCAAGGCTCATTGGAAACACTAGGAGACATTTCCCTGTAAGATAGGCTACCAAAGGAAAACAACTAGGTGTCGGATCCCACACATACCAAGCATTTCAATCATACACACAATATGCTCAATATGTGCAAATACAACATTGCATCACAACAGAACTCTATGACTCAAAGTACTTTATTTAAGAGGCTCCAAGAGCCATACATAACATATCCATACAGGAAGGGGTCACATGACCCAACACTCAAGTCATACAGTCATACAAGCACAAGCGGAAGCTACATGTCTGAGTACAGACAACTTAGGAAAATAAAACAGGCTTGGTGTAGCCTGACTATCTACAAGGCCCTCCACAAGCTCCAGATCTCCGTCTGGGTGCCAAGCTACTCGTCGACGTCAACGTCTATGTAGAACCCATCAGAAGGGGCAGGGTTCTCCTCTGCAATAGTTATTAAGCAAACATGAGTACAAAGGTACTCAGCAAGTCTTACCACAGAAACTATCATACATGCAACATTATCAACAGGGGTAGTGGAGTTCATAGCAGAAAGCCAGCTTTGACTCTTGGCTAACCTATACTACAACTCTCAACGGATTGCAAGATGTTGTTACGAACACGAGTCCTGTACTCACCACAACAATACACTACCGAGGATCCTCTTCCGTCATCCTACGGAAGGGCCATCCACGGCACTCACACTTATCTTGAGGCTTTTAGTAGTATCCATCAACTTGTCTATGAACTGTAAGAGTAACCAAGTAGTCCGTACCGCGAACAACGGCTATTCGAATAGATTGATAACCCTGCAGGGGTGTACCTCTTCACACACGCTTCCACCACTTATCGCCGTTTACTCGACATGTACTCGGCAACCTTCAAGCGAAAGCCCAGCGAGGGTGTCGGCCACGACCTGACTAACTACACAAGTCTCTCGTCCAGGTTTATCGCCTATTTGGGTTCCATCCGTGGGGAGATCCGGCCGGGGTGTCGCTCACGGCCCCAAACGATGTGTACAGGGTTCCCGAGTCACCAAACGGGCAACCGGTACACCGTGCCACGTACCTGTCGCATCACAACCCACCCCGAGGGTCAGCGTTGTGCACGACCTCCAGTAAACTATAAACACCAGAAACTAGTTGCAACTCCTGAACAGAGATCAAGGGTAATTAATAAGCCATGAGGGTCCATTGGTTTCGGGCCCAATGCATGGTAGTAACTAGAACTTGAACCACACATACAGATCTCGGGTCCTATGAACGGTTCCAATGAAACAACCCACCACGTACTCCTACATGGCCTTTCATCGATACCTTAACGAAACGTGTTCCACACTTCTTTCTCTTTATCAATATGATTGTTTCACTCTGATCCATCACCCAGATGAACCTGACCAGACACAACTCTAAGCATAGCAGGCAACATAAGAAAATAGCATGGTGCATCACACATCACATGGCTCAATCAACTCCTACACATGCTAGTGGGCTTCAACTATTTACTGTGGCAATGACAGGTCATGCAAGGGAATAGGGTTCAACTACCGCAGCAAGTAGCAGTTCACACCCTGTTGCCTTAATGCAGTAAAAGAGAGCAGGAGCGAGAAGATGGGTTTGTATCGGAATGATCAATGATTGCTTGCCTGACAGAGTGGTTCTCGGGTACTGCTCTTCAGCTGGATACACAGCAGTATCCTCGGGAGCAGGACCTAACACGGAGAATATCGGCGATACAATCATTAAACAAACAAATGCAACAATATGATGCATGCTCATGACATGGCAAGATGCATGTGTTTTGGGCTAATGCAACTATAACCAGAAGGGTTTGAGCCTATTTGAATCAAAGATTCAAATTGGCACTTTAGTTATTATTTAATTAAGTGCATTATCATGTTTTAATGTATATAGCAAGGTTAACTTGCTCAAACATGCATGAAACCAATGCCATTGGAAAGATTGGATTTTCTTGATCAATTTTCATATATAAATCTTTTCCATCTGAGCTACTGTTGAATTTATATGATTTTTTTGAAGTTTAGGCATTTTCTAGAATTTCCTGAATTATTTTTAAATCTGAAAATCCCAGAAAATCCTTTACTGCGTCAGCATGACATCATGCTGACGTCAGTCAGTCAACATGGCGGACCCACTAGTCAGTGTCACAGTTAGCTAATTAACTAATTAGAATTAAATTAACACTTAAACTAGGTTTGATTAGCAGGCAGGGCCCACATGTCAGTGACCCAGGGGGTCAAACCCGTGGTCAAACAGGCCCAACTCACCGGCGTTTAGCCGCCGGCGAGGCCAAACACGGCGGTGAGGTGCGGGTTTTGTGCTCCGGCTGCCAAAACGACGGCGGAGCACACCTACGGTTAGCTGGAAGCAAACCGCATCGAATGGAGGTGGTGGCTGGCCTCGGGGTCGCCAGAGATGACGCCGGCGACGAGTCCAGCGGCTGCCGGAGTTCAGCGAAGTCGAAAACGACGATGCGGTGCTCGTAGAGGTACGTGGAGTGGTCCTACCGCATCTACACGGAACGGCGAAGCTGATAGGCACGATGGCCGGACCATTGGATGGCCGGAGCCTCGTCGGCGACGAGCTCCGCAGCGGCGCGTGCGGGTGAGCAACGTGCGGTGCGTTCCAGGGTAGGAGAGAGCCAACAGAGAGGGGGAGGACGAAGCTGGGCTCACAGTGGTTGCAGCAGACGCCGGAGCGAGCTTTGGGGCGGTCGGAGCTGAGCGGAACGGCGAGGGGGATCTCCGCGGCCGGAGTTGGGGAAGAAGGGGTCGGGGGCGTCTCCAGGGCGGGCGAGCGCTCGGGGCTCGGCCTGCTCGATGTAGTCGAGGACGGCGGAGACGACGGACACGACGACAGGGCTCCGGGACGATGGTGGACGCGGCTACTACGACGGCGCGTGCACGGCGGCGTCGGCCATGGTGCGGGGAGGGCGAAGGAGAGGAGCTGGGGAGAGTGGAGAGTGTCAGCGAGGTCGGGGACGAGGTGGACGATCGATCCAAGCCTCCAGGGCAGCGAGGGGAGGAAGCAGGGCGGCGGGCAGCTGCGTGGCGCGTGCTGCGGCCGCCGTCGAGCACTTGCCTGCCTGCCTGGCCGAGCCAAGCAGCTCACTGGAGCGGCAGCTGGGCTGGGCCGGCAGGTGGGCCGGTTGGGCGTCAGGTAACCTTTCTCTCTCTCCCTTTTTCCTATTTCTTTTCTGTTTCATTTCTTTTGCAACTTTGTTTAATTAATAAAAATGCCAGAACATTTTTATAACTCATAAAACTAGTCATGCCCACTGTATATAATATGAACAGTATGGAACATTATAGTTTATGATTATTTGGGCACATAATATATTTTGTAGCATTTAAATGCCCAAATGCAAATACCATATGATTTAATCCAGAGACCTTAGATGTCCTAGAAAGTTGTGCACCATTTTTGGCAGAGGTTTAAGACCAAGTCAAAAATGATGAACATTTTTGAAGGGCATTTTGGGTACATTGGAAAAGATTTTATCAAACCCTAGTTGTTAGAAGAGGGGTGCTGGGGTTTCTGTCATTCCCATGTCAAGTTTCTTTGATAAGTAAACATGATGCACACTCTAGCTAGTCCTAATGCAAGTGCTAACTAGGGATGTGACAACTCACCCCCACTTAAAAGAATCGCGTCCCGAGATTCGGGTTCCTCCGGAAAGAGGGTGGGGTACTCAAGTCGAAGACGATCCTCCCTTTCCCAAGTAGCTTCACTCTCGGAATGATGTGACCATTGAACCTTGAGAAACTTGATATTGTTGCGTCGAGTGGTGCGCTCGGTTTGATCAAGAATACGGACGGGGTATTCTCGATATGTGAGATTGTTCTGGAGATCAAGCGTTTCGTGGTCCACTCCGTGGATAGGATCCGAGAAGCAACGCCTGAGTTGGGAAACGTGGAAAATATCATGAACTATGGAAAGGTGCGGAGGTAGTTCCAGTTGGTAGGCAACTTCTCCTCGTTTGGCAAGAATGTGAAAAGGACCGATGTAACGAGGGGCCAATTTGCCTTTGATACCGAAGCGATGGGTTCCCTTAAGAGGGGAAACCCGAAGGTAAGCCTTATCGCCGACTTCAAAAGTCACAGCCTTATGATGGCTATCATATTGGCTCTTCTGACGAGACTGGGCTGTTTTCAATTTCTCACGAACGATGCGAACTTGCTTTTCTGTTTCCTGGATCATATCCAGGCCAAAGAATTGTCTTTCCCCGGTTTCTAACCAGTTAAGAGGTGTTTGACACCTTCGTCCATATAGAACTTCGAAGGGGGCTTTACCCAGGCTGGCTTGATAACTATTGTTATAAGCAAATTCGGCAAATGGGAGACACTTCTCCCAATCCATACCGAAAGAGATGACAGAGGCTCGAAGCATGTCTTCCAAAATTTGATTGACTCGTTCCACTTGACCACTTGATTGGGGATGGAAGGCGGTGCTGAAAGAGAGATGAGTCCCCATAGCATTCTGGAAACTTTCCCAAAATCGTGAAGTGAAAAGACTTCCACAGTCTGAGTTGATCTCCAACGGCACACCATGAAGTGATACTATCCGAGAGACATACAAGTCTGCTAGCTGGCTAGCAGTAATACTCTCTCGAATAGGCAAGAAATGAGCTACTTTAGAGAGGCGGTCGATAACGACGAAGATAGCATTATTCCCTTTCCTGGTCCTGGGAAACCCGGTAATGAAGTCCATACCGACCTTGTCCCATTTCCATTCAGGAATAGCTAAAGGTTGAAGGGTGCCAGCAGGCCGTTGATGCTCTGCTTTGACTCGACGACAAACGTCACAGTTAGCAATGAATTGAGCGATTTCTCTATTCATCCTAGTCCACCAGAATCTCTGACGTAGGTCCTGATACATTTTGGTACTACCGGGATGAATTGTGAGAGGAGATTCATGAGCCTCCTTAAGGATCAAACGTCTCAGGTTTCATACTTTAGGAACCACTAAACGGTTGCTAAAGAGTATAACTCCTTGATCATCAATTGACAAACATCCCGTGACTCCTTTCTTGATGTTCCTCTTAATACGGGAAATTCCCGGGTCAACCTTCTGTGCTTTGATGACCTGATCCGTAAGGGTAGGTTCCGCCACCAAGGCGGAAAGGAATCCTCGAGGAACAATGTGAAGGTTAAGCTTACGAAATTCCTCGTGGAGAAGTGGTTGTCCTTGTTGTAACATCAAGTTGTTACAATAAGACTTATGACTTAGTGCATCAGCCATGACATTGGCCTTTCCAGGGGTGTGATACGTCCAAAACGTATCTATAATTTCTGCTTGCTCCATGCCTCTTCTGTGTGATATTGCTATGATATTTATGCACTTTCATACACTTTTGATCATATTTGGACTAACCTATTAACTCAGTGCACCCCAGTGCCAGTTTCTGTTTTCTGTTGTTTTTGTATTTCAGGTTTTCCCATTACGTAAATTGCCAGAAAAATCCCGGGAAAAATATATAAAAAATCAGCGTTCCGGAAGCTTCCTTGCAGCCAAAGTAGGGCCGGAGGGGGGCCACAAGGACTCCAGGCGACCAGAGGGGGCGGCCCCCCTCCTGGCCGCGCCGCCAGGGCGCCTGGCCCCCCCTGGCCTCTTCTGACGCCCCCCTTTGGCATATATTTACACCGCGTCCCGAAACCCTCGAGGACGGAACCCTTTTTCCCGATCTCATCTCTGTTCCGCCGCCGCCGCGCTTCCAAGATCGGGAGCACCAGGAAAACTCTTCCCGGCACCCTGCCGGAGTGGAGGATCACCACCGGGAGCTTCTCCACCACCATGGACGCCTCCCGGATGAGTTGTGAGTAGTCTCCCTTGGACCATGGGTCCATGACCAGTAGCTATGTGATGTTCTTCTCCCCTCTTTGTTCTTCACCGATTAGACCTCGTGAGCTGCCCTACATGATCGAGGCACATATGTAATCCTTATGCTGTTGCTATGATGAGTTTGCTGGGATCCGATGGATTATGAGATTATGTTCAGATTGTGTGTGAGTAATATATTTGATTTACCTCTTTTATATTTATGTTCTTGAGTAATTCTTGCATGTTCTCCGTTGCTGTTTATTGCTTTGGCCAAGTAGTAGGTAGTAACTCCAAGAGGGAACGTTATGCTTGATTGTGGGTTCATGCCCCTCGATGACTAGCTTGAGTGACAGAAACATGAGTCTAGGGGATGTGCTGTTGCCACAAGGGGGAAAACAACGGTGCTTGTACTTGCAGGTGCAAGGATTGTTTACTTTACGCAAAGTTCTTTTAATGCAGTTGTCTGTTGCTTTGAGTTTACACTATGGGTGGGACTCGCAACTTAATACCAACGAGATGTTCTGGATAGATATCTCAAGGTGGATGATTAGTAGTAGATGCAGATGGATTTCGGTCTACTTGCCTTGGCGTACCGCCCATGCTTTTGAGCCTCTACCTTTCTTTGCAGCATAGTTAGCATTGGTTTGCGCACATAATCCTGTCAATTGCCCAGCTGTAATTTGTTTACCTCGCTTAGCTGTTTTATCGTCTTTTGGGAGAGAGACATCACTAGTGAACATCATGGGACCCCGGTCCATATTACCATCACTGATCACACCCGTTATTTACTTTCCTGTTCTTGCTTACTAGTTGCAGTTATACCTATCACTATTATCTCTTGCGTTTGATCCTTTGTAAACGACAAGGCCGGAGGGATTGACAACCTCTCTGTACTCATTGGGAGCAAAGTTATTTGTATCTGTGTGCAGGTCCTGTCGATCGCTAGTTGCGCCGCTAGCAGTTGACACCTTCTTGTTGACCCTCGGAGTCTTAGGGGAATTCGATCCTTGGTATCTTTGCCAAGGGAAAACTACCGCTACACTGCATCTCAAACCTTCCACTTGAGGTAACCAACGAGGGGCGAGAAGCCATCAAGCAAAGTTTTCTGGCGCCGTCGCCGGGGACTCCACTCTTCAAGATAGGGGAGTTGCACGCTATCTTTTACCTTTGCTTTTTAGTCTTGTTAGTTTACCTTTCAGTTTTTGCTTTAGTATCCTTTATCAAAAATCACAAAAATAGTTATCTTGCTTGCTTGCTGCTATGGGTTCCACCGAGAACACCAAGTTGTGTGACTTCACTAGTCATAACAACAATGACTTTATCTGCACATCCATTACTACACCTGCCACTTCAGCACCTTCTTATGAAATTAAACCTGCTTTACTGAACCTAGTTATGAAAGATCAATTCTCCGGTGCTGGAGATGATGCTGCTTTACACTTAAACAATTTTGTTAAACTCTGTGATATGCAAAAGTACCAAGAAATAGATGGTAATATTGTTAAGCTTAAGCTTTTTCCTTTCTCCTTGAGAGGAGGAGCTAAAATTTGGTTTCAATCTTTGCCTAGAAATAGCATAGATTCTTGGGACAAGTGCAAGGATGCCTTTATTGGAAAGTACTATCCACCTGCTAAAATTATCCAACTAAGGACTAACATAATGAATTTCAAACAATTGGATAATGAACACGTTGCCCAAGCTTGGGAACGCATGAAATCTCTTGTCAAGAACTGCCCTACTCATGGTTTGACTACTTGGATGGTTATCCAAACTTTTTATGCAGGCTTGAACTTTACCTCGCGGAATTTGTTAGATTCGGCCGCGGGAGGAACCTTTATGTCAACTACACTTGGTGTTGCCACGAAGCTTCTCGATGAGATGATGACCAATTATTCCCAATGGCACACCGAACGCGCTCCAACAGGTAGGAAGGTAAACTCTGTCGAGGAGATTTCCTCCCTAAATGAAAAAGTTGACTTGATCATGTCTCTACTTTCCAAGCAATCTTCTATTGATCCTAGTGATGTTCCTTTAAATTCTTTGATTGCTCAAGATCAAGTAGATGTGAACTTTATCTCTAGAAACAATTTCAATAACAATGCTTATAGGAGTAATTTTGGTAGCAATCCTAGACCGTTCCCCTCTAATTCCTATGGGAATAACAATGCTTATCCTAGCACCAAGAACTCCACTTCTGAACTAGAGATTATGCTTAAAGATTTCATCACTACCCAAAAAACCTTCAATAAGAGTGTAGAAGAAAAACTAGCCAAACTAGATGATCTCTCTTCGAAGGTAGACAATTTAGCCCATGAGGTAGAATTGCTTAAAATTAGAACTTCCCCTCTTGAGGAGAGGAAGACCACTCCTATGAATGCTATTCAAGTGCAAATTAATGAAAACATTAGGATGTTGGCTAAACTTAAAGAGAGATGGGCTAGAGAAAAGGAGGAAGAAGATAGAATTAAGAACCTTCCTACCCACCACACTGTTGCTACTATCCAAGTTGTTGAGGATATCCAAACTCTTAGCACCCAATGCACTCCTGGTCCCATTGGACCTATTAATGGTGATGCTAGGACCATAGAAACTACCAAACAAGTGAGCCTAAAGGACACCACTACCACTTTACTTGATAGTAGTGACCTTGATTTTGATAATTGCACCCTTACCGAAGTTATTGATTTCCTTCACAAAATGTCTAGAGATCCCCGCACTAGCACGCTTAATCTTGCCTTCACAGAGCATATCACTAATGCTCTCATCAAAGCTAGGGAGGAGAAACTTAGGGTAGAAGCCTCCATACCTAGAAAGCTAGAAGATGGTTGGGATCCTATGATTAAAATTAAGTTGAATAACTTCTCTTGCTATGCTTTATGTGATGTTGGAGCTAGTACCTCCGTTATGCCCAAAAGAATATATGATATGCTTAAATTGAAACCTTTTGATTCTTGTTCTTTTGGTGTTCGTCTTGTTGATTCTTCCATAAAGAAACCTTTGGGGAGGATCGACGATGTTCTTATCATTGTCAATGACAATTATGTTCCCGTTGATTTTACTATTATGGATATTGAATGCGAACCTTCTTGTCCAATTATTTTGGGACGTCCTTTTCTTCGCACCGTGGGTGCTATCATTGACATGAAAGAGGGGAATATAAAATTCCAATTTCCTCTCAAAAAAGGGATGGAACACTTCCCTAGAAAGAAGATTAAGTTACCTTTTGAGTCCGTTATATGGGCTAGCTATTCTTTTACTCTTGATAAAACTTGATCTTTTTGCATTATGCCTAGCTTAAAGGCATAAAAGAAAGCGCTTTTGGGAGGCAGCCCACAATGAATAAATTTTTATTTTGCTTTTGTTGTGTCTTGATGTTTGTTACTATAGTAGCATCATCATTGTATCTTTAATTTTCAGCTTTGTGCCAAGTTTAGCCTCTGATTGCAAGAAAGTTCAAAAGTTGTGACGTGCTGTCCAGGAAACAGATTCTGTCCTTGGACAGAAAAATTCGTATAAAATCACCAGATCATCTTTTTGGTCTGAAATTTTTCTACAGCGTGCTCTATACAATTGGCTTTCGGGCGTCTATTCTGAGTTTTTTGATTTGAGTTGCAGAAGGGCCCCGAACAAATTATTTACTACCTGCTGGTCTGTTTTTCACAGATTCTGTCCTGTTTTGCCTTTCCTTCATTTTGCAAACCTTGAGCTTGATTTTTCTTTGCAAAAACCTTTTGGCAATCTTGAGAAACAGTAGACCTTCAAGAATATCCTTATTTCCAGCAAGGAAAAATTATTTTATTATGGGTACTAACCTCGCTAATCAGATTATGATGAGTTATGTATGAAGGGAGTTTTCAAGTGTGCGAGGGAAGATGATAAAAAGATTCAGGAGTGTCAAACGCTCAAGCTTGGGGATGCCCCCATGCACCCCCAAGAAATATTCAAGAAGACTCAAGCGTCTAAGCTTGGGGATGCCCTCGTGCATCCCCTTCTCCATCAACATTACCAGTTCATCTTTCGTTCCACTATATTTTAATCACTTCATGTGTTATGTGCTATGCTTGGAGCGTCTTGCTTTTAGTTTCCTTTTTAGTTTTCTTTAGCTTTGCTTGCTTTTCATAACGAGTTGGAACTCAGCTTTCTTTGTGTGGGAGAGAAACACGCTCCACTTCAACCTAGAACACAACATAGGATTTTCATGTTTATCTTTGCTGTGTATGTTCTTGGTCTTTCAATAGCTACTGTCATGCATAGCTCTTAGTTTTCATGCTTTTCTTTTTAAAGAGCTTTTGTTTAGTTGGTTGCTGGAACTCTCTTGAGTTATCATGCTTATCTTGTTAAGAGAGTTGGCTTCTGTTGCACTGGTTGATATGTCTATGATAAAAACGCTATGTGCATAATGGTGCTTAGTAGTTCATGTTTTCTTATGGTTAGTCTCAAATAGCTGGGGGATTCTTAATGTGTTATTGAAGTACCAACATGATTTGTTTGCCTATGATGTGGTATGGTTTAGTGATATCTTCCTCCAAGAATTTATTTTGATTGACTTGGCATATGCTCACGCATATTTAAGACTGTAAAGAAAGTCTATCAAGCCATGATGATCTTTAATTTCTGAGTAGCGATATAACTTCCATGCCCGATTCAATGTTGCTTTGTCGCTCTGCATGATTATGACCGTCATTGCTCTCTTAGTTGGTCGCTCCCAGTCTTTTGCTAACCTTCGCCTGTACTAAGTGGACTGACTGCTTGTGCATCCAAAAACCTTTAAACCAGTTATGCCATATGAGTCCACCATACCTTCCTATACATGGTATTTACCTGCCATTCCTAACGAAGACTTTCGTGTACCATCTCGAAATTAATCAAAAAAGCATTTCTCTTTTGTGCCTCTGTTTTAGCTCATGAGGAAGTAGTAGTTAATTCATGATCTTTTTAAGATGGACAAGCTTCACCCCGGGATTGCATGTCTAATGTGCAAACCCCTAATACAAGAAGGAACTGGCATAGAGTGCGCCTGGCTCATTAAAAAAATAATACAACAAACAAACCCTCCTTCACGCTTTGTTCATGAGAAATCAGAAAACTTTGGCAGTGATAAACAAAGGAGATTAAGAGGATGTGATCGTCCTCGTGCGGGAGCCGTTCCTCGAAACTTGTCCAGCTCGAGAAGTAATTGAGTTATCTGCTAGCATTCGTTGACGAAATATGCATACCCCAAAAATAATTTTTACCTCTGTTTTTAAAAAAGCAAGAGCTCTGGTACATGTTTAGTTTTTGTTTCCGACCACGGGTTTTCAACCTTGCCATCGAAAGCCATGGTTCGAGAGTCTCCACCTTCTTTAAAGCACCAACTATTGAGAGCATGATTGTCATTCTGAGTGTAATGTGCATTGTCCCAAAGTACCATTGTCTTTTGCATGATTATGATATCGTTTATTCTGAAATCATTGTATCCAGTCATCACTTAAACTTTGGAGGTGCCCCTGCATTTATGTTTTGCTTCACTAAAGGGGGCAAGCGAGGTACCACTTTGTCATATTTGCACACCATGCTCACTACAAATCTATTGAGTGTTTCAGTATCATATTTTAAACTTTCAGTTCTTTGTGATTTTCTCATGAGGCAACTTAATTACTATAGATTCATTATCTCAGTAAGCATTTGTCATGTGACTGTGAAAAGTCCTTATATGGTTAATTGCATGTCACCACAGAAATTATGCTTGTTATCATTTACCTACTCGAGGACGAGTAGGAATTAAGCTTGGGGATGTTGATACGTCCAAAACGTATCTATAATTTCTGCTTGCTCCATGCCTCTTTTGTGTGATATTGCTATGATATTTATGCACTTCCATACACTTTTGATCATATTTGGACTAACCTATTAACTCAGTGCACCCCAGTGCTAGTTTCTGTTTTCTGCTGTTTTTGTATTTCAGGTTTTCCCATTACGTAAATTGCCAAAAAAATCCCGGGAAAAATATATAAAAAATCAGCGTTCCGGAAGCTTCCTTGCGGCCAAAGTAGGGCAGGAGGGGGGCCACCAGGGCTCCAGGCGACCAGAGGGGGCGGCCCCCCTCCTGGCCGCGCCGCCAGGGCGCCTGGGCCCCCTGGCCTCTTCTGACGCCCCCCTTTGGCATATATTTACACCGCGTCCCGAAACCCTCGAGGATGGAACCCTTTTTTGCGATCTCATCTCTGTTCCGCCGCCGCCGCGCTTCCAAGATCGGGAGCACCAGGAGAACTCTTCCCGGCACCCTGCCAGAGGGGAGGATCACCACCGGGAGCTTCTCCACCACCATGGACGCCTCCCGGATGAGTTGTGAGTAGTCTCCCTTGGACCATGGGTCCATGACCAGTAGCTATGTGATGTTCTCCTCCCCTCTTTGTTCTTCACCGATTAGACCTCGTGAGCTCCCCTACATGATCGAGGCACATATGTAATCCTTATGCTGTTGCTATGATGAGTTTGCTGGGATCCGATGGATTATGAGATTATGTTCAGATTGTGTGTGACTAATATATTTGATTTACCTCTTTTATATTTATGTTCTTGAGTAATTCTTGCATGTTCTCCGTTGTTGTTTATTGCTTTGGCCAAGTAGTAGGTAGTAACTCCAAGAGGGAACGTTATGCTTGATTGTGGGTTCATGCTCCTCGATGACTAGCTTGAGTGACAGAAACATGAGTCTAGGGGATGTGCTGTTGCCACAAGGGGAAAAACAACGGTGCTTGTACTTGCGGGTGCAAGGATTGTTTACTTTACGCAAAGTTCTTTTAATGCAGTTGTCTGTTGCTTTGAGTTTACACTATGGGTGGGACTCGCAACTTAATACCAGCGAGATGTTCTGGATAGATATCTCAAGGTGGATGATTAGTAGTAGATGCAGATGGATTTCGGTCTACTTGCCTTGGCGTACCGCCCATGATTTTGAGCCTCTACCTTTCTTTGCACCATAGTTAGCATTGGTTTGCGCACATAATCCTGTCAATTGCCCAGCTGTAATTTGTTTACCTCGCTTAGCTGTTTTATCGTCTTTTGGGAGAGAGACATCACTAGTGAACATCATGGGACCCCGGTCCATATTACTATCACTAATCACAACCGTTATTTACTTTCCTATTCTTGCTTACTAGTTGCAGTTATACCTATCACTATTATCTCTTGCGTTTGATCCTTTGTAAACGACAAGGCCGGAGGGATTGACAACCCCTCTGTACTCGTTGGGAGCAAAGTTATTTGTATCTGTGTGCAGGTCCTGTCGATCGCTAGTTGCGCCGCTAGCAGTTGACACCTTCTTGTTGACCCTCGGAGTCTCAGGGGAATTCGATCCTTGGTATATTTGTCAAGGGAAAACTACCGCTACACTGCATCTCAAACCTTCCACTTGGGGTAACCAACGAGGGGCGAGAAGCCATCAGGGTGTAAGTGATTCCTAAGTCGTAGTCTGTGAGCAATTCAACCCAACGTCTTTGCCTGAGATTTAGATCCGGTTGGGTGAAGATGTACTTCAAACTTTGATGATCAGTGAAGATTTCACAGCGATTACCAAGGAGGTAATGTCGCCATGTTTTGAGTGCATGGACTACAGCTGCAAGCTTTAGATCATGAGTAGGATAGTTATCCTCATGTGGACGCAACTGTCGAGATGCGTATGCAATCACTTGACGATCTTGCATGAGTATGCAATCTAGTCCTTGTCGCGAGGCGTCGCAGTAGATTATAAAATCCTTGGAAAAGTCTGGTGGTACCAGTACATGTGCAGATGTCAGGCATCTTTTCAGTTCCTGAAAACTGGACTCGCATTGTGGAGTCCACTCAAACTTTTTATCCTTTTTGAGGAGTTCAGTTAAAGGTTTAGCAACCTTGGAGAAATTCTCGACGAAGCGTCGGCAATAGCTCGCTAAGCCAAGAAAGCTCCTAACTTGCTTGACCGATTCAGGGGGAGTCCAATCAAGGACGGCTTGAACTCGCTCGGGATTGACAGCAATACCCTTGCCAGAGATCACATGACCTAGATAGGTTACTTCCGGCAACCAAAATTCACATTTAGCGAATTTGGCATAAAGGCGGTGCTCTCGAAGTTTCATCAATACCAGCCTTAAATGCTCGGCATGATCTTCCTTGTTCTTGGAGTAAATGAGTATATCATCGAGGTATACCACGACAAATTTATCCAAGTACTCCATGAATATAGAATTCATTAGCCGGGAAAAGGTGGCTGGGGCATTGGTTAACCCGAAGGACATGACGGTGTACTCATATTGGCCATAACGAGTAACAAAAGCCGTTTTAGGAATGTCCCCGTTCTTGATTTTGATTTGATGGTAACCCAACCTCAAGTCCATCTTAGAGAAGACTGAGGATCCAGCGAGCTGATCATAGAGGTCGTTGATCCTGGGGAGCGGATACTTGTTCTTTATGGTGACCAGATTGACAGGTCGGTAATCTACAACCATCCGCTCCGTTCCATCCTTCTTCTTGACGAAGAGGATGGGGCAAGCCCAAGGGGAGGAACTAGGACGGATGAAACCTTTTTGCAAGGACTCATCGAGTTGTTTCTTAAGCTCAGCTAATTCTAGGGGTGCCATCTTATAAGGTCTCCTAGATATTGGGACAGTTCCTGGGATAAGATCTATCACGAACTCGACATCTCTGTCAGGTGGAATTCCTGGCAGTTCTTCTGGAAAAACATCTGGAAAGTCACGGACTATCGGGATATCTTCGAGTTCTGGTAGAGGGCTGGCATTAAGAGAGTAGAGCTGACGCTCAGCCATTCGGGTAAAGACATTGACTATCTTGCCGGATGGGTGTGTAAGTTGAACGGTCCTAGTGTAGCAATCAATCTTGGCATAATGAGTTGTCATCCAATCCATACCCAAGATGATGTTTATGTCCGAGGACTTAAAAGTGATTAGAGATGCTAGGAAAACAAGTCTATCGACAAGGATTTCATTTCCATGGCTTACCCTAGAGGTTTGCCATTTTGAACCAGGAATTTGAATAACCATGGAAGTAGGCAGGTCACAAAAAGTCATGTTGTGCATTCGAGCATAGCTCTCAGATATGAACGAATGGGATGCTCCAGTATCGAAAAGAACAGATGCCGGATGGCAGTTAACGAGAAGCGTACCAAGGACGACGTTAGGATCCTCATAAGCTTCCTCAGCAGAGACATAGTTGACATGACCACGTGCAGTGGGGATTGGTTTGACATAATTCACCTTGCCGGTTGGCTTACCACGGCCAACGGGTTTTCCTGGTTGGTTCTGAGGACACTCACGCATGTGGTGCCCCGGTTCTCCACACTTGAAGCAAGTCACAGTGCCAGTGCGTGGAGCAAAGTTGGTTGGTGCTCCTCCATAAGTCTTGGCAGGTGCATACTGTTGAGTTGGGCGAGGCGCCTCATAGGATGGCCTCGGTGTGTAATTGGGTGGCAAAGCAGTGTTAGGAACCCACACACGGCGCTTGTGAGAGTCAGAGCCGGATGAGGAACCAAAGTCTCGAGGATGCTTGCGTGTGGCCTCAAAGTCGGTCTGGCCCGTCTCAGCACTGATAGCCTTGTTTACCAGCTTCTGGAGGAAGTGCACTCGTGCAGACGTAGATCTCGGTGGAGTTCAGGGCTGAGTCCCTTGCGGAACCTCGCCAGCTTCTTGGCATCGGTGGATACTTCCTCAGGTGCATAGCGTGCCAAGTTGCCAAACTCGCGACTATAGCCATCCATAGTTAACCGGCCCTGGGTGAAATTGCAGAATTCCTCCCACTTTCGATCCATGAGACCTTCCGGAATGTGATGTTCACGGAATGCCTCACTGAACTCAACCCAAGTAGTGATTTGGCCAGCAGGACGCATAGCTTCAAAGTTCTCCCACCAAAGACTGGCAGGGCCCTCAAGATGGTAGGCGGCATAGGTAACCTTGTCAGCTTCGGCCACACGGGCAGAGTGTAGCTTATGGGTGATACTACGTAGCCAGTCATCCGCATCCAGAGGTTCAGTGGAGTGATGGAACTTCGGTGGGCACATCTTGATAAAGTCATTGATTGACACCACGTCATTCCTCTGGCGGAACCCAGTGTTCTGCTCTATGCGTTCCAGCAGACGGTTGGTCTCTCTCTTGTTCCGTTCTGCCTCGAGCATAACTTCCGCCAAGGAGGGTGGCTGGGGCAGATTCCCATCTCTAGCCCCACTAGCCTCACCCTGCTCCTGAGCACCAGGAGTGTTGCGAGTGTTGACCATCCTAGGAAAACAAAACAACGGTTTAGACAAAGATGGCAACATTTGACATAGGAGTGCAGAATGTAATGGATGACACGGAATGCAGAGATGTTCATCCGTACGACATGGTAATATAGAAACTGCTATATATACACCAGTGGTCATACACACCATACATAGTTTAGTACACGCCAAGGCTAAAGTACAACTGCGGTGAAAGACGATACGTCCCATTAGAGGCATTCCAAGCTCCTATACATTATTTAACTACACCTCCGGAACTCAGTACACACTAAGTCATATTCCACAAGACGCGCAGGACTGTGGGAATACAACTACTACAATACTACTACTACCACGGTCTAGCTCAGACATTCCCGTAGTAATCTTCGTAAAGATTACCACCGTAGCCTGGAAGTGGAATAGACGGATCTTGAAACTCGCGAGCACTCGAATGCTGTGGACCATAGGGACATGGATGTGGCCTCGGTCCCGATGCTGGTGGTAACCGACGCCCACGTGGAGGTTTAATACCCCCAACGTCACGCCAATCCATGCGATCAGGCAGTCGAGTCCGCACGGGGTACAAATCCCGCATGTCCAGATATTCGGCGTGCACAGCAGGTGCAAGCCGTGACAAGGTAGTCCAGTGGGCGGCTCGAGTGTTATACAGCTCCATTCGGAGGGCACAGAACTCACGGTCCCTATCCTCCAGCATCTGAACAGTAGTCTGAAGTAGTGGCTCTTCATGAGCGGCATCAGTATACAGACCAGTGTAGTAGCCTTCCTCTCCGGGAAGTGAGGCTGGCATGTAACAGAACTCAGTGTTCAGCAACAGGGCATGCCTAGCCCGGAGAATGGTCATCATCGAATAGGCGGCATCCTGCACTGCCATCTCGATGGTAACCCCGAGTCCATAAGACCAATGGATGGGGTCGTTAGCTCCGGGATATGAGGGGTATATCCGGACTGTGCAGAAATACTGACTCTGATTGAAATCCCGGTACTGTTCTTCCACGGTGTACTCAGGATACCAGCGATAACCGGTCTCAGTCAGCACACGGACTAGCATGGCCGTGTGACCGGGCACATTAATGCACCGAGTCAAACGAACTACTTGGTGAGGGGTGCGGCCAGACATCTGAAACACGAAGTAATGCAAAGGCATTAGTGTTTCTGGAAGAAATCGGGCAGCATAACAACTGTAAATGCTCAAACAAAGATTTGAGACATCATACAAATGATAGCATAACCACTCAATAGTTCCATATCAAGGTTCCGGGTCCAACAATCATCATACTAAAAGGATAGAAACTGAACTGAGGCTTGAAACCAACAATCCTAAGAGTCTACGGTTTAGTAACACGTGAACCTAGTAAGGATAAGAGGCCTAGTCCTAAATCCCCGTAGAAAGAATAGACCGACTCAGATCAGAAGGGCATAAGGTAAAGGAGTAAAAAGAACCTTACGTTCCCTTCCACAATCAATTCCCCTACATATAACTAAGAATTTTTCTAGACTCAACATCGACCAGTTTGGCTTGAGAAACCTACAGGCAGTCCAGCTCTGATGTCAACGCTGTCAGGACCCCGATCCTAAGTCACACCGATCTAGCTGTAACACGTCATATCACTTTGCGGCCTCACGCACGGTAACCCCACGGGTGCCACCTTACCTGGCCCGGGACCGTTTGCGCATTTTGGCACACGTATATGACAGTGTCGCTAGCATCCATAGGACAGAGAACCCGGGCCGACATGGCTAGTTATAAACCAGAAGTGGCACTAAATTACAGAGACAGGCATCCATGACCCAACAACGAACGTGTCGGTCATCAACGTATGAACCCAAGTCGTAGCAAGCTACATGGACTTAAAGCAACAACGCGTGACATTTCCCCCAAGGGACATACACATGAACGAAGAAGGACACATGCCGGCCAGCCTACGTGTTCCGAGCAGTAGCAAGCTACCAAGGCTCATTGGAAACACTAGGAGGCATTTCCCTGTAAGATAGGATACCAAAGGAAAACAACTAGGTGTCGGATCCCAGACATACCAAGCATTTCAATCATACACACAATATGCTCAATATGTGCAAATACAATATTGCATCACAACAGAACTCTATGACTCAAAGTACTTTATTTAAGAGGCTCCAAGAGCCATACATAACATATCCATACAGGTAAGGGTCACATGACCCAACACTCAAGTCATACAGTCATACAAGCACAAGCGGAAGCTACATGTCTGAGTACAGATAACTTTGGAAAATAAAACAGGCTTGGTGTAGCCTGACTATCTACAAGGCCCTCCACAAGCTCCAGATCTCCGTCTGGGTGCCAAGCTACTCGTCGACGTCAACGTCTATGTAGAACCCATCAGAAGGGGCAGGGTTCTCCTCTGCAACAGTTATTAAGCAAACATGAGTACAAAGGTACTCAGCAAGTCTTACCACAGAACCTATCATGCATGCAACATTATCAACAGGGGTAGTGGAGTTCATAGCGAAAAGCCAGCTTTGACTCTTGGCTAACCTATACTACAACTCTCAACGGATTGCAAGATGTTGTTACGAACACGAGTCGTCTACTCACCACAACAATACACTACCGAGGATCCTCTTCCGTCATCCTACGGAAGGGCCATCCACGGCACTCACACTTATCTAGAGGCTTTTAGTAGTATCCATCAACTTGTCTATGAATTGTAAGAGTAACCAAGTAGTCCGTACCGCAAACAACGGCTATTCGAATAGATTGATAACCCTGCAGGGGTGTACCTCTTCACACACGCTTCCACCACTTATCGCCGTTTACTCGACATGTACTCAGCAACCTGACTAACTACACAAGTCTCTCGTCCAGGTTTATCGCCTATTTGGGTTCCAACCGTGGGGAGATCCGGCCGGGGTGTCGCTCACGGCCCCAAACGATGTGTACAGGGTTCCCGAGTCACCAAACGGGCAACCGGTACACCGTGCCACGTACCTGTCGCATCACAACCCACCCCGAGGGTCAGCGCTGTGCACGACCTCCAGTAAACTATAAACACCAGAAACTAGTTGCAACTCCTGGACAGAGATCGAGGGTAATTAATAAGCCGAGAGGGTCCATTGGTTTCGGGCCCAATGCATCGTAGTAACTGGAACTTGAACCACACATACAGATCTCGGGTCCTATGAACGGTTCCAATGAAACAACCCACCACGTACTCCTACATGGACTTTCATCGATACCTTAACCAAACGTGTTCCACAATTCTTTCTCTTTATCAATATGATTGTTTCACTCTGATCCATCACCCAGATGAACCAGACCAGACACAACTCTAAGCATAGCAGGCAACATAAGCAAATAGCATGGTGGATCACACATCACATGGCTCAATCAACTCCTACACATGCTAGTGGGTTTCAACTATTTACTGTGGCAATGACAGGTCATGCAAGGGAATAGGGTTCAACTACCGCAGCAAGTAGCAGTTCACACGCTGTTGCCTTAATGCAGTAAAAGAGAGCAGGAGCGAGAAGATGGGTTTGTATCGGAATGATCAATGATTGCTTGCCTGACAGAGTGGTTGTCGGGTACTGCTCTTCAGCTGGATACGTAGTAGTATCCTCGGGAGCAGGACCTAACACGGAGAATACCGGTGATACAATCATTAAACAAACAAATGCAACAATATGATGCATGCTCATGACATGGCAAGATGCATGTGTTTTGGGC
Source organism: Secale cereale (assembly GCA_902687465.1). Taxonomy (NCBI): domain Eukaryota; kingdom Viridiplantae; phylum Streptophyta; class Magnoliopsida; order Poales; family Poaceae; genus Secale; species Secale cereale. The sequence goes on from LR738714.1 coordinate 341,888,685, forward strand.
TAATGCAACTATAACCAGAAGGGTTTGAGCCTATTTGAATCAAAGATTCAAATTGGCACTTTAGCTATTATTTAATTAAGTGCATTATCATGTTTTAATGTATACAGCAAGGTTAACTTGCTCAAACATGCATGAAACCAATGTCATTGGAAATATTGGATTTTTCTGATCAATTTTCATATATAAATCTTTTCCATCTGAGCTACTTTTGAATTTATATGATTTTTTGAAGTTTAGGCATTTTCTGGAATTTCCTGAATTATTTTTAAATCTAAAAATCCCAGAAAATCTTTTACTGCGTCAGCATGACATCATGCTGACGTCAGTCAGTCAACAGGGCGGCCCAGGTCAAACCTGACCAGTGGGACCCACTGGTCAGTGTCACAGTTAGCTAATTAACTAATTAGAATTAAATTAACACTTAAACTAGGTTTGACTAGCAGGCAGGTCCCACATGTCAGTGACCCAGGGGGGTCAAACCCGTGGTCAAACAGGCCCAACTCGCCGGCGTTTAGCCGCCGGCGAGGCCAAACACGGCGGTGAGGTGCGGGTTTTGTGCTCCGGCTGCCAAAATGACGGCGGAGCACACCTACGGTTAGCTGGAAGCAAATCACATCGAATGGAGGTGGTGGCTGGCCTCGGGGTCGCCGGAGATGACGCCGGCGACGAGTCCAGTGGCTGCCGGAGTTCGGCGAAGTCGAAAACGACGGTGAGGTGCTCGTAGAGGTACGTGGAGTGGTCCTACCGCATCTACACGGAACGGCGAAGCTGATAGGCACGGTGGCCGGACCATTGGATGGCTGGAGCCTCGTCGGCGACGAGCTCCGCGGCGGCGCGTGCAGGTGAGCTACGTGCGGTGCGTTCCAGGGTAGGAGAGAGCCAATGGAGAGGGGGAGGACGAAGCTGGGCTCACAGTGGTTGCAGCAGACGCCGGAGCGAGCTTTGGGGCGGTCGAAGCTAAGAGGAACGGCGAGGGGGATCTCCGCGGCCGGAGTTGGGGAAGAAGGGGTCGGGGGCGTCTCCAGAGCTGGCGAGCGCTCAGGGCTCGGCTTGCTCGATGTAGTCGAGGACGGCGGAGACGACGGACACGTCGACAGGGCACCGAGACGACGGTGGACGCGGCTACTACGATGGCGCGAGCACGGCGGCGTCGGTCATGGTGCTGGGAGGGCGAAGGAGCGGAGCTGGGGAGAGTGGAGAGTGTCAGCTGGGTCGGGGACGAGGTGGATGATCGATCTAAGCCTCCAGGGCGGCGAGGGGAGGAAGCAGGGCGGCGGGCAGCTGCGTGGCGCGCGCTGCGGCCGCCGTCGAGCACCTGCCTGCCTGCCTGGCCGAGCCAAGCAGCTCGCTAGAGCGGCAGCTGGGCTGGGCCGGCAGGCGGGCCGGTTGGGCGTCAGGTACCCTTTCTCTCTCTCCCTTTTTCCTATTTCTTTTCTGTTTCATTTCTTTTGCAAGTTTGTTTAAATAATAAAAATGCCAGAACATTTTTATAACTCATAAAACTAGTCATGCCCACTGTATATATTATGAACAGTATGTAACATTATAGATTATGATTATTTGGGCACATAATATATTTTGTAGCATTTAAATGCCCAAATGCAAATACCATATGATTTAATCCAGAGACCTTAGATGCCCTAGAAAGTTGTGCACCATTTTTGGCAGAGGTTTAAGACGAAGTCAGAAATGATGAACATTTTTGAAGGGCATTTTGTGTACATTGGAAAAGATTTTATCAAACCCTAGTTGCTAGAAGAGGGGTGCTGGGGTTTCTGTCATTCCCATTTCAAGTTTGTTTGATAAGTAAACATGATGCACACTCTAGCTAGTCCTAATGCAAGTGCTAACTAGGGATGTGACAACCATATGATGGTATTTGCTTGTAGTAGCTCAATGATCCATATTTGAATTGAATGGACAGTCTAAGTTTTGAGTTGGAGACATTGATTTTCATAACTTTTACTTTTTTTGCGTGCAAAACAAACAAATTCTCGGCCATGATATCATAGTCGGCCGTACAAGAGCAGAATATAATTTCAGGCGCCAAAAGCATTCAAACTTTCCGCTCACATCGAAATATACCGCGCCCGAAAGTTTAGCCCTGTGATATTCATGTTTTACCCCTGCCACTTGAACGGAAAAGGGCTGCTTTGGTAACTCCATTGTTTTCCCCTCTTGGCCCTCAACATTCTTCCCCAGAGACCCTCCCCTTCCCCTCCCGGACTCCCCCCAACCACGGCAAGCTGCCGAATCTAGTCCTCCGCCGCAGCGGTGGACCTCACACCCCGACGGATCTACCTTCCGCACCTTGGAACCCCCAACTCCCAACTCACCACTTCACCGGAGCCGCTTCATGAAAAGTGCAGTATTTCGACTAGGGGGGGGGGGTGAATAGGAGACTTTTATGAAATGCTTCAAAACAAGGTAGTTTTGAAGACAAAAGATAAACTCAATCCTATTAGTATGAAGCGGAAAGTAGACTACACTAGACTAGCCATAGTCATGTATTCAATGAAGTGAAAGCACGAAGACTAATAGGAGCTAGGCAGTAGGGATCCTGATGGAAGAAGGAATGAAGCCAATCACAACAGGTAGATACTCAGTGAAGTCAATCAGATAGGGCAAGAAGGCAATGACTTCACAACATAAAACGATAAGTAAAGGGAAGGAAAAGATAGAACCAGTAGCTCGGGGAGGACAGTGATTTGTTAGACCAGTTCCAGTTGCTATGACAACTGTACGTCTAGTTAGGGAGGCTGAGATTTAACTCAGAAGACCGCGTCTTCACCTTGTTCCCCTTGAGCCTAGGACACCTAGTCCTCGCCCAATCACTCTGGTATGTCTTCAACGTAGACCTCCAAACCTTCACATACTTCGTTCACCGGCGATCCACAATGACTCTTGGATGCTCAGAACGCGATGCCTAACCGGCTGGAGGAAACACAGTCCTCAAGTGTAATAAGTCTTCATGTCACACAGACAGAAAGACTTCAGTGATGCCTAACACTCTTTGGCTCTGGGTGTTTTGTCTTTGTCCTCGCAAGGATTTCTCTCTCAAACGCTTCGGAGGTGGGTTGCTCTCAAATGACAAAAGCCGTGTAATAACTCTGAGCAGCCACCAATTTATGGTGTAGGGGGTTGGCTATTTATAGCCACAGGGCAACCCGACCTGATTTGTCCGAAGTGACCCTGGGTCACTAAGGAACTGACACGTGTTCCAACGGTTAGATTTCAAACACTCACACGGCAACATTACTTGGGCTACAAGTAAGGCTGACTCATCCAACTCTGGATAAGATTTGTTCTCATATTCTTCGCTCGGAGACATAGAATTTGGTTGAGCATCACTTCAGTCACTCTAACTTAGATCACTTGGACCCCACTTAATCAGTACGGTGGTTCCTATGACTCAACAAACAAGAAAAGGAAACAACGAAACATCTAGTCTTCGTTCTCCATAGTCTTGACACAATGTCTTCTCTTGTCATAGTCTTCAATATGATTATCTTCATATACCACCACTGATGTCAATGTCTTCATACATTTTTAGGGGTCATCTCCGGTAGGTAAACCTAATCAATGAGGGACTACTACCTGTGTTATCCTGCAATTCTCACAAACACATTAGTCCCTCAACCAGGTTTGTCGTCAATACTCCAAAACCAACTAGGGGTGGCACTAGATGCACTTACAAGCTCCCCCTTTTTGGTGATTGACGACAAACTGGTTGAAGTTTTCAACGAGGATAAAGATATGTGAAAATGTAAAGGATAAAGGTATTGTCTTCGTAAGTAGCAAAAGGCTCCCCCTGAAGATGTGCATATAGTTGATTTGCCTTTGAATGCAAATGCACATGGCAGGTTGTACTTGTGGAGATCCTCTTCAACTTATGAAGACAATTCATCATGCACAATTGATTTGTCGAAGATAATGACATGCATAATGAAAAATGGACGTCTGCAATAATGACTAAGTGCGGAATATAAGGTTGCAGATGTGGAATTTATCATGGCATTACAGAGTAGCATAAAAACGTAGCAGACGACCATCAGTTTAAGTGTTACAACTGAAAGAACCAAATGTAGCAAAAACGAGAGTTGTAAAGACTAGGCAAAATATAAAGCACCCGCCCATATGGACCCGCTTGAAGACTATCAACTCATATGCTTCTCCCCCTTTTGTCAGTAAGGACCAAAAAGGTTTGAAGACATAGAGCCTCTACTCGTTCCCAGTTGGAGCAGGAGAGGATGCAGGGTCGACGTTTGTGTTTGGTGGTGCAGAAGTAGTTGGTGCAGTGTCGATGCGCGCTGAAGGAGGAGGAGGTGAGGCAGCATCATCTTGATCATCGATCACCCTGGCTTCAATTGTTGCAGCAGAGGAGGAGTATTCAGAATCTTCAAGAGATGGAGTTCGACGCATAACAACATTCCTTGGAGGAGTGTGGTCAAACTTGAATCTCTCTGTGAAGCCATCATCGTGAAGATCCGCTTCAGCACTCTGCAAGGTCAAACTCTTCCAAGACCTCCGACAGGTTTTATGAGCAACAAAGGCATTCTTGGTGGCAAGATTGCGAATGCGATTGACATCCACCAAGAGGCTTTGCATCTGACGCTTTAGCCAGTAGTGATGCTTATCCTATTTCTGATGGAGGTCAACCAGAAGCTCTCGGTTATTGAGAACACGAGATCGCTTCTGAGGCCTTTGGGCAATTGTGCTCTCAGTAGCTTCGGTTTCAGCGTGTCGAGGTAGACGAGTACGGCTAGCTAGAGGATAAATGCGTGAGACTGCTGGAACTCCTTCAATCTGCTGAGTGAAGCTCTGGTGATCCGCGTTGTGAAGACTAACAGGCTCTTTGGCATGCTCTTGGTATATAGCTTCAGCTGACATATCAACCTCAGGCAAGAAGATATGATGATTGCGAGCAGAGGGCTGATAGGTGATAGCTGAATGCAGCTTGATGAGGCGCATAATCCATGGGGCATAGAATTTCAGACCAGACAGATCAGATCCAGACATAGCCAATTGCCTAATGAAGAAATCTTGAGCATTGAAGATAATTCCATTGAAGATATAGAAGACCAAAGTCTTCATGGTGCCTTCAAGCTTAGCTGATGAAGAATGTCCTTTGATGGGCCATAGAGTACGCCTGATGATATGATAGATGGTGCGTGGCAGGTAATCTAGGTCTTCAACAAAGAATTCCTTAGGATATCCAGCATCACTTAGCAGAGGCTTCATCATGCTTAGCATTTGGCTCATGTTGGGCTTGCGCTTCTGAAAGATACTCTCAAGGCTTCATTGTGCAATTTACAGCCAGGTTCATACAGATCTCCTGGAGTGGGCAGGCCAGTAAGCTCAATGAGATCAAAGGCTTTGGCTTCATGATGGACATTGTCTGTCATCCACTCAAGGACCCATGTCTTCGGATCCCTTCTGTAGCCTCGAATGTGGAGGGTTGCATAGAATTGCAGAAGCAGCTCTTCATTCCAATGCTCCTTGTCAGTTACAAAATTTAGCAGGCCAGCATCACGGAAACAATCAAGAGCTTCCTCCAGACAGGGCAGACCAGCAATAGCTTCAGTATCAAGACACATATGAGGGAAAATGCGCCCTTGATCATAGAGTACTCTTGAGTAATAACTGCGCTGCTGATGGCTCCAGAACCTATCTGATGATATTCTTGGCTTGGAATATGGGTTCTTGCCGCTGTCAAAGAACGTGTTGTGTGCAGTGAAGCTATTTGCATTGAATGATCCTTGAGATGTTGCAATACCTGGAAACCTTGGCAGTCTTGGCTTAGGCTTCTGAACTTGAGGCCTGTGCTCAACATGATGATCAAACTAAGGACCAGCAGCATGCGGTCCAGTAGAAGGTGGTGGTGTCAGAATGGGCCACCGGACAGTAATGAGCTGATCATCTTGGTTGTATGCTTGCCCAATTGTATGGGGCCTTGGAGGCGGAACATGAGCAGAGGCAGTGGCTTCAGGCTGCAGATTTGCTTCAGGTGCAGCACTGGCTTCAGGCGCCATCACTTCAGGCACCATTATGTCTTCAAGTGCCACATTAGCTTCAGCCATGACCACGTCATTGGCTTCAGTGTTGGTGGTGGCAGCCTCAGAATTTGTAACCTCCACTTCAATAGCTGGAGGGTCGGACACGTTCTCCTCGAGAACAGGGGGTGTGGCAGTACGTTCATCTTCTGCTTGGGGTTGTTCTTCTCATTGGGGTGGTTCTTCTTCGGCTGATGCAGCCGGAATATCTTCAGCCGCTTTGGCTTCAGATTCTGAGGGGTTCACAGTAGGAGCAGCGTCAGGTGCAGAGGGTTGCTCTACTCCTTCTAGAACACTTGGGGCGACGACTTGAGGCCTTGGTCCTTTGCGAATCCTGCGAAAAGCTGGCGACGCCTGAGGGGATGGAGGTTGTTGGGCCTCAAAGTCTTCATCTTCAAGCACCGAACTGGTGTCTTGGGTTGGCTGAGGTGTGACTGGTGTATCATGTGGGTGATCAGCCCACGAGTCATCATGTGCAATTGCCGTCAATGGACGACCAATGCTGATGTGTTCGCTATTCGTAAGAACAGGCGAAGATTCAACGTTGTACTCGATCTGAGGAAGGACTTCATCATCTTCAACATTGTCATGAGGACCAATGTCTTCAGCTGCGGTGGGGTCAGCAGCTGGAATGTCTTCAGCCTCTGTGGGAGCAGGCTCATGGACTGTCAGGCGATGTTCTCTGTGGGCAGATGCAGGGCGAGCAACTGATATGGGCTTGACAAAGATAGGCTCTTTGGAAGCAGCCTTATTCTTCTTTGTCTTGCGCTTCTTGGTGTGTGGAGCTTCATTAGTAGTCTGCTTGCGCTTGCGAGCTTCTTCTTCAGCCACCTTTGTCTTCTTGAGCTCCAAAGCAGTTGGGGTGGCCTTAGGCTTCGTGCCAGTCATGCTGGCAGGGAAGACTATGCGAGGCATTTCCTGCCTTGATTCTTCAACTTCGGTCACAGGTTGCTTCTTCTTTTTCTTGGCAGCCATCCTTGGGTCAATGCCAGGAAGCCCAAGGGCCTTGCGCTTTTCAGCTTCATTGAAAGCTTGAACACATTTGGCAGCCAAGTTCTTGATCCGCTCACGAGAACCTTTAGCTTCATCACGCCTCTGGCGAAAGGCTTCCTTGAACTCATGCATCATAACTTTGAAGTTCTGAATCTCTTGTACGCTGAGCTTGTCCATATGCTTCTTGAACTGAGCCTTTTTCATAATCGATCTTTTGCTTCAGTTCTACTATTCTCTGAGCCAGAGCTAGTTCCGAAGCAATGGCGCCATGAAAGGAGACGCTGAGGCCAACTGGAAGTTGAAGATCGTCAAAGTTGAGGTTGGGGGTGTCAAACCATTCATCAATGAAATTATTGAGCACTTCCACGTCAAAGAGCGGCAAATCATTGAAGATTTCAGCATCTTGCTTGCTCTTGATCAGTTGCTCCAGAGCATTGTCACCAAGATCCTCATCGCTCGAGAGATCAAGGGCTTCATTGGCAGTCTTCAGAACAGCGTCAGGAGTGAGAGCTGGACTGGGGTTGCGTGATGGCTTCTTCCTCAGCTGTCTGCTCTTGGAGATGCGAGAGTGTTCCTCAGATTGCACACTTGGTGCTGGTGGAGCAGTGGCCAAAGGCTTCACTCTAGAAGCAATTGGTGGAGTGGTCCTCGAAGCATTGGATTTCTTCTTCTTGGGCTTCGGGGTTGCAGGCGCTACTTCAGAATCAGCATCAGCTGCAGGTTGATCCACATCCGCCCCTTGAACCCTGATGTGACTGATGAGGCCTTCTAAGTTGTAGAAGGGCCCGACCAGGTTTGGTTCAGCTTCGCGAGTGCCATCAGCGCGGGGCGCAGAGGGGCCAGGATTGAAGTCCAATCCCCAATTCTTCTTGTTCTCTTTGGTTGAGTTCTTGGCATATTGAAGATTTCGCTTGAACAAATTGTCGTCGCGACACCAGAGTAGAGAACTAGGATCAGCATCAGTAGGTTGAGGCCCTCTGACCATGCAAGGGTAGAAGCCTTGAGCAATGGCTTCAGCACGAGTCTTGGGGGGAAGATTTTTATAGGTGATATCTCCCCATGGATGCTTGATGGCTTTTTTTTCAGCATACTCTTCGGTCACGAACCTGTACTTGAACCACTGTTCAGCCCAATATCTTCGAATCCATTGGATTCGTGTCTTCCTCTGATTATAATCCTCCTCTGGATCAGTCCTGTACATCTCAATGAGATCAGGAGGCAAATCTATGGAGAGGTTGCCACGGCGCTGTCTGCCACCCTTTCTAACTGTCTTGTCAGTTGCCATTGGCTTCAATCTGAAGGGCTTCAAACTGAATGGCTTCAAAACTGGCAAATGCTTCGGTCTGCTAGTCAGACAGGAACTGTCTTCAGGGGAGTGAATGTGACGCTACAAGAATTCACACGATGAACTGCTTAGACGGAGAGGAGTTGGATGCCCAGCAGTTCGATCTTCCGTGCCCTAACTTGGCGACGGAGGACAGCTACGGCGACGGCGGAGTAGATGACGTCCGCGGCCGGCGTGAGGACGACATCGACAAAGTTGCGGCAGCAAAGCGCTTCGTCGCCGGCATCGTCGAAAGCTAGCGGAGGCGCTAGGGTTGTTCGAGGTGGAGAGGTGGTGGAAGAAACTTTTGACCATGATGGGACGTGCATTTATAGGCATGGGAGACGGCACAGCGTAATTACTCAGGTGCCCCTGACAGGTCACGTACGAGTGACACGTGGCGGTCATGTAATGCATTGGGAGTTGTCCCACGATCCCACGTACACCACACTGTCGGAGTAGTCGTTCCGGCTTCTTCGGGTTTCAGGCATAACGAATGGAGCATTAAAATCAGATTTAAAGTTTGTCTCTGTATCTTCTGCTGACAAGGACGCAGAGAAGATATTCGACTGCTTCAACAGAATGCATATGATTTGGACAGACAGAGTGAGATGAGAAAGCATAGAGGTTAGGGTCCGATCACATTCACTTAGTCCAAAAGATTCAAATATGAAGACATAGCTATAAGTGAATGCTGTTGAGGACAGAACACAACTCTCTCTCTCTCTCTCTCTCTCTCTCTCTCTCTCTCTATATATATATATATATATATATATATATATATATATATATATATATATATATATATATATATCCTATGTGAAGACAAACCAAGTGCGAAGACTTTGCAAATGTAACGCCACGAGAAAAGCTTCAAACAAGAGTTTGGTGGTGGCGTTACCCACCGTATAGGAAGTATTAGACCCAGACACGGTGCACAATTATCGTGGCGCTCCGAAGTCAGATTCCATGTTATTGTATTCACACTTAGAATGTAAGTCTTCATTGGTTGAAGATATACTTTACTTCGTGTGTTGCACATCTAAGTCATCAATATGCATAAGTGTTAGGATGTGTGCCTGATTACAAGACATTTGAGGATTCTAAGATATTTAGCTCACACCGCAACTTGCAAAACCTTTTCTCATCCAAGGGCTTTGTGAAGATATCTGCCAGTGTATGATATCAATATCTTCCTTCATGACATGATCTCTGAGAAAGTGATGACGAATTTCAATGTGCTTTGTCTTCGAGTGCTGAACTGGGTTGTTGGCAATCTTGATAGCGCTTTCATTATCATAGTAGAGTGGCACATGCTTCAGATGGACGCCATAGTCCTTGAGCATTTGCTTCATCCAGAGAAGTTGAGCGCAGCAAGATCCAGCAACAATGTATTCAGATTCAGCAGTGGAGAGTGATACACAGTTCTGCTTCTTTGAAGACCAACAGACAAGAGATCGTCCTAGAAAGTGACATGTGCCTGGTGTAGACTTGCGATCAACTTTGTCACCAGCATAATCAGCATCTGAGAATCCAACTAGATCAAATTCTGAGCCCTTTGGATACCATAATCCTAGTTTTGGGGTTTAAGCCAAATATCGAAGTATTCGCTTCACAGCTAAGTGATGCGACTCCTTTGGTGCCGCTTGATATTGAGCACACATGCAAACACTAAGCATAATATCTGGCCTAGATGCACATAAATAAAGCAAAGAACCAATCATGGAGCGGTATACCTTTTGATCAAACTCATTACCATTGGCGTCGGGACCCAGATGGTGTTTAGCAGGCATTGGCATCGAGTACCCTTTGCAGTTTTGCATTCCAAACTTTTTCAGGCAGTCTTTAAGGTACTTCTCTTGAGATATGAAGATGTCGTTGCTTTGCTGACGAATTTGAAGACCAAGGAAGAACTTCAGCTCACCCATCATGGACATCTGATATTGCTCTTGCATCATGTGACCAAACTCATCACTGTATTTTTTGTTAGTGCAGCCGAAGATAATGTCGTCCACATAGATTTGGCAGACAAATAGTTCATCATCATATGTCTTCGTGAAGAGTGTGGGATCTAGGGATCCAGGTTTGAAGCCTTTACTCTTCAGGAAGTCTTTGAGTGTGTCATACCAAGCACGAGGCACTTGTTTGAGGCCATACAGTGCCTTGTTGAGTTTGTATACCATATCAGGACGTTTTGGATCTTCAAAACCAGGCGGTTGTGCAACATACACCTCTTCTTCAATCCTTCCATTGAGAAAGGCACTTTTTACATCCATTTGATACAGAAGTATGTTCTGATGATTTGCATAGGCTAATAGTATACGAATAGCTTCAAGTCTAGCCACAGGAGCAAATGTTTCATCGAAGTCAATCCCTTCGACTTGAGTGTATCCTTGAGCAACGAGACGAGCTTTGTTTCTGACCACTTGACCATGCTCATCTTGCTTGTTGCGATAGATCCATTTTGTGCCTATTATGTTGTGCTTGCGAGGGTCAGGACGCTTGACAAGTTACCACACATTGTTCAGCTCAAACTGTTGAAGCTCTTCTTGCATTGCTTGAATCCATTCGGGTTCCATAAAAGCTTGAGCCACTTTCTTGGGTTCAGATATTGAGACAAAAGCAAAGTGCCCACAGAAATTTTCAAGCTGTGTTGCTCTTGAGCAAGTAAGTGGACCAGAAGCATTTATGCTATCAATTATCTTTTCAACTTGTACTTCATTTGCAACACGAGGATGAGCTGGACGAAGATTTTGCTCTTGCTGTACGTTGTCATCGTCAGGAGTGTTGTCTTCAGGCTAAGCATTGTCGTCAGGTTGATTTGGAGCAGAGATGATGAGTTCCTCGTCAGGTTGTGCTTCAGAAGGCATGATCTCACCGGTTCCCATTAGCTTGATAGATTCATTTGGTGAAGCCTCATCTAGCACAGTTGGTAGGGACTCTCTTTGTGAACCATTTGTCTCATCAAACCGCACATCCACAGTTTCAACAGTTTTATAGAGAAAGATGTTAAAGACTCTGTAGGAGTGTGAATCCTTTCCATATCCGAGCATGAAGCCTTCATGTGCTTTTGGTGCAAATTTTCACTTGTGATGAGGATCCTTGATCCAGCACTTAGCTCCAAATACTCCGGAGTAACTTACGTTAGGCTTCTTTCCAGTGAGGAGTTCATAGGATGTTTTCTTCAGAAGCTTGTGAAGACAAACACGGTTGATGATATGGCATGGAGTATCAATAGCTTCGGGCCAGAACCTTCTTGGTGTCTTATATTCATCGAGCATCGTTCAAGCCATCTCAATTAGAGTTCTGTTCTTGCGCTCAACGATCCCATTTTGCTGAGGTGTATACGGGGCTGAGAATTCATGAGTGATTCCCATTGTATCCAGATAAAGATCAAAGCCAGTGTTCTTGAACTCAGTGCCATTGTCACTTCTGATATTCTTGATCTTGATGCCATAGTTGTTCATGGCATGGTTGGCGAAGCGTCCGAAGACATCTTGCACTTCAGTCTTGTAGAGTATTATGTGCACCCATGTGTATCTTGAATAATCATCAACAATGACGAAGCCATAGAGACATGCTGTGGTAGAGAATGTGGCGTAGTGAGTAGGGCCAAATAAGTCCATGTGAAGCAGCTCGAAGGGTTTGGATGTCGTCATGATTGTCTTCGAGGGATGCTTGGCTCTAGTCATCTTTCCAGCTTCACAGGCACCACAAAGATGATCTTTCTTGAACTTGACTTCCTCGATGCCTATGACATGCTTCTTCTTTGCGAGAGTGTGCAAGTTCCTCATGCCAGCATGTCCTAGCCTCCAATGCCAGAGCCAGCACTCTGAAGCTTTTGCTAGAAGACATACGGCCATCTGTGGTCCAGCTGAGAAATCTACCATATACAGATCACCTTTTCTGTATCCTTCAAATACTAAAGACTTGTCAGATTCCATTAGTACAAGGCAATGAAATTCACCAAAGATCACAATCATGTTTAAGTCACAAAGCATTGAGACAGACATTAAGTTGAAGCCAAGAGATTCAACAAGCATGACTTTATCCATGTGCTGATCTCTTGAGATTGCAACTCTACCTAGACCAACACTTTGCTTTTACCAGTATCAGCAAATGTGATGTGACTCTTGTTAGATGGACGTAAGGTTGAGTCCATGAGAAGATTTCGATCACCAATCATATGATTTGTGCATCCGCTATCCATAATCCATTCTGAAGACTTTGGTGTCACTCCCTACAATGCAGTTAGGAGGATAGGCTTCACCAAAAGCCATTATGAAGCATAAACATTTGACGTATAAGTGGACTATGAAAGCTTAGACGAATGTTCGGACTGATAAGATGTTTAGCAAGTGATTCATGAATAGTATGAGCAGTAAGTCATTTGGGCATTTGATCTTGTGCCCTACAAGTGTTTTAGGTCCTAAGCAATAGCATCAGACGCCTTTGATTTTCGGCTGGAGACCTTTCCCTGTAAGAGAAAGTTAGTTCTTCTTAACCACCCACATCTTCAGGGGTGGCTTAGAAGCAATGAGTCTAAGAGCAGCATCTGAGAATTTTGGCTTTGGAGCCCTAGCGAATAATCTTGCAGGAGGAGAATAATACTCATAAGAATAGGCAGAAAAATCTTTGTTTTATGAATATAGCGGTTTGAAGAAACACGCTCATATTCATGGGTCTGAGAATGGTTTCCCTGCAAAACATCCGTGTTAGGGTGACTCAGGTGAGTCCTTTGTCTGTATGAAGCCTTTGGTCTGGGGTTTGTCTTTTTCCCAGGAGGTGTCATGATAACGTTTGCTGGAAGTTTCTCAAGACAACCTTTGGGTACCCAGATCTTCTTCATAGGGGGGCCGTTCCTGCAGTTAGTACCAATATACCTGGCAAACACTTCACCATTTTGATTCTTAAACAGTTTATAGTTTGCATCAGAGGATTCATCAATGATAACAGGATTAGCACAAGTGAACCCAGATAGGGTAGATGGATCCAATGAAGGTTCCTTTGCAGCAACCCATGTGGTTTTGGGATATTGCTCAAGCTTCCAGTATGAACCATCAACATTCATTTTCCTGTCAAACCCAACACCTTCTATCCTAGGGTTTCGGTTCAGTATCTGCTTTTTGAGGACATCACATAGAGTTTGATGCCCTTTGAGGCTTTTGTACATCCCTGTTTCAAGCAAAGTCTTCAACCTAGCATTTTCATCAGCAATTGTAGTGGTATCCTTAGTAGAGGGGTTAGTTACCACATCAGTAGTTGAAGATATTGCAACAGTGGCAGCAGTAGAACATTCGGCAACATATGTAGAATTATCACGCTCAATGCATTTTAGACATGGTGGTTCAAACTCTTCGTGAGTGGCACTGATTTGTTGAGCAAGTAATGAATCACGCTCCTTCTGAAGATCTTCATAACATACTCTTAGCTTTTCATGATCAGATAAGAGAGTGTTATGATGTAGCGACCAGACCTCAAACAGTCCAATCTCTATGCACCAGTGTCATCCCTGGATCAGTAATGCTGACATGCACAGTACTTGAAGGATTTATAACAGAGTAGCAATCACACACTTATTACATCGATAGTTCCAACGATGAACTTATTACAATAAAAATGGCTTAAGGCCATCTAACACGATAACAGCGGAAGGCTTGGAAGATAAGTGAGTCCATCAACTCCAACGGCATCACTGAGTATAGAACCACGACCTAATAGTCACCTTACTCGTCGGCTGAAAAGTCTGCAACATGAACGTTGCAGCCCGAAAATGGGCAGCACATGGAATATGCTGGCAAAGTAACAAATAGATAGTAACAAAAGTAAAACTATACTACATGCAATATGGCTGGTGGATAGCTCTATGGTTACAGTTTTTGCGTAAAGCCAATATTTCCCTACTACAATGGAATATTTTAATTAACTATCATGGTAGTTGAAACATCGTTGAGAAGATAAACATCCTCTCAACCCCAAATAATCATCATCATTAACCCAGCAATATTAATTAAAGTAACATGATGAGATTCACATGATAATCCAAGTACTAGATACTCAAGACGTCCGTAACCGGGGACATGGCTAATCATGATCAGTTTGTACACTCTGCAGAGGTTTGTGCACTTTTCCCCACAAGACTCGATCGCCTCCGTTGGAATTCTCGCACTACATGTTGTTTGAGAAACGGATGACCGAGATACAGTCTTTGAGAAGCACTAGCACCTTACGTCCGGGTGGACCGTACCAACCTACATCCCCTACATCTGCTAGTCCACCACTGTAAGAGTTCGCACAACTTAGTCAACTATGCTAGAGCCCATAATAGCTTGTGGCTGCACACGGAAGTTTCTCGTATGAATAATCTCATGATCCCTTTGAGCCTCGGTGGCGGTCCATAAAGAAAATAGGCAATCGCTGGAATACCCAGGTGCCTCAATCCACCCAGATGTGTATTTAAGTTGCCACCTTAAGTTGAACCATTAATTAACAATCTCACATCTGTCATGGATACACTCACCCAATCCACGTCTACGAGCATAGCATAACCTAACAGCAACGTAGAAGTAACTCCCAAGGGTTTGAAAATAATGCAGGTAATAGGTACTACCTCAATCTACTTCCCAGTCCCACATGTTATTAGATCCTACTCATGCAAAGTGTGAGGGTTTGACTAATGCAATGAAAACTGGGTATTGGAAAGTATGATCAAAGTGTTACTTGCCTTGCTGATGATCCGCAAAACCTAGAGATTCAAAGTAGCAAGCGGCACACTCCGGGTACTCTATCGCAAACAAACAAGCACACAATAAGTACTTAACTAATGCACGGGTAAAACTCAAATAAGAGGTCTAACAAGAAAGTTCAACTTAAGAACTCCGGTTGCAAAAGAAACAAATCAAACGAAACAACGAAAGACAAACGGCGAAAGAGAAACAACTACCGTTCCAATATGAACCTAAGTACAAATTTAACAGAGGCAAACGCTTGGGTGACTAGGTTAAACGCAAAGAGAATTTCGAGACAAAACTCCAGGCGCTTGAGTCGCCTGATTCTGATAAACGAGCGAAAAGATAAACTAGAACGAAGATCGGATCAGAAATCACGATCAGAAAATAACTACGAAAAAGAAAACTAAAAACAGCTTAACGAACGAACGTTCGTCAGCTGTGACTAAACGATGAACTCGTTCGTTAAAACGAACGAACGGGTGAACGCTCACTAATTAACTAAACCGGAAAAAACGATCTATCTAAAAAAATGACTAGGGTTCTAAAAAAAAGACCGGTGGTTTTCTACCGAAAATCGGCGGCGGCAGCTACCTCGTCGTTCGGCCGGCGGGCTGGCGTCGGTGGCGGGCGGCGGTGGTGTGCAGCGGCGACGGCGGTGGTGTGCAGGGGCGGCGGCGGTGGTGTGCAGCGGCGGCGGCGGTGGCTGGCTCGCGGCGGCGGCGGCTTATGCGGCGGCGGCGGCTGGCTTGCGGCGGAGGCGGCGGCGGAGTCCGACCCTGGCACGGCGGCGCGCGGGCGGGGAAGGCCGTCGCGGCGACTTGGGCCTGGCTCGGCTGGGCTGCGGCCTAGTCGGGTTCGGGTCCCCCTATTTTTTTTCTAATTGACGCCGGCGTTACGAAAAAGAAATCCTAGAAAATAAAATAAAAATCTAAAATTGCAAAAACAAATTTTCACCGTCTAAATAGAATATTTAGAGCAAGATGAACATTTTCTTGGCACTAAAATGCAATTTTTTTTTGAAAACATGCAATTTTTCCTAATTCAAATAAAACTCTAAAGAAAACTCATTTGTTTTTTTTATTAAATCCTCAGTATTTCTTTATTTTTGGGAGAGTCATTTTACTCCCTCTCTCATATTTTCATAATAGAAATACTTGAAGATAAAATAAATAAAATCAATTGATCCTATTTTCAAAATTTGAGAAACCTCAAATATGAAAATAACGAAATCCCCAACTCTCTCCGAGGGTCCTTGAGTTGCGTAGGATTTTCTTGGATCCACCAAAAACAAGAAAATATGATATGCATGATGATCTAATGTATAATATTCCAAATTGGAAATTTGGGATGTTACAAACCTACCCCCCTTAAGATGAATCTCACCCTCCAGATTCGGGTTGGCTAGAAAATAGGTGAGGGTGGTCCTTCCGCAGGTCTTCCTCTCGTTCCCAGGTGGCTTCATCCTCGGTGTGGTGACTCCACTGAACTTTGCAAAGTTTGATAACCTTGTTGCGGGTGACTCGGCTGGCATACTCAAGTATCCTGACTGGTCTCTCTTCATAGGTCAAGTCACTGTCCAGCTGAATAGTTTCCAATGGCACATATCACTCAGCGGTATATCAGCCATCTTAGCGTGGCATTTCTTCAACTAGGAAACATGGAATACATCATGAACTCTTGACAATCCTTTGGGCAGTTCCAACTTGTAGGCTACTTCTCCCATACGTTCCATAATCTTGTATGGTCCTACAAAACGTGGCGCTAGCTTTCCCTTAACTCCAAAGCGCTTAACTCCTCGAAGTGGAGATACTCGAAGATAAACTCGATCTCCGACTTCGTAAACGATCTCCTTGCGTTTTGAATCTGCCTAGCTCTTTTGCCTGTACTGGGCTATCTTCAGCCTATCGCAAATCAAATTTACCTTTTGTTCCGATTCCTTGATCAAATCTGGCCCAAACAACTGGCGGTCTCCAACTTCGTCCCAAGACAATGGAGTTCTACACCTCCTTCTGTATAACGCTTCGAAAGGGGCCATCTTCAAACTAGATTGATAACTGTTGTTGTAAGAGAACTCGGCACAAGGCAAATTGTCGTCCCAACTAGATCCATAATCTAGTGCACAAGCTCTCAGCATATCCTCCAAAATCTGATTGACTCTCTCAGTCTTTCCATCTGTCTGCGGGTGAAAAGCTGTGCTAAACTCTAGCCTGGTACCCAAAGTTTCGTGTAACTGATTCGAGAACTTTGAGGTAAATTGGGTTCCTCTGTCTGATACGATGCTCCTTGGAACTCCATGCAGACATACGATTCTGGTCATGTATATCTTTGCCAACTTTGCACTGGTATAAGTAGTCTTTACTGGGATGAAATGAGCTACTTTCGTCAAGCGATCGACTACAAGCCAAATCGAGTCATAGCCAGAACGAGTTCTGGGTAATCCCGTAATAAAATCCATGCCTAGCTTATCCCACTTCCATTTGGGTATTGGCAATGGTTGTAACAATCCTGCCGGCTTCTGATGTTCTGCCTTCACTCTCTGACATACATCACAAAGGGCTACATACTCCGCAATATCCTTCTTCATTCCGGTCCACCAAAAAGTATCCTTCAAATCCAAATACATATTGGTATTTCCTGGGTGAATCGAGTATGGTGAATCATGGGCCTCCTGTAGAATCAACTTTCTGATCCCTGGGTCGTTAGGCACATAAACGCGGTCCTCAAACCATAGGGTGTCGTGCTCATCCTCACAAAATCCTTTAGCCTTTCCTTTGCCCATCCTCTCCTTTATAGAGGCAACCTCCGCGTCAGTTTTCTGAGCTTCTCTGATTTTATCCATTAGAGTAGACTGGATCTCCAGTGTTGCTACATAGCCTCTCGGAACTATCTTCAAACCTAGTTCTCGTAAGTCCTCGGCTAACTCCCTTGGTAAATCGTCCGTCATTAGGGTATTGACATGGCTCTTACGGCTTAGTGCATCGGTTACTACGTTCGCCTTTCCGGGATGATAATGCAATCTCATGTCATAATCCTTAATGAGTTCCAGCCATCTCCTTTGCCTGAGATTCAGCTCCTTCTGAGTGAATATATACTTCAAACTCTTTTGATCCATATATACTTCACAATGGTTTCCGATGAGAAAATGTCTCCAAGTCTTCAATGCATGAACTACGGCTGCTAATTCCAAATCATGAGTGGCATAGTTCAACTCATGAGGTTTCAATTGTCGTGATGCATACGAACCAACTCTCCTTTCCTGCATAAGAACTGCTCCAATTCCTCGACGTGAAGCGTCGCAGTACACCTCATAGTCCTTATGTTGATCTGGCAGAATCAACACAGGTGATGAGACCAAACGTTTCTTTAACTCCTGGAAACTAGCCTCACATTCTTTGGTCCAATTGAACTTGGTATCCTTTTTTAACAACTCCGTCATTGGTTTCGCAATCCTCGATAAATTCTCAATAAATCTTCGGTAGTATCCTGCAAGTCTAAGAGAACTCCGGATCTCTCCAACTGTTGTCGGTGCTTCCCAATTTGTCACAGTGTCCTGCTTGGCGGGATCTACTGCTATTCCTTCTCCGGATATAACATGTCCGAGGAATCCAACTTCCTTCAACCAAAACTCGCATTTGCTAAACTTGGCATACAACTGATGTTCTCTGAGCTTCTCCAATACCAAACGCAAATGCTCTTCATGTTCCTCTTCATCCTTTGAGAAGATCAATATATCATCTATGAACACCACGACGAACTTATCCAAAAACTCCATAAACACTTTGTTCATCAGGTTCATAAAGTATGCTGGTGCGTTAGTCAGACCAAAAGACATAACGGTATACTCATACAACCCATACCTAGTGGTAAAGGCCGTCTTAGGTATATCCTGCTGTCGAATCTTCAATTGATGGTACCCTGATCGCAGATCGATCTTGGAGAATACCTTAGCTCCTTGCAATCTATCGAACAGATCATTGATCATCGACAGTGGGTACTTGTTCTTGATAGTTACTTCATTCAATCCTCAATAATCAACAACCATTCTTAACGATCCGTACTTCTTCTCCACTAGAAGTACTGGCGAACCCCAGGGCGAAGAACTTGGGCGAATGTAACCTTTATCCAGTAACTCCTTAATCTGTTTCTTAATCTCCTCTAAATCCTTTGCGGGCATCCTGTATGGTCTCTTAGAAATTTGCGATGTGCCTGGCAAAAGCTCAATCAAAAACTCAATATCTCTATCTGGTGGCATGCCTGGCAGTTCCTCTGGAAATACGTTCGGGAAATCTTTCACCACTGGTACTTCCTCCTGAACAACTCCTGATAAGGAATTTACTCTGTTCCTTTTCGGCACATGCAGGGATACATAATTGATCCTTCTTCCTTCTGGCGTAGTAAGCAAAATGGACTTACTAGCGCATTCAATATTCCCTTCATACTTAGATAACCAATCCATGCCTAATATCACATCCAATCCTTGTGATTCCAATACTGTTAGGTCTGAAGGGAATGTGTAGTTACCAATCCTTAATGGCAACTGATCACACCATAATTTAGCCATATACTCTGCTCCGGGTGAGGTTACTAATATGGGTGACCTAAGGGCTTGGGTTGGCAGCTTATACTTATCCACAAATCCCCTTGAAATGTATGAATGAGTTCCACCAGTATAAAAAAGAACGAGTGCAGTAAAGGACTTAACTAAAAACATACCTATTACTGCATCTGGCTGAGCTTCAACCTCCTCCACGCTAACGTGGTTCACTTGACCCCTATTAAAAGGGTTTGGCTTCTTTCCAGAGCTTGCATTGCCATTTCCATTCTGGGCTTCTAGACATTCATTGGCGTAATGTCCCGTCTTCTGGCACTTAAAGCAAGTGACTTGACTCAGGTCTCGCTTGGCTGGAGTTGTTGGGTTGGTGCGGTTCTGTCTGTTGCTTCCTCCATTCCCATTCCCATTCTTGGGGCCACTATGATTGTCACACCCTGCATTTTGTAACATGTTATTTGCATCAATGTAGCATGAAAATTTGGACCAGCAATTTTTTTTAGCATCATTTGGCTTTTATTTGGAGTTGAGTTTTTCTTCATGTGCTTTTTCATGTGCTCATTAAAGTCAACTATTATCTCTTGTAGAATTCATCTCCATACCCAAACCTTCTGCCCAATGATCATGCCAAGTGTTATATAACAGTATAGTATTTTCTTACAAAATTAATTTGGCCAAAATGTATTTTATAAATTTAGTTTTCCAAAAACCCCTGAATTGAGATTTGCACTGCAAGTGCTTGATTTAGGGTGAGAAAATTATTTCAAAAGGTACATTTGAGACCTAGTTGTCATAGGACTTCCAGAAACCACAAAAGTATAATTTTAAAAGTTATTTTCCTATTTTATTTAAAAGCTTTTTCTTAAGTCCATAAATGGTCTTTAATAGGGGAAAATTATTTAACTATTTCAAAAATATTTGCCAAAATTCAGGAAGACTCAGAGGACATATATTGTCCATATATAAGAGTTTCAACACTTGGTCATGTTCAAAATAATGGGCTAATCCCTCTAAAACCCTTTCTGGATATTTCAAGATTTTGAAATATTTACAAAGGAAATATTCTCCAAAAATTCCAGGGAAATTCTATCATGTCTCATATGACATATTTGATGATCTTGCCAAGTCCCATGCCTTGGGAAGCAAGAAAACATCCTCAAAACCCTTCATAACCATTCTGTCCATATTTGAAGTTTGAGCAACTTTACATTGCCAAACTTGTCCAAATGCTCTCAAACTTGGTGGACATGCTAGAAATGCCTAATAAGGCATCTAGACAAAATGGCACAAGATTTGGAATAGAGCAACTTGATCAGAACACCCCAAAACCCTCTCTGTTCAAATGCAAATTTGAACAACTTTACATTACCAACTTTTTACCTAGAGCTTCAAACTTTGTGGGCATGATCAATACCCCAAATGATGAAACTACACCAAGTGGTGCATCAAGGGGAGATGATTAGCTTGACTCAAGTAAGATGAAGCCATTTCTGTTGATTTCTAGGGTTCACCAAAGTTACATTGGCTAGTTTCTTCAAATATGCCCAAATTTGGTGAAGCACCCTATTTTCACATGTCATTCAATCCTGTTAAGTGTCATGGCAAGTGGAGATCATTTGCTTGACCAAACACTGATCAAACACCTTCTGCAGAATTACCAAAACCCTCTTCTTGATCACTTTTACCTTTTACCTTGGCCTCAACTTTCTACCACACGTTCATCTAGTTACTAGCTACCTCCAGTAACTTCCCCAAGTCCCCAGCTCCATGATTGAGGGGTAAAAACCCTAGTTCACCCTGCTGGACAACCATTTTCTACCAAGTCACCAGCTTCCTCTCTCTCTCCTTGACTCTCCAGAGCATCCAAAGCTTTTACCGTAGTGCCTGCATCACCCTGGACCCCCCAGACACGGTGGACGCGTCCAGAGGCCCAATGGCATGCCGTGGCATGCGATAAGGGCGCTCCAGAGCGCGCTACAGTGCGCCCACGCACTGTAGCTTCGGCCAATCGTCGGCCCCCAACAGCCTCGGGCTTCCCCCTCGCGCCAGTCGATGCCCCTCGACGTCCGCGACCTCCCCGGCGCTGTCGCCCCTCCTCCTGCGCCCTCCAGTGGCCGTCGCCACACGCGCGCTGGCCGCCCACAACGCCCACTCCTCGGGCTCGCACGTGCGCACGGTCAGGAAGCTTCCCCGCTCCTCCTCTCCCCTCAACTGGACGTGGAACACGTCCAGGATCCTCCCCAGCTTGATCACAGGCACCAGAACCCCTTCTAGCCTCGCCTGCAACCTCGCCGGCGCACGAGTCCACGGTGGACCGTGGGCGCGGCTATATAAGCCCCCCCCGAGCCTCTCCAACGGCACCAGCAACCTCCACACTCTCACAGCAACATGCCAGCACCACTCGCTCGTCCCCAGAAGGCTCCAGTGCTCGGGATCGACCGGAGCTCCGCCGTGTCGGGCCGCCGGTGATCCCGCAGTACAGGCCTCCTACGCCCTTCCTTTTACCCGATCTAGAACCACCATGTGTCACTGATGCTTTCCCCTCGCTTTCCCCTCTCTGTAGCAGTCGGAATCGGCCGGAGCGACGACCTCCCGAAGCTCCTCCACCGTCCCACCTCGCCGCCGGCGAACCCGACCTCCCCGGCGTGCCGCACCACCACCACTACCTCTGCAACTCGACGCTGAGTCCGTCCCTGCCTTCCGTTGTCGTCGCCGTGGCCGGAATCAATGCCGGTGAGCTCGCCGTCGCCGTGGCCGTGAGGTTGGAGATGACAGGCGGGCCCCGCCTGTCATCCTCACCCCTCTCCCCCTCTCCTCACAGCCGCTGACCACCGGGCCCCGCCCGTCAGGTTTGAAAACCTGACGTGCGCGCGCTGGCGTCCGTGCGGCCGGGCTGGACGCCCCGGGCCGTGTAGTGTGGCCCCTCTGGCCCAGTTGCACAGGGCTTTTTCTCCTTTTTCTTTTCTGTAATTATTTCAAACATTTTTACAGAAAAGAATATTGGTCCAAATGAAATAATTCCAACTCCTAAATTCTTGTAATATTCCAACCTATTTAATGGTGTCACTTTCACACACATCCATGAAACTTTTCTGTTCTGTTCAAATTCAAATTCAAATTTGAGCAATAAAACTCCTGTTCTAAAATCATTAGATTCCATTCTGTTACTCCAAAACTCCAACTAAGAATTTTCCCCATCTTAGAAATCCCTCTAGTATTTAACAAAAATAAGTTGACATTTTTCTGAGCACTTTGATTTTTCTGTTTTAGTTGTGATCTTATTTTCCCATTGTTATTATGCGACGTATAGATACCGTATTTGACGAAGTTGCTGAAGAAGGAGAAGGAGAAGGATTTGAAGACTTTGAAGACCAAGCCAATCCAGGCAAGCAGCCCTTTGACCATGATACACTTGTTCTTCGGAACCCGTTTGTTTCCGATGCATGATGATAGGGTTACGGTGGTGACCTAGTTGAAACCACCACATGATGCATGCCATGATCTTGATCTTGCTATGTGCTAGATAACATGCAAATAGTTGGTAGTGGTGTTTAGTGATGCATGTGTGACATGAACCTTCATGGTTGAAATCTTTGCATAAAACCCCGTCGGGTGCCATTCATGCCCGAGGGAGATGATGAGTTGGGTAACCACTTGATGACGAAGTGGTGTACCGAGACAAGTGTGTGTTTTTCAAACGGATTGGTTTAAGTTGCGACCGTTATTCCAACCATACATGTGCAACCACTCTACCCCTTATGGGATGGGGCTTTATTGATTACTTAGGTCGATACTAGCATGGTGCCCGCATTACTAGTGAGGGAAGACTTGAGGTCTTTCCCGGGACGGGGTCGAGCTTGGATAGACGACCATGACTGTTTTCACAGGGCACCGGACACACCGTTGGTCCCTTCGGGTACGCGTGACATGGAAATTTGGGCAAGTCCCGTGATCTACTGTTTGTACTCGAGGGCCGTGTACCAACGAGTGGACTCTATATTAGTGTCGTCTAAGGAAAGATAATGACCGGGTGCTTCCCCTGAGTACTTGAGGTACTTAGGGATCGTGGATGACACGAAAGCTTCCCGGATCTTGTGGGTAAAGTGTACAACCTCTGCAGAGTGTAGAACTATTCGAATAGCCGTGTCCACGGTCAAGGACAATTGGGTAACCGCTCTTGGGATACGTCCAATGTTTGTGAAACCATGTGTGTGTATGAGAGTCAAGGTGGAGACTTGACTCGAGGAGTTGAATCCTATTCATGTTGATATCGGTAACCTGCCTTCGAGGTTACGCGAGTTTATTGATGCATAAGCCTAATTGTAGAATATTATTCTAGCCCTTGCTAGATTGTTCATTATTGTTCAATTGCACTGTTACTTTGTACCACATCATGGGTTGCTTGTGAGTACATTCAAAGTACTCATTGGCTTGCCACTGGTTATTTAATTGGCCAGGCATGGAGGAACAGGAATATGATGAAGAGTTCTTTGGAGACGAACATGCGAACTAGGACGCTATCCCAGTCAGAATGCCTGTAGGGTTAAGGTAGATGGCATGAGTTCTACCTATTATCGAAGACTTCCGCTATTTGAGTTATTTGCTATTCAGCCCGTGAGGCTCTATCTATGTAAGACTTGGCCATAATGGCCATAATTTGTGTAAGACGATATGTGTGGATGTAAGACTCTTGTTATTCAGCTTATGTATGTTCAGTGAGCATTGATCTCTGGGATCACTGTACACGTGCATTCGGTGATCTCGACTTCTAAGTTGGGGTCCCCACTGTTCGCACACGAACACGTCACCGTGTACCCTCGACGCCGGGGGTGATGCACCGCAGCTCACGTCGAAGGAGACCCGTCCGGAAGCGCGGTACGCAGGCAATCCGGCGGGTGCTTTTGTAGACCCAAAACCCCACGCGCCCGGGAGGGACCCCGTCAGGGCGTGCGGCGGCTATGGGCTGCCCTAGGTCGGCCTGACCGCCCCTAGGGCCTCGAGGTTCGCCGCCCTGCAACAAGAAGAACAGACGAAGAACGAGGAAGAAGAAGAACTAGGGTTAATGAGAAAAGATAAAAGATAAAAGTGGTAGATGATTTGTTCGATTGTGTGTTGTTCAATCGGCCGTCACCCCTTAGGTATATAAGAGGCGGCTGGACTTCCCGTTCAAGGAAAAGGCTTGGATTCACGTCCAAAACCCTAGCCAAATTCGGATTGGTTTTGTCCCAACTTTCCAAAACCGTTCGGTTTAAACTGGTTGTACCTTGCGGGTGATATTTGAGGTAGTAAACGACCTCGGATGGAAAAGAGCCCAAAAGCAATCTTGACAGTTTCGACGAGACGAAAAACTTTTGTGTTGAACGTTTTTCGATTTGAAGCCATCTTCTAGGCCAAAACGGTCACGCAATACAGGCTGTTATTCGCGCTACCCATCAGACATGTGGCTGGTGGGGCGCGCCACTTATGTCTCTGTGACAGGGCTGTGTTCGGATGGCTGTAACTTTTGCATACGAAGTCGAATTAGGACGATTTGTATATCAAAATCGACCGTTTCGACGAGACGAAGACAATTCGTGTAGAAAGTTTTTCCATATGAGGCATTCTTGGTGGTCTAATTTGCCGAATACTGATCTAGATATAAAATCTCAGTGCTTTGAGCATAGTATTGGCACTCGAGATGAGATCGGATGACGATGGCCCAAACATAAAAAGTGTTCACCTCGATAATACGAAACTTTTTCACTTGGAGCACTTTTCCATTTGAAGCCATCTTATTTGCTTTTTATGCCGAGCCAAAATCTGGTGTCAACACATGCCCCCCTGTTTTCTGGCAGAGCTTGCGTGCCAGAAAATACTTCATCCAAGCACGATGTCAACACTACATCGGCTGTGCATGCTAAGAACGATAATTGTTATCGGTCATATTCTTAAGCGTGTTGCTTCTTGGGTAGAGCCTCTTGGATAATAGTCGTCTGAGAACAATAATTGGACGTCACAAAGGCCTCCACGTAAGTTTCTTATGTTAATCCGGACCTTGCTTTGTCCAGGCACTCCCTGGGAATATTAGAACCTTTTGACGGTAAGCCGGTTGCTGAACGATTATGACCATGCACCACAAAGGAATACTGTCAACTGTTCGGCGACTCAACTCATTATTGATCAAAGCAAACCATCAAGCCTCCGCCAAACAATGTCTCTCTCCTGACTTGGGTCCTGCAAATAACTAACACCAGGAGTCAGAGCTTTTTATGTACTGGACCCTTGATCAGTGGCCGACCCAATAATTAAGTTGGCCTTGCCAGTATTGGCAAACACAGAGCATCGGCTATAGGAGTAGGAGATCAACCATGGTGAACACCGTTAGCCAGATGCCGGCTTTGCCAACACAATGAATTCCGAGGGCGATATGCAAATATCGGCCATGCGTTCTCATCTCAAAGGTGCTCGGGAATCCGTCCACCAAAGTGTGAATAACCGAAATAAGTCAGATGTTTCGGCTGAGGATAAATTCCATAGTGTTGATTTTGATGATACGATTGAAGAATGTGCATGACACGCCTCATGGAGTTTCCTATAGTGAGATGAAAATTGTCGTCCTCGCCTACGGGATTTACACTTGTACTCTTTTATTTCTGCCTGCTTCGCAACAGGAGATGTGATGCCGCACTTGTCTCGAGGATTTTCCTTAGGAACCCAGGCCATGTTCCTCTTCTCCAGCTCTTTGGCCCTAAGCTGCTTCAGCTTCATCTGTTGCGAATATGGTAAGCCGAGAGGGCATTCCGGCTGGGATTTTGGTTTATGCACTGACAAGTTCTTCCTGGCTTTGGGAATCTCCGGCTTGGCATGTCCAAAATCAGCGATTGGATCCTTGAAAGTTACTTTCTTCACTTTCTTGTCTTTAGCAGCCAACATATACTCGGCTGTCTTTTTGTCATTGGGAGTCGGATCTGAAATAGCACACTTGCAGCCATTCTTTTCTTTCTTCATCTTTGTAACACTTGTTGCAATAGAAGGTCGTACATCATTTTTATTTCGACTACTCCTCTTGGGAACCCATGCCATATTCTTTTTTCTCAACTCATGTGCACTAAGTTTTTGCAATTCCTTCTCTTGCCAATGCGCTAAGCCGAGTGAGCACCTCATCTGTGATTCTGTTTCAACCAATGCCAACTCTTTTTTGTCCTTGTGCACTCTTAACTTCTTCCCTTGAGATTTGGCACTTGATTGACTTGCCTCGTTGCCTTTTCTAGCCAATGTCAATACTTTAACTGGCTCTTTGTTATTTGAGAACAAATCTGAAGTAGCACACTTACGACCATCTTTCTTGACCTGGTACACTTGCTTGACCACCTCTTTCTTGTTCCTTGAGCTCCGGACCGATTCCTTATGATTGAAACGGTCTTTGACTTGTGATTGTTCATCAAATGTTGATCTTTTTGGAGCTGCATTATGTTGGCGAGATGATCTAAAATAAGATGGATAATGTGCCCTTGTATCATACCTGCCCCATGATGGATATGAATTTACATGAGCGTAGGAAGGCATCCACGACATTGGCATTGGTGGCCCAAAAGGAGCATATGAAGTCTGCTTGCTCAACGTCTTCCATTGCCAATTCCAGTCTTCAGATTTATACCTTGGGGGTGACCTCGATGCTTTTGCTTTACTCGGCCGACAAGCACTCTTTGCCTCACTTATCTTCTGATATTTTTCTAATAATTGCGCGAAAGTGGCTTTCGGCTTTTCGTTCTTGTGCTTACCACGGCCTTTGCTTTCTTTGGTTGTGCGTGCACCAGTCCTTGAATTCTCTTGTTGCCCCCCAGTGCTAGATGTTACCATTATAGCTTTGATGGAATTTCCGTCATCAAGATTTTCCTTGATGCACTTTTTAACAATATCCTTGCTTGAAGACTTGACCCCATCATCATTGGCGTGTACATGTCCACTTTTAGGTAAATCAGCTGGAGATAGCCGAGTCAACATTTTATTGCCGTCAAAACAAATCTGATCCGACTGTCCAAATGATTGTGCCTCAATAAACTCCAATCGTCCTATCTTGTCCGATTGCTTGACTTGATGGATCATGTTGCAATCTTTGACATTTTGCTTGAACGAACATTGCGTTGGCTCTTGTCTTGACGGCTCGACATCGTGATCAATTATAATAATAGGATTAGTCAGCGATGTACCGATGATGTGATCAACTATGCCTGCACTGGACGTACACTCCTGGTCCATTAACCGATATTGTGATACCGGCTTTGATACAAAACAACCTAGCGGTGTGAGTTTAACATCATTTGACTCGGCTATGCATTGATTTTCGTCCTCCTTTCACGATGCTCTTGAATCGGCTATCCTGGAGAACTTTGAACCTGGCTTTATATTCCTGCAACCAAAATAATTACAGAATATACGTCTCATTTGAGACCAAATGTTAGCCAGGCATGAAACAATCAAAGCTACCCATATGAACATAATTCTCAGTCGGCATAATGGGAAAAGCTTTGGCTGCGATAATCTATCACTAGCAGTCTCTATGAATGGCACAATATGTTGACTAGCATAATTAGTGACAAGACTATTTCTAACAAACAAG
Source organism: Secale cereale (assembly GCA_902687465.1). Lineage (NCBI taxonomy): Eukaryota > Viridiplantae > Streptophyta > Magnoliopsida > Poales > Poaceae > Secale > Secale cereale. The sequence continues at coordinate 341,916,934 of LR738714.1, forward strand.
TTACTCGTCTCGATTGGTCTTTCCAAGTTAATTATGAACTTCCTAATGGATGCATCAATGATATATTTTTGACCGAATCGGAAAGCGAGTAAATTATTTGCTAGACGTACCTTTGCGACAAGGTTGGTGGAATATAGTGATCGTATATGTGGAACAATGTCTTGCTCCATCCCAAGATGATCCTCCAACGCCTCATCTTCTTCTTCTGGATTTCGTGCCTCGTCACTCGGATTGCCTGAGTAGATTTTAGTCGGATTGCATGAGTAAATTTCACTCGGATTGCCCGAGTATATTTCACTCGGCCGCTCTTCATCAGCTAAACTTCATTCAGCTGCACGCTCTGGTTCTTGATCTTCATTACTAGCCAAACTTTGTTTGGCCATATAAATTTGTTCTTGATGCTCATCAATTTCTTTGGCATGAAACTCATAGGGCAGCATGTAAGCTCCCTCACATCCAGAAAAATCAAGCACGGCCAATTTGTTGCGTTTACCGTTCCTTTGCTCGGTGAAGCTTGCATCTTCTATTTTAGTACACGCAATAATAATTGGATTGATGCACTTCGCTTTAGCCGGTGATGCACTCGTATGGAACGACGCACTCGGTTGGCATGATGTACTCGGCTGGCTCGATGCAACGCACTCGGCCTTAAACGTCTCGGTGGTCAATTCGGTTTCCATTGAATCCGGCATTCTCTTGTTACTAAAGGAACCGTTCAACTCGGCTGTAGATGTATTTGTCATATTTGACTCGGTTTCAACCGAATCAACCGTATTAGCCGAGTGAACCCTTTCTTGATGATTTTCTTGCAAAGCTTCTTTTTTATCTTGCCTCAAAAGTGCAGAAAAGCCAACACGGTTGCTACATGGAGGAAGGCACTTGATGTATTCTTGCAAATATTCCACTCCACGCTTCTTCTTGAGTGCTTCATAAGCATGTCGATATTCTACTGGTAATTCCTCTAGAGTTGGCGTAGTAAATTCATTGACGCTATTCCCTCTGAGGTTTGGCTTGATCTTGTCCACTTGGGCCACATATTTTTCTTGAAAATCAGCCCTGCTTGGATCGGCTTGCCCCCCAATACCTTTATAATCTTTCGGCAATGAATTGATGTTGCCGAAATTTTGCGATTGTATATGGGGTGTATAACATGCTGCAATGATAGGTGAAGACATGTGCACTCTAGTTGAATATTTTCTCACGCCAATTTTATCAATTGGCAACACTTCGTCTTCTTTTAAAACTCTAGCTCTTATTGCCTCATAATCAGGAAGCAATCCCTTTTCATGCTGCTCAAGGCAAATAGCACTAATCTTCTTATTTTGGGATAAACTTTTTAATGCAGCCAGAGCCACCTCATCTCCTGCAATATTAGGCATATTTGCTCCTATAGAATCTCCATTCACTCGGCCATAACCGCGAAGGCGAGCCGAGTCATGAATATTTTTAGTTGCATGTCCCACTGAACAATTAATCTCATGAGGTGTAGTATCTGACGACTGAGGATAACCAGCCAAATAACTACAGAAAGCATGGCCGATTCCCCCGTCCATCGGCAAGTTTGGGGATGAACCCGCATATCGCGAGTTGGCTGCCGATGAACAAAACTGTGAGATGGACTCATGTACATGAGGTGTCATATATTGATCACTTGAACAAATCATGTTATTCATCGGCATATTGAAAGATGTTGCCGATACACAAAAGTTCAGATTCATAAGTTGCATGTCGCGGTTATGTGAATTCCAAGTTTTTCCAATGGAATAACTAGTCGGCCTTTGCTCGTTAGGGCTAGCCGACATGACATGTCCATTGAAAGATCTAGCAACATCAACATAATGGCTATTTGCATCTACGTAAGGAAATTGATGATACATGTTACCGTTGTAGATTGCAGCCGCTCGATGACGCTCTCCTCGTAGCAAGAACAGGCTGGAGATTGTTCAAAGCTTTGTCCCCAGCGGAGTCGCCAAAAAGTGTGTTCGCACACGAACACGTCACCGTGTACCCTCGACGCCGGGGGTGATGCACAGCAGCTCACGTCGAAGGAGACCCGTCCGGAAGCGCGGTACGCAGGCAATCCGGCGGGTGCTTTTGTAGACCCGAAACCCCACGCGCCCGGGAGGGACCCCGTCAGGGCGTGCGGCGGCTATGGGCTGCCCTAGGTCGGCCTGACCGCCCCTAGGGCCTCGAGGTTCGCCGCCCTGCAACAAGAAGAACAGACGAAGAACGAGGAAGAAGAAGAACTAGGGTTAATGAGAAAAGATAAAAGATAAAAGTGGTAGATGATTTGTTCGATTGTGTGTTGTTCAATCGGCCGTCACCCCTTAGGTATATAAGAGGCGGCTGGACTTCCCGTGCAAGGAAAAGGCTTGGATTCACGTCCAAAACCCTAGCCAAATTCGGATTGGTTTTGTCCGAACTTTCCAGAACCGTTCGGTTTAAACTGGTTGTAACTTGTGGGTGATATTTGAGGTAGTAAACGACCTCGGATGGAAAAGAGCCCAAAAACAATCTTGACCGTTTCGACGAGACGAACAACTTTCTTGTTGAACGTTTTTCAATTTGAAGCCATCATCTAGGCCAAAATGGTCACGCAATACAGGCTGTTATTCGCGCTACCCATCAGACATGTGGCTGGTGGGGCGCGCCACTTATGTCTCTGTGACAGGGCTGTGTTCGGATGGCTGTAACTTTTGCATACGAAGTCGGATTGGGACGATTTTTATATCAAAATCGACCGTTTCGACGAGACGAAGACAATTCGTGCAGAAAGTTTTTCCATATGAGGCATTCTTGGTGGTCTAATTTGCCGAATACTGATCTAGATATAAAATCTCAGTGCTTTGAGCATAGTATTGGCACTCGAGATGAGATCGGATAACGATGGCCCAAACATAAAAAGTGTTCACCTCGATAATACGAAACTTTTTCACTTGGAGCACTTTTCCATCTGAAGCCATCTTATTTGCTTTTTATGCCGTGCCAAAATCTGGTGTCAACACCCACAAAGCTGGTATCAGAGCCATCCTGACTGTAGGAAGCCTTAGTTAGCATGGGCGTTAGTTAGACGAGACCCTTTTTCAAAAACCTTCTGAACCTCTCTTCTTTTCTAAACCTGAGATTTCATCAGCTTATTAACCCCTCCTATTCCACCCTTGTAGATGGCCGCTGTACCCAAAGAGCACCTGACCACTGGGTTTCCCTTGCTTCTCGAGGATAGCCTCCAGGAGTGTCAGTTCCACCGAGCGCCCATCCTCACCTACCTTGAGCATTGGGTTAGCGACACTGAGGTGGAGTACCATGTGGAAGTGATCGTGAAGGCAAACGATCCTCCCACAAGTTGGTTCTTCGAGGGACCCCAGATGGCAAAACTACCACTCGCTGTCGAGGCTGCTGCACTCAAGGCACTAACCCGTCTCCGCGAGCTTTTTCCGGAGATGGCAGCCAAGATGACAACTCGCTTCTTACCTTACCGGAAGGAAGGTGAAGAAGAAAGCAGCGCACTAGCCCCTCCACTGAAGGAAGGACTCTCGCTTCGGTTCCAGACCTACTTCAGTCTATGTGCTGACAGCTTGGCACAAGACTTGGCCTCGGAATCGATGAAGCTTCGAGAAGAACTTCACAAGACCAAGGCACTTCTTCATCGAGCTCAAGAGAAGACAAATAGGATCAAGAAGGAAGGAGCACCTTCCGCTATCGCATACCGAGGCGGAAGGCCCTCCGAGGATGTATCATCCAAGAATGAAGAACCACCTCGGCGACGCCGGATGACGGCCAGGGAATATCGCAAGCTTTTCCCTGCACCACCGACGAAACACCGTCGTATCCAACTCCTCCACTCCCCCACACCCTCAAGTGACAAAGGGGCCCAGACAGATGAAGACAAGGAGGAAGACCTAGAAGAGCCGGAATACGCGACCGAGCATTCCGCCGCTTAGGCATTATTCGCTACTCGGATATGCTAGTTGTGACCCCTACGGTAGGATAGGTCGTGTAACCCCTATGCACAGTCGAGTCCTTGTATGGTTCATATGAAACCATCTAGTGTTTGCTTTTGTTGTGTCTGGATGTATGTCATATTCTTCCTTCGGGAATGTGTAAACGACTACATCACCTATTTGGATTTTAATGAATGTGTTTGGCCTTTCGGCCCTTGCATGATTTGATTAGTGTCACACCCACCCCCTTACTAGGCACCCATCTATCTTGCTTTCCCTCTTCCGAGTCATGAGACCTTCTACCGCTCCAACAGGATGCCTGTTGTAACTCGTACTGGTACCTCTACCCAGCAGCCTGAAGCCGGAGCATCCGCTCAGCCAGAGGTAGGCCACGACCAAACCAACGACCAAGCTCCACCACCACCTCCTCCGAACATGGACATGGCTCAGCTTCTCCAAGCTTTCCGAGAGGAACGCCAAGCCAACACTGCAGCCCTTCAGCTGATTGCTCAAGCTGTCACCAACAACCGCCAGCCGGAGGGGAATGGCAATGGACGTTCCACGTTGACAGAGTTCAAGAAGCATGCACCGCCAACCTTTATCGAGACTTCTGAACCCCTGGATGCAGACGACTGGATCCGCTCCATTGAGGAAATACTGGAACTAGTCGGATGCACCGTAGACCGCGAGAAGGTGGCTTATGCAGCCCACTGCCTCGGGGGGACTGCTAGAGCTTGGTGGGATGGATTCAAGGTCATGCATGCTGAACAAGACATCACTTGGGTCAACTTCAAGGCAGAATTCCGCAAGGCCCACATTCCTTCCGGAATCATGGCTATCAAAAAGC
>LR738714.1:341928694-341945750 GCA_902687465.1 Secale cereale
TTGGTCACCCCTGGATTTCTGGATCATTTGGAAGTCAGACCGACCCTGATGGACGAAGTCAAGAAGGCACAAGATGGACACGCAAGCATTGAAGGCATCAAGAAGAAGATGAAGCTAGGCAAGGCCCCAGGATTCTCTGAAGACGAGCACGGGATTGTTTGGTACAAAGGCCGCATCTGCGTACCAAACAACATAGAGCTGAAGAACCTGATTCTGCAAGAAGCCCACGACACTCCGTATTCCATCCACCCCGGAGGAACCAAGATGTATCAAGACTTGAAGGCACGATTCTGGTGGCACGGGATGAAAAGAGAGATTGCAACCTATGTTGCAAAGTGTGACGTGTGCCAAAGGGTCAAGGCTGAATATCAGCGACCTGCTGGATTGCTTCAACCACTCAAAGTTCCTGAGTGGAAGTGGGATCAAGTCGGAATGGACTTCATCACTGGTTTACCAAGGTCGAATAGGGGACATGACTCCATCTGGGTCATAGTCGACCATTTGACCAAGGTGGCCCATTTCATTCCTGTCAAGACTACCTACTCAGGCAACCAGCTGGCAACTCTCTATATCAACCGAATCGTGAGCCTCCACGGCGTTCCCATGGAGATTGTGTCAGATCGAGGCACCCAGTTTACTTCAAGGTTCTGGAGAAGATTCCAAGAAGCCTTGGAAACCAAGTTATCCTTCAGCACAGCTTTCCACCCACAGACCGGAGGTCAGACAGAACGAGTAAATCAGATTCTCGAAGATATGCTCCGAGCCTGTGTCTTGGCATATGGAGCCAAGTGGGAAGAATGTCTCCCTTTTGCCGAGTTCTCCTATAACAACAGTTACCAGTCCAGCCTTCAGATGGCACTATTTGAGGTGTTGTACGGACGCAGATGTCGCACACCCCTCAACTGGTCAGAGACTGGAGAAGGACTAGTCTTTGGACCGGATATCCTCCGCGAAGCAGAAGAGCAAGTCCAACTAGCCAGAGAACGTTTGAAGGCAGCCAATGTGGGGACCCTGACTTAGAAGTCGAGATCACCGAATGCACGTGTACAGTGATCCTAGAGATCAATGCTCACTGAACACACAGAAGCTGAAATAACAAGAGTCTTACATCCATACAAATAGTCTTACACGAATTAAGGCCATTATGGCCAAGTCTTACATAGATAGAGCCTCACGGGCTGAATGGGAAATAACTCAAATAGCGGAAGTCTTCGATAAACGGGTAGAACCCATGCCATCTGCCTTAACCCTACATGCATTCTGACTGGGATAGCGTCCTAGTTCGCATGTTCGTCTCCAAAGAACTCTTCCTCATATCCCTGCTCTTCCATGCCTGGCCAATTAAATAACCAGTGGCAAGCCAATGAGTACTTTGAATGTACTCGCAAGCAACCCATGATGTGGTAACAATGCAATGGAACAATAATGAACAATCTAGCAGGAAGCTAGAACAATATGCTAACATCAAGTTTATGCATCAATAACCTCGCGTAACCTCGAAGACAGGTTACCGATATCAACATGAATATGATTCAACTCATCGAGTCAAGTCACCATCCTTGACTTGTCACACACATACCAACACTGATGAAGTAAAATTCTGGACATAGTTTAAGTAGCACCACCCAACTGTCCATGACCGTGGACACGGCTATTCGAATAGTTTTACACTCTGCAGAGTTTGTACACTTTACCCACAAGATCCGGGGAACTTCCGTGTCATCCACGACCCGCGGTACCTCAAGTACCCGGGGTAAGCACCCGGTCATTACCTTTCCTTAGACGATACTAACATAGAGTCCACTCGTTGGCACACGGCCCTCGGGTACAAACAATAGATCACGGGACTTGCCCTAATTTCAATGTTCACGCGTACCCGAAGGGACCAACGGTGTGTCCGGTGCCCTGTGAAAACAGTCATGGTCGTCTATCCAAGCACGACCCCGTCCCGGGAAAGACCTCAAGTCTTCCCGTCACTAGTAATGCGGGCACCATGCTAGTATCGACCTAAGTAATCAATAAAGCCCCGTCCCATAAGGGGTATTGTGGTTGCACATGCTTGGTTGGGACGGTAGTCACACATAAATCTAATCCATCATTCCACCATGCACATGATATTACCGGCACATCACTTCTTTCTCAAGTGATGACCTAACACTTCATCACCCTCGGGCATTAGGGGCACCCGATGGGTTCATGCAAAGATTTCAACTACGAGGGTTCATATCACACATGCATCATATAAGCATCATGACCAACTATTTGAATGTCATCTAGCACATAGCAAGATCAACAATAAGGCATGCATCATGTGGTGGTTCATCTAGGTTACCATCGTAACCCTATCATGCATCGGAAACAAACGGGTTCCGAGAACAAGTGTATCATGGTCAAAGGGCTGCTTGCCTGGATTGGCTTGGTCTTCAAAGTCTTCAAGTCCTTCTCCTTCTTCTTCCACAGCAACTTCGTCAAATACGGGATCTATACGTCGCATAATAACCACGGGAAAATAAGAATACAAATAAAACAGAAAAATCAAAGTGCTCAGAAAAATGCCAACTCATTTTTGTAAAATACTAGAGAGTTTTCTAAGATGGGGAAAAAATCTTAGTTGGAGTTTTGGAGTTACATAATAGGATATATTGATTTTTGAACAGGAGTATTACTGCCCAAATTTGAATTTAAATTTGAACAGTACAGAAAAGTTTCATGGATTTGAATGAAAGTGGTACCATTAAATAGGTTGGAATATTGCAAGATTTTAGGAGTTGGAAATATTTAATTTGGATCAATATTCTTTTCTATATAAATGTTTAAAACATCAACAGAAAAGAAAAATGAAAAAGGGTCCTGTGCACTGGGCCAGAGGGGTCCACAGTGCACGGCCCATGCGGTCCAGCCCAACCGCACGGGAGCCTGCGCGCGCACGTCAGGTTTTCAAACCTGACGGGCGGGGCCCATGGGTCAGCGGCACAGAGGAGGGGGAGAGAGGTGGGGGGATGACAGGCGGGGCCCGCCTGTCATCTCTAACCCCACGGCTACGGTGACGACGAGCTCACCGGCGAGGATTCCGGCCACGGCGATGGCAACAGAGGCCAGGGACGGACTCAGTGTTGAGTGGCGGTTGCAGTGGTGGTAGTGCGGCACGGCGGGGAGTCCTGGTTCACCGGCGGCGAGGTGGGACGGCGGAAGCTCGTCGGAGGGTGGTGGCTGCGGCTGTTTCCGGCTGCCACAGAGAGGGGAAACAGGGGGGAAATGATCAGTGAGGTGCGGCGGTTCCGAAACGGGTGGAAGGAGAGGCAGGGGAGGCCCGAACCTCGAGATCGCCGGCGGCCCGACGCGGCGGAGCTCCGGTCGATCCCGAGCACTGGGGCGCCCTGGGGTCGAACTGAGGGTGCTAGGGGTCTCAGTGGAGAGGTGTGAGCCTGGTGATGGTGTTGGAGAAGCTCGGGAGGGCCTATTCATAGGGGCTCGACGGAGACCCGTGGACCAGTGCGCCTGTGAGCTCCGGCTCGAGGCTACAGCGCACGGGAGGCCAGCGGAGTGAGTCCGTGGAGTTCCTGGACGAGCTCCACGTCCAGTAGAGGTGAGAGGAGGAGCGGGGGAGCGTCAGAGGAGGGCGCGCGTGTGAGGCAGAAGAATGGCCGAAGCGGGCGGCCGGTGCGCGTGCGACGACGTTCACTGGAGGGCGCAGGAGGAGGGGGGACAGCGCCGGGGAGGTCGCGGACGTCGAGGCGCCTCGACTGGCGCGAGGGGGAGGCCCGAGGCTATCGGGGATCGGCGATTGGCTGGAGCCACCGTGCGGGGGCGCACTGTAGCGTGACCCAGAGCGTGCGTATGGCTGGCATCATCGTGCCCTCGCCGCTCTGGTCAAAACTAGCGTGTCCAGCAGTGTCTAGAAGGTCAGGGGGAAGTAAAGAAATGGCCTGAGGCCTTGGATGCCCTGGAGATGCTGAGAGAGAGTGAGAGTGTTGGTGAAATGGTAGAAACCTGCTGTACAGCAAGGTAAAACAGGGGTTTCACCCTCCAATCATGGAGCTGGGGTGCTGGGGGAGTTACTGGAGGTAGCTGGTAACTCAATGAGCCTGTGGTAAGAAGTTGAGGCCATGGAGAAAAGTGAAAGTGGTCAAATTGGAGGTTTTAGCAATTCTGCAGAAGGTGTTTGATCACTGTTTGATCAAGTAAATGAAGTCCACTTGACATGGCACTTGACAGGGTTGAAAGACATGAGAAAATAGGGTGCTTCACCAAATATGGGCTCATTTGGAGAAACTAGCCAATGTAACTTTGGTGAACCCTAGAAATCAATAGAAACAATTTCATCTTGATTGAGTCAAGCTAATCATCTCCCCTTGATGCACCACTTGGTGTAGCATCATCATTTGGGGTATTGATCATGCCCACAAAGTTTGAATCTCCAGATAAAAAGTTGGTAATGTAAAGTTGTTCAAATTTGCATTTGAACAGAAAGGGTTTTGAGGTGATCTGATCAAGCTGCTCTATTCCAAATCTTGTGCCATTTGTTCTAGATGCCTTATTAGGTCATTCTAGCATGTGCACCAAGTTTGAGAGCATTTGGACAAGTTTGGCAATGTAAAGTTGCTCAAACTTCAAATATGGACATAATGGTTATGAAGGGGTTTGAGGATGTTTTCTTGCTTCCCAAGGCATGGGACTTGGCAAGATCATCAAATATGTCATATATGACATGATAGAATTTCCCTGGAATTTTTGGAGAAAGTTTCCTTTGTAAATATTTCAAAAGCTTGAAATATCCAGAAGGGTTTTAGAGGGTTTAGCCCATTATTTTGAACATGATCAAGTGTTGAAACTCTTATATATGGAAAATATATGTCCTATGAGTCTCTCTGAATTTTGGCAAATATTTTTGAAATAGTTAAATAATTTTCCCCTATTAAAGACCATTTCTGGCCTTAAGAAAAAGCTTTTAAATAAAATAGGAAAATAACTTTTAAAATTATACCTTTGTGGTTTCTGGGAGTCCTATGACTACTAGGTCTCAAATAAACCTTTTGAAATATTTTCTCACCCTAAATCAAGTACTTGCAGTGCAAATCTCAATTCAGGGGTTTTTGGAAAACTAATTTTATAAAATACTTTTTGGCCAAATTAATTTTGTAAGAAAATACTATGCTGTTATATAACACTTGGCATGATCATTGGGCAGAAGTTTTGAGTATAGAGATGAAATCTACAAGAGATCATAGTTGACTTTAATGAGCACAAGAAAAAGCACATGAAGAAAACTCAATTCCAAATAAAAGCCAAATGATGCTGAAAATTTTTGCTGGTCCAAATTTTCATGCTTCAAAGTTACAAATAACATGTTACAAAATGCAGGGTGTGACAGACCTACCCCCCTTACAAGAATCTCGTCCCCGAGATTCCTAAACTAGGGCTTAAAAGAGATCGGGAAACTCGGATCTAAGATAGTCTTCTCGTTCCCAGGTTGCTTCTGCTTCGGTGTGGTTGCTCCACTGGACCTTGAAGTACTTGATGGTACGGCTCCGTGTACGTCATTCTGCTTCGTCCAGAATACGAATGGGCTTCTCGCGGTAGGTCAAATCAGGCTGCAGATCAATGGCTTGGTGATCCGCATCCTTGTAGGGATTGGGCTTGTCTGGAACTTGGAGAAATTTCCGGAGTTATGACACATGGAACACATTGTGCACATCGGATAGCTCAGGTGGTAGTTCCAACTTATAAGCCACTTCTCCTCGTCGTGCAGTGATCTCAAAGGGTCCAATGAACCTTGGTGCGAGCTTCCCCTTGACGTGGAAACGCTTGGTTCCCTTCAGAGGAGTTACCCGCAGGTACACATGGTCCCCGACATGGAAACTCATGTCTCGGCGTCGAGTGTCAGCATAACTCTTCTGCCTTGACTTGGCTGCCTTTAATCGCTCTCTGACTAGTTGGACTTGCTCTTCTGCTGCGCGGAGAATATCTGGTCCAAAGACTAGTCCTTCTCCAGTCTCTGACCAATTGAGGGGTGTGCGGCATCTGCGTCCGTACAACACCTCAAATGGTGCCATCTCAAGGCTTGACTGGTAACTGTTGTTATAGGAGAACTCGGCAAAAGGGAGACAGTCTTCCCACTTGGCTCCATATGCCAGGACACAGGCTCGGAGCATATCTTCGAGAATCTGATTGACTCGCTCAGTCTGACCTCCGGTCTGTGGGTGGAAAGCTGTGCTGAAAGACAACTTGGTTCCCAAGGCTTCTTGGAACTTCTTCCAGAATCTTGAGGTGAACTGGGTTCCTCGATCTGACACAATCTCCTTGGGAACACCGTGAAGACTTACGATTCGGTCGATGTAGAGAGCTGCCAGCCGGTTGCCATCATAAGTGGTCTTGACAGGAATGAAATGGGCCACCTTGGTCAAATGATCGACTATGACCCAGATAGAGTCATGTCCTCTATTCGACCTTGGTAGTCTAGTGATGAAGTCCATTCCGACTTTATCCCACTTCCACTCAGGAACCTTGAGTGGTTGAAGCAATCCAGCAGGTCGCTGATATTCAGGCTTGACCCTTTGGCACACATCACACTTTGCAACATAGGTTGCAATCTCTCTTTTCATCCCGTGCCACCAGAATTGTGCCTTCAAGTCTTGGTACATCTTGGTTCCTCCGGGGTGGATGGAATACGGAGTGTCGTGGGCTTCTTGCAGAATCAGCGTCTTCAGCTCATTGTTGTTTGGTACGCAGAGGCGACCTTTGTACCAAACAATCCCGTGCTCGTCTTCGTAGAATCCTGGGGCCTTGCCCGGCTTCATCTTCTTCTTGATACCTTCGATGCTTGCGTGTCCATCTTGAGCCTTCTTGACATCGTCCATCAGGGTCGGTCTGACTTCCAAATGATCCAGAAATCCAGGGGTGACCAATTCCAAACTGAATTGTTCGATCTCCTTAAACAAGGTTGGCTGCCTTTCTTGAATAACGACATTCAAAGAACAAGCCTTCCTGCTTAAGGCATCAGCCACCACGTTAGCCTTCCCAGGGTGATACTGAACACTGAGGTCATAATCTTTGATGAGCTCCAACCATCTCCGCTGCCTCATGTTCAATTCCTTTTGGGTGAAAATATACTTCAGACTTTTGTGGTCTGTGTAAATCTCACACCGTTTCCCTAGGAGGTAATGCCGCCATGTCTTCAAGGCATGAACTACAGCCACTAGCTCAAGATCGTGAGTAGCGTAGTTCTCCTCATGGGGTCGTAGCTGCCTGGAGAGGTATGCTATGACGCGGCCTTCTTGCATCAGAACGCTTCCCAATCCGGTTCGAGAGGCATCACAATATATCACGAACTCCTTGTGAATATCAGGTGTTGCCAGAACTGGGGCAGTGGTCAATCTCTTCTTGAGTTCTTGGAAGCTCTCTTCGCATTTTGGCGTCCACTCGAACTTCTTGTCCTTTTTGAGGAGCTGAGTCATTGGTCGTGCAATGCTAGAGAATCCTTCCACGAACTTGCGGTAATAGCTCGCTAATCCGATGAAGCTTCTGACTTCCTTGACGGTCGTTGGAGATTGCCATTGGGTCACAACTTCGATTTTTGCAGGATCAACAGATAATCCTTCCTCGGTTAAGACATGACCTAAGAATCCAGCTTTATGCAGCCAGAACTCACACTTGCTGAATTTGGCATACAGTTGGTGCTCACGAAGCTTGTCTAGGACCATCCTCAGGTGCTGCTCATGCTCTTCCTCCGACTTCGAGAACACAAGAATGTCATCAATGAAGACAACAACAAACTTGTCCAAATATTCCATGAAGACTTTATTCATGAGATACATGAAGTAAGCTGGGGCATTGGTTAACCCAAAAGACATGACCGTGCACTCGTACAGGCCATATCTGGTTACGAATGCCGTCTTCGGAATATCTTGGGGTCTGATCTTCAGCTGGTAATACCCAGATATGAGGTCGATCTTGGAGAATACCTTGGCTCCGCTGAGCTGATCAAACCGATCTTCGATCTTGGGAAGTGGGTACTTGTTCTTGATGGTAACTTCATTGAGGGAACGATAGTCAATGCATAAGCGGATGGTACCGTCCCTCTTTGCCACAAACAGAACAGGAGATCCCCAAGGGGAGGCACTCGGGCGGATAAATCCCTTCCTTAGCTGCTCTTCTAGCTGCTTCTTCAACTCGGCTAATTCTTCCGTCCCTATTCTATAAGGCTTCTTATAGATGGGTCCTGCTCCGGGCACGAGCTCAATGATGAACTCAATGTCACGGTCAGGGGGCATTCCCGGTAGTTCATCCGGAAAGACATCAGGATACTCACATACCACCAGTACTTGATCTAGCCCAACTTCAGACAGACAGTTGACTTTAGCGGCTTGAGCGAAAGAGGAGTTGGGGGCAAACTTGACTTCGACTCCTTGGTCATTGGTCACAGTGACTGTCCGATTGGCACAGTCTAACAAGCCTTGGTGCTTACTGAGCCAATCCATCCCTAAGATCACATCCAAGCCTTGCGATCTCAGGATGATAAGGTCTGCTAGGAAATCTACACCGTTAATGGTAATACTGACTCCTTTACAACCTATCTTGGCTCTCATCTCGGCTCCGGGGGTTTGTACCACCATAGGGTTATTCAGGGGTGTAGGGGTCATGCCACTTTTTAATGCAAATCTTTGAGTGACAAATGAATGCGTTGCTCCAGAATCAAACAAGACAGTTGCAGGTGCTGAGTTGACAAGGAACGTACCCAGCACGACGTCCGGGTCTTCCTGGGCTTCTTCAGCAGTGACGTGATTCACACGCCCCTTCCCATAGTTCGGTGGATTGCGAGGAGCTGGGTTCCTTGGTGGCATCCCTCGGCCTTGTCCCTGGTTCTGCGCACTGGGGCGCGGGGCATCAGGCTTCTTGTTGGGGCACACCCTGGAGATGTGTCCGGGCTGACCACACCCAAAGCAAGTGACTTGGTTTGGAGTATTGATCTTGTTGCCACCACTGGTATTGGGGTTGAAAGCTGGCCTGGGGTTGGCATACTGCTGAGGCTGAGGATTGGCACGAGGTGCAGGAGCTCTTGGCTGCTGATAGGTTGGCTTGGCCGGGGCCGACTGCCACGGACGAGGCTTCTGGTTGCTGGAACTTCCCTTACTGACCAACTTGCGCTTGCGAGTGTCTTCCAAAGCATGCCGCTTGTCTTCAAGCATGAGTGCCTTGTTCACCAGGTCAGGGAAAGATGGGCAGTCGCACACGACAAGCGAGTATTGCAGAGTCTGATTAAGGCCTTCCATGAAGCGCTCCCTTTTGGAAGCATCAGTGCTGACATCTTGAGGGGCATACCTTGATAGAATACTGAACTTCTGCATGTACTCCTTGACAGTGCCACTTCCTTGCTTCAGGGCTCGGAACTCACGCTTTTTGATAGCCATGATTCCGGAAGGAATGTGGGCCTTGCGGAATTCTGCCTTGAAGTTCACCCAAGTGATGTCTTGTTCAGCATGCATGACCTTGAATCCATCCCACCAAGCTCTAGAAGTTCCCCCGAGGCAGTGGGCTGCATAAGCCACCTTCTCGCGATCTTCGGTGCATCCGACTAGTTCCAGGATTTCCTCAATGGAACGGACCCAGTCATCTGCATCCAGGGGTTCAGCAGTCTCGATGAAGGTTGGCGGTGCATGCTTCTTGAACTCTGCCAACGTGGAACGTCCATTGCCATTCCCCGCTGGCTGGCGGTTGTTGGTGACAGCTTGAGCAATCAGCTGGAGAGCTGCAGTGTTGGCTTGGCGTTCCTCTCGGAAAGCTTTGAGAAGCTGAGCCATGTCCATGCTTGGAGGAGGTGGTGGTGGAGCTTGGTCGTTGGTTTGGTCGTGGCCTGCCTCTGGCTGAGAGGATGCTCCGGCTTCGGGCTGCTGGGTAGAGGTACCAGTACGAGTTACAACAGGCATCCTGTTGGAGCGGTAAAAGGTCTCATGACTCGGAAGAGGGAAAGCAAGAAAGTTGGGTGCCTAGTAAGGGGGTGGGTGTGACACTAAATCAAATCATGCAAGGGCCGTAAGGCCAAAACACATCCATTAAAATCCAAATGGGTGATGTAGTCGTTTACACCTTCCCGAAGGAAGAATATGACATACATCCAGACACAACAAAAGCAAACACTAGATGGTTTCATATGAACCATACAAGGACTCGACTGCGCATAGGGGTTACACGACCTATCCTATCGTAGGGGTTACAACTGGCATACCCGAGTAGCGAATAATGCCTAAGCGGCGGAATGCTTGGTCGCGTATTCCGGCTCTTCTGGGTCTTCCTCCTTGTCTTCATCTGTCTGGGCTCCCTTGTCGCTGGAGGGAGTGGGGGAGTGGAGGAGTTGGATACGACGGTGCTTCGACGGTGGTGCAGGGAAAAGCTTGTGATATTCCCTTGCCGTCATCCGGCGTCGCCGAGGTGGTTCTTCACCCTTGGAAGACACATCCTCGGAGGGCCTTCCGCCTCGATATGCGATAGCGGATTGTCCAGAAGGTGCTCCTTCCTTCTTGATCCTGTTTGCCTTCTCTTGAGCTCGACGAAGAAGTGCCTTGGTGTGGGGACCCCGACTTAGAAGTCGAGATCACCGAATGCACGTGTACAGTGATCCCAGAGATCAATGCTCACTGAACACACAGAAGCTGAAATAACAAGAGTTTTACAGCCATACAAATAGTCTTACAGGAATTAAGGCCATTATGGCCAAGTCTTACATAGATAGAGCCTCACGGGCTGAATAGCAAATAACTCAAGTAGCGGAAGTCTTCGATAAACGGGTAGAACCCATGCCATCTGCCTTAACCCTACAGGCATTCTGACTGGGATAGCGTCCTAGTTCACAATGTTCGTCTCCAAAGAACTCTTCCTCATAATCCTGCTCTTCCATGCCTGGCCAATTAAATAACCAGTGGCAAGCCAATGAGTACTTTGAATGTACTCGCAAGCAACCCATGATGTGGTAACAATGCAATGGAACAATAATGAACAATCTAGCAGGAAGCTAGAACAATATGCTATCATCAAGCTTATGCATCAATAACCTCGCGTAACCTCGAGAACAGGTTACCGACATCAACATGAATATGATTCATCTCATCGAGTCAAGTCACCATCCTTGCCTTGTCACACACATACCAACACTGATGAAGTAAAATTCTGGACATAGTTTAAGTAGCACCACCCCACTGTCCATGACCGTGGACATGGCTATTCGAATAGTTTTACACTCTGCAGAGGTTGCGCACTTTACCCACAATATCCGGGGAACTTCCGTGTCATCCACGACCCGCGGTACCTCAAGTACCCGGGGTAAGCACCCGGTCATTACCTTTCCTTAGACGACACTAACATAGAGTCCACTCGTTGGCACACGGCCCTCGGGTACAAACAATAGATCACGGGACTTGCCCTAATTTCAATGTTCACGCGTACCCGAAGGGACCAACGGTGTGTCCGGTGCCCTGTGAAAACAGTCATGGTCGTCTATCCAAGCACGACCCCGTCCCGGGAAAGACCTCAAGTCCTCCCGTCACTAGTAATGCGGGCACCATGCTAGTATCGACCTAAGTAATCAATAAAGCCCTGTCCCATAAGGGGTAGTGTGGTTGCACATGTTTGGTTGGGACGGTAGTCACACATAAATCTAATCCATCATTCCACCATGCACATGATCTACCGGCACATCACTTCTTTCTCAAGTGATGACCTAACACTTCATCACCCTCGGGCATTAGGGGCACCCGATGGGTTCATGCAAAGACTTCAACTACGAGGGTTCATATCACACATGCACCATATAAGCATCATGACCAACTATTTGCATGTCATCTAGCACATAGCAAGATCAACAATAAGGCATGCATCATGTGGTGGTTCATCTAGGTTACCATCGTAACCCTATCATCATGCATCGCAAACAAACGGGTTCCGAGAACAAGTGTATCATGGTCAAAGGGCTGCTTGCCTGGATTGGCTTGGTCTTCAAGGTCTTCAAATCCTTCTCCTTCTTCTTCCACAGCAACTTCGTCAAATACGGGATCTATACGTCGCATAATAACCACGGGAAAATAAGAATACAAGTAAAACAGAAAAATCAAAGTGCTCAGAAAAATGTCAACTCTTTTTTGTAAAAAACTAGAGGGATTTCTAAGATGGGGAAAAATCTTAATTGGAGTTTTAGAGTTACAGAATAGGACATATTGATTATTGAACAGGGGTTATACTGCCCAAATTTGAATTTAAATTTGAACAGTACAACAAAGTTTCATGGATTTGAATGAAAGTGGTACCATTAAATAGGTTGGAATATTGCAAGATTTTAGGAGTTGGAAATATTTAATTTGGATCAATATTCTTTTCTGTATAAATGTTTAAAACATCAACAGAAAAGAAAAATGAAAAAGGGTCCTGTGCACTGGGCCAGAGAAGGCCACAGTGCACGGCCCAGACGGATCGGCCCGGCCGCACCGGAGCCTGCGCGCGCACGTCAGGTTTTCAAACCTGACGGGCGGGGCCCGTGGGTCAGCGGCACAGAGGAGGGGGAGAGAGGTGGGGGTATGACAGGCGGGGCCCGCCTGTCATCTCTAACCCCACGACCACGGCGGCGGCGAGCTCACCGGCGAGGATTCCGGCCACGGCGACGGCAACGGAGGCCAGGGACGTGACCAGCGTCGTGTTGCGGTTGTAGTGGTGGTAGTGCGGCACGGCGGGGAGCCCTGGTTCACCGGCAGCGAGGTGGGACGGCGGAAGCTCGTCGGAGGGTGGTTGCTGTGGCCGTTTCCGACTGCGAATGAAGGGGGAAACAGAGGGGAAAGGATCAGTGAGGTGCGGCGGTTCCGAAACAAGTGGAAGGAGAGGCAGGGGAGGCCCGTACCTCGAGATCGCCGGCGGCCCGACGCGGCGGCGCTCCGGTCGATCCCGAGCACTGGGACCTTCTGGGGTTGAACTGGAGGTGCTGGGGGTCTCAGTGGAGAGGTGTGAGGCTGGTGATGGTGCTGGAGAGGCTCGGGAGGGCCTTATATAGCCGCGCCCGTGGTTCACCGTGGGCCCGTGCGCCGGCGAGGTTGCAGGCGAGGCTAGGGAGGGTTCTGGAGCCTGGGAACACGCCGGGGAGGTCCGTGGACTAGCTCCACGTCCAGCTGAGGGGATAAGAGGAGCGGGGGAGCGTCAGAGGAGCGCGCGCGTGTGAAGCAGAAGAATGGCCGAAGCGGGCGGCCGGTGCGCGTGCGACAACGTTCACTGGAGGGCGCAGGAGGAGGGGGGACAGCGCCGGGGAGGTCGCGGACGTCGAGGAGCCTCGACTGGCGCGAGAGGGAGGCTCGAGGTTGTCGGGGATCGGCGATTGGCTGGAGCCAGCGTGCGGAGGGCACTGTTCGCGCGCTCCAGAGCATGCGTATTGCTGGCATCAGCGTGCTCTCGCCGGTTTGGTCCGATCCAGTGTGTCCAACAGTGTCTAGCACGTTGTAGGAGGAGTAAAGAAATGCCCTGAGGCCTTGGATGCCCTGGGGATGCAGAGAGAGAGGGAGAGGGCTGGTAACATGGTGGAAACCTGCTGTACAGCAAGGTAAAACAAGGGTTTCACCCTTCAATCATGGAGTTGGGGTGCTGGGGGAGTTACTGGAGGTAGCTGGTAACTCAATGAGCCTGTGGTAAGAAGTTGAGGCCATGGAGAAAAGTGAAAGTGGTCAAATTGGAGGTTTTAGCATTTCTGCAGAAGGTGTTTGATCAAGTAAATGAAGTCCACTTGACATGGCACTAGACAGGGTTGAAAGACATGAGAAAATAGGGTGCTTCACCAAATTTGGGCTCATTTGAAGAAACTAGCCAATGTAACTTTGGTGAACCCTAGAAATTAACATAAACAGTTTCATCTTGATTGAGTCAAGCTAATCATCTCCCCTTGATGCACCACTTGGTGTAGCATCATCATTTGGGTTATTGATCATGCCCACAAAGTTTGAAGCTCCAGATAAAAAGTTGGTAATGTAAAGTTGTTCAAATTTGCATTTGAACAGAAAGGGTTTTGAGGTGATCTGATCAAGTTGCTCTAGTCAAATTCTTGTGCCATTTGGTCTAGGTGCCTTATTAGGCCATTCTAGCATGTGCACAAAATTTGAGAGCATTTGGACAAGTTTGGCAATGTAAAGTTGCTCAAACTCCAAATATGGACAGAATGGTTATGAAGGGGTTTGAGGAGGTTTTCTTGCTTCCCAAGGCATGGGACTTGGCAAGATCATCAAATATGTCATATATGACATGATAGAATTTCCCTGGAATTTTTGGAGAAAATTTCCTTTGTAAATATTTCAAAAGCTTGAAATATCCAGAAAGGGTTTTAGAGGGTTTAGCCCATTATTTTGAACATGACCAAGTGTTGAAACTCTTATATATGGACAATATATGTCCTATGAGTCTCTCTGAATTTTGGCATATATTTTTGAAACAGTTAAATAATTTTCCCCTATTAAAGACCATTTCTGGCCTTAAGAAAAAGCTTTTAAATAAATAGGAAAAATAACTTTTAAAATTATACCTTTGTGGTTTCTGGGAGTCCTATGACTACTAGGTCTCAAATAAACCTTTTGAAATAATTTTCACACCCTAAATCAAGTACTTGCAGTGCAAATCTCAATTCAGGGGTTTTTGAAAAACTAAATTTATAAAATACTTTTTGGCCAAATTAATTTTGTAAGAAAATACTATACTGTTATATAACACTTGGCATGATCATTGGGCAGAAGTTTTGGATAAGGAGATGAAATCTACAAGAGATCATGGTTGACTTTAATGAGCACATGAAAAAGCAAATGAAGAAAACTCAATCCCAAATAAAAGCCAAATGATGCTAAAAAAAATTTGCTGGTCCAAATTTTCATGCTTCAAAGATACGAATAACATGTTACAAAATGCAGGGTGTGACAGACCTACCCCCCTTACAAGAATCTCGTCCCCGAGATTCTTAAACTAGGGCTTAAAAGAGATCGGGAAACTCGGATCTAAGATAGTCTTCTCGTTCCCAGGTTGCTTCTGCTTCGGTGTGGTTGCTCCACTGGACCTTGAAGTACTTGATGGTACGGCTCCGCGTACGTCGTTCTGCTTCGTCCAGAATACGAATGGGCTTCTCGCGGTAGGTCAAATCAGGCTGCAGATCAATGGCTTGGTGATCCACATCCTTGTAGAGATTGGGCTTGTCTGGAACTGGGAGACATTTCCGGAGTTGTGACACATGGAATACATTGTGCACATCGGATAGCTCAGGTGGTAGTTCCAACTGATAAGCCACTTCTCCTCGTCGTGCAGTGATCTCAAAGGGTCCAATGAACCTTGGTGCGAGCTTCCCCTTGACATGGAAACGCTTGGTTCCTTTCAGAGGAGTTACCCGCAGGTACACATGGTCCCCGACATGGAAACTCATGTCTCGGCGTCGAGCGTCAGCATAGCTCTTCTGCCTTGACTTGGCTGCCTTTAATCGCTCTCTGACTAGTTGGACTTGCTCTTCTGCTGCGCGGAGATTGTCCGGTCCAAAGACTAGTCCTTCTCCAGTCTCTGACCAGTTGAGGGGTGTGCGACATCTGCGTCCATACAACACCTCAAATGGTGCCATCTGAAGGCTTGACTGGTAACTGTTGTTATAGGAGAACTCGGCAAAAGGGAGACAGTCTTCCCACTTGGCTCCATATGCCAGGACACAGGCTCGGAGCATGTCTTCGAGAATCTGATTGACTCGCTCTGTTTGACCTCCGGTCTGTGGGTGGAAAGCTGTGCTGAAAGACAGCTTGGTTCCCAAGGCTTCTTGGAACTTCTTCCAGAATCTTGAGGTGAAATGGGTTCCTCGATCTGACACAATCTCCTTGGGAACACCGTGAAGACTTACGATTCGGTCAATGTAGAGAGCTGCCAGCCGGTTGCCATCATAAGTGGTCTTGACAGGAATGAAATGGGCCACCTTGGTCAAATGATCGACTATGACCCAGATAGAGTCATGTCCCCTACTCGACCTTGGTAATCCAGTGATGAAGTCCATTCCGACTTTATCCCACTTCCACTCAGGAACTTGGAGTGGTTGAAGCAATCCAGCAGGTCGCTGATATTCAGCCTTGACCCTTTGGCACACATCACACCTTGCAACATAGGTTGCAATCTCTCTCTTCATACCTTGCCACCAGAATCGTGCCTTCAAATCTTGGTACATCTTGGTTCCTCCGGGGTGGATGGAATACGGAGTGTCGTGGGCTTCTTGCAGAATCAGCTTCTTCAACTCGGTGTTGTTTGGTACGCAGAGACGACCTTTGTACCAAACAATCTCGTGCTCGTCTTCGGAGAATCCTGGGGCCTTGCCCAGCTTCATCTTCTTCTTGATACCTTCGATACTTGCGTGTCCATCTTGAGCCTTCTTGACGTCGTCCAGCAGGGTCAGTCTGACTTCCAAATGATCCAGAAATCCGGGGGTGACCAATTCCAAACTGAATTGTTCGATCTCCGTAAACAAGGCTGGCTGCCTCTCTTGAATAATGACATTCAAAGAGCAAGCCTTCCAGCTTAAGGCATCGGCCACCACGTTAGCCTTCCCAGGGTGATACTGAACACTGAGGTCATAATCCTTGATGAGTTCCAACCATCTCCGCTCCCTCATGTTCAATTCCTTTTGAGTGAAAATATACTTCAGACTCTTGTGGTCTGTGTAAATCTCACACCGTTTCCCTAGGAGGTAATGCCGCCATGCCTTCAAGGCATGAACTACAGCCGCTAGCTCGAGATCGTGAGTAGCGTAGTTCTCCTCATGGGGTCGTAGCTGCCTGGAGAGGTATGCTATGACGCGGCCTTCTTGCATCAGAACGCTTCCCAATCCGGTTCGAGAGGCATCACAATATATCACGAACTCCTTGTGAATATCAGGTGTTGCCAGAACTGGGGCGGTGGTCAATCTCTTCTTGAGCTCTTGGAAGCTCTCTTCGCATTTTGGCGTCCACTCGAACTTCTTGTCCTTTTTTAGGAGCTGAGTCATTGGTCGTGCAATGCTAGAGAATCCTTCCACGAACTTGCGGTAATAGCC
>LR738714.1:341949271-342019003 GCA_902687465.1 Secale cereale
GAGATGTTCTGGATAGATATCTCAAGGTGGATGATTAGTAGTAGATGCAGATGGATTTCGGTCTACTTGCCTTGGCGTACCGCCCATGCTTTTGAGCCTCTACCTTTCTTTGCAGCATAGTTAGCATTGGTTTGCGCACATAATCCTGTCAATTGCCCAGCTGTAATTTGTTTACCTCGCTTAGCTGTTTTATCGTCTTTTGGGAGAGAGACATCACTAGTGAACATCATGGGACCCCGGTCCATATTACCATCACTGATCACACCCGTTATTTACTTTCCTGTTCTTGCTTACTAGTTGCAGTTATACCTATCACTATTATCTCTTGCGTTTGATCCTTTGTAAACGACAAGGCCGGAGGGATTGACAACCTCTCTGTACTCATTGGGAGCAAAGTTATTTGTATCTGTGTGCAGGTCCTGTCGATCGCTAGTTGCGCCGCTAGCAGTTGACACCTTCTTGTTGACCCTCGGAGTCTTAGGGGAATTCGATCCTTGGTATCTTTGCCAAGGGAAAACTACCGCTACACTGCATCTCAAACCTTCCACTTGAGGTAACCAACGAGGGGCGAGAAGCCATCAAGCAAAGTTTTCTGGCGCCGTCGCCGGGGACTCCACTCTTCAAGATAGGGGAGTTGCACGCTATCTTTTACCTTTGCTTTTTATTCTTGTTAGTTTACCTTTCAGTTTTTGCTTTAGTATCCTTTATCAAAAATCACAAAAATAGTTATCTTGCTTGCTTGCTGCTATGGGTTCCACCGAGAACACCAAGTTGTGTGACTTCACTAGTCATAACAACAATGACTTTATCTGCACATCCATTACTACACCTGCCACTTCAGCACCTTCTTATGAAATTAAACCTGCTTTACTGAACCTAGTTATGAAAGATCAATTCTCCGGTGCTGGAGATGATGCTGCTTTACACTTAAACAATTTTGTTGAACTCTGTGATATGCAAAAGTACCAAGAAATAGATGGTAATATTGTTAAGCTTAAGCTTTTTCCTTTCTCCTTGAGAGGAGGAGCTAAAACTTGGTTTCAATCTTTGCCTAGAAATAGCATAGATTCTTGGGACAAGTGCAAGGATGCCTTTATTGGAAACTACTATCCACCTGCTAAAATTATCCAACTAAGGACTAACATAATGAATTTCAAACAATTGGATAATGAACACGTTGCCCAAGCTTGGGAACGCATGAAATCTCTTGTCAAGAACTGCCCTACTCATGGTTTGACTACTTGGATGGTTATCCAAACTTTTTATGCAGGCTTGAACTTTACCTCGCGGAATTTGTTAGATTCGGCCGCGGGAGGAACCTTTATGTCAACTACACTTGGTGTTGCCACGAAGCTTCTCGATGAGATGATGACCAATTATTCCCAATGGCACACCGAACGCGCTCCAACAGGTAGGAAGGTAAACTCTGTCGAGGAGATTTCCTCCCTAAATGAAAAAGTTGACTTGATCATGTCTCTACTTTCCAAGCAATCTTCTATTGATCCTAGTGATGTTCCTTTAAATTCTTTGATTGCTCAAGATCAAGTAGATGTGAACTTTATCTCTAGAAACAATTTCAATAACAATGCTTATAGGAGTAATTTTGGTAGCAATCCTAGACCGTTCCCCTCTAATTCCTATGGGAATAACAATGCTTATCCTAGCACCAAGAACTCCACTTCTGAACTAGAGATTATGCTTAAAGATTTCATCACTACCCAAAAAACCTTCAATAAGAGTGTAGAAGAAAAACTAGCCAAACTAGATGATCTCTCTTCGAAGGTAGACAATTTAGCCCATGAGGTAGAATTGCTTAAAATTAGAACTTCCCCTCTTGAGGAGAGGAAGACCACTCCTATGAATGCTATTCAAGTGCAAATTAATGAAAACATTAGGATGTTGGCTAAACTTAAAGAGAGATGGGCTAGAGAAAAGGAGGAAGAAGATAGAATTAAGAACCTTCCTACCCACCACACTGTTGCTACTATCCAAGTTGTTGAGGATATCCAAACTCTTAGCACCCAATGCACTCCTGGTCCCATTGGACCTATTAATGGTGATGCTAGGACCATAGAAACTACCAAACAAGTGAGCCTAAAGGACACCACTACCACTTTACTTGATAGTAGTGACCTTGATTTTGATAATTGCACCCTTACCGAAGTTATTGATTTCCTTCACAAAATGTCTAGAGATCCCCGCACTAGCACGCTTAATCTTGCCTTCACAGAGCATATCACTAATGCTCTCATCAAAGCTAGGGAGGAGAAACTTAGGGTAGAAGCCTCCATACCTAGAAAGCTAGAAGATGGTTGGGATCCTATGATTAAAATTAAGTTGAATAACTTCTCTTGCTATGCTTTATGTGATGTTGGAGCTAGTACCTCCGTTATGCCCAAAAGAATATATGATATGCTTAAATTGAAACCTTTTGATTCTTGTTCTTTTGGTGTTCGTCTTGTTGATTCTTCCATAAAGAAACCTTTGGGGAGGATCGACGATGTTCTTATCATTGTCAATGACAATTATGTTCCCGTTGATTTTACTATTATGGATATTGAATGCGAACCTTCTTGTCCAATTATTTTGGGACGTCCTTTTCTTCGCACCGTGGGTGCTATCATTGACATGAAAGAGGGGAATATAAAATTCCAATTTCCTCTCAAGAAAGGGATGGAACACTTCCCTAGAAAGAAGATTAAGTTACCTTTTGAGTCCGTTATATGGGCTAGCTATTCTTTTACTCTTGATAAAACTTGATCTTTTTGCATTATGCCTAGCTTAAAGGCATAAAAGAAAGCGCTTTTGGGAGGCAGCCCACAATGAATAAATTTTTATTTTGCTTTTGTTGTGTCTTGATGTTTGTTACTATAGTAGCATCATCATTGTATCTTTAATTTTCAGCTTTGTGCCAAGTTTAGCCTCTGATTGCAAGAAAGTTCAAAAGTTGTGACGTGCTGTCCAGGAAACAGATTCTGTCCTTGGACAGAAAAATTCGTATAAAATCACCAGATCACCTTTTTGGTCTGAAATTTTTCTACAGCGTGCTCTATACAATTGGCTTTCGGGCGTCTATTCTGAGTTTTTTTATTTGAGTTGCAGAAGGGCCCCGAACAAATTATTTACTACCTGCTGGTCTGTTTTTCACAGATTCTGTCCTGTTTTGCCTTTCCTTCATTTTGCAAACCTTGAGCTTGATTTTTCTTTGCAAAAACCTTTTGGCAATCTTGAGAAACAGTAGACCTTCAAGAATATCCTTATTTCCAGCAAGGAAAAATTATTTTATTATGGGTACTAACCTCGCTAATCAGATTATGATGAGTTATGTATGAAGGGAGTTTTCAAGTGTGCGAGGGAAGATGATAAAAAGATTTAGGAGTGTCAAACGCTCAAGCTTGGGGATGCCCCCATGCACCCCCAAGAAATATTCAAGAAGACTCAAGCGTCTAAGCTTGGGGATGCCCCCGTGCATCCCCTTCTCCATCAACATTACCAGTTCGTCTTTCGTTCCACTATATTTTAATCACTTCATGTGTTATGTGCTATGCTTGGAGCGTCTTGCTTTTAGTTTCCTTTTTAGTTTTCTTTAGCTTTGCTTGCTTTTCATAACGAGTTGGAACTCAGCTTTCTTTGTGTGGGAGAGAAACACGCTCCACTTCAACCTAGAACACAACATAGGATTTTCATGTTTATCTTTGCTGTGTATGTTCTTGGTCTTTCAATAGCTACTGTCATGCATAGCTCTTAGTTTTCATGCTTTTCTTTTTAAAGAGCTTTTGTTTAGTTGGTTGCTGGAACTCTCTTGAGTTATCATGCTTATCTTGTTAAGAGAGTTGGCTTCTGTTGCACTGGTTGATATGTCTATGATAAAAACGCTATGTGCATAATGGTGCTTAGTAGTTCATGTTTTCTTATGGTTAGTCTCAAATAGCTGGGGGATTCTTAATGTGTTATTGAAGTACCAACATGATTTGTTTGCCTATGATGTGGTATGGTTTAGTGATATCTTCCTCCAAGAATTTATTTTGATTGACTTGGCATATGCTCACGCATATTTAAGACTGTAAAGAAAGTCTATCAAGCCATGATGATCTTTAATTTCTGAGTAGCGATATAACTTCCATGCCCGATTCAATGTTGCTTTGTCGCTCTGCATGATTATGACCGTCATTGCTCTCTTAGTTGGTCGCTCCCAGTCTTTTGCTAACCTTCGCCTGTACTAAGCGGACTGACTGCTTGTGCATCCAAAAACCTTTAAACCAGTTATGCCATATGAGTCCACCATACCTTCCTATACATGGTATTTACCTGCCATTCCTAACGAAGACTTTCGTGTACCATCTCGAAATTAATCAAAAAAGCATTTCTCTTTTGTGCCTCTGTTTTAGCTCATGAGGAAGTAGTAGTTAATTCATGATCTTTTTAAGATGGACAAGCTTCACCCCGGGATTGCATGTCTAATGTGCAAACCCCTAATACAAGAAGGAACTGGCATAGAGTGCGCCTGGCTCATTAAAAAAATAATACAACAAACAAACCCTCCTTCACGCTTTGTTCATGAGAAATCAGAAAACTTTGGCAGTGATAAACAAAGGAGATTAAGAGGATGTGATCGTCCTCGTGCGGGAGCCGTTCCTCGAAACTTGTCCAGCTCGAGAAGTAATTGAGTTATCTGCTAGCATTCGTTGACGAAATATGCATACCCCAAAAATAATTTTTACCTCTGTTTTTAAAAAACCAAGAGCTCTGGTACATGTTTAGTTTTTGTTTCCGACCACGGGTTTTCAACCTTGCCATCGAAAGCCATGGTTCGAGAGTCTCCACCTTCTTTAAAGCACCAACTATTGAGAGCATGATTGTCATTCTGAGTGTAATGTGCATTGTCCCAAAGTACCATTGTCTTTTGCATGATTATGATATCGTTTATTCTGAAATCATTGTATCCAGTCATCACTTAAACTTTGGAGGTGCCCCTGCATTTATGTTTTGCTTCACTAAAGGGGGCAAGCGAGGTACCACTTTGTCATATTTGCACACCATGCTCACTACAAATCTATTGAGTGTTTCAGTATCATATTTTAAACTTTCAGTTCTTTGTGATTTTCTCATGAGGCAACTTAATTACTATAGATTCATTATCTCAGTAAGCATTTGTCATGTGACTGTGAAAAGTCCTTATATGGTTAATAGCATGTCACCACAGAAATTATGCTTGTTATCATTTACCTACTCGAGGACGAGTAGGAATTAAGCTTGGGGATGTTGATACGTCCAAAACGTATCTATAATTTCTGCTTGCTCCATGCCTCTTTTGTGTGATATTGCTATGATATTTATGCACTTCCATACACTTTTGATCATATTTGGACTAACCTATTAACTCAGTGCACCCCAGTGCTAGTTTCTGTTTTCTGCTGTTTTTGTATTTCAGGTTTTCCCATTACGTAAATTGCCAAAAAAATCCCGGGAAAAATATATAAAAAATCAGCGTTCCGGAAGCTTCCTTGCGGCCAAAGTAGGGACGGAGGGGGGCCACCAGGGCTCCAGGCGACCAGAGGGGGCGGCCCCCCACCTGGCCGCGCCGCCAGGGCGCCTGGGCCCCCTGGCCTCTTCTGACGCCCCCCTTTGGCATATATTTACACCGCGTCCTGAAACCCTCGAGGATGGAACCCTTTTTTGCGATCTCATCTCTGTTCCGCCGCCGCCGCGCTTCCAAGATCGGGAGCACCAGGAGAACTCTTCCCGGCACCCTGCCAGAGGGGAGGATCACCACCGGGAGCTTCTCCACCACCATGGACGCCTCCCGGATGAGTTGTGAGTAGTCTCCCTTGGACCATGGGTCCATGACCAGTAGCTATGTGATGTTCTCCTCCCCTCTTTGTTCTTCACCGATTAGACCTCGTGAGCTGCCCTACATGATCGAGGCACATATGTAATCCTTATGCTGTTGCTATGATGAGTTTGCTGGGATCCGATGGATTATGAGATTATGTTCAGATTGTGTGTGACTAATATATTTGATTTACCTCTTTTATATTTATGTTCTTGAGTAATTCTTGCATGTTCTCCGTTGTTGTTTATTGCTTTGGCCAAGTAGTAGGTAGTAACTCCAAGAGGGAACGTTATGCTTGATTGTGGGTTCATGCTCCTCGATGACTAGCTTGAGTGACAGAAACATGAGTCTAGGGGATGTGCTGTTGCCACAAGGGGAAAAACAACGGTGCTTGTACTTGCTGGTGCAAGGATTGTTTACTTTACGCAAAGTTCTTTTAATGCAGTTGTCTGTTGCTTTGAGTTTACACTATGGGTGGGACTCGCAACTTAATACCAGCGAGATGTTCTGGATAGATATCTCAAGGTGGATGATTAGTAGTAGATGCAGATGGATTTCGGTCTACTTGCCTTGGCGTACCGCCCATGATTTTGAGCCTCTACCTTTCTTTGCACCATAGTTAGCATTGGTTTGCGCACATAATCCTGTCAATTGCCCAGCTGTAATTTGTTTACCTCGCTTAGCTGTTTTATCGTCTTTTGGGAGAGAGACATCACTAGTGAACATCATGGGACCCCGGTCCATATTACTATCACTAATCACAACCGTTATTTACTTTCCTATTCCTGCTTACTAGTTGCAGTTATACCTATCACTATTATCTCTTGCGTTTGATCCTTTGTAAACGACAAGGCCGGAGGGATTGACAACCCCTCTGTACTCGTTGGGAGCAAAGTTATTTGTATCTGTGTGCAGGTCCTGTCGATCGCTAGTTGCGCCGCTAGCAGTTGACACCTTCTTGTTGACCCTCGGAGTCTCAGGGGAATTCGATCCTTGGTATATTTGTCAAGGGAAAACTACCGCTACACTGCATCTCAAACCTTCCACTTGGGGTAACCAACGAGGGGCGAGAAGCCATCAGGGTGTAAGTGATTCCTAAGTCGTAGTCTGTGAGCAATTCAACCCAACGTCTTTGCCTGAGATTTAGATCCGGTTGGGTGAAGATGTACTTCAAACTTTGATGATCAGTGAAGATTTCACAGCGATTACCAAGG
This sequence comes from Secale cereale, assembly GCA_902687465.1. Lineage (NCBI taxonomy): Eukaryota > Viridiplantae > Streptophyta > Magnoliopsida > Poales > Poaceae > Secale > Secale cereale. The sequence goes on from LR738714.1 coordinate 341,956,319, forward strand.
AGGTAATGTCGCCATGTTTTGAGTGCATGGACTACAGCTGCAAGCTTTAGATCATGAGTAGGATAGTTATCCTCATGTGGACGCAACTGTCGAGATGCGTATGCAATCACTTGACGATCTTGCATGAGTATGCAATCTAGTCCTTGTCGCGAGGCGTCGCAGTAGATTATAAAATCCTTGGAAAAGTCTGGTGGTACCAGTACATGTGCAGATGTCAGGCATCTTTTCAGTTCCTGAAAACTGGACTCGCATTGTGGAGTCCACTCAAACTTTTTATCCTTTTTGAGGAGTTCAGTTAAAGGTTTAGCAACCTTGGAGAAATTCTCGACGAAGCGTCGGCAATAGCTCGCTAAGCCAAGAAAGCTCCTAACTTGCTTGACCGATTCAGGGGGAGTCCAATCAAGGACGGCTTGAACTCGCTCGGGATTGACAGCAATACCCTTGCCAGAGATCACATGACCTAGATAGGTTACTTCCGGCAACCAAAATTCACATTTAGCGAATTTGGCATAAAGGCGGTGCTCTCGAAGTTTCATCAATACCAGCCTTAAATGCTCGGCATGATCTTCCTTGTTCTTGGAGTAAATGAGTATATCATCGAGGTATACCACGACAAATTTATCCAAGTACTCCATGAATATAGAATTCATTAGCCGGGAAAAGGTGGCTGGGGCATTGGTTAACCCGAAGGACATGACGGTGTACTCATATTGGCCATAACGAGTAACAAAAGCCGTTTTAGGAATGTCCCCGTTCTTGATTTTGATTTGATGGTAACCCAACCTCAAGTCCATCTTAGAGAAGACTGAGGATCCAGCGAGCTGATCATAGAGGTCGTTGATCCTGGGGAGCGGATACTTGTTCTTTATGGTGACCAGATTGACAGGTCGGTAATCTACAACCATCCGCTCCGTTCCATCCTTCTTCTTGACGAAGAGGATGGGGCAAGCCCAAGGGGAGGAACTAGGACGGATGAAACCTTTTTGCAAGGACTCATCGAGTTGTTTCTTAAGCTCAGCTAATTCTAGGGGTGCCATCTTATAAGGTCTCCTAGATATTGGGACAGTTCCTGGGATAAGATCTATCACGAACTCGACATCTCTGTCAGGTGGAATTCCTGGCAGTTCTTCTGGAAAAACATCTGGAAAGTCACGGACTATCGGGATATCTTCGAGTTCTGGTAGAGGGCTGGCATTAAGAGAGTAGAGCTGACGCTCAGCCATTCGGGTCAAGACATTGACTATCTTGCCGGATGGGTGTGTAAGTTGAACGGTCCTAGTGTAGCAATCAATCTTGGCATAATGAGTTGTCATCCAATCCATACCCAAGATGATGTTTATGTCCGAGGACTTAAAAGTGATTAGAGATGCTAGGAAAACAAGTCTATCGACAAGGATTTCATTTCCATGGCTTACCCTAGAGGTTTGCCATTTTGAACCAGGAATTTGAATAACCATGGAAGTAGGCAGGTCACAAAAAGTCATGTTGTGCATTCGAGCATAGCTCTCAGATATGAACGAATGGGATGCTCCAGTATCGAAAAGAACAGATGCCGGATGGCAGTTAACGAGAAGTGTACCAAGGACGACGTTAGGATCCTCATAAGCTTCCTCAGCAGAGACATAGTTGACATGACCACGTGCAGTGGGGATTGGTTTGACATAATTCACCTTGCCGGTTGGCTTACCACGGCCAACGGGTTTTCCTGGTTGGTTCTGAGGACACTCACGCATGTGGTGCCCCGGTTCTCCACACTTGAAGCAAGTCACAGTGCCAGTGCGTGGAGCAAAGTTGGTTGGTGCTCCTCCATAAGTCTTGGCAGGTGCATACTGTTGAGTTGGGCGAGGCGCCTCATAGGATGGCCTCGGTGTGTAATTGGGTGGCAAAGCAGTGTTAGGAACCCACACACGGCGCTTGTGAGAGTCAGAGCCGGATGAGGAACCAAAGTCTCGAGGATGCTTGCGTGTGGCCTCAAAGTCGGTCTGGCCCGTCTCAGCACTGATAGCCTTGTTTACCAGCTTCTGGAGGAAGTGCACTCGTGCAGACGTAGATCTCGGTGGAGTTCAGGGCTGAGTCCCTTGCGGAACCTCGCCTGCTTCTTGGCATCGGTGGATACTTCCTCAGGTGCATAGCGTGCCAAGTTGCCAAACTCGCGACTATAGCCATCCATAGTTAACCGGCCCTGGGTGAAATTGCAGAATTCCTCCCACTTTCGATCCATGAGACCTTCCGGAATGTGATGTTCACGGAATGCCTCACTGAACTCAACCCAAGTAGTGATTTGGCCAGCAGGACGCATAGCTTCAAAGTTCTCCCACCAAAGACTGGCAGGGCCCTCAAGATGGTAGGCGGCATAGGTAACCATGTCAGCTTCGGCCACACGGGCAGAGTGTAGCTTATGGGTGATACTACGTAGCCAGTCATCCGCATCCAGAGGTTCAGTGGAGTGATGGAACTTCGGTGGGCACATCTTGATAAAGTCATTGATTGACACCACGTCATTCCTCTGGCGGAACCCAGTGTTCTGCTCTATGCGTTCCAGCAGACGGTTGGTCTCTCTCTTGTTCCGTTCTGCCTCGAGCATAACTTCCGCCAAGGAGGGTGGCTGGGGCAGATTCCCATCTCTAGCCCCACTAGCCTCACCCTGCTCCTGAGCACCAGGAGTGTTGCGAGTGTTGACCATCCTAGGAAAACAAAACAACGGTTTAGACAAAGATGGCAACATTTGACATAGGAGTGCAGAATGTAATGGATGACACGGAATGCAGAGATGTTCATCCGTACGACATGGTAATATAGAAACTGCTATATATACACCAGTGGTCATACACACCATACATAGTTTAGTACACGCCAAGGCTAAAGTACAACTGCGGTGAAAGACGATACGTCCCATTAGAGGCATTCCAAGCTCCTATACATTATTTAACTACACCTCCGGAACTCAGTACACACTAAGTCATATTCCACAAGACGCGCAGGACTGTGGGAATACAACTACTACAATACTACTACTACCACGGTCTAGCTCAGACATTCCCGTAGTAATCTTCGTAAAGATTACCACCGTAGCCTGGAAGTGGAATAGACGGATCTTGAAACTCGCGAGCACTCGAATGCTGTGGACCATAGGGACATGGATGTGGCCTCGGTCCCGATGCTGGTGGTAACCGACGCCCACGTGGAGGTTTAATACCCCCAACGTCACGCCAATCCATGCGATCAGGCAGTCGAGTCCGCACGGGGTACAAATCCCGCATGTCCAGATATCCGGCGTGCACAGCAGGTGCAAGCCGTGACAAGGTAGTCTAGTGGGCGGCTCGAGTGTTATACAGCTCCATTCGGAGGGCACAGAACTCACGGTCCCTATCCTCCAGCATCTGAACAGTAGTCTGAAGTAGTGGCTCTTCATGAGCGGCATCAGTATACAGACCAGTGTAGTAGCCTTCCTCTCCGGGAAGTGAGGCTGGCATGTAACAGAACTCAGTGTTCAGCAACAGGGCATGCCTAGCCCGGAGAATGGTCATCATCGAATAGGCGGCATCCTGCACTGCCATCTCGATGGTAACCCCGAGTCCATAAGACCAATGGATGGGGTCGTTAGCTCCGGGATATGAGGGGTATATCCGGACTGTGCAGAAATACTGACTCTGATTGAAATCTCGGTACTGTTCTTCCACGGTGTACTCAGGATACCAGCGATAACCGATCTCAGTCAGCACACGGACTAGCATGGCCGTGTGACCGGGCACATTAATGCACCGAGTCAAACAAACTACTTGGTGAGGGGTGCGGCCAGACATCTGAAACACGAAGTAATGCAAAGGCATTAGTGTTTCTGGAAGAAATCGGGCAGCATAACAACTGTAAATGCTCAAACAAAGATTTGAGACATCATACAAATGATAGCATAACCACTCAATAGTTCCATATCAAGGTTCCGGGTCCAACAATCATCATACTAAAAGGATAGAAACTGAACTGAGGCTTGAAACCAACAATCCTAAGAGTCTACGGTTTAGTAACACGTGAACCTAGTAAGGATAAGAGGCCTAGTCCTAAATCCCCGTAGAAAGAATAGACCAACTCAGATCAGAAGGGCATAAGGTAAAGGAGTAAAAAGAACCTTACGTTCCCTTCCACAATCAATTCCCCTACATATAACTAAGAATTTTTCTAGACTCAACATCGACCAGTTTGGCTTGAGAAACCTACAGGCAGTCGAGCTCTGATGTCAACGCTGTCAGGACCCCGATCCTAAGTCACACCGATCTAGCTGTAACACGTCATATCACTTTGCGGCCTCACGCGCGGTAACCCCACGGGTGCCACCTTACCTGGCCCGGGACCGTTTGCGCATTTTGGCACACGTATATGACAGTGTCGCTAGCATCCATAGGACAGAGAACCCGGGCCGACATGGCTAGTTATAAACCAGAAGTGGCACTAAATTACAGAGACAGGCATCCATGACCCAACAACGAACGTGTCGGTCATCAACGTATGAACCCAAGTCGTAGCAAGCTACATGGACTTAAAGCAACAACGCGTGACATTTCCCCCAAGGGACAGACACATGAACGAAGAAGGACACATGCCGGCCAGCCTACGTGTTCCGAGCAGTAGCAAGCTACCAAGGCTCATTGGAAACACTAGGAGGCATTTCCCTGTAAGATAGGCTACCAAAGGAAAACAACTAGGTGTCGGATCCCACACATACCAAGCATTTCAATCATACACACAATATGCTCAATATGTGCAAATACAATATTGCATCACAACAGAACTCTATGACTCAAAGTACTTTATTTAAGAGGCTCCAAGAGCCATACATAACATATCCATACAGGTAAGGGTCACATGACCCAACACTCAAGTCATACAGTCATACAAGCACAAGCGGAAGCTACATGTCTGAGTACAGATAACTTTGGAAAATAAAACAGGCTTGGTGTAGCCTGACTATCTACAAGGCCCTCCACAAGCTCCAGATCTCCGTCTGGGTGCCAAGCTACTCGTCGACGTCAACGTCTATGTAGAACCCATCAGAAGGGGCAGGGTTCTCCTCTGCAACAGTTATTAAGCAAACATGAGTACAAAGGTACTCAGCAAGTCTTACCACAGAACCTATCATGCATGCAACATTATCAACAGGGGTAGTGGAGTTCATAGCGAAAAGCCAGCTTTGACTCTTGGCTAACCTATACTACAACTCTCAACGGATTGCAAGATGTTGTTACGAACACGAGTCGTCTACTCACCACAACAATACACTACCGAGGATCCTCTTCCGTCATCCTACGGAAGGGCCATCCACGGCACTCACACTTATCTAGAGGCTTTTAGTAGTATCCATCAACTTGTCTATGAATTGTAAGAGTAACCAAGTAGTCCGTACCGCAAACAACGGCTATTCGAATAGATTGATAACCCTGCAGGGGTGTACCTCTTCACACACGCTTCCACCACTTATCGCCGTTTACTCGACATGTACTCAGCAACCTGACTAACTACACAAGTCTCTCGTCCAGGTTTATCGCCTATTTGGGTTCCAACCGTGGGGAGATCCGGCCGGGGTGTCGCTCACGGCCCCAAACGATGTGTACAGGGTTCCCGAGTCACCAAACGGGCAACCGGTACACCGTGCCACGTACCTGTCGCATCACAACCCACCCCGAGGGTCAGCGCTGTGCACGACCTCCAGTAAACTATAAACACCAGAAACTAGTTGCAACTCCTGGACAGAGATCGAGGGTAATTAATAAGCCGAGAAGGGTCCATTGGTTTCGGGCCCAATGCATCGTAGTAACTGGAACTTGAACCACACATACAGATCTCGGGTCCTATGAACGGTTCCAATGAAACAACCCACCACGTACTCCTACATGGACTTTCATCGATACCTTAACCAAACGTGTTCCACAGTTCTTTCTCTTTATCAATATGATTGTTTCACTCTGATCCATCACCCAGATGAACCAGACCAGACACAACTCTAAGCATAGCAGGCAACATAAGCAAATAGCATGGTGGATCACACATCACATGGCTCAATCAACTCCTACACATGCTAGTGGGTTTCAACTATTTACTGTGGCAATGACAGGTCATGCAAGGGAATAGGGTTCAACTACCGCAGCAAGTAGCAGTTCACACGCTGTTGCCTTAATGCAGTAAAAGAGAGCAGGAGCGAGAAGATGGGTTTGTATCGGAATGATCAATGATTGCTTGCCTGACAGAGTGGTTGTCGGGTACTGCTCTTCAGCTGGATACGTAGTAGTATCCTCGGGAGCAGGACCTAACACGGAGAATACCGGTGATACAATCATTAAACAAACAAATGCAACAATATGATGCATGCTCATGACATGGCAAGATGCATGTGTTTTGGGCTAATGCAACTATAACCAGAAGGGTTTGAGCCTATTTGAATCAAAGATTCAAATTGGCACTTTAGCTATTATTTAATTAAGTGCATTATCATGTTTTAATGTATACAGCAAGGTTAACTTGCTCAAACATGCATGAAACCAATGTCATTGGAAATATTGGATTTTTCTGATCAATTTTCATATATAAATCTTTTCCATCTGAGCTACTTTTGAATTTATATGATTTTTTGAAGTTTAGGCATTTTCTGGAATTTCCTGAATTATTTTTAAATCTAAAAATCCCAGAAAATCTTTTACTGCGTCAGCATGACATCATGCTGACGTCAGTCAGTCAACAGGGCGGCCCAGGTCAAACCTGACCAGTGGGACCCACTGGTCAGTGTCACAGTTAGCTAATTAACTAATTAGAATTAAATTAACACTTAAACTAGGTTTGACTAGCAGGCAGGGCCCACATGTCAGTGACCCAGGGGGGTCAAACCCGTGGTCAAACAGGCCCAACTCGCCGGCGTTTAGCCGCCGGCGAGGCCAAACACGGCGGTGAGGTGCGGGTTTTGTGCTCCGGCTGCCAAAATGACGGCGGAGCACACCTACGGTTAGCTGGAAGCAAATCGCATCGAATGGAGGTGGTGGCTGGCCTCGGGGTCGCCGGAGATGACGCCGGCGACGAGTCCAGTGGCTGCCGGAGTTCGGCGAAGTCGAAAACGACGGTGCGGTGCTCGTAGAGGTACGTGGAGTGGTCCTACCGCATCTACACGGAACGGCGAAGCTGATAGGCACGGTGGCCGGACCATTGGATGGCTGGAGCCTCGTCGGCGACGAGCTCCGCGGCGGCGCGTGCAGGTGAGCTACGTGCGGTGCGTTCCAGGGTAGGACAGAGCCAACGGAGAGGGGGAGGACGAAGCTGGGCTCACAGTGGTTGCAGCAGACGCCGGAGCGAGCTTTGGGGCGGTCGAAGCTAAGAGGAACGGCGAGGGGGATCTCCGCAGCCGGAGTTGGGGAAGAAGGGGTCGGGGGCGTCTCCAGAGCGGGCGAGCGCTCAGGGCTCGGCTTGCTCGATGTAGTCGAGGACGGCGGAGACGACGGACACGTCGACAGGGCACCGAGACGACGGTGGACGCGGCTACTACGATGGCGCGAGCACGGCGGCGTCGGTCATGGTGCTGGGAGGGCGAAGGAGCGGAGCTGGGGAGAGTGGAGAGTGTCAGCTGGGTCGGGGACGAGGTGGATGATCGATCTAAGCCTCCAGGGCGGCGAGGGGAGGAAGCAGGGCGGCGGGCAGCTGCGTGGCGCGCGCTGCGGCCGCCGTCGAGCACCTGCCTGCCTGTCTGGCCGAGCCAAGCAGCTCGCTAGAGCGGCAGCTGGGCTGGGCCGGCAGGCGGGCCGGTTGGGCGTCAGGTACCCTTTCTCTCTCTCCCTTTTTCCTATTTCTTTTCTGTTTCATTTCTTTTGCAAGTTTGTTTAAATAATAAAAATGCCAGAACATTTTTATAACTCATAAAACTAGTCATGCCCACTGTATATATTATGAACAGTATGTAACATTATAGATTATGATTATTTGGGCACATAATATATTTTGTAGCATTTAAATGCCCAAATGCAAATACCATATGATTTAATCCAGAGACCTTAGATGCCCTAGAAAGTTGTGCACCATTTTTGGCAGAGGTTTAAGACGAAGTCAGAAATGATGAACATTTTTGAAGGGCATTTTGTGTACATTGGAAAAGATTTTATCAAACCCTAGTTGCTAGAAGAGGGGTGCTGGGGTTTCTGTCATTCCCATTTCAAGTTTCTTTGATAAGTAAACATGATGCACACTCTAGCTAGTCCTAATGCAAGTGCTAACTAGGGATGTGACAACCATATGATGGTATTTGCTTGTAGTAGCTCAATGATCCATATTTGAATTGAATGGACAGTCTAAGTTTTGAGTTGGAGACATTGATTTTCATAACTTTTACTTTTTTTGCGTGCAAAACAAACAAATTCTCGGCCATGATATCATAGTCGGCCGTACAAGAGCAGAATATAATTTCAGGCGCCAAAAGCATTCAAACTTTCCGCTCACATCGAAATATACCGCGCCCGAAAGTTTAGCCCTGTGATATTCATGTTTTACCCCTGCCACTTGAACGGAAAAGGGCTGCTTTGGTAACTCCATTGTTTTCCCCTCTTGGCCCTCAACATTCTTCCCCAGAGACCCTCCCCTTCCCCTCCCGGACTCCCCCCAACCACGGCAAGCTGCCGAATCTAGTCCTCCGCCGCAGCGGTGGACCTCACACCCCGACGGATCTACCTTCCGCACCTTGGAACCCCCAACTCCCAACTCACCACTTCACCGGAGCCGCTTCATGAAAAGTGCAGTATTTCGACTAGGGGGGGGGTGAATAGGAGACTTTTATGAAATGCTTCAAAACAAGGTAGTTTTGAAGACAAAAGATAAACTCAATCCTATTAGTATGAAGCGGAAATTAGACTACACTAGACTAGCCATAGTCATGTATTCAATGAAGTGAAAGCATGAAGACTAATAGGAGCTAGGCAGTAGGGATCCTGATGGAAGAAGGAATGAAGCCAATCACAACAGGTAGATACTCAGTGAAGTCAATCAGATAGGGCAAGAAGGCAATGACTTCACAACATAAAACGATAAGTAAAGGGAAGGAAAAGATAGAACCAGTAGCTCGGGGAGGACAGTGATTTGTTAGACCAGTTCCAGTTGCTATGACAACTGTACGTCTAGTTAGGGAGGCTGAGATTTAACTCAGAAGACCGCGTCTTCACCTTGTTCCCCTTGAGCCTAGGACACCTAATCCTCGCCCAATCACTCTGGTATGTCTTCAACGTAGACCTCCAAACCTTCACATACTTCGTTCACCGGCGATCCACAATGACTCTTGGATGCTCAGAACGCGATGCCTAACCGGCTGGAGGAAACACAGTCCTCAAGTGTAATAAGTCTTCATGTCACACAGACAGAAAGACTTCAGTGATGCCTAACACTCTTTGGCTCTGGGTGTTTTGTCTTTGTCCTCGCAAGGATTTCTCTCTCAAACGCTTCGGAGGTGGGTTGCTCTCAAATGACAAAAGCTGTGTAATAACTCTGAGCAGCCACCAATTTATGGTGTAGGGGGTTGGCTATTTATAGCCACAGGGCAACCCGACCTGATTTGTCCGAAGTGACCCTGGGTCACTAAGGAACTGACACGTGTTCCAACGGTTAGATTTCAAACACTCACACGGCAACATTACTTGGGCTACAAGTAAGGCTGACTCATCCAACTCTGGATAAGATTTGTTCTCATATTCTTCGCTCGGAGACATAGAATTTGGTTGAGCATCACTTCAGTCACTCTAACTTAGATCACTTGGACCCCACTTAATCAGTACGGTGGTTCCTATGACTCAACAAACAAGAAAAGGAAACAACGAAACATCTAGTCTTCGTTCTCCATAGTCTTGACACAATGTCTTCTCTTGTCATAGTCTTCAATATGATTATCTTCATATACCACCACTGATGTCAATGTCTTCATACATTTTTAGGGGTCATCTCCGGTAGGTAAACCTAATCAATGAGGGACTACTACCTGTGTTATCCTGCAATTCTCACAAACACATTAGTCCCTCAACCAGGTTTGTCGTCAATACTCCAAAACCAACTAGGGGTGGCACTAGATGCACTTACAAGCTCCCCCTTTTTGGTGATTGACGACAAACTGGTTGAAGTTTTCAACGGGGATAAAGATATGTGAAAATGTAAAGGATAAAGGTATTGTCTTCGTAAGTAGCAAAAGGCTCCCCCTGAAGATGTGCATATAGTTGATTTGCCTTTGAATGCAAATGCACATGGCAGGTTGTACTTGTGGAGATCCTCTTCAACTTATGAAGACAATTCATCATGCACAATTGATTTGTCGAAGATAATGACATGCATAATGAAAAATGGACGTCTGCAATAATGACTAAGTGCGGAATATAAGGTTGCAGATGTGGAATTTATCATGGCATTACAGAGTAGCATAAAAACGTAGCAGACGACCATCAGTTTAAGTGTTACAACTCAAAGAACCAAATGTAGCAAAAACGAGAGTTGTAAAGACTAGGAAAAATATAAAGCACCCGCCCATATGGACCCGCTTGAAGACTATCAACTCATATGCTTCTCCCCCTTTTGTCAGTAAGGACCAAAAAGGTTTGAAGACATAGAGCCTCTACTCGTTCCCAGTTGGAGCAGGAGAGGATGCAGGGTCGACGTTTGTGTTTGGCGGTGCAGAAGTAGTTGGTGCAGTGTCGATGCGCGCTGAAGGAGGAGGAGGTGAGGCAGCATCATCTTGATCATCGATCACCCTGGCTTCAATTGTTGCAGCAGAGGAGGAGTATTCAGAATCTTCAAGAGATGGAGTTCGACGCATAACAACATTCCTTGGAGGAGTGTGGTCAAACTTGAATCTCTCTGTGAAGCCATCATCGTGAAGATCCGCTTCAGCACTCTGCAAGGTCAAACTCTTCCAAGACCTCCGACAGGTTTTATGAGCAACAAAGGCATTCTTGGTGGCAAGATTGCGAATGCGATTGACATCCACCAAGAGGCTTTGCATCTGACGCTTTAGCCAGTAGTGATGCTTATCCTATTTCTGATGGAGGTCAACCAGAAGCTCTCGGTTATTGAGAACACGAGATCGCTTATGAGGCCTTTGGGCAATTGTGCTCTCAGTAGCTTCGGTTTCAGCGTGTCGAGGTAGACGAGTACGGCTAGCTAGAGGATAAATGCGTGAGACTGCTGGAACTCCTTCATTCTGCTGAGTGAAGCTCTGGTGATCCGCGTTGTGAAGACTAACAGGCTCTTTGGCATGCTCTTGGTATATAGCTTCAGCTGACATATCAACCTCAGGCAAGAAGATATGATGATTGCGAGCAGAGGGCTGATAGGTGATAGCTGAATGCAGCTTGATGAGGCGCATAATCCATGGGGCATAGAATTTCAGACCAGACAGATCAGATCCAGACATAGCCAATTGCCTAATGAAGAAATCTTGAGCATTGAAGCTAATTCCATTGAAGATATAGAAGACCAAAGTCTTCATGGTGCCTTCAAGCTTGGCTGATGAAGAATGTCCTTTGATGGGCCATAGAGTACGCCTGATGATATGATAGATGGTGCGTGGCAGGTAATCTAGGTCTTCAACAAAGAATTCCTTAGGATATCCAGCATCACTTAGCAGAGGCTTCATCATGCTTAGCACTTGGCTCATGTTGGGCTTGCGCTTCTGAAAGATACTCTCAAGGCTTCATTGTGCAATTTACAGCCAGGTTCATACAGATCTCCTGGAGTGGGCAGGCCAGTAAGCTCAATGAGATCAAAGGCTTTGGCTTCATGATGGACATTGTCTGTCATCCACTCAAGGACCCATGTCTTCGGATCCCTTCTGTAGCCTCGAATGTGGAGGGTTGCATAGAATTGCAGAAGCAGCTCTTCATTCCAATGCTCCTTGTCAGTTACAAAATTTAGCAAGCCAGCATCACGGAAACAATCAAGAGCTTCCTCCAGACAGGGCAGACCAGCAATAGCTTCAGTATCAAGACACATATGAGGGAAAATGCGCCCTTGATCATAGAGTACTCTTGAGTAATAACTGCGCTGCTGATGGCTCCAGAACCTATCTGATGATATTCTTGGCTTGGAATATGGGTTCTTGCCGCTGTCAAAGAACGTGTTGTGTGCAGTGAAGCTATTTTCATTGAATGATCCTTGAGATGTTGCAATACCTGGAAACCTTGGCAGTCTTGGCTTAGGCTTCTGAACTTGAGGCCTGTGCTCAACATGATGATCAAACTAAGAACCAGCAGCATGCGGTCCAGTAGAAGGTGGTGGTGTCAGAATGGGCCACCGGACAGTAATGAGCTGATCATCTTGGTTGTATGCTTGCCCAATTGTATGGGGCCTTGGAGGCGGAACATGAGCAGAGGCAGTGGCTTCAGGCTGCAGATTTGCTTCAGGTGCAGCACTGGCTTCAGGCGCCATCACTTCAGGCACCATTATGTCTTCAAGTGCCACATTAGCTTCAGCCATGACCACGTCATTGGCTTCAGTGTTGGTGGTGGCAGCCTCAGAATTTGTAACCTCCACTTCAATAGCTGGAGGGTCGGACACGTTCTCCTCGAGAACAGGGGGTGTGGCAGTACGTTCATCTTCTGCTTGGGGTTGTTCTTCTCATTGGGGTGGTTCTTCTTCGGCTGATGCAGCCAGAATATCTTCAGCCGCTTTGGCTTCAGATTCTGAGGGGTTCACAGTAGGAGCAGCGTCAGGTGCAGAGGGTTGCTCTACTCCTTCTAGAACACTTGGGGCGACGACTTGAGGCCTTGGTCCTTTGCGAATCCTGCGAAAAGCTGGCGACGCCTGAGGGGATGGAGGTTGTTGGGCCTCAAAGTCTTCATCTTCAAGCACCGAACTGGTGTCTTGGGTTGGCTGAGGTGTGACTGGTGTATCATGTGGGTGATCAGCCCACGAGTCATCATGTGCAATTGCCGTCAATGGACGACCAATGCTGATGCGTTCGCTATTCGTAAGAACAGGCGAAGATTCAACGTTGTACTCGATCTGAGGAAGGACTTCATCATCTTCAACATTGTCATGAGGACCAATGTCTTCAGCTGCGGTGGGGTCAGCAGCTGGAATGTCTTCAGCCTCTGTGGGAGCAGGCTCATGGACTGTCAGGCGATGTTCTCTGTGGGCAGATGCAGGGCGAGCAACTGATATGGGCTTGACAAAGATAGGCTCTTTGGAAGCAGCCTTATTCTTCTTTGTCTTGCGCTTCTTGGTGTGTGGAGCTTCATTAGTAGTCTGCTTGCGCTTGCGAGCTTCTTCTTCAGCCACCTTTGTCTTCTTGAGCTCCAAAGCAGTTGGGGTGGCCTTAGGCTTCGTGCCAGTCATGCTGGCAGGGAAGACTATGCGAGGCATTTCCTGCCTTGATTCTTCAACTTCGGTCACAGGTTGCTTCTTCTTTTTCTTGGCAGCCATCCTTGGGTCAATGCCAGGAAGCCCAAGGGCCTTGCGCTTTTCAGCTTCATTGAAAGCTTGAACACATTTGGCAGCCAAGTTCTTGATCCGCTCACGAGAACCTTTAGCTTCATCACGCCTCTGGCGAAAGGCTTCCTTGAACTCATGCATCATAACTTTGAAGTTCTGAATCTCTTGTACGCTGAGCTTGTCCATATGCTTCTTGAACTGAGCCTTTTTCATAATCGATCTTTTGCTTCAGTTCTACTATTCTCTGAGCCAGAGCTAGTTCCAAAGCAATGGCGCCATGAAAGGAGACGCTGAGGCCAACTGGAAGTTGAAGATCGTCAAAGCTGAGGTTGGGGGTGTCAAACCATTCATCAATGAAATTATTGAGCACTTCCACGTCAAAGAGCGGCAAATCATTGAAGATTTCAGCATCTTGCTTGCTCTTGATCAGTTGCTCCAGAGCATTGTCACCAAGATCCTCATCGCTCGAGAGATCAAGGGCTTCATTGGCAGTCTTCAGAACAGCGTCAGGAGTGAGAGCTGGACTGGGGTTGCGTGATGGCTTCTTCCTCAGCTGTCTGCTCTTGGAGATGCGAGAGTGTTCCTCAGATTGCACACTTGGTGCTGGTGGAGCAGTGGCCAAAGGCTTCACTCTAGAAGCAATTGGTGGAGTGGTCCTCGAAGCATTGGATTTCTTCTTCTTGGGCTTCGGGGTTGCAGGCGCTACTTCAAAATCAGCATCAGCTGCAGGTTGATCCACATCCGCCCCTTGAACCCTGATGTGACTGATGAGGCCTTCTAAGTTGTAGAAGGGCCCGACCAGGTTTGGTTCAGCTTCGCGAGTGCCATCAGCGCGGGGCGCAGAGGGGCCAGGATTGAAGTCCAATCCCCAATTCTTCTTGTTCTCTTTGGTTGAGTTCTTGGCATATTGAAGATTTCGCTTGAACAAATTGTCGTCGCGACACCAGAGTAGAGAACTAGGATCAGCATCAGTAGGTTGAGGCCCTCTGACCATGCAAGGGTAGAAGCCTTGAGCAATGGCTTCAGCACGAGTCTTGGGGGGAAGATTTTTATAGGTGATATCTCCCCATGGATGCTTGATGGCTTTTTTTTCAGCATACTCTTCGGTCACGAACCTGTACTTGAACCACTGTTCAGCCCAATATCTTCGAATCCATTGGATTCGTGTCTTCCTCTGATTATAATCCTCCTCTGGATCAGTCCTGTACATCTCAATGAGATCAGGAGGCAAATCTATGGAGAGGTTGCCACGGCGCTGTCTGCCACCCTTTCTAACTGTCTTGTCAGTTGCCATTGGCTTCAATCTGAAGGGCTTCAAACTGAATGGCTTCAAAACTGGCAAATGCTTCGGTCTGCTAGTCAGACAGGAACTGTCTTCAGGGGAGTGAATGTGACGCTACAAGAATTCACACGATGAACTGCTTAGACGGAGAGGAGTTGGATGCCCAGCAGTTCGATCTTCCGTGCCCTAACTTGGCGACGGAGGACAGCTACGGCGACGGCGGAGTAGATGACGTCCGCGGCCGGCGTGAGGACGACATCGACAAAGTTGCGGCAGCAAAGCGCTTCGTTGCCGGCATCGTCGAAAGCTAGCGGAGGCGCTAGGGTTGTTCGAGGTGGAGAGGTGGTGGAAGAAACTTTTGACCATGATGGGACGTGCATTTATAGGCATGGGAGACGGCACAGCGTAATTACTCAGGTGCCCCTGACAGTTCACGTACGAGTGACACGTGGCGGTCATGTAATGCATTGGGAGTTGTCCCACGATCCCACGTACACCACACTGTCGGAGTAGTCGTTCCGGCTTCTTCGGGTTTCAGGCATAACGAATGGAGCATTAAAATCAGATTTAAAGTTTGTCTCTGTATCTTCTGCTGACAAGGACGCAGAGAAGATATTCGACTGCTTCAACAGAATGCATATGATTTGGACAGACAGAGTGAGATGAGAAAGCATAGAGGTTAGGGTCCGATCACATTCACTTAGTCCAAAAGATTCAAATATGAAGACATAGCTATAAGTGAATGCTGTTGAGGACAGAACACAACTCTCTCTCTCTCTCTCTCTCTCTCTCTCTCTCTCTCTCTATATATATATATATATATATATATATATATATATATATATATATATATATATATATATATATATATATATATATATATCCTATGTGAAGACAAACCAAGTGCGAAGACTTTGCAAATGTAACGCCACGAGAAAAGCTTCAAACAAGAGTTTGGTGGTGGCGTTACCCACCGTATAGGAAGTATTAGACCCAGACACGGTGCACAATTATCGTGGCGCTCCGAAGTCAGATTCCATGTTATTGTATTTACACTTAGAATGTAAGTCTTCATTGGTTGAAGATATACTTTACTTCGTGTGTTGCACATCTAAGTCATCAATATGCATAAGTGTTAGGATGTGTGCCTGATTACAAGACATTTGAGGATTCTAAGATATTTAGCTCACACCGCAACTTGCAAAACCTTTTCTCATCCAAGGGCTTTGTGAAGATATCTGCCAGTGTATGATATCAATATCTTCCTTCATGACATGATCTCTGAGAAAGTGATGACGAATTTCAATGTGCTTTGTCTTCGAGTGCTGAACTGGGTTGTTGGCAATCTTGATAGCGCTTTCATTATCACAGTAGAGTGGCACATGCTTCAGATGGACGCCATAGTCCTTGAGCATTTTCTTCATCCAGAGAAGTTGAGCGCAGCAAGATCCAGCAACAATGTATTCAGATTCAGCAGTGGAGAGTGATACACAGTTCTGCTTCTTTGAAGACCAACAGACAAGAGATCGTCCTAGAAAGTGACATGTGCCTGGTGTAGACTTGCGATCAACTTTGTCACCAGCATAATCAGCATCTGAGAATCCAACTAGATCAAATTCTGAGCCCTTTGGATACCATATTCCTAGTTTTGGGGTTTAAGCCAAATATCGAAGTATTCGCTTCACAGCTAAGTGATGCGACTCCTTTGGTGCCGCTTGATATTGAGCACACATGCAAACACTAAGCATAATATCTGGCCTAGATGCACATAAATAAAGCAAAGAACCAATCATGGAGCGGTATACCTTTTGATCAAACTCATTACCATTGGCGTCGGGACCCAGATGGTGTTTAGCAGGCATTGGCATCGAGTACCCTTTGCAGTTTTGCATTCCAAACTTTTTCAGGCAGTCTTTAAGGTACTTCTCTTGAGATATGAAGATGTCGTTGCTTTGCTGACGAATTTGAAGACCAAGGAAGAACTTCAGCTCACCCATCATGGACATCTGATATTGCTCTTGCATCATGTGACCAAACTCATCACTGTATTTTTTGTTAGTGCAGCCGAAGATAATGTCGTCCACATAGATTTGGCAGACAAATAGTTCATCATCATATGTCTTCGTGAAGAGTGTGGGATCTAGGGATCCAGGTTTGAAGCCTTTACTCTTCAGGAAGTCTTTGAGTGTGTCATACCAAGCACGAGGCACTTGTTTGAGGCCATACAGTGCCTTGTTGAGTTTGTATACCATATCAGGACATTTTGGATCTTCAAAACCAGGTGGTTGTGCAACATACACCTCTTCTTCAATCCTTCCATTGAGAAAGGCACTTTTTACATCCATTTGATACAGAAGTATGTTCTGATGATTTGCATAGGCTAACAGTATACGAATAGCTTCAAGTCTAGCCACAGGAGCAAATGTTTCATCGAAGTCAATCCCTTCGACTTGAGTGTATCCTTGAGCAACGAGACGAGCTTTGTTTCTGACCACTTGACCATGCTCATCTTGCTTGTTGCGATAGATCCATTTTGTGCCTATTATGTTGTGCTTGCGAGGGTCAGGACGCTTGACAAGTTACCACACATTGTTCAGCTCAAACTGTTGAAGCTCTTCTTGCATTGCTTGAATCCATTCGGGTTCCATAAAAGCTTGAGCCACTTTCTTGGGTTCAGATATTGAGACAAAAGCAAAGTGCCCACAGAAATTTTCAAGCTGTGTTGCTCTTGAGCAAGTAAGTGGACCAGAAGCATTTATGCTATCAATTATCTTTTCAACTTGTACTTCATTTGCAACACGAGGATGAGCTGGACGAAGATTTTGCTCTTGCTGTACATTGTCATCGTCAGGAGTGTTGTCTTCAGGCTAAGCATTGTCGTCAGGTTGATTTGGAGCAGAGATGATGAGTTCCTCGTCAGGTTGTGCTTCAGAAGGCATGATCTCACCGGTTCCCATTAGCTTGATAGATTCATTTGGTGAAGCCTCATCTAGCACAGTTGGTAGGGACTCTCTTTGTGAACCATTTGTCTCATCAAACCGCACATCCACAATTTCAACAGTTTTATAGAGAGAGATGTTAAAGACTCTGTAGGAGTGTGAATCCTTTCCATATCCGAGCATGAAGCCTTCATGTGCTTTTGGTGCAAATTTTCACTTGTGTTGAGGATCCTTGATCCAGCACTTAGCTCCAAATACTCCGGAGTAACTTACGTTAGGCTTCTTTCCAGTGAGGAGTTCATAGGATGTTTTCTTCAGAAGCTTGTGAAGACAAACACGGTTGATGATATGGCATGGAGTATCAATAGCTTCGGGCCAGAACCTTCTTGGTGTCTTATATTCATCGAGCATCGTTCAAGCCATCTCAATTAGAGTTCTGTTCTTGCGCTCAACGATCCCATTTTGCTGAGGTGTATACGGGGCTGAGAATTCATGAGTGATTCCCATTGTATCCAGATAAAGATCAAAGCCAGTGTTCTTGAACTCAGTGCCATTGTCACTTCTGATATTCTTGATCTTGATGCCATAGTTGTTCATGGCATGGTTGGCGAAGCGTCCGAAGACATCTTGCACTTCAGTCTTGTAGAGTATTATGTGCACCCATGTGTATCTTGAATAATCATCAACAATGACGAAGCCATAGAGACATGCTGTGGTAGAGAATGTGGCGTAGTGAGTAGGGCCAAATAAGTCCATGTGAAGCAGCTCGAAGGGTTTGGATGTCGTCATGATTGTCTTCGAGGGATGCTTGGCTCTAGTCATCTTTCCAGCTTCACAGGCACCACAAAGATGATCTTTCTTGAACTTGACTTCCTCGATGCCTATGACATGCTTCTTCTTTGCGAGAGTGTGCAAGTTCCTCATGCCAGCATGTCCTAGCCTCCAATGCCAGAGCCAGCACTCTGAAGCTTTTGCTAGAAGACATACGGCCATCTGTGGTCCAGCTGAGAAATCTACCATATACAGATCACCTTTTTCTGTATCCTTCAAATACTAAAGACTTGTCAGATTCCATTAGTACAAGGCAATGAAATTCACCAAAGATCACAATCATGTTTAAGTCACAAAGCATTGAGACAGACATTAAGTTGAAGCCAAGAGATTCAACAAGCATGACTTTATCCATGTGCTGATCTCTTGAGATTGCAACTCTACCTAGACCCAACACTTTGCTTTTACCAGTATCAGCAAATGTGATGTGACTCTTGTTAGATGGACGTAAGGTTGAGTCCATGAGAAGATTTCGATCACCAATCATATGATTTGTGCATCCGCTATCCATAATCCATTCTGAAGACTTTGGTGTCACTCCCTACAATGCAGTTAGGAGGATAGGCTTCACCAAAAGCCATTATGAAGCATAAACATTTGACGTATAAGTGGACTATGAAAGCTTAGACGAATGTTAGGACTGATAAGATGTTTAGCAAGTGATTCATGAATAGTATGAGCAGTAAGTCATTTGGGCATTTGATCTTGTGCCCTACAAGTGTTTTAGGTCCTAAGCAATAGCATCAGACGCCTTTGATTTTCGGATGGAGACCTTTCCCTGTAAGAGAAAGTTAGTTCTTCTTAACCACCCACATCTTCAGGGGTGGCTTAGAAGCAATGAGTCTAAGAGCAGCATCTGAGAATTTTGGCTTTGGAGCCCTAGCGAATAATCTTGCAGGAGGAGAATAATACTCATAAGAATAGGCAGAAAAATCTTTGTTTTATGAATATAGCGGTTTGAAGAAACACGCTCATATTCATGGGTCTGAGTATGGTTTCCCTGCAAAACATCCGTGTTAGGGTGACTCAGGTGAGTCCTTTGTCTGTATGAAGCCTTTGGTCTGGGGTTTGTCTTTTTCCCAGGAGGTGTCATGATAACGTTTGCTGGAAGTTTCTCAAGACAACCTTTGGGTACCCAGATCTTCTTCATAGGGGGGCCGTTCCTGCAGTTAGTACCAATATACCTGGCAAACACTTCACCATTTTGATTCTTAAACAGTTTATAGTTTGCATCAGAGGATTCATCAATGATAACAGGATTAGCACAAGTGAACCCAGATAGGGTAGATGGATCCAATGAAGGTTCCTTTGCAGCAACCCATGTGGTTTTGGGATATTGCTCAAGCTTCCAGTATGAACCATCAACATTCATTTTCCTGTCAAACCCAACACCTTCTATCCTAGGGTTTCGGTTCAGTATCTGCTTTTTGAGGACATCACATAGAGTTTGATGCCCTTTGAGGCTTTTGTACATCCCTGTTTCAAGCAAAGTCTTCAACCTAGCATTTTCATCAGCAATTGTAGTGGTATCCTTAGTAGAGGGGTTAGTTACCACATCAGTAGTTGAAGATATTGCAACAGTGGCAGCAGTAGAACATTCGGCAACATATGTAGAATTATCACGCTCAATGCATTTTAGACATGGTGGTTCAAACTCTTCGTGAGTGGCACTGATTTGTTGAGCAAGTAATGAATCACGCTCCTTCTGAAGATCTTCATAACATACTCTTAGCTTTTCATGATCAGATAAGAGAGTGTTATGATGTAGCGACCAGACCTCAAACAGTCCAATCTCTATGCACCAGTGTCATCCCTGGATCAGTAATGCTGACATGCACAGTACTTGAAGGATTTATAACAGAGTAGCAATCACACACTTATTACATCGATAGTTCCAACGATGAACTTATTACAATAAAAATGGCTTAAGGCCATCTAACACGATAACAGCGGAAGGCTTGGAAGATAAGTGAGTCCATCAACTCCAACGGCATCACTGAGTATAGAACCACGACCTAATAGTCACCTTACTCGTCGGCTGAAAAGTCTGCAACATGAACGTTGCAGCCCGAAAATGGGTCAGCACATGGAATATGCTGGCAAAGTAACAAATAGATAGTAACAAAAGTAAAACTATACTACATGCAATATGGCTGGTGGATAGCTCTATGGTTACAGTTTTTGCGTAAAGCCAATATTTCCCTACTACAATGGAATATTTTAATTAACTATCATGGTAGTTGAAACATCGTTGAGAAGATAAACATCCTCTCAACCCCAAATAATCATCATCATTAACCCAGCAATATTAATTAAAGTAACATGATGAGATTCACATGATAATCCAAGTACTAGATACTCAAGACGTCCGTAACCGGGGACATGGCTAATCATGATCAGTTTGTACACTCTGCAGAGGTTTGTGCACTTTTCCCCACAAGACTCGATCGCCTCCGTTGGAATTCTCGCACTACATGTTGTTTGAGAAACGGATGACCGAGATACAGTCTTTGAGAAGCACTAGCACCTTACGTCCGGGTGGACCGTACCAACCTACATCCCCTACATCTGCTAGTCCACCACTGTAAGAGTTCGCACAACTTAGTCAACTATGCTAGAGCCCATAATAGCTTGTGGCTGCACACGGAAGTTTCTCGTATGAATAATCTCATGATCCCTTTGAGCCTCGGTGGCGGTCCATAAAGAAAATAGGCAATCGCTGGAATACCCAGGTGCCTCAATCCACCCAGATGTGTATTTAAGTTGCCACCTTAAGTTGAACCATTAATTAACAATCTCACATCTGTCATGGATACACTCACCCAATCCACGTCTACGAGCATAGCATAACCTAACAGCAACGTAGAAGTAACTCCCAAGGGAAAATAATGCAGGTAATAGGTACTACCTCAATCTACTTCCCAGTCCCACATGTTATTAGATCCTACTCATGCAAAGTGTGAGGGTTTGACTAATGCAATGAAAACTGGGTATTGGAAAGTATGATCAAAGTGTTACTTGCCTTGCTGATGATCCGCAAAACCTAGAGATTCAAAGTAGCAAGCGGCACACTTCGGGTACTCTATCGCAAACAAACAAGCACACAATAAGTACTTAACTAATGCACGGGTAAAACTCAAATAAGAGGTCTAACAAGAAAGTTCAACTTAAGAACTCCGGTTGCAAAAGAAACAAATCAAACGAAACAACGAAAGACAAACGGCGAAAGAGAAACAACTACCGTTCCAATATGAACCTAAGTACAAATTTAACAGAGGCAAACGCTTGGGTGACTAGGTTAAACGCAAAGAGAATTTCGAGACAAAACTCCAGGCGCTTGAGTCGCCTGATTCCGATAAACGAGCGAAAAGATAAACTAGAACGAAGATCGAATCAGAAATCGCGATCAGAAAATAACTACGAAAAAGAAAACTAAAAACAGCTTAACGAACGAACGTTCGTCAGCTGTGACTAAACGATGAACTCGTTCGTTAAAACGAACGAACGGGTGAACGCTCACTAATTAACTAAACCGGAAAAAACGATCTATCTAAAAAAATGACTAGGGTTCTAAAAAAAAGACCGGTGGTTTTCTACCGAAAATCGGCGGCGGCAGCTACCTCGTCGTTCGGCCGGCGGGCTGGCGTCGGTGGCGGGCGGCGGTGGTGTGCAGCGGCGGCGGCGATGGTGTGCAGGGGCGGCGGCGGTGGTGTGCAGCGGCGGCGGCGGTGGCTGGCTCGCGGCGGCGGCGGCTTATGCGGCGGCGGCGGCTGGCTTGCGGCGGAGGCGGCGGCGGAGTCCGACCCTGGCACGGCGGCGCGCGGGCGGGGAAGGCGGTCGCGGCGACTTGGGCCTGGCTCGGCTGGGCTGCGGCCTAGTCGGGTTCGGGTCCCCCTATTTTTTTTCTAATTGACGCCGGCATTACGAAAAAGAAATCCTAGAAAATAAAATAAAAATCTAAAATTGCAAAAACAAATTTTCACCGTCTAAATAGAATATTTAGAGCAAGATGAACATTTTCTTGGCACTAAAATGCAATTTTTTTTGAAAACATGCAATTTTTCCTAATTCAAATAAAACTCTAAAGAAAACTCATTTGTTTTTTTATTAAATCCTCAGTATTTCTTTATTTTTGGGAGAGTCATTTTACTCCCTCTCTCATATTTTCATAATAGAAATACTTGAAGATAAAATAAATAAAATCAATTGATCCTATTTTCAAAATTTGAGAAACCTCAAATATGAAAATAACGAAATCCCCAACTCTCTCCGAGGGTCCTTGAGTTGCGTAGGATTTTCTTGGATCCACCAAAAACAAGAAAATATGATATGCATGATGATCTAATGTATAATATTCCAATTTGGAAATTTGGGATGTTACAAACCTACCCCCCTTAAGATGAATCTCACCCTCGAGATTCGGGTTGGCTAGAAAATAGGTGAGGGTGGTCCTTCCGCAGGTCTTCCTCTCGTTCCCAGGTGGCTTCATCCTCGGTGTGGTGACTCCACTGAACTTTGCAAAGTTTGATAACCTTGTTGCGGGTGACTCGGCTGGCATACTCAAGTATCCTGACTGGTCTCTCTTCATAGGTCAAGTCACTGTCCAGCTGAATAGTTTCCAATGGCACATATCACTCAGCGGTATATCAGCCATCTCAGCGTGGCATTTCTTCAACTAGGAAACATGGAATACATCATGAACTCTTGACAATCCTTTGGGCAGTTCCAACTTGTAGGCTACTTCTCCCATACGTTCCATAATCTTGTATGGTCCTACAAAACGTGGCGCTAGCTTTCCCTTAAATCCAAAGCGCTTAACTCCTCGAAGTGGAGATACTCGAAGATAAACTCGGTCTCCGACTTCGTAAACGATCTCCTTGCGTTTTGAATCTGCCTAGCTCTTTTGCCTGTACTGGGCTATCTTCAGCCTATCGCAAATCAAATTTACCTTTTGTTCCGATTCCTTGATCAAATCTGGCCCAAACAACTGGCGGTCTCCAACTTCGTCCCAAGACAATGGAGTTCTACACCTCCTTCTGTATAACGCTTCGAAAGGGGCCATCTTCAAACTAGATTGATAACTGTTGTTGTAAGAGAACTCGGCACAAGGCAAATTGTCGTCCCAACTAGATCCATAATCTAGTGCACAAGCTCTCAGCATATCCTCCAAAATCTGATTGACTCTCTCAGTCTTTCCATCTGTCTGCGGGTGAAAAGCTGTGCTAAACTCTAGCCTGGTACCCAAAGTTTCGTGTAACTGATTCGAGAACTTTGAGGTAAATTGGGTTCCTCTGTCTGATACGATGCTCCTTGGAACTCCATGCAGACATACGATTCTGGTCATGTATATCTTTGCCAACTTTGCACTGGTATAAGTAGTCTTTACTGGGATGAAATGAGCTACTTTCGTCAAGCGATCGACTACAAGCCAAATCGAGTCATAGCCAGAACGAGTTCTGGGTAATCCCGTAATAAAATCCATGCCTAGCTTATCCCACTTCCATTTGGGTATTGGCAATGGTTGTAACAATCCTGCCGGCTTCTGATGTTCTGCCTTCACTCTCTGACATACATCACAAAGGGCTACATACTCCGCAATATCCTTCTTCATTCCGGTCCACCAAAAAGTATCCTTCAAATCCAAATACATATTGGTATTTCCTGGGTGAATCGAGTATGGTGAATCATGGGCCTCCTGTAGAATCAACTTTCTGATCCCTGGGTCGTTAGGCACATAAACGCGGTCCTCAAACCATAGGGTGTCGTGCTCATCCTCACAAAATCCTTTAGCCTTTCCTTTGCCCATCCTCTCCTTTATAGAGGCAACCTCCGCGTCAGTTTTCTGAGCTTCTCTGATTTTATCCATTAGAGTAGACTGGATCTCCAGTGTTGCTACATAGCCTCTCGGAACTATCTTCAAACCTAGTTCTCGTAAGTCCTCGGCTAACTCCCTTGGTAAATCGTCCGTCATTAGGGTATTGACATGGCTCTTACGGCTTAGTGCATCGGCTACTACGTTCGCCTTTCCGGGATGATAATGCAATCTCATGTCATAATCCTTAATGAGTTCCAGCCATCTCCTTTGCCTGAGATTCAGCTCCTTCTGAGTGAATATATACTTCAAACTCTTTTGATCCGTATATACTTCACAATGGTTTCCGATGAGAAAATGTCTCCAAGTCTTCAATGCATGAACTACGGCTGCTAATTCCAAATCATGAGTGGCATAGTTCAACTCATGAGGTTTCAATTGTCGTGATGCATACGAACCAACTCTCCTTTCCTGCATAAGAACTGCTCCAATTCCTCGACGTGAAGCGTCGCAGTACACCTCATAGTCCTTATGTTGATCTGGCAGAATCAACACAGGTGATGAGACCAAACGTTTCTTTAACTCCTGGAAACTAGCCTCACATTCTTTGGTCCAATTGAACTTGGTATCCTTTTTTAACAACTCCGTCATTGGTTTCGCAATCCTCGATAAATTCTCAATAAATCTTCGGTAGTATCCTGCAAGTCTAAGAAAACTCCGGATCTCTCCAACTGTTGTCGGTGCTTCCCAATTTGTCACAGTGTCCTGCTTGGCGGGATCTACTGCTATTCCTTCTCCGGATATAACGTGTCCGAGGAATCCAACTTCCTTCAACCAAAACTCGCATTTGCTAAACTTGGCATACAACTGATGTTCTCTGAGCTTCTCCAATACCAAACGCAAATGCTCTTCATGTTCCTCTTCATCCTTTGAGAAGATCAATATATCATCTATGAACACCACGACGAACTTATCCAAAAACTCCATAAACACTTTGTTCATCAGGTTCATAAAGTATGCTGGTGCGTTAGTCAGACCAAAAGACATAACGGTATACTCATACAACCCATACCTAGTGGTAAAGGCCGTCTTAGGTATATCCTGCTGTCGAATCTTCAATTGATGGTACCCTGATCGCAGATCGATCTTGGAGAATACCTTAGCTCCTTGCAATCTATCGAACAGATCATTGATCATCGACAGTGGGTACTTGTTCTTGATAGTTACTTCATTCAATCCTCAATAATCAACAACCATTCTCAACGATCCGTCCTTCTTCTCCACTAGAAGTACTGGCGAACCCCAGGGCGAAGAACTTGGGCGAATGTAACCTTTATCCAGTAACTCCTTAATCTGTTTCTTAATCTCCTCTAAATCCTTTGCGGGCATCCTGTATGGTCTCTTAGAAATTTGCGATGTGCCTGGCAAAAGCTCAATCAAAAACTCAATATCTCTATCTGGTGGCATGCCTGGCAGTTCCTCTGGAAATACGTTCGGGAAATCTTTCACCACTGGTACTTCCTCCTGAACAACTCCTGATAAGGAATTTACTCTGTTCCTTTTCGGCACATGCAGGGATACATAATTGATCCTTCTTCCTTCTGGCGTAGTAAGCAAAATGGACTTACTGGCGCATTCAATATTCCCTTCATACTTAGATAACCAATCCATGCCTAATATCACATCCAATCCTTGTGATTCCAATACTGTTAGGTCTGAAGGGAATGTGTAGTTACCAAGCCTTAATGGCAACTGATCACACCATAATTTAGCCATATACTCTGCTCCGGGTGAGGTTACTAATATGGGTGACCTAAGGGCTTGGGTTGGCAGCTTATACTTATCCACAAATCCCCTTGAAATGTATGAATGAGTTCCACCAGTATAAAAAAGAACGAGTGCGGTAAAGGACTTAACTAAAAACATACCTATTACTGCATCTGGCTGAGCTTCAACCTCCTCCACGCTAACGTGGTTCACTTGACCCCTATTAAAAGGGTTTGGCTTCTTTCCAGAGCTTGCATTGCCATTTCCATTCTGGGCTTCTAGACATTCATTGGCGTAATGTCCCGTCTTCTGGCACTTAAAGCAAGTGACTTGACTCAGGTCTCGCTTGGCTGGAGTTGTTGGGTTGGTGCGGTTCTGTCTGTTGCTTCCTCCATTCCCATTCCCATTCTTGGGGCCACTATGATTGTCACACCCTGCATTTTGTAACATGTTATTTGCATCAATGTAGCATGAAAATTTGGACCAGCAATTTTTTTTAGCATCATTTGGCTTTTATTTGGAGTTGAGTTTTTCTTCATGTGCTTTTTCATGTGCTCATTAAAGTCAACTATTATCTCTTGTAGAATTCATCTCCATACCCAAACCTTCTGCCCAATGATCATGCCAAGTGTTATATAACAGTATAGTATTTTCTTACAAAATTAATTTGGCCAAAATGTATTTTATAAATTTAGTTTTCCAAAAACCCCTGAATTGAGATTTGCACTGCAAGTGCTTGATTTAGGGTGAGAAAATTATTTCAAAAGGTACATTTGAGACCTAGTTGTCATAGGACTTCCAGAAACCACAAAAGTATAATTTTAAAAGTTATTTTCCTATTTTATTTAAAAGCTTTTTCTTAAGTCCATAAATGGTCTTTAATAGGGGAAAATTATTTAACTATTTCAAAAATATTTGCCAAAATTCAGGAAGACTCAGAGGACATATATTGTCCATATATAAGAGTTTCAACACTTGGTCATGTTCAAAATAATGGGCTAATCCCTCTAAAACCCTTTCTGGATATTTCAAGATTTTGAAATATTTACAAAGGAAATATTCTCCAAAAATTCCAGGGAAATTCTATCATGTCTCATATGACATATTTGATGATCTTGCCAAGTCCCATGCCTTGGGAAGCAAGAAAACATCCTCAAAACCCTTCATAACCATTCTGTCCATATTTGAAGTTTGAGCAACTTTACATTGCCAAACTTGTCCAAATGCTCTCAAACTTGGTGGACATGCTAGAAATGCCTAATAAGGCATCTAGACAAAATGGCACAAGATTTGGAATAGAGCAACTTGATCAGAACACCCCAAAACCCTCTCTGTTCAAATGCAAATTTGAACAACTTTACATTACCAACTTTTTACCTAGAGCTTCAAACTTTGTGGGCATGATCAATACCCCAAATGATGAAACTACACCAAGTGGTGCATCAAGGGGAGATGATTAGCTTGACTCAAATAAGATGAAGCCATTTCTGTTGATTTCTAGGGTTCACCAAAGTTACATTGGCTAGTTTCTTCAAATATGCCCAAATTTGGTGAAGCACCCTATTTTCACATGTCATTCAATCCTGTTAAGTGTCATGGCAAGTGGAGATCATTTGCTTGACCAAACACTGATCAAACACCTTCTGCAGAATTACCAAAACCCTCTTCTTGATCACTTTTACCTTTTACCTTGGCCTCAACTTTCTACCACACGTTCATCTAGTTACTAGCTACCTCCAGTAACTTCCCCAAGTCCCCAGCTCCATGATTGAGGGGTAAAAACCCTAGTTCACCCTGCTGGACAACCATTTTCTACCAAGTCACCAGCTTCCTCTCTCTCTCCTTCACTCTCCAGAGCATCCAAACCTTCTACCGTAGTGCCTGCATCACCCTGGACCCCCCAGACACGGTGGACGCGTCCAGAGGCCCAATGGCATGCCGTGGCATGCGATAAGGGCGCTCCAGAGCGCGCTACAGTGCGCCCACGCACTGTAGCTTCGGCCAATCGTCGGCCCCCAACAGCCTCGGGCTTCCCCCTCGCGCCAGTCGATGCCCCTCGACGTCCGCGACCTCCCCGGCGCTGTCCCCCCTCCTCCTGCGCCCTCCAGTGGCCGTCGCCACACGCGCGCTGGCCGCCCACAACGCCCACTCCTCGGGCTCGCACGTGCGCACGGTCAGGAAGCTTCCCCGCTCCTCCTCTCCCCTCAACTGGACGTGGAACACGTCCAGGATCCTCCCCAGCTTGATCACAGGCACCAGAACCCCTTCTAGCCTCGCCTGCAACCTCGCCGGCGCACGAGTCCACGGTGGACCGTGGGCGCGGCTATATAAGCCCCCCCGAGCCTCTCCAACGGCACCAGCAGCCTCCACACTCTCACAGCAACACGCCAGCACCACTCGCTCGTCCCCAGAAGGCTCCAGTGCTCGGGATCGACCGGAGCTCCGCCGCGTCGGGCCGCCGGTGATCCCGCAGTACAGGCCTCCTACGCCCTTCCTTTTACCCGATCTAGAACCACCATGCGTCACTGATGCTTTCCCCTCGCTTTCCCCTCTCTGTAGCAGTCGGAATCGGCCGGAGCGACGACCTCCCGAAGCTCCTCCACCGTCCCACCTCGCCGCCGGCGAACCCGACCTCCCCGGCGTGCCGCACCACCACCACTACCTCTGCAACTCGACGCTGAGTCCGTCCCTGCCTTCCGTTGTCGTCGTCGTGGCCGGAATCAATGCCGGTGAGCTCGCCGTCGCCGTGGCCGTGAGGTTGGAGATGACAGGCAGGCCCCGCCTGTCATCCTCACCCCTCTCCCCCTCTCCTCACAGCCGCTGACCACCGGGCCCCGCCCGTCAGGTTTGAAAACCTGACGTGCGCGCGCTGGCGCCCGTGCGGCCGGGCTGGACGCCCCGGGCCGTGCAGTGTGGCCCCTCTGGCCCAGTTGCACAGGGCTTTTTCTCCTTTTTCTTTTCTGTAATTATTTCAAACATTTTTACAGAAAAGAATATTGGTCCAAATGAAATAATTCCAACTCCTAAATTCTTGTAATATTCCAACCTATTTAATGATGTCACTTTCACACACATCCATGAAACTTTTCTGTTCTGTTCAAATTCAAATTCAAATTTGAGCAATAAAACTCCTGTTCTAAAATCATTAGATTCCATTCTGTTACTCCAAAACTCCAACTAAGAATTTTCCCCATCTTAGAAATCCCTCTAGTATTTAACAAAAATAAGTTGACATTTTTCTGAGCACTTTGATTTTTCTGTTTTAGTTGTGATCTTATTTTCCCGTTGTTATTATGCGACGTATAGATACCGTATTTGACGAAGTTGCTGAAGAAGGAGAAGGAGAAGGATTTGAAGACTTTGAAGACCAAGCCAATCCAGGCAAGCAGCCCTTTGACCATGATACACTTGTTCTTCGGAACCCGTTTGTTTCCGATGCATGATGATAGGGTTACGGTGGTGACCTAGTTGAAACCACCACATGATGCATGCCATGATCTTGATCTTGCTATGTGCTAGATAACATGCAAATAGTTGGTAGTGGTGTTTAGTGATGCATGTGTGACATGAACCTTCATGGTTGAAATCTTTGCATAAAACCCCGTCGGGTGCCATTCATGCCCGAGGGAGATGATGAGTTGGGTAACCACTTGATGACGAAGTGGTGTACCGAGACAAGTGTGTGTTTTTCAAACGGATTGGTTTAAGTTGCGACCGTTATTCCAACCATACATGTGCAACCACTCTACCCCTTATGGGATGGGGCTTTATTGATTACTTAGGTCGATACTAGCATGGTGCCCGCATTACTAGTGAGGGAAGACTTGAGGTCTTTCCCGGGACGGGGTCGAGCTTGGATAGACGACCATGACTGTTTTCACAGGGCACCGGACACACCGTTGGTCCCTTCGGGTACGCGTGACATGGAAATTTGGGCAAGTCCCGTGATCTACTGTTTGTACTCGAGGGCCGTGTACCAACGAGTGGACTCTATATTAGTGTCGTCTAAGGAAAGATAATGACCGGGTGCTTCCCCTGAGTACTTGAGGTACTTAGGGATCGTGGATGACACGAAAGCTTCCCGGATCTTGTGGGTAAAGTGTACAACCTCTGCAGAGTGTAGAACTATTAGAATAGCCGTGTCCACGGTCAAGGACAGTTGGGTAACCGCTCTTGGGATACGTCCAATGTTTGTGAAACCATGTGTGTGTATGAGAGTCAAGGTGGAGACTTGACTCGAGGAGTTGAATCCTATTCATGTTGATATCGGTAACCTGCCTTCGAGGTTACGCGAGTTTATTGATGCATAAGCCTAATTGTAGAATATTATTCTAGCCCTTGCTAGATTGTTCATTATTGTTCAATTGCACTGTTACTTTGTACCACATCATGGGTTGCTTGTGAGTACATTCAAAGTACTCATTGGCTTGCCACTGGTTATTTAATTGGCCAGGCATGGAGGAACAGGAATATGATGAAGAGTTCTTTGGAGACGAACATGCGAACTAGGACGCTATCCCAGTCAGAATGCCTGTAGGGTTAAGGTAGATGGCATGGGTTCTACCTATTATCGAAGACTTCCGCTATTTGAGTTATTTGCTATTCAGCCCGTGAGGCTCTATCTATGTAAGACTTGGCCATAATGGCCATAATTTGTGTAAGACGATATGTGTGGATGTAAGACTCTTGTTATTCAGCTTATGTATGTTCAGTGAGCATTGATCTCTGGGATCATTGTACACGTGCATTCGGTGATCTCGACTTCTAAGTTGGGGTCCCCACTGTTCGCACACGAACACGTCACCGTGTACCCTCGACGCCGGGGGTGATGCACCGCAGCTCACGTCGAAGGAGACCCGTCCGGAAGCGCGGTACGCAGGCAATCCGGCGGGTGCTTTTGTAGACCCGAAACCCCACGCGCCCGGGAGGGACCCCGTCAGGGCGTGCGGCGGCTATGGGCTGCCCTAGGTCGGCCTGACCGCCCCTAGGGCCTCGAGGTTCGCCGCCCTGCAACAAGAAGAACAGACGAAGAACGAGGAAGAAGAAGAACTAGGGTTAATGAGAAAAGATAAAAGATAAAAGTGGTAGATGATTTGTTCGATTGTGTGTTGTTCAATCGGCCGTCACCCCTTAGGTATATAAGAGGCGACTGGACTTCCCGTTCAAGGAAAAGGCTTGGATTCACGTCCAAAATCCTAGCCAAATTCGGATTGGTTTTGTCCGAACTTTCCAAAACCGTTCGGTTTAAACTGGTTGTACCTTGCGGGTGATATTTGAGGTAGTAAACGACCTCGGATGGAAAAGAGCCCAAAAGCAATCTTGACAGTTTCGACGAGACGAAAAACTTTTGTGTTGAACGTTTTTCGATTTGAAGCCATCTTCTAGGCCAAAACGGTCACGCAATACAGGCTGTTATTCGCGCTACCCATCAGACATGTGGCTGGTGGGGCGCGCCACTTATGTCTCTGTGACAGGGCTGTGTTCGGATGGCTGTAACTTTTGCATACGAAGTCGAATTAGGACGATTTTTATATCAAAATCGACCTTTTCGACGAGACGAAGACAATTCGTGTAGAAAGTTTTTCCATATGAGGCATTCTTGGTGGTCTAATTTGCCGAATACTGATCTAGATATAAAATCTCAGTGCTTTGAGCATAGTATTGGCACTCGAGATGAGATCGGATGACGATGGCCCAAACATAAAAAGTGTTCACCTCGATAATACGAAACTTTTTCACTTGGAGCACTTTTCCATTTGAAGCCATCTTATTTGCTTTTTATGCCGAGCCAAAATCTGGTGTCAACACATGCCCCCCTGTTTTCTGGCAGAGCTTGCGTGCCAGAAAATACTTCATCCAAGCACGATGTCAACACTACATCGGCTGTGCATGCTAAGAACGATAATTGTTATCGGTCATATTCTTAAGCGTGTTGCTTCTTGGGTAGAGCCTCTTGGATAATAGTCGTCTGAGAACAACAATTGGACGTCACAAAGGCCTCCACGTAAGTTTCTTATGTTAATCCGGACCTTGCTTTGTCCAGGCACTCCCTGGGAATATTAGAACCTTTTGACGGTAAGCCGGTTGCTGAACGATTATGACCATGCACCACAAAGGAATACTGTCAACTGTTCGGCGACTCAACTCATTATTGATCAAAGCAAACCATCAAGCCTCCGCCAAACAATGTCTCTCTCCTGACTTGGGTCCTGCAAATAACTAACACCAGGAGTCAGAGCTTTTTATGTACTGGACCCTTGATCAGTGGCCGACCCAATAATTAAGTTGGCCTTGCCAGTATTGGCAAACACAGAGCATCGGCTATAGGAGTAGGAGATCAACCATGGTGAACACCGTTAGCCAGATGCCGGCTTTGCCAACACAATGAATTCCGAGGGCGATATGCAAATATCGGCCAGGCGTTCTCATCTCAAAGGTGCTCGGGAATCCGTCCACCAAAGTGTGAATAACCGAAATAAGTCAGATGTTTTGGCTGAGGATAAATTCCATAGTGTTGATTTTGATGATACGATTGAAGAATGTGCATGACACGCCTCATGGAGTTTCCTATAGTGAGATGAAAATTGTCGTCCTCGCCTACGGGATTTACACTTGTACTCTTTTATTTCTGCCTGCTTCGCAACAGGAGATGTGATGCCGCACTTGTCTCGAGGATTTTCCTTAGGAACCCAGGCCATGTTCCTCTTCTCCAGCTCTTTGGCCCTAAGCTGCTTCAGCTTCATCTGTTGCGAATATGGTAAGCCGAGAGGGCATTCCGGCTGGGATTTTGGTTTATGCACTGACAAGTTCTTCCTGGCTTTGGGAATCTCCGGCTTGGCATGTCCAAAATCAGCGATTGGATCCTTGAAAGTTACTTTCTTCACTTTCTTGTCTTTAGCAGCCAACATATACTCGGCTGTCTTTTTGTCATTGGGAGTCGGATCTGAAATAGCACACTTGCAGCCATTCTTTTCTTTCTTCATCTTTGTAACACTTGTTGCAATAGAAGGTCGTACATCATTTTTATTTCGACTACTCCTCTTGGGA
Source organism: Secale cereale (assembly GCA_902687465.1). Taxonomy (NCBI): domain Eukaryota; kingdom Viridiplantae; phylum Streptophyta; class Magnoliopsida; order Poales; family Poaceae; genus Secale; species Secale cereale. Next base: position 341,989,425 of record LR738714.1, read on the forward strand.
ACCCATGCCATATTCTTTTTTCTCAACTCATGTGCACTAAGTTTTTGCAATTCCTTCTCTTGCCAATGCGCTAAGCCGAGTGAGCACCTAAGCTGTGATTCTGTTTCAACCAATGCCAACTCTTTTTTGTCCTTGTGCACTCTTAACTTCTTCCCTTGAGATTTGGCACTTGATTGACTTGCCTCGTTGCCTTTTCTAGCCAATGTCAATACTTTAACTGGCTCTTTGTTATTTGAGAACAAATCTGAAGTAGCACACTTACGACCATCTTTCTTGACCTGGTACACTTGCTTGACCACCTCTTTCTTGTTCCTTGAGCTCCGGACCGATTCCTTATGATTGAAACGGTCTTTGACTTGTGATTGTTCATCAAATGTTGATCTTTTTGGAGCTGCATAATGTTGGCATGATGATCTAAAATAAGATGGATAATGTGCCCTTGTATCATACTTGCCCCATGATGGATATGAATTTACATGAGCGTAGGAAGGCATCCACGACATTGGCATTGGTGGCCCAAAAGGAGCATATGAAGTCTGCTTGCTCAACGTCTTCCTTTGCCAATTCCAGTCTTCAGATTTATACCTTGGGGGTGACCTCGATGCTTTTGCTTCACTCGGCCGACAAGCACTCTTTGCCTCACTTATCTTCTGATATTTTTCTAATAATTGCGCGAAAGTGGCTTTCGGCTTTTCGTTCTTGTGCTTACCACGGCCTTTGCTTTCTTTGGTTGTGCGTGCACCAGTCCTTGAATTCTCTTGTTGCCCCCCAGTGCTAGATGTTACCATTATAGCTTTGATGGAATTTCCGTCTTCAAGATTTTCCTTGATGCACTTTTTAACAATATCCTTGCTTGAAGACTTGACCCCATCATCATTGGCGTGTACATGTCCACTTTTAGGTAAATCAGCTGGAGATAGCCGAGTCAACATTTTATTGCCGTCAAAACAAATCTGATCCGACTGTCCAAATGATTGTGCCTCAACAAACTCCAATCGTCCTATCTTGTCCGATTGCTTGACTTGATGGATCATGTTGCAATCTTTGACATTTTGCTTGAACGAACATTGCGTTGGCTCTTGTCTTGACGGCTCGACATCGTGATCAATTATAATAATAGGATTAGTCACCGATGTACCGATGATGTGATCAACTATGCCTGCACTGGACGTACACTCCTGGTCCATTAACCGATATTGTGATACCGGCTTTGATACAAAACAACCTAGCGGTGTGAGTTTAACATCATTTGACTCGGCTATGCATTGATTTTTGTCCTCCTTTCCCGATGCTCTTGAATCGGCTATCCTGGAGAACTTTGAACCTGGCTTTATATTCCTGCAACCAAAATAATTACAGAATATACGTCTCATTTGAGACCAAATGTTAGCCAGGCATGAAACAATCAAAGCTACCCATATGAACATAATTCTCAGTCGGCATAATGGGAAAAGCTTTGGCTGCGATAATCTATCACTAGCAGTCTCTATGAATGGCACAATATGTTGACTAGCATAATTAGTGACAAGACTATTTCTAACAAACAAGTTACTCGTCTCGATTGGTCTTTCCAAGTTAATTATGAACTTCCTAATGGATGCATCAATGATATATTTTTGACCGAATCGGAAAGCGAGTAAATTATTTGCTAGACGTACCTTTGCGACAAGGTTGGTGGAATATAGTGATCGTATATGTGGAACAATGTCTTGCTCCATCCCAAGATGATCCTCCAACGCCTCATCTTCTTCTTCTGGATTTCGTGCCTCGTCACTCGGATTGCCTGAGTAGATTTTAGTCGGATTGCCTGAGTAAATTTCACTCGGATTGCCCGAGTATATTTCACTCGGCCGCTCTTCATCAGCTAAACTTCATTCAGCTGCACGCTCTGGTTCTTGATCTTCATTACTAGCCAAACTTTGTTTGGCCATATAAATTTGTTCTTGATGCTCATCAATTTCTTTGGCATGAAACTCATAGGGCAGCATGTAAGCTCCCTCACATCCAGAAAAATCAAGCACGGCCAATTTGTTGCGTTTACCGTTCCTTTGCTCGGTGAAGCTTGCATCTTCTATTTTAGTACACGCAATAATAATTGGATTGATGCACTTGGCTTTAGCCGGTGATGCACTCGTATGGAACGACGCACTCGGTTGGCATGATGTACTCGGCTGGCTCGATGCAACGCACTCGGCCTTAAACGTCTCGGTGGTCAATTCGGTTTCCATTGAATCCGGCATTCTCTTGTTACTAAAGGAACCGTTCAACTCGGCTGTAGATGTATTTGTCATATTTGACTCGGTTTCAACCGAATCAACCGTATTAGCCGAGTGAACCCTTTCTTGATGATTTTCTTGCAAAGCTTCTTTTTTATCTTGCCTCAAAAGTGCAGAAAAGCCAACACGGTTGCTACATGGAGGAAGGCACTTGATGTATTCTTGCAAATATTCCACTCCACGCTTCTTCTTGAGTGCTTCATAAGCATGTCGATATTCTACTGGTAATTCCTCAAGAGTTGGCGTAGTAAATTCATTGACGCTATTCCCTCTGAGGTTTGGCTTGATCTTGTCCACTTGGGCCACATATTTTTCTTGAAAATCAGCCCTGCTTGGATCGGCTTTCCCCCCAATACCTTTATAATCTTTCGGCAATGAATTGATGTTGCCGAAATTTTGCGATTGTATATGGGGTGTATAACATGCTGCAATGATAGGTGAAGACATGTGCACTCTAGTTGAATATTTTCTCACGCCAATTTTATCAATTGGCAACACTTCGTCTTCTTTTAAAACTCTAGCTCTTATTGCCTCATAATCAGGAAGCAATCCCTTTTCGTGCTGCTCAAGGCAAATAGCACTAATCTTCTTATTTTGGGATAAACTTTTTAATGCAGCCAGAGCCACCTCATCTCCTGCAATATTAGGCATATTTGCTCCTATAGAATCTCCATTCACTCGGCCATAACCGCGAAGGCGAGCCGAGTCATGAATATTTTTAGTTGCATGTCCCACTGAACAATTAATCTCATGAGGTGTAGTATCTGACGACTGAGGATAACCAGCCAAATAACTACAGAAAGCATGGCCGATTCCCCCGTCCATCGGCAAGTTTGGGGATGAACCCGCATATCGCGAGTTGGCTGCCGATGAACAAAACTGTGAGATGGACTCATGTACATGAGGTGTCATATATTGATCACTTGAACAAATCATGTTATTCATCGGCATATTGAAAGATGTTGCCGATACACAAAAGTTCAGATTCATAAGTTGCATGTCGCGGTTATGTGAATTCCAAGTTTTTCCAATGGAATAACTAGTCGGCCTTTGCTCGTTAGGGCTAGCCGACATGACATGTCCATTGAAAGATCTAGCAACATCAACATAATGGCTATTTGCATCTACGTAAGGAAATTGATGATACATGTTACCGTTGTAGATTGCAGCCGCTCGATGACGCTCTCCTCGTAGCAAGAACAGGCTGGAGATTGTTCAAAGCTTTGTCCCCAGCGGAGTCGCCAAAAAGTGTGTTCGCACACGAACACGTCACCATGTACCCTCGACGCCGGGGGTGATGCACAGCAGCTCACGTCGAAGGAGACCCGTCCGGAAGCGCGGTACGCAGGCAATCCGGCGGGTGCTTTTGTAGACCCGAAACCCCACGCGCCCGGGAGGGACCCCATCAGGGCGTGCGGCGGCTATGGGCTGCCCTAGGTCGGCCTGACCGCCCCTAGGGCCTCGAGGTTCGCCGCCCTGCAACAAGAAGAACAGACGAAGAACGAGGAAGAAGAAGAACTAGGGTTAATGAGAAAAGATAAAAGATAAAAGTGGTAGATGATTTGTTCGATTGTGTGTTGTTCAATCGGCCGTCACCCCTTAGGTATATAAGAGGCGGCTGGACTTCCCGTGCAAGGAAAAGGCTTTGATTCACGTCCAAAACCCTAGCCAAATTCGGATTGGTTTTGTCCGAACTTTCCAAAACCGTTCGGTTTAAACTGGTTGTAACTTGTGGGTGATATTTGAGGTAGTAAACGACCTCGGATGGAAAAGAGCCCAAAAACAATCTTGACCGTTTCGACGAGACGAACAACTTTCTTGTTGAACGTTTTTCGATTTGAAGCCATCATCTAGGCCAAAATGGTCACGCAATACAGGCTGTTATTCGCGCTACCCATCAGACATGTGGCTGGTGGGGCGCGCCACTTATGTCTCTGTGACAGGGCTGTGTTCGGATGGCTGTAACTTTTGCATACGAAGTCGGATTGGGACGATTTTTATATCAAAATCGACCGTTTCGACGAGACGAAGACAATTCGTGCATAAAGTTTTTCCATATGAGGCATTCTTGGTGGTCTAATTTGCCGAATACTGATCTAGATATAAAATCTCAGTGCTTTGAGCATAGTATTGGCACTCGAGATGAGATCGGATAACGATGGCCCAAACATAAAAAGTGTTCACCTCGATAATACGAAACTTTTTCACTTGGAGCACTTTTCCATCTGAAGCCATCTTATTTGCTTTTTATGCCGTGCCAAAATCTGGTGTCAACACCCACAAAGCTGGTATCAGAGCCATCCTGACTGTAGGAAGCCTTAGTTAGCATGGGCGTTAGTTAGACGAGACCCTTTTTCAAAAACCTTCTGAACCTCTCTTCTTTTCTAAACCTGAGATTTCATCAGCTTATTAACCCCTCCTATTCCACCCTTGTAGATGGCCGCTGTACCCAAAGAGCACCTGACCACTGGGTTTCCCTTGCTTCTCGAGGATAGCCTCCAGGAGTGTCAGTTCCACCGAGCGCCCATCCTCACCTACCTTGAGCATTGGGTTAGCGACACTGAGGTGGAGTACCATGTGGAAGTGATCGTGAAGGCAAACGATCCTCCCACAAGTTGGTTCTTCGAGGGACCCCAGATGGCAAAACTACCACTCGCTGTCGAGGCTGCTGCACTCAAGGCACTAACCCGTCTCCGCGAGCTTCTTCCGGAGATGGCAGCCAAGATGACAACTCGCTTCTTACCTTACTGGAAGGAAGGTGAAGAAGAAAGCAGCGCACTAGCCCCTCCACTGAAGGAAGGACTCTCGCTTCGGTTCCAGACCTACTTCAGTCTATGTGCTGACAGCTTGGCACAAGACTTGGCCTCGGAATCGATGAAGCTTCGAGAAGAACTTCACAAGACCAAGGCACTTCTTCATCGAGCTCAAGAGAAGACAAATAGGATCAAGAAGGAAGGAGCACCTTCCGCTATCGCATACCGAGGCGGAAGGCCCTCCGAGGATGTATCATCCAAGAATGAAGAACCACCTCGGCGACGCCGGATGACGGCCAGGGAATATCGCAAGCTTTTCCCTGCACCACCGACGAAACACCGTCGTATCCAACTCCTCCACTCCCCCACACCCTCAAGTGACAAAGGGGCCCAGACAGATGAAGACAAGGAGGAAGACCTAGAAGAGCCGGAATACGCGACCGAGCATTCCGCCGCTTAGGCATTATTCGCTACTCGGATATGCCAGTTGTGACCCCTACGGTAGGATAGGTCGTGTAACCCCTATGCGCAGTCGAGTCCTTGTATGGTTCATATGAAACCATCTAGTGTTTGCTTTTGTTGTGTCTGGATGTATGTCATATTCTTCCTTCGGGAATGTGTAAACGACTACATCACCTATTTGGATTTTAATGAATGTGTTTGGCCTTTCGGCCCTTGCATGATTTGATTAGTGTCACACCCACCCCCTTACTAGGCACCCATCTATCTTGCTTTCCCTCTTCCGAGTCATGAGACCTTCTACCGCTCCAACAGGATGCCTGTTGTAACTCGTACTGGTACCTCTACCCAGCAGCCTGAAGCCGGAGCATCCGCTCAGCCAGAGGTAGGCCACGACCAAACCAACGACCAAGCTCCACCACCACCTCCTCCGAACATGGACATGGCTCAGCTTCTCCAAGCTTTCCGAGAGGAACGCCAAGCCAACACTGCAGCCCTTCAGCTGATTGCTCAAGCTGTCACCAACAACCGCCAGCCGGAGGGGAATGGCAATGGACGTTCCACGTTGACAGAGTTCAAGAAGCATGCACCGCCAACCTTTATCGAGACTTCTGAACCCCTGGATGCAGACGACTGGATCCGCTCCATTGAGGAAATACTGGAACTAGTCGGATGCACCGTAGACCGCGAGAAGGTGGCTTATGCAGCCCACTGCCTCGGGGGGACTGCTAGAGCTTGGTGGGATGGATTCAAGGTCATGCATGCTGAACAAGACATCACTTGGGTCAACTTCAAGGCAGAATTCCGCAAGGCCCACATTCCTTCCGGAATCATGGCTATCAAAAAGCGTGAGTTGCAAGCCCTGAAGCAAGGAAGTGGCACTGTCAAGCAGTACATGCAGAAGTTCAGTGTTCTGTCAAGGTATGCCCCTGAAGATGTCAGCACTGATGCTGCAAAAAGGGAGCGCTTCATGGAAGGCCTCAATCAGACTCTGCAATACTCGCTTGTCGTGTGCGACTGCCCATCCTTCCCTGACCTAGTGAACAAAGCACTTATGCATGAAGACAACCTGCGTGCTTTGGAAGACACTCGCAAGTGCAAGATGGTCAGTAAGGGAAAGTTCCAGCAACCAGAAGCCTCGTCCGTGGCAGTCAGCCCCGGCCAAGCCAACCTATCAGCAACCAAGAGCTCCTGCACCTCGCACCAACCCTCAGCCTCAGCAGTATGCCAACCCAAGGCCAGCTTTCAACCCTAATACCAGTGGTGGCAACAAGATCAACAATCCAAACCAAGTCACTTTCTTTGGATGTGGTCAGTCCGGACACATCTCAAGGGTGTGCCCCAACAAGAAGCCTGATGCCCCGTGCCCCAATGCGCAGAACCAGGGACAAGGCCGCGGGATGCCACCAAGGAACCCAGCTCCTCGCAATCCACCTAACCATGGGAAGGGGCATGTGAATCACGTCACTTCTGAAGAAGCCCAGGAAGACCCGGACATCTTGCTGGGTACGTTCCTTGTCAACTCAGCACCTGCAACTGTCTTGTTTGATTCTGGAGCAACGCATTCATTTGTCACTCAAAGATTTGCATTAAAAAGTGGCATGACCCCTACACCCCTGAATAACCCTATGGTGGTACAAACCCCCAGAGCCGAGATGAGAGCCAAGATAGGCTGTAAAGGAGTCAGTATTACCATTAACGGTGTAGACTTCCTAGCAGACCTCATCATGCTAAGATCGCAAGGCTTGGATGTGATCTTAGGGATGGATTGGCTCAGTAAGCACCAAGGCTTGTTAGACTGTGCCAATCGGACAGTCACTGTGACCAATGACCAGGGAGTCGAAGTCAAGTTTGCTTCCAACTCCTCTTCCGCTCAAGCCGCTCAAGTCAACTGTCTGTCTGAAGTTGGGCTAGAGCAAGTACCGGTGGTATGTGAGTATCCTGATGTCTTTCCGGATGAACTACCGGGAATGCCCCCTGACCGTGACATTGAGTTCATCATCGAGCTCGTGCCCGGGGCAGGACCCATCTATAAGAAGCCTTATAGAATGGGGACGGAAGAATTAGCTGAGTTGAAGAAGCAGCTGGAAGAGCAGCTGAGGAAGGGATTTATCCGCCCAAGTGCCTCCCCTCGGGGATCTCCTGTTCTGTTTGTGGCAAAGAGGGACGGTACCATCCGCTTATGCATCGACTATCGTTCCCTCAATGAAGTTACAATCAAGAACAAATATCCACTTCCCAAGATCGAAGATCTGTTTGATCAGCTCAGCGGAGCCAAGGTGTTCTCCAAGATCGACCTCAGATCTGGGTACTACCAGCTGAAGATCAGACCCCAAGATATTCCGAAGACGGCATTCGTAACCAGATATGGCCTGTACGAGGGCACGGTCATGTCCTTTGGGTTAACCAATGCCCCAGCTTACTTCATGTATCTCATGAATAAAGTCTTCATGGAATATTTGGAGAAGTTCTTGTCTTCTTCATCGATGACATTCTTGTCTTCTCGAAGTCAGAGGAAGAGCACGAGCAGCATCTGAGGATGGTCCTAGACAAGCTTCGGGAGCACCAACTGTATGCCAAATTCAGCAAGTGTGAGTTCTGGCTGCATAAAGTTGGATTCTTAGGTCACGTCTTGACCGAAGAAGGATTATCAGTTGATCCCGCGAAGATCGAAGCTGTGACCCAATGGCAATCTCCAACGACCGTCAAGGAAGTCAGAAGCTTCCTCGGACTTGCGGGCTATTACCGCAAATTCGTGGAAGGATTCTCTAGCATTGCACGGCCAATGACTCAGCTCCTCAAGAAGGACAAGAAGTTCGAGTGGACGCCAAAATGCGAAGAAAGCTTCCAAGAACTCAAAAAGAGATTGACCACCGCCCCAGTTCTGGCAACACTTGATATTCACAAGGAGTTCGTGATATATTGTGATGCCTCCCGAACCGGATTGGGAAGCGTTCTGATGCAATAAGGCCGAGTCATAGCCTACCTCTCCAGGCAGCTACGAACCCATGAGGAGAACTACGCTACTCACGATCTTGAGTTAGCGGCAGTAGTTCATGCTTTGAAGACATGGCGGCATTACCTCCTAGGGAAATGGTGTGAGATCTACACAGACCACAAAAGTCTGAAGTACATTTTCACCCAAAAGGAATTGAACATGAGGCAGCGAAGATGGTTGGAACTCATCAAAGACTATGACCTCAGTGTTCAATATCATCCTGGGAAGGCTAACGTGGTGGCCGATGCCTTAAGAAGGAAGGCTTGCTCTTTGAATGCCGTTATTCAAGAAGGGCAGCCAGCCTTGTTTAAGGAACTCGAACAATTCAGTTTGGATTTGGTCACCCCTGGATTTCTGGATCATTTGGAAGTCAGACCGACCCTGATGGACGAAGTCAAGAAGGCACAAGATGGACACGCAAGCATTGAAGGCATCAAGAAGAAGATGAAGCTAGGCAAGGCCCCAGGATTCTCTGAAGACGAGCACGGGATTGTTTGGTACAAAGGCCGCATCTGCGTACCAAACAACATAGAGCTGAAGAACCTGATTCTGCAAGAAGCCCACGACACTCCGTATTCCATCCACCCCGGAGGAACCAAGATGTATCAAGACTTGAAGGCACGATTCTGGTGGCACGGGATGAAAAGAGAGATTGCAACCTATGTTGCAAAGTGTGACGTGTGCCAAAGGGTCAAGGCTGAATATCAGCGACCTGCTGGATTGCTTCAACCACTCAAAGTTCCTGAGTGGAAGTGGGATCAAGTCGGAATGGACTTCATCACTGGTTTACCAAGGTCGAATAGGGGACATGACTCCATCTGGGTCATAGTCGACCATTTGACCAAGGTGGCCCATTTCATTCCTGTCAAGACTACCTACTCAGGCAACCAGCTGGCAACTCTCTATATCAACCGAATCGTGAGCCTCCACGGCGTTCCCATGGAGATTGTGTCAGATCGAGGCACCCAGTTTACTTCAAGGTTCTGGAGAAGATTCCAAGAAGCCTTGGAAACCAAGTTATCCTTCAGCACAGCTTTCCACCCACAGACCGGAGGTCAGACAGAACGAGTAAATCAGATTCTCGAAGATATGCTCCGAGCCTGTGTCTTGGCATATGGAGCCAAGTGGGAAGAATGTCTCCCTTTTGCCGAGTTCTCCTATAACAACAGTTACCAGTCCAGCCTTCAGATGGCACTATTTGAGGTGTTGTACGGACGCAGATGTCGCACACCCCTCAACTGGTCAGAGACTGGAGAAGGACTAGTCTTTGGACCGGATATCCTCCGCGAAGCAGAAGAGCAAGTCCAACTAGCCAGAGAACGTTTGAAGGCAACCAATGTGGGGACCCTGACTTAGAAGTCGAGATCACCGAATGCACGTGTACAGTGATCCTAGAGATCAATGCTCACTGAACACACAGAAGCTGAAATAACAAGAGTCTTACATCCATACAAATAGTCTTACACGAATTAAGGCCATTATGGCCAAGTCTTACATAGATAGAGCCTCACGGGCTGAATGGGAAATAACTCAAATAGCGGAAGTCTTCGGTAAACGGGTAGAACCCATGCCATCTGCCTTAACCCTACATGCATTCTGACTGGGATAGCGTCCTAGTTCGCATGTTCGTCTCCAAAGAACTCTTCCTCATATCCCTGCTCTTCCATGCCTGGCCAATTAAATAACCAGTGGCAAGCCAATGAGTACTTTGAATGTACTCGCAAGCAACCCATGATGTGGTAACAATGCAATGGAACAATAATGAACAATCTAGCAGGAAGCTAGAACAATATGCTAACATCAAGTTTATGCATCAATAACCTCGCGTAACCTCGAAGACAGGTTACCGATATCAACATGAATATGATTCAACTCATCGAGTCAAGTCACCATCCTTGACTTGTCACACACATACCAACACTGATGAAGTAAAATTCTGGACATAGTTTAAGTAGCACCACCAAACTGTCCATGACCGTGGACACGGCTATTCGAATAGTTTTACACTCTGCAGAGTTTGTACACTTTACCCACAAGATCCGGGGAACTTCCGTGTCATCCACGACCCGCGGTACCTCAAGTACCCGGGGTAAGCACCCGGTCATTACCTTTCCTTAGACGACACTAACATAGAGTCCACTAGTTGGCACACGGCCCTCGGGTACAAACAATAGATCACGGGACTTGCCCTAATTTCAAAGTTCACGCGTACCCGAAGGGACCAACGGTGTGTCCGGTGCCCTGTGAAAACAGTCATGGTCGTCTATCCAAGCACGACCCCGTCCCGGGAAAGACCTCAAGTCTTCCCGTCACTAGTAATGCGGGCACCATGCTAGTATCGACCTAAGTAATCAATAAAGCCCCGTCCCATAAGGGGTATTGTGGTTGCACATGCTTGGTTGGGACGGTAGTCACACATAAATCTAATCCATCATTCCACCATGCACATGATATTACCGGCACATCACTTCTTTCTCAAGTGATGACCTAACACTTCATCACCCTCGGGCATTAGGGGCACCCGATGGGTTCATGCAAAGATTTCAACTACGAGGGTTCATATCACACATGCATCATATAAGCATCATGACCAACTATTTGAATGTCATCTAGCACATAGCAAGATCAACAATAAGGCATGCATCATGTGGTGGTTCATCTAGGTTACCATCGTAACCCTATCATGCATCGGAAACAAACGGGTTCCGAGAACAACTGTATCATGGTCAAAGGGCTGCTTGCCTGGATTGGCTTGGTCTTCAAAGTCTTCAAGTCCTTCTCCTTCTTCTTCCACAGCAACTTCGTCAAATACGGGATCTATACGTCGCATAATAACCACGGGAAAATAAGAATACAAATAAAACAGAAAAATCAAAGTGCTCAGAAAAATGCCAACTCATTTTTGTAAAATACTAGAGAGTTTTCTAAGATGGGGAAAAATCTTAGTTGGAGTTTTGGAGTTACATAATAGGATATATTGATTTTTGAACAGGAGTATTACTGCCCAAATTTGAATTTAAATTTGAACAGTACAGAAAAGTTTCATGGATTTGAATGAAAGTGGTACCATTAAATAGGTTGGAATATTGCAAGATTTTAGGAGTTGGAAATATTTAATTTGGATCAATATTCTTTTCTATATAAATGTTTAAAACATCAACAGAAAAGAAAAATGAAAAAGGGTCCTGTGCACTGGGCCAGAGGGGTCCACAGTGCACGGCCCATGCGGTCCAGCCCAACCGCACGGGAGCCTGCGCGCGCACGTCAGGTTTTCAAACCTGACGGACGGGGCCCATGGGTCAGCGGCACAGAGGAGGGGGAGAGAGGTGGGGGGATGACAGGCGGGGCCCGCCTGTCATCTCTAACCCCACGGCTACGGTGACGACGAGCTCACCGGCGAGGATTCCGGCCACGGCGATGGCAACGGAGGCCAGGGACGGACTCAGTGTTGAGTGGCGGTTGCAGTGGTGGTAGTGCGGCACGGCGGGGAGTCCTGGTTCACCGGCGGCGAGGTGGGACGGCGGAAGCTCGTCGGAGGGTGGTGGCTGCGGCTGTTTCCGGCTGCCACAGAGAGGGGAAACAGGGGGGAAATGATCAGTGAGGTGCGGCGGTTCCGAAACGGGTGGAAGGAGAGGCAGGGGAGGCCCGAACCTCGAGATCGCCGGCGGCCCGACGCGGCGGAGCTCCGGTCGATCCCGAGCACTGGGGCGCCCTGGGGTCGAACTGAGGGTGCTAGGGGTCTCAGTGGAGAGGTGTGAGCCTGGTGATGGTGTTGGAGAAGCTCGGGAGGGCCTATTCATAGGGGCTCGACGGAGACCCGTGGACCAGTGCGCCTGTGAGCTCCGGCTCGAGGCTACAGCGCACGGGAGGCCAGCGGAGTGAGTCCGTGGAGTTCCTGGACGAGCTCCACGTCCAGTAGAGGTGAGAGGAGGAGCGGGGGAGCGTCAGAGGAGGGCGCGCGTGTGAGGCAGAAGAATGGCCGAAGCGGGCGGCCGGTGCGCGTGCGACGACGTTCACTGGAGGGCGCAGGAGGAGGGGGGACAGCGCCGGGGAGGTCGCGGACGTCGAGGCGCCTCGACTGGCGCGAGGGGGAGGCCCGAGGCTATCGGGGATCGGCGATTGGCTGGAGCCACCGTGCGGGGGCGCACTGTAGCGTGACCCAGAGCGTGCGTATGGCTGGCATCATCGTGCCCTCGCCGCTCTGCTCAAAACTAGCGTGTCCAGCAGTGTCTAGAAGGTCAGGGGGAAGTAAAGAAATGGCCTGAGGCCTTGGATGCCCTGGAGATGCTGAGAGAGAGTGGGAGTGTTGGTGAAATGGTAGAAACCTGCTGTACAGCAAGGTAAAACAGGGGTTTCACCCTCCAATCATGGAGCTGGGGTGCTGGGGGAGTTACTGGAGGTAGCTGGTAACTCAATGAGCCTGTGGTAAGAAGTTGAGGCCATGGAGAAAAGTGAAAGTGGTCAAATTGGAGGATTTAGCAATTCTGCAGAAGGTGTTTGATCAGTGTTTGATCAAGTAAATGAAGTCCACTTGACATGGCACTTGACAGGGTTGAAAGACATGAGAAAATAGGGTGCTTCACCAAATATGGGCTCATTTGGAGAAACTAGCCAATGTAACTTTGGTGAACCCTAGAAATCAATAGAAACAATTTCATCTTGATTGAGTCAAGCTAATCATCTCCCCTTGATGCACCACTTGGTGTAGCATCATCATTTGGGGTATTGATCATGCCCACAAAGTTTGAATCTCCAGATAAAAAGTTGGTAATGTAAAGTTGTTCAAATTTGCATTTGAACAGAAAGGGTTTTGAGGTGATCTGATCAAGCTGCTCTATTCCAAATCTTGTGCCATTTGTTCTAGATGCCTTATTAGGTCATTCTAGCATGTGCACCAAGTTTGAGAGCATTTGGACAAGTTTGGCAATGTAAAGTTGCTCAAACTTCAAATATGGACATAATGGTTATGAAGGGGTTTGAGGATGTTTTCTTGCTTCCCAAGGCATGGGACTTGGCAAGATCATCAAATATGTCATATATGACATGATAGAATTTCCCTGGAATTTTTGGAGAAAGTTTCCTTTGTAAATATTTCAAAAGCTTGAAATATCCAGAAAGGGTTTTAGAGGGTTTAGCCCATTATTTTGAACATGATCAAGTGTTGAAACTCTTATATATGGAAAATATATGTCCTATGAGTCTCTCTGAATTTTGGCAAATATTTTTGAAATAGTTAAATAATTTTCCCCTATTAAAGACCATTTCTGGCCTTAAGAAAAAGCTTTTAAATAAAATAGGAAAATAACTTTTAAAATTATACCTTTGTGGTTTCTGGGAGTCCTATGACTACTAGGTCTCAAATAAACCTTTTGAAATAATTTTCTCACCCTAAATCAAGTACTTGCAGTGCAAATCTCAATTCAGGGGTTTTTGGAAAACTAATTTTATAAAATACTTTTTGGCCAAATTAATTTTGTAAGAAAATACTATGCTGTTATATAACACTTGGCATGATCATTGGGCAGAAGTTTTGAGTATAGAGATGAAATCTACAAGAGATCATAGTTGACTTTAATGAGCACAAGAAAAAGCACATGAAGAAAACTCAATTCCAAATAAAAGCCAAATGATGCTGAAAATTTTTGCTGGTCCAAATTTTCATGCTTCAAAGTTACAAATAACATGTTACAAAATGCAGGGTGTGACAGACCTACCCCCCTTACAAGAATCTCGTCCCCGAGATTCCTAAACTAGGGCTTAAAAGAGATCGGGAAACTCGGATCTAAGATAGTCTTCTCGTTCCCAGGTTGCTTCTGCTTCGGTGTGGTTGCTCCACTGGACCTTGAAGTACTTGATGGTACGGCTCCGTGTACGTCATTCTGCTTCGTCCAGAATACGAATGGGCTTCTCGCGGTAGGTCAAATCAGGCTGCAGATCAATGGCTTGGTGATCCACATCCTTGTAGGGATTGGGCTTGTCTGGAACTTGGAGAAATTTCCGGAGTTATGACACATGGAACACATTGTGCACATCGGATAGCTCAGGTGGTAGTTCCAACTTATAAGCCACTTCTCCTCGTCGTGCAGTGATCTCAAAGGGTCCAATGAACCTTGGTGCGAGCTTCCCCTTGACGTGGAAACGCTTGGTTCCCTTCAGAGGAGTTACCCGCAGGTACACATGGTCCCCGACATGGAAACTCATGTCTCGGCGTCGAGTGTCAGCATAACTCTTCTGCCTTGACTTGGCTGCCTTTAATCGCTCTCTGACTAGTTGGACTTGCTCTTCTGCTGCGCGGAGAATATCTGGTCCAAAGACTAGTCCTTCTCCAGTCTCTGACCAATTGAGGGGTGTGCGGCATCTGCGTCCGTACAACACCTCAAATGGTGCCATCTCAAGGCTTGACTGGTAACTGTTGTTATAGGAGAACTCGGCAAAAGGGAGACAGTCTTCCCACTTGGCTCCATATGCCAGGACACAGGCTCGGAGCATATCTTCGAGAATCTGATTGACTCGCTCAGTCTGACCTCCGGTCTGTGGGTGGAAAGCTGTGCTGAAAGACAACTTGGTTCCCAAGGCTTCTTGGAACTTCTTCCAGAATCTTGAGGTGAACTGGGTTCCTCGATCTGACACAATCTCCTTGGGAACACCGTGAAGACTTACGATTCGGTCGATGTAGAGAGCTGCCAGCCGGTTGCCATCATAAGTGGTCTTGACAGGAATGAAATGGGCCACCTTGGTCAAATGATCGACTATGACCCACATAGAGTCATGTCCTCTATTCGACCTTGGTAGTCTAGTGATGAAGTCCATTCCGACTTTATCCCACTTCCACTCAGGAACCTTGAGTGGTTGAAGCAATCCAGCAGGTCGCTGATATTCAGGCTTGACCCTTTGGCACACATCACACTTTGCAACATAGGTTGCAATCTCTCTTTTCATCCCGTGCCACCAGAATTGTGCCTTCAAGTCTTGGTACATCTTGGTTCCTCCGGGGTGGATGGAATACGGAGTGTCGTGGGCTTCTTGCAGAATCAGCGTCTTCAGCTCATTGTTGTTTGGTACGCAGAGGCGACCTTTGTACCAAACAATCCCGTGCTCGTCTTCGTAGAATCCTGGGGCCTTGCCCGGCTTCATCTTCTTCTTGATACCTTCGATGCTTGCGTGTCCATCTTGAGCCTTCTTGACATCGTCCATCAGGGTCGGTCTGACTTCCAAATGATCCAGAAATCCAGGGGTGACCAATTCCAAACTGAATTGTTCGATCTCCTTAAACAAGGTTGGCTGCCTTTCTTGAATAACGACATTCAAAGAACAAGCCTTCCTGCTTAAGGCATCAGCCACCACGTTAGCCTTCCCAGGGTGATACTGAACACTGAGGTCATAATCTTTGATGAGCTCCAACCATCTCCGCTGCCTCATGTTCAATTCCTTTTGGGTGAAAATATACTTCAGACTTTTGTGGTCTGTGTAAATCTCACACCGTTTCCCTAGGAGGTAATGCCGCCATGTCTTCAAGGCATGAACTACAGCCACTAGCTCAAGATCGTGAGTAGCGTAGTTCTCCTCATGGGGTCGTAGCTGCCTGGAGAGGTATGCTATGACGCGGCCTTCTTGCATCAGAACGCTTCCCAATCCGGTTCGAGAGGCATCACAATATATCACGAACTCCTTGTGAATATCAGGTGTTGCCAGAACTGGGGCAGTGGTCAATCTCTTCTTGAGTTCTTGGAAGCTCTCTTCGCATTTTGGCGTCCACTCGAACTTCTTGTCCTTTTTGAGGAGCTGAGTCATTGGTCGTGCAATGCTAGAGAATCCTTCCACGAACTTGCGGTAATAGCTCGCTAATCCGATGAAGCTTCTGACTTCCTTGACGGTCGTTGGAGATTGCCATTGGGTCACAACTTCGATTTTTGCAGGATCAACAGATAATCCTTCCTCGGTTAAGACATGACCTAAGAATCCAGCTTTATGCAGCCAGAACTCACACTTGCTGAATTTGGCATACAGTTGGTGCTCACGAAGCTTGTCTAGGACCATCCTCAGGTGCTGCTCATGCTCTTCCTCCGACTTCGAGAACACAAGAATGTCATCAATGAAGACAACAACAAACTTGTCCAAATATTCCATGAAGACTTTATTCATGAGATACATGAAGTAAGCTGGGGCATTGGTTAACCCAAAAGACATGACCGTGCACTCGTACAGGCCATATCTGGTTACGAATGCCGTCTTCAGAATATCTTGGGGTCTGATCTTCAGCTGGTAATACCCAGATATGAGGTCGATCTTGGAGAATACCTTGGCTCCGCTGAGCTGATCAAACCGATCTTCGATCTTGGGAAGTGGGTACTTGTTCTTGATGGTAACTTCATTGAGGGAACGATAGTCAATGCATAAGCGGATGGTACCGTCCCTCTTTGCCACAAACAGAACAGGAGATCCCCAAGGGGAGGCACTCGGGCGGATAAATCCCTTCCTTAGCTGCTCTTCTAGCTGCTTCTTCAACTCGGCTAATTCTTCCGTCCCTATTCTATAAGGCTTCTTATAGATGGGTCCTGCTCCGGGCACGAGCTCAATGATGAACTCAATGTCACGGTCAGGGGGCATTCCCTGTAGTTCATCCGGAAAGACATCAGGATACTCACATACCACCAGTACTTGATCTAGCCCAACTTCAGACAGACAGTTGACTTTAGCGGCTTGAGCGAAAGAGGAGTTGGGGGCAAACTTGACTTCGACTCCTTGGTCATTGGTCACAGTGACTGTCCGATTGGCACAGTCTAACAAGCCTTGGTGCTTACTGAGCCAATCCATCCCTAAGATCACATCCAAGCCTTGCGATCTCAGGATGATAAGGTCTGCTAGGAAATCTACACCGTTAATTGTAATACTGACTCCTTTACAACCTATCTTGGCTCTCATCTCGGCTCCGGGGGTTTGTACCACCATAGGGTTATTCAGGGGTGTAGGGGTCATGCCACTTTTTAATGCAAATCTTTGAGTGACAAATGAATGCGTTGCTCCAAAATCAAACAAGACAGTTGCAGGTGCTGAGTTGACAAGGAACGTACCCAGCACGACGTCCGGGTCTTCCTGGGCTTCTTCAGCAGTGACGTGATTCACACGCCCCTTCCCATAGTTCGGTGGATTGCGAGGAGCTGGGTTCCTTGGTGGCATCCCTCGGCCTTGTCCCTGGTTCTGCGCACTGGGGCGCGGGGCATCAGGCTTCTTGTTGGGGCACACCCTGGAGATGTGTCCGGGCTGACCACACCCAAAGCAAGTGACTTGGTTTGGAGTATTGATCTTGTTGCCACCACTGGTATTGGGGTTGAAAGCTGGCCTGGGGTTGGCATACTGCTGAGGCTGAGGATTGGCACGAGGTGCAGGAGCTCTTGGCTGCTGATAGGTTGGCTTGGCCGGGGCCGACTGCCACGGACGAGCCTTCTGGTTGCTGGAACTTCCCTTACTAACCAACTTGCGCTTGCGAGTGTCTTCCAAAGCATGCCGCTTGTCTTCAAGCATGAGTGCCTTGTTCACCAGGTCAGGGAAAGATGGGCAGTCGCACACGACAAGCGAGTATTGCAGAGTCTGATTAAGGCCTTCCATGAAGCGCTCCCTTTTGGCAGCATCAGTGCTGACATCTTCAGGGGCATACCTTGATAGAATACTGAACTTCTGCATGTACTCCTTGACAGTGCCACTTCCTTGCTTCAGGGCTCGGAACTCACGCTTTTTGATAGCCATGATTCCGGAAGGAATGTGGGCCTTGCGGAATTCTGCCTTGAAGTTCACCCAAGTGATGTCTTGTTCAGCATGCATGACCTTGAATCCATCCCACCAAGCTCTAGAAGTTCCCCCGAGGCAGTGGGCTGCATAAGCCACCTTCTCGCGATCTTCGGTGCATCCGACTAGTTCCAGGATTTCCTCAATGGAACGGACCCAGTCATCTGCATCCAGGGGTTCAGCAGTCTCGATGAAGGTTGGCGGTGCATGCTTCTTGAACTCTGCCAACGTGGAACGTCCATTGCCATTCCCCGCTGGCTGGCGGTTGTTGGTGACAGCTTGAGCAATCAGCTGGAGAGCTGCAGTGTTGGCTTGGCGTTCCTCTCGGAAAGCTTGGAGAAGCTGAGCCATGTCCATGCTTGGAGGAGGTGGTGGTGGAGCTTGGTCGTTGGTTTGGTCGTGGCCTGCCTCTGGCTGAGAGGATGCTCCGGCTTCGGGCTGCTGGGTAGAGGTACCAGTACGAGTTACAACAGGCATCCTGTTGGAGCGGTAAAAGGTCTCATGACTCGGAAGAGGGAAAGCAAGAAAGTTGGGTGCCTAGTAAGGGGGTGGGTGTGACACTAAATCAAATCATGCAAGGGCCGTAAGGCCAAAACACATCCATTAAAATCCAAATCGGTGATGTAGTCGTTTACACCTTCCCGAAGGAAGAATATGACATACATCCAGACACAACAAAAGCAAACACTAGATGGTTTCATATGAACCATACAAGGACTCGACTGCGCATAGGGGTTACACGACCTATCCTATCGTAGGGGTTACAACTGGCATACCCGAGTAGCGAATAATGCCTAAGCGGCGGAATGCTTGGTCGCGTATTCCGGCTCTTCTGGGTCTTCCTCCTTGTCTTCATCTGTCTGGGCTCCCTTGTCGCTGGAGGGAGTGGGGGAGTGGAGGAGTTGGATACGACGGTGCTTCGACGGTGGTGCAGGGAAAAGCTTGTGATATTCCCTTGCCGTCATCCGGCGTCGCCGAGGTGGTTCTTCACCCTTCGAAGACACATCCTCGGAGGGCCTTCCGCCTCGATATGCGATAGCGGATTGTCCAGAAGGTGCTCCTTCCTTCTTGATCCTGTTTGCCTTCTCTTGAGCTCGACGAAGAAGTGCCTTGGTGTGGGGACCCCGACTTAGAAGTCGAGATCACCGAATGCACGTGTACAGTGATCCCAGAGATCAATGCTCACTGAACACACAGAAGCTGAAATAACAAGAGTTTTACAGCCATACAAATAGTCTTACAGGAATTAAGGCCATTATGGCCAAGTCTTACATAGATAGAGCCTCACGGGCTGAATAGCAAATAACTCAAGTAGCGGAAGTCTTCGATAAACGGGTAGAACCCATGCCATCTGCCTTAACCCTACAGGCATTCTGACTGGGATAGCGTCCTAGTTCACAATGTTCGTCTCCAAAGAACTCTTCCTCATAATCCTGCTCTTCCATGCCTGGCCAATTAAATAACCAGTGGCAAGCCAATGAGTACTTTGAATGTACTCGCAAGCAACCCATGATGTGGTAACAATGCAATGGAACAATAATGAACAATCTAGCAGGAAGCTAGAACAATATGCTATCATCAAGCTTATGCATCAATAACCTCGCGTAACCTCGAGAACAGGTTACCGACATCAACATGAATATGATTCATCTCATCGAGTCAAGTCACCATCCTTGACTTGTCACACACATACCAACACTGATGAAGTAAAATTCTGGACATAGTTTAAGTAGCACCACCCAACTGTCCATGACCGTGGACGTGGCTATTCGAATAGTTTTACACTCTGCAGAGGTTGCGCACTTTACCCACAATATCCGGGGAACTTCCGTGTCATCCACGACCCGCGGTACCTCAAGTACCCGGGGTAAGCACCCGGTCATTACCTTTCCTTAGACGACACTAACATAGAGTCCACTCGTTGGCACACGGCCCTCGGGTACAAACAATAGATCACGGGACTTGCCCTAATTTCAATGTTCACGCGTACCCGAAGGGACCAACGTTGTGTCCGGTGCCCTGTGAAAACAGTCATGGTCGTCTATCCAAGCACGACCCCGTCCCGGGAAAGACCTCAAGTCCTCCCGTCACTAGTAATGCGGGCACCATGCTAGTATCGACCTAAGTAATCAATAAAGCCCCGTCCCATAAGGGGTAGTGTGGTTGCACATGTTTGGTTGGGACGGTAGTCACACATAAATCTAATCCATCATTCCACCATGCACATGATCTACCGGCACATCACTTCTTTCTCAAGTGATGACCTAACACTTCATCACCCTCGGGCATTAGGGGCACCCGATGGGTTCATGCAAAGACTTCAACTACGAGGGTTCATATCACACATGCACCATATAAGCATCATGACCAACTATTTGCATGTCATCTAGCACATAGCAAGATCAACAATAAGGCATGCATCATGTGGTGGTTCATCTAGGTTACCATCGTAACCCTATCATCATGCATCGGAAACAAACGGGTTCCGAGAACAAGTGTATCATGGTCAAAGGGCTGCTTGCCTGGATTGGCTTGGTCTTCAAGGTCTTCAAATCCTTCTCCTTCTTCTTCCACAGCAACTTCGTCAAATACGGGATCTATACGTCGCATAATAACCACGGGAAAATAAGAATACAAGTAAAACAGAAAAATCAAAGTGCTCAGAAAAATGTCAACTCTTTTTTGTAAAAAACTAGAGGGATTTCTAAGATGGGGAAAAATCTTAATTGGAGTTTTGGAGTTACAGAATAGGACATATTGATTATTGAACAGGGGTTATACTGCCCAAATTTGAATTTAAATTTGAACAGTACAACAAAGTTTCATGGATTTGAATGAAAGTGGTACCATTAAATAGGTTGGAATATTGCAAGATTTTAGGAGTTGGAAATATTTAATTAGGTTCAATATTCTTTTCTGTATAAATGTTTAAAACATCAACAGAAAAGAAAAATGAAAAAGGGTCCTGTGCACTGGGCCAGAGAAGGCCACAGTGCACGGCCCAGACGGATCGGCCCGGCCGCACCGGAGCCTGCGCGCGCACGTCAGGTTTTCAAACCTGACGGGCGGGGCCCGTGGGTCAGCGGCACAGAGGAGGGGGAGAGAG
Source organism: Secale cereale (assembly GCA_902687465.1). Taxonomy (NCBI): domain Eukaryota; kingdom Viridiplantae; phylum Streptophyta; class Magnoliopsida; order Poales; family Poaceae; genus Secale; species Secale cereale. The sequence goes on from LR738714.1 coordinate 342,010,800, forward strand.
GTGGGGGTATGACAGGCGGGGCCCGCCTGTCATCTCTAACCCCACGACCACGGCGGCGGCGAGCTCACCGGCGAGGATTCCGGCCACGGCGACGGCAACGGAGGCCAGGGACGTGACCAGCGTCGTGTTGCGGTTGTAGTGGTGGTAGTGCGGCACGGCGGGGAGCCCTGGTTCACCGGCAGCGAGGTGGGACGGCGGAAGCTCGTCGGAGGGTGGTTGCTGTGGCCGTTTCCGACTGCGAATGAAGGGGGAAACAGAGGGGAAAGGATCAGTGAGGTGCGGCGGTTCCGAAACAAGTGGAAGGAGAGGCAGGGGAGGCCCGTACCTCGAGATCGCCGGCGGCCCGACGCGGCGGCGCTCCGGTCGATCCCGAGCACTGGGACCTTCTGGGGTTGAACTGGAGGTGCTGGGGGTCTCAGTGGAGAGGTGTGAGGCTGGTGATGGTGCTGGAGAGGCTCGGGAGGGCCTTATATAGCCGCGCCCGTGGTTCACCGTGGACCCGTGCGCCGGCGAGGTTGCAGGCGAGGCTAGGGAGGGTTCTGGAGCCTGGGAACACGCCGGGGAGGTCCGTGGACTAGCTCCACGTCCAGCTGAGGGGATAAGAGGAGCGGGGGAGCGTCAGAGGAGCGCGCGCGTGTGAAGCAGAAGAATGGCCGAAGCGGGCGGCCGGTGCGCGTGCGACGACGTTCACTGGAGGGCGCAGGAGGAGGGGGGACAGTGCCGGGGAGGTCGCGGACGTCGAGGAGCCTCGACTGGCGCGAGAGGGAGGCTCGAGGTTGTCGGGGATCGGCGATTGGCTGGAGCCAGCGTGCGGAGGGCACTGTTCGCGCGCTCCAGAGCATGCGTATTGCTGGCATCAGCGTGCTCTCGCCGGTTTGGTCCGATCCAGTGTGTCCAACAGTGTCTAGCACGTTGTAGGAGGAGTAAAGAAATGCCCTGAGGCCTTGGATGCCCTGGGGATGCAGAGAGAGAGGGAGAGGGCTGGTAACATGGTGGAAACCTGCTGTACAGCAAGGTAAAACAAGGGTTTCACCCTTCAATCATGGAGTTGGGGTGCTGGGGGAGTTACTGGAGGTAGCTGGTAACTCAATGAGCCTGTGGTAAGAAGTTGAGGCCATGGAGAAAAGTGAAAGTGGTCAAATTGGAGGTTTTAGCATTTCTGCAGAAGGTGTTTGATCAAGTAAATGAAGTCCACTTGACATGGCACTAGACAGGGTTCAAAGACATGAGAAAATAGGGTGCTTCACCAAATTTGGGCTCATTTGAAGAAACTAGCCAATGTAACTTTGGTGAACCCTAGAAATTAACATAAACAGTTTCATCTTGATTGAGTCAAGCTAATCATCTCCCCTTGATGCACCACTTGGTGTAGCATCATCATTTGGGTTATTGATCATGCCCACAAAGTTTGAAGCTCCAGATAAAAAGTTGGTAATGTAAAGTTGTTCAAATTTGCATTTGAACAGAAAGGGTTTTGAGGTGATCTGATCAAGTTGCTCTAGTCAAATTCTTGTGCCATTTGGTCTAGGTGCCTTATTAGGCCATTCTAGCATGTGCACAAAATTTGAGAGCATTTGGACAAGTTTGGCAATGTAAAGTTGCTCAAACTCCAAATATGGACAGAATGGTTATGAAGGGGTTTGAGGAGGTTTTCTTGCTTCCCAAGGCATGGGACTTGGCAAGATCATCAAATATGTCATATATGACATGATAGAATTTCCCTGGAATTTTTGGAGAAAATTTCCTTTGTAAATATTTCAAAAGCTTGAAATATCCAGAAAGGGTTTTAGAGGGTTTAGCCCATTATTTTGAACATGACCAAGTGTTGAAACTCTTATATATGGACAATATATGTCCTATGAGTCTCTCTGAATTTTGGCATATATTTTTGAAACAGTTAAATAATTTTCCCCTATTAAAGACCATTTATGGCCTTAAGAAAAAGCTTTTAAATAAATAGGAAAAATAACTTTTAAAATTATACCTTTGTGGTTTCTGGGAGTCCTATGACTACTAGGTCTCAAATAAACCTTTTGAAATAATTTTCACACCCTAAATCAAGTACTTGCAGTGCAAATCTCAATTCAGGGGTTTTTGAAAAACTAAATTTATAAAATACTTTTTGGCCAAATTAATTTTGTAAGAAAATACTATACTGTTATATAACACTTGGCATGATCATTGGGCAGAAGTTTTGGATAAGGAGATGAAATCTACAAGAGATCATAGTTGACTTTAATGAGCACATGAAAAAGCAAATGAAGAAAACTCAATCCCAAATAAAAGCCAAATGATGCTAAAAAAAATTTGCTGGTCCAAATTTTCATGCTTCAAAGATACGAATAACATGTTACAAAATGCAGGGTGTGACAGACCTACCCCCCTTACAAGAATCTCGTCCCCGAGATTCTTAAACTAGGGCTTAAAAGAGATCGGGAAACTCGGATCTAAGATAGTCTTCTCGTTCCCAGGTTGCTTCTGCTTCGGTGTGGTTGCTCCACTGGACCTTGAAGTACTTGATGGTACGGCTCCGCGTACGTCGTTCTGCTTCGTCCAGAATACGAATGGGCTTCTCGCGGTAGGTCAAATCAGGCTGCAGATCAATGGCTTGGTGATCCACATCCTTGTAGAGATTGGGCTTGTCTGGAACTGGGAGACATTTCCGGAGTTGTGACACATGGAATACATTGTGCACATCGGATAGCTCAGGTGGTAGTTCCAACTGATAAGCCACTTCTCCTCGTCGTGCAGTGATCTCAAAGGGTCCAATGAACCTTGGTGCGAGCTTCCCCTTGACATGGAAACGCTTGGTTCCTTTCAGAGGAGTTACCCGCAGGTACACATGGTCCCCGACATGGAAACTCATGTCTCGGCGTCGAGCGTCAGCATAGCTCTTCTGCCTTGACTTGGCTGCCTTTAATCGCTCTCTGACTAGTTGGACTTGCTCTTCTGCTGCGCGGAGATTGTCCGGTCCAAAGACTAGTCCTTCTCCAGTCTCTGACCAGTTGAGGGGTGTGCGACATCTGCGTCCATACAACACCTCAAATGGTGCCATCTGAAGGCTTGACTGGTAACTGTTGTTATAGGAGAACTCGGCAAAAGGGAGACAGTCTTCCCACTTGGCTCCATATGCCAGGACACAGGCTCGGAGCATGTCTTCGAGAATCTGATTGACTCGCTCTGTTTGACCTCCGGTCTGTGGGTGGAAAGCTGTGCTGAAAGACAGCTTGGTTCCCAAGGCTTCTTGGAACTTCTTCCAGAATCTTGAGGTGAAATGGGTTCCTCGATCTGACACAATCTCCTTGGGAACACCGTGAAGACTTACGATTCGGTCAATGTAGAGAGCTGCCAGCCGGTTGCCATCATAAGTGGTCTTGACAGGAATGAAATGGGCCACCTTGGTCAAATGATCGACTATGACCCAGATAGAGTCATGTCCCCTACTCGACCTTGGTAATCCAGTGATGAAGTCCATTCCGACTTTATCCCACTTCCACTCAGGAACTTGGAGTGGTTGAAGCAATCCAGCAGGTCGCTGATATTCAGCCTTGACCCTTTGGCACACATCACACCTTGCAACATAGGTTGCAATCTCTCTCTTCATACCTTGCCACCAGAATCGTGCCTTCAAATCTTGGTACATCTTGGTTCCTCCGGGGTGGATGGAATACGGAGTGTCGTGGGCTTCTTGCAGAATCAGCGTCTTCAACTCGGTGTTGTTTGGTACGCAGAGACGACCTTTGTACCAAACAATCCCGTGCTCGTCTTCGGAGAATCCTGGGGCCTTGCCCAGCTTCATCTTCTTCTTGATACCTTCGATACTTGCGTGTCCATCTTGAGCCTTCTTGACGTCGTCCAGCAGGGTCAGTCTGACTTCCAAATGATCCAGAAATCCGGGGGTGACCAATTCCAAACTGAATTGTTCGATCTCCGTAAACAAGGCTGGCTGCCTCTCTTGAATAATGACATTCAAAGAGCAAGCCTTCCTGCTTAAGGCATCGGCCACCACGTTAGCCTTCCCAGGGTGATACTGAACACTGAGGTCATAATCCTTGATGAGTTCCAACCATCTCCGCTCCCTCATGTTCAATTCCTTTTGAGTGAAAATATACTTCAGACTCTTGTGGTCTGTGTAAATCTCACACCGTTTCCCTAGGAGGTAATGCCGCCATGCCTTCAAGGCATGAACTACAGCCGCTAGCTCGAGATCGTGAGTAGCGTAGTTCTCCTCATGGGGTCGTAGCTGCCTGGAGAGGTATGCTATGACGCGGCCTTCTTGCATCAGAACGCTTCCCAATCCGGTTCGAGAGGCATCACAATATATCACGAACTCCTTGTGAATATCAGGTGTTGCCAGAACTGGGGCGGTGGTCAATCTCTTCTTGAGCTCTTGGAAGCTCTCTTCGCATTTTGGCGTCCACTCGAACTTCTTGTCCTTTTTTAGGAGCTGAGTCATTGGTCGTGCAATGCTAGAGAATCCTTCCACGAACTTGCGGTAATAGCCCGCTAATCCGAGGAAGCTTCTGACTTCCATGACGGTCGTTGGAGACTGCCATTGGGTCACAGCTTTGATTTTTGCAGGATCAACAGATAATCCTTCCTCAGTCAGGACATGACCTAAGAATCCAACTTTATGCAGCCAGAACTCACACTTGCTGAATTTGGCATACAGTTGGTGCTCACGAAGCTTGTCTAGGACCATCCTCAGATGCTGCTCATGCTCTTCCTCCGACTTCGAGAACACAAGAATGTCACCAATGAAGACAACAACAAACTTGTCCAAATATTCCATGAAGACTTTATTCATGAGATACATGAAGTAAGCTGGGGCATTGGTTAACCCAAAAGACATGACCGTGCACTCGTACAGGCCATATCTGGTTACGAATGCCGTCTTTGGAATATCTTGGGGTCTGATCATCAGCTGGTAATACCCAGATCTGAGGTCGATCTTGGAGAATACCTTGGCTCCGCTGAGCTGATCAAACAAATCTTCGATCTTGGGAAGTGGATACTTGTTCTTGATTGTAACTTCATTGAGGGAACGATAGTCAATGCATAAGCGGATGGTACCGTCCCTCTTTGCCACAAACAGAACAGGAGATCCCCAAGGGGAGGCACTCGGGCGAATAAATCCCTTCCTTAGCTTCTCTTCTAGCTGCTTCTTCAACTCGGCTAATTCTTCCGTCCCCATTCTATAAGGCTTCTTATACATGGGTCCTGCTCCGGGCACGAGCTCGATGATGAACTCAATGTCACGGTCAGGGGGCATTCCCGGTAGTTCATCTGGAAAGACATCAGGATACTCACATACCACCGGTACTTGATCTAGCCCAACTTCAGACAGACAGTTGACTTTAGCGGCTTGAGCGGAAGAGGAATTGGGGGCAAACTTGACTTCGACTCCTTGGTCATTGGTCACAGTGACTGTCCGATTGGCACAGTCTAACAAGCCTTGGTGCTTACTGAGCCAATCCATCCCTAAGATCACATCCAAGCCTTGCGATCTCAGGATGATAAGGTCTGCTAGGAAGTCTACACCATTAATGGTAATACCGACTCCTTTACAGCCTATCTTGGCTCTCATCTCGGCTCCGGGGGTTTTTACCACCATAGGGTTATTCAGGGGTGTAGGGGTCATGCCACTTTTTAATGCAAATCTTTGAGTGACAAATGAATGCGTTGCTCCAGAATCAAACAAGACAGTTGCAGGTGCTGAGTTGACAAGGAACGTACCCAGCACGACGTCCGGGTCCTCCTGGGCTTCTTCAGCAGTGAAGTGATTCACACGCCCCTTCCCATAGTTCGGTGGATTGCGAGGAGCTGGGTTCCTTGGTGGAATTCCATGGCCTTGTCCCTGGTTCTACGCATTGGGGCGCGGGGCATCAGGCTTCTTGTTGGGGCACACCCTTGAGATGTGTCCGGGCTGACCACATCCAAAGCAAGTGACTTGGTTTGGAATGTTGATCTTGTTGCCACCATTGGTATTGGGGTTGAAAGCTGGCCTGGGGTTGGCATACTGCTGAGGCTGAGGATTGGCACGAGGTGTAGGAGCTCTTGGCTGCTGATAGGTTGGCTTGGCCGGGGCTGACTGCCACGGACGAGGCTTCTGGTTGCTGGAACTTGCCTTACTGACCATCTTGCGCTTGCGAGTGTCTTCCAAAGCACGCCGCTTGTCTTCAAGCATAAGTGCCTTGTTCACCAGGTCAGGGAAAGATGGGCAGTCGCACACGACAAGCGAGTATTGCAGAGTCTGATTAAGGCCTTCCATGAAGCGCTCCCTTTTGGCAGCATCAGTGCTGACATCCTCAGGGGCATACCTTGACAGAATGCTGAACTTCTGCATGTACTCCTTGACAGTGCCACTTCCTTGCTTCAGGGCTCGGAACTCGCGCTTTTTGATAGCCATGATTCCGGAAGGAATGTCGGCCTTGCGGAATTCTGCCTTGAAGTTCACCCAAGAGATGCCTTGTTCAGCATGCATGACCTTGAATCCATCCCACCAAGCTCTAGCAGTTCCCCCGAGGCAGTGGGCTGCATAAGCCACCTTCTCGCAATCTTCGGTGCATCCGACTAGTTCCAGGATTTCCTCAATGGAACGGACCCAGTCATCTGCATCCAGGGGTTCAGCAGTCTCGATGAAGGTTGGCGGTGCATGCTTCTTGAACTCTCCCAACGTGGAACGTCCATTGCCATTCCCCGCCGGCTGACGGTTGTTGGCGACAGCTTGAGCAATCAGCTGGAGACCTGCAGTGTTGGCTTGGCGTTGCTCTCGGAAAGCTTGGAGAAGCTGAGCCATGTCCTTGCTTGGAGGAGGTGGTGGTGGAGCTTGGTCGTTGGTTTGGTCGTGGCCTGCCTCTGGCTGAGAGGATGCTCCGGCTTCGGGCTGCTGGGTAGAGGTACCAGTACGAGTTACAACAGGCATCCTGTTGGAGCGGTAAAAGGTCTCATGACTCGGAAGAAGGAAAGCAAGATAGATGGGTGCCTAGTAAGGGGGTGGGTGTGACACTAAATCAAATCATGCAAGGGCCGAGAGGCCAAAACACATCCATTAAAATCCAAATGGGTGATGTAGTCGTTTACACATTCCCGAAGGAAGATTACGACTTACATCCAGACACAACAAAAGCAAACACTAGATGGTTTCATTTGAACCATACAAGGACTCGACTGCGCATAGGGGTTACACGACCTATCCTACCGTAGGGGTTACAACTGGCATATCCGAGTAGCGAATAATGCCTAAGCGGCGGAATGCTCGGTCGCGTATTCCGGCTCTTCTGGGTCTTCCTCCTTGTCTTCATCTGTCTGGGCTCCCTTGTCACTTGAGGGAGTAGGGGAGTGGAGGAGTTGGATACGACGGTGCTTCGACGGTGGTGCAGGGAAAAGCTTGCGATACTCCCTTGCCGTCATCCGGCGTCGCCGAGGTGGTTCTTCACCCTTGGAAGACACATCCTCGGAGGGCCTTCCGCCTCGATATGCGATAGCGGATTGTCCAGAAGGTGCTCGTTCCTTCTTGATCCTGTTTGCCTTCTCTTGAGCTTGACGAAGAAGTGCCTTGGTCTTGTAAAGTTCTTCTCGACGCTTCATTGATTCCGAGGCCAAGTCTTGTGCCAGGCTGTCGGCACATAGACTGAAGTAGGTCTGGAACCGAAGCGAGAGTCCTTCCTTCAGTGGAGGGGCTAGTGCGCTGCTTTCTTCGTCAGCTTCCTTCCGGTAAGGTAAGAAGCGAGTTGCCATCTTGGCTGCCATCTCCGGAAGAAGCTCGCGGAGACGGGTTAGTGCCTTGAGTGCAGCAGCCTCGACAGCAAGTGGTAGTGTTGCCATCTGGGGTCCCTCGAAGAACCAACTTGTGGGAGGATCGTTTGCCCTCACGATCACTTCCACATGGTACTCCACCTCAGTATCGTTCACCCAATGCTCAAGGTAGGTGAGGATGGGTGCTCAGTGGAACTGACACTCTTGGAGGCTATACTCGAGAAGTAGGGGAAACCCAGTGGTCAGGTGCTCTTCGGGAACAGCGGCCATCTACAAAGGTGGAATAGGAGGGGTTAATAAGCTGAGGAAATCTCAGGTTTAGAAAAGAAGAGAGGTTCAGAAGGTTTTGAAAAGGGGTCTCAACTAACTAACGCCCATGCTAACTAAGGCTTCCTACAGTCAGGATGGCTCTGATACCAGCTCTGTGGGGACCCCGACTTAGAAGT
>LR738714.1:342021458-342048047 GCA_902687465.1 Secale cereale
GCTCAAACTCCAAATATGGACAGAATGGTTATGAAGGGGTTTGAGGAGGTTTTCTTGCTTCCCAAGGCATGGGACTTGGCAAGATCATCAAATATGTCATATATGACATGATAGAATTTCCCTAGAATTTTTGGAGAAAATTTCCTTTGTAAATATTTCAAAAGCTTGAAATATCCAGAAAGGGTTTTAGAGGGTTTAGCCCATTATTTTGAACATGACCAAGTGTTGAAACTCTTATATATGGACAATATATGTCCTATGAGTCTCTCTGAATTTTGGCATATATTTTTGAAACAGTTAAATAATTTTCCCCTATTAAAGACCATTTCTGGCCTTAAGAAAAATCTTTTAAATAAATAGGAAAAATAACTTTTAAAATTATACCTTTGTGGTTTCTGGGAGTCCTATGAATACTAGGTCTCAAATAAACCTTTTGAAATAATATTCACACCCTAAATCAAGTACTTGCAGTGCAAATCTCAATTCAGGTGTTTTTGAAAAACTAAATTTATAAAATACTTTTTGGCCAAATTAATTTTGTAAGAAAATACTATACTGTTATATAACACTTGGCATGATCATTGGGCAGAAGTTTTGGATAAGGAGATGAAATCTACAAGAGATCATAGTTGACTTTAATGAGCACATGAGAAAGCAAATGAAGAAAACTCAATCCCAAATAAAAGCCAAATGATGCTAAAAAAATTTTGCTGGTCCAAATTTTCACGCTTCAAAGATACAAATAACATGTTACAAAATGCAGGGTGTGACACTTGGTCTTGTAAAGTTCTTCTCGAAGCTTCATTGATTCCGAGGCCAAGTCTTGTGCCAAGCTGTCGGCACATAGACTGAAGTAGGTCTGGAACCGAAGCGAGAGTCCTTCCTTCAGTGGAGGGGCTAGTGCGCTGCTTTCTTCGTCACCTTCCTTCCGGTAAGGTAAGAAGCGAGTTGCCATCTTGGCTGCCATCTCCGGAAGAAGCTCGCGGAGACGGGTTAGTGCCTTGAGTGCAGCAGCCTCAACAGCGAGTGGTAGTGTCGCCATCTGGGGTCCCTCGAAGAACCAACTTGTGGGAGGATCGTTTGCCTTCACGATCACTTCCACATGGTACTCCACCTCAGTATCGCTCACCCAATGCTCAAGGTAGGTGAGGATGGGTGCTCGGTGGAACTGACACTCCTGGAGGCTATCCTCGAGAAGTAGGGGAAACCCAGTGGTCAGGTGCTCTTCGGGAACAACGGCCATCTACAAAGGTGGAATAGGAGGGGTTAATAAGCTGAGGAAATCTCAGGTTTAGAAAAGAAGAGAGGTTCAGAAGGTTTTGAAAAGGGGTCTCGACTAACTTACGCCCATGCTAACTAAGGCTTCCTACAGTCAGGATGGCTCTGATACCAGCTCTGTGGGGACCCCGACTTAGAAGTCGAGATCACTGAATGCATGTGTACAGTGATCCCAGAGATCAATGCTCACTGAACAAACAGAAGCTGAAATAACAAGAGTCTTACATCCATACAAATAGTCTTACACGAATTAAGGCCATTATGGCCAAGTCTTACATAGATAGAGCCTCACGGGCTGAATGGGAAATAACTCAAATAGCGGAAGTCTTCGATAAACGGGTAGAACCCATGCCATCTGCCTTAACCCTACAGGCATTCTGACTGGGATAGCGTCCTAGTTCGCATGTTCGTCTCCAAAGAACTCTTCCTCATATCCCTGCTCTTCCATGCCTGGCCAATTAAATAACCAGTGGCAAGCCAATGAGTACTTTGAATGTACTCGCAAGCAACCCATGATGTGGTAACAATGCAATGGAACAATAATGAACAATCTAGCAGGAAGCTAGAACAATATGCTAACATCAAGTGTATGCATCAATAACCTCGCGTAACCTCCAAGACAGGTTTCCGATATCAACATGAATATGATTCAACTCATCGAGTCAAGTCACCATCCTTGACTTGTCACACACATACCAACACTGGTGAAGTAAAATTCTGGACATAGTTTAAGTAGCACCACCCAACTGTCCATGACCGTGGACACGGCTATTCGAATAGTTTTACACTCTGCAGAGGTTGCGCACTTTACCCACAAGATCCGGGGAACTTCCGTGTCATCTTGGAGCCTGTTCCGGAGCTCCACTAGAGGGGGATCCATCACGGAGTTCTTCTTCTTCTTCATCATCATCATCGCCCTCACCATGAGTTGCGAGTAGTTTACCACAGACCTTCGGGTCCATAGCTAGTATCTAGATGGCTTCTTCTATCTCTCTGGATCTCAATACAAAGTTCTCCTCGGTCTTCAAGGAGATCTATTCGATGTAATATCTTTTTGCGCTGTGTTTGTCGAGATCCGATGAATTGTGAGTTTATGATCAAGATTATCTATGAGAAATATTTGGTTCTTCTCCGAACTTTTTATGTGTGCTCATAATATCCTTGCAAGTCTCTTCGAATTATTGGTTTGGTTTGGCCTACTAGATCTATAGTTCTTGCAATGGAAGAAGTGCTTGGCTTTGGGTTCAATCTTGCGGTGTCGTTTCCCAGTGATAGTAGGGGCAGCAAGGCACGTATTGTATTGTTGCCATCGAGGATAAAAAGATGGGGTTTATATCATATTGCTTGATTTTATTATTGGAAATATGCCCTAGAGGCAATAATAAAATGGTTATTATTATATTTCCTTGTTCATGATAATTTTCTGTTATTCATGCTTGAATTGTATTATCCGGAAAGCGTGATACATGTGTGAATACACAGACCACAACATGTCCCTGGTAAACCTCTAGTTACTAGCTAGTTGATCAACAGATGGTTACGGTTTCCTGACCATGGACATTGGATGTCATTGATAACGGGATCACATCATTAGGAGAATGATGTGATGGACAAGACCCAATCCTAAGCCTAGCACAAGATCGTGTAGTTCGTAATGCTAAAGCTTTTCCAATGTCAAGTATCTTTTCCTTAGACCATGAGGTTGTGCAACTCCCGGATAACGTAGGAATACTTTGGGTGTGCCAAACGTCACAACGTAACTGGGTGGCTATAAAGGTACGCAATGGGTATCTCCGAAAGTATCCGTTGAGTTGGCACGAACCGAGACTGGGATTTGTCACTCCGTATGTGTGGGGACCCCGACTTAGAAGTCGAGATCACCGAATGCACGTGTACGGTGATCCCAGAGATCAATGCTCACTGAACACACAGAAGCTGAAATAACAAGAGTCTTACATCCATACAAATAGTCTTACACGAATTAAGGCCATTATGGCCAAGTCTTACATAGATAGAGCCTCACGAGCTGAATAACAAATAACTCAAATGGCGGAAGTCTTCGATAACGGGTAGAACCCATGCCATCTGCCTTAACCCTACAGGCATTCTGACTAGGATAGCGTCCTAGTTCGCATGTTCGTCTCCAAAGAACTCTTCCTCATAATCCTGTTCTTCCATGCCTGGCCAATTAAATAACCAGTGGCAAGCCAATGAGTACTTTGAATGTACTCGCAAGCAGCCCATGATGTGGTTCAAAGTAACAATGCAATTGAATAATAATGATCAATCTAGCAAGGCTAGAACAACATACTACTATCAAGTTTATGCATCAATAACCTCGCGTAACCTCGAAGGCAGGTTACCGATATCAACATGAATATGATTCAACTCATCGAGTCAAGTCACCATCCTTGACTTATCACACACATTCCAACACCGATGAAGTAAAATTCTGGACATAGTTTAAGTAGCACCACCCAACTGTCCATGACCGTGGACACGGCTATTCGAATAGTTTTACACTCTGCAGAGGTTGCGCACTTTACCCACAAGATCCGGGGAACTTCCGTGTCATCCACGACCCGCGGTACCTCAAGTACCCGGGGTAAGCACCCGGTCATTACCTTTCCTTAGACGACACTAACATAGAGTCCACTCGTTGGTACACGGCCCTCGGGTACAAACAATAGATCACGGGACTTGCCCTAATTTCAATGTCACGCGTACCCGAAGGGACCAACGGTGTGTCCGGTGCCCTGTGAAAACAGTCATGGCCGTCTATCCAAGCACGACCCCGTCCCGGGAAAGACCTCAAGTCTTCCCGTCACTAGTAATGCGGGCACCATGCTAGTATCGACCTAAGTAATCAATAAAGCCCCGTCCCATAAGGGGTAGTGTGGTTGCACATGTTTGGTTGGGACGGTAGTCACACATAAATCTAATCCATCATTCCACCATGCACATGATATTACCGGCACGTCACTTCTTTCTCAAGTGATGACCTAACACAACATCTCCCTCGGGCATTAGGGGCACCCGATGGGTTCATGCAAATGTTTCAAGTACGAGGGTTCATATCACACATGCATCATATAAGTATCATGACCAACTATTTGCATGTCATCTAGCTCTTAGCAAGATCAAGATCAAGCATGCATCATGTGGTGGAATCAACTAGGTTACCATCGTAACCCTAATATCATGCATCGGAAACAAACGGGTTCCGAGGAACAAGTGTATCATGGTCAAAGGGGTGCTTGCCTGGATTGGCTTGGTCTTCAAAGTCTTCAAGTCCTTCTCCTTCTTCTTCCACAACAACTTCGTCAAATACGGGATCTATACGTCGCATAATAACCACGGGAAAATAAGAATACAAACAAAACAGAAAAATCAAAGTGCTCAGAAAAATGTCAACTCATTTTTGTAAAATACTAGAGGGATTTCTAAGTTGGGGAAAAATCTTAGTTGGAGTTTTGGAATGACAGAATGGAATCTACTGATTTTTGAACAGGAGTATTACTGCCCAAATTTGAATTTAAATTTGAACAGTACAGCAAAGTTTCATGGATTTGAATGGAAGTGGTACCATTAAATAGGTTGGAATATTACAAGATTTTAGGAGTTGGAATTATTTAATTTGGACCATTATTCTTTTCTGTAGAAAGGTTTAAAACATTTACAGAAAAAGAAAAAGGAAAAAAGTCCTGTGCACTGGGCCAGAGGGGGCCACAGTGCACGACCCAGGCGGTCCAGCCCAGCCGCACGGGAGCCTGCGCGCGCACGTCAGGTTTTTAAACCTGACGGGCGGGGCCCGTGGGTCAGTGACAGAGAGGAGGGGGGAGAGGTGTGGGGATGACAGGCGGGGCCCGCCTGTCATCTACAACCTTGCGGCCACGGCGACGGCGAGCTCACCGGCGAGTTTTCCGGCCACGTCGACGGCAACGGAGGCCAGGGATGGACTCAACGTCGTGTCGCGGTTGCTGTGGTGGTGGTGCGGCACGCCGGGGAGGTCCGGTTCGCCGGCGGCGAGGTGGGACGGCGGAGGCTCATCGGGAGGTGGTTGCTGCGGATGTTTCCGACTGCAAACGGAGGGGGAAACAAGGGGGAAAGGATCAGTGAGGCGAGGGGGTTCCAAATCAGGTGGAAGGAGGGGCAGGGGAGGCCCGTACCACGAGATCGCCGGCGGCCCGACGCGGCGGAGCTCCGGTCGATCCCGAGCACTAGGACGTCCTGGGGAGGAGTGGGTGGTACTGGGAGGCTGAGTGGAGTGAGGAGAGGTCGCTGATGCTGTTGGAGAGGCTCGGGAGGGGCTATTTATAGGAGCTCGACGGAGGCCCGTGGTCCAGTGCGCCGGCGAGCTCCGGCTCGAGGCTACAGCGCACGGGAGGCCAAGGGAATGGGTCCGTGGAGTTCCTGGACGATCTCCACGTCCAGCTGAGGGAGAAAGAGAAGCGGGGGAGCGTCAGGAGCGTGCGCGCGTGCGAGGCAGAGGAGTGGCCGCCGCGGGCGGCCAGCGCGCGTGCGACGACGGCCACTGGAGGGCGCAGGAGGAGGGGGGACAGCGCCGGGGAGGTCGCGGACGTCGAGAGGCCTCGACTGGCGCGAGGGGGAGGCCCGAGGCTGTCAGGGGAGGTTGATTGGCCGAAGCTACAGTGCTTGTCTGCACTGTTGCGTGCTCCAGAGCGCGTGTTTGGCTGGCATCGCCGCGCTCTCGCCGTCCTGGTCAAACCCAACGTGTCCAACAGCGTCTAGAAGGTCAGGGGGAAGTATAGAATTGGTCTGAGGCCTTGGATGCCCTGGAGATGCTGAGAGAGAGTGGAGATGCTGGTGAAATGGTGAAAACCTGCTGTCCAGCAAGGTAAAACAGGGCTTTCACCCCTCAATCATGGAGCTGGGGTGCTGGGGAAGTTACTGGTGGTAGCTAGTAACTCAATGATCATGTGGTAAGAAGTTGAGGCCATGGTGAAAAGTAAAAGTGATCAAGTTGGAGGTTTTAGCAATTCTGCAGAAGGTGTTTGATCAGTGTTTGGTCAAGTAAATGACCTCCACTTGATATGGCACTTAACAGGGTTGAAAGACATGAGAAAATAGGGTGCTTCACCAAATTTGGGCTCATTTGAAGAAACTAGCCAATGTAACTTTGGTGAACCCTAGAAATCAACAGAAACAGTTTCATCTCGATTGAGTCAAGCTAATCATCTCCCCTTGATGCACCACTTGGTGTAGCATCATCATTTGGGGTATTGATCATGCCCACAAAGTTTGAAGCTCCAGATAAAAAGTTGGTAATGTAAAGTTGTTCAAATTTGCATTTGAACAGAAAGGGTTTTGAGGTGATCTGATCAAGTTGCTCTATTCCAAATCTTGTGCCATTTGGTCTAGATGCCTTATTAGGTCATTCTAGCATGTGCACCAAGTTTGAGAGCATTTGGACAAGTTTGGCAATGTAAAGTTGCTCAAACTTCAAATATGGACAGAATGGTTATGAAGGGGTTTGAGGATGTTTTCTTGCTTCCCAAGGCATGGGACTTGGCAAGATCATTAAATATGTCATATATGACATGATAGAATTTCCCTGGAATTTTTGGAGAATATTTCCTTTGAAAATATTTCAAAAGCTTGAAATATCCAGAAAGGGTTTTAGAGGGTTTAGCCCATTATTTTGAACATGACCAAGTGTTGAAACTCTTATATATGGACAATATATGTCCTTTGAGTCTCTCTTAATTTTGGCAAATATTTTTGAAACAGTTAAATAATTTTCCCCTATTAAAGACCATTTCTGGCCTTAAGAAAAAGCTTTTAAATAAAATAGGAAAATAACTTTTAAAATTATACCTTTGTGGTTTCTGGGAGTCCTATGACTACTAGGTCTCAAATAAACCTTTTGAAATAATTTTCTCACCCTAAATCAAGTACTTGCAGTGCAAATCTCAATTCAGGGGTTTTTGGAAAACTAAATTTGTAAAATACTTTTTGGCCAAATTAATTTTGTAAGAAAATACTATACTGTCATGTAACACTTGGCATGATCATTGGGCAGAAGTTTTGGGTATGGAGATGAAATCTACAAGAGATCATAGTTGACTTTAACGAGCACATGAAAAAGCACATGAAGAAAACTCAATTCCAAATAAGAGCCAAATGATGCTAAAAATTTTTGCTAGTCCAAATTTTCATGCTTCAAAGATACAAATAACATGTTACAAAATGCAGGGTGTGACAGACCTACCCCCCTTACAAGAATCTCGTCCCCGAGATTCCTAAACTAGGGCTTAAAAGAGGTCGGGAAACTCGGATCTAAGATAGTATTCTCGTTCCGAGGTTGCTTCTGCATCGGTGTGGTTGCTCCACTGGACCTTGAAGTACTTGATGGTACGGCTTCGCGTACGTCGTTCTGCTTCGTCCAGAATACGAATGGGCTTCTCGCGGTAGGTCAAATCAGGCTGCAGATCAATGGCTTGGTGATCCACATCCTTGTAGAGACTGGGCTTGTCCGGAACTTGGAGACATTTCCGGAGTTGTGACACATGGAATACATTGTGCACATCGGATAGCTCCGGTGGTAGTTCCAACTGATAAGCCACTTCTCCTCGTCGTGCAGTGATCTCAAAGGGTCCAATGGACCTTGGTGCGAGCTTCCCCTTGACATGGAAACGCTTGGTTCCCTTCAGAGGAGTTACCCGCAGGTGCACATGGTCCCCGACATGGAAACTCATGTTCCGACGTCGAGTGTCAGCATAACTCTTCTGCCTTGACTTGGCTGCCTTTAATCGCTCTCTGACTAGTTCGACTTGCTCTTCTGCTGCGCGGAGAATATCCGGTCCAAAGACTAGTCCTTCTCCAGTCTCCGACCAATTGAGGGGTGTGCGGCATCTGCGTCAGTACAATACCTCAAATGGTGCCATCTGAAGGCTTGACTGCTAACTATTGTTATAGGAGAACTCGGAAAAAGGGAGACAGTCTTCCCACTTGGCTCCATATGCCAGGACACAGGCTCGGAGCATGTCTTCGAGAATTTGATTGACTCGCTCTGTTTGACCTCCGGTCTGTGGGTGGAAAGCTGTGCTGAAAGACAACTTGGTTCCCAAGGCTTCTTGGAACTTCTTCCAGAACCTTGAGGTGAACTGGGTTCCTCGATCTGACACAATCTCCTTGGGAACGCCGTGAAGACTTACGATTCGGTCGATGTAGAGAGCTGCCAGCCGGTTGCCATCATAAGTGGTCTTGACAGGAATGAAGTGGGCCACCTTGGTCAAATGATCAACTATGACCCAGATGGAGTCATGTCCTCTATTTGACCTTGCTAATCCAGTGATGAAGTCCATTCCGACTTTATCCCACTTCCACTCAGGAACCTTGAGTGGTTGAAGGAATCCAGCAGGTCGCTGATATTCAGCCTTGACTCTTTGGCACACATCACACTTTGCAACATAGGTTGCAATCTCTCTCTTCATACCGTGCCACCAAAATCGTGCCTTCAAGTCTTGATACATCTTGGTTCCTCTGGGGTGGATGGAATACGGAGTGTCGTGGGCTTCTTGCAGAATCAGTGTCTTCAGCTCGGTGTTGTTTGGTACGCAGAGGCGACCTTTGTACCAAACAATCCCGTGCTCGTCTTCGGAGAATCCTGGGGCCTTGCCCAGCTTCATCTTCCTCTTTATGCCTTCAATGCTTGCGTGTCCATCTTGAGCCTTCTTGACGTCGTCCAGTAGGGTTGGTCTGACTTCCAAATGATCCAGAAATCCAGGGGTGACCAATTCCAAACTGAATTGTTTGATCTCCTTAAACAAGGCTGGCTGCCTTTCTTGAATAACGACATTCAAAGAGCAAGCCTTCCTGCTTAAGGCATCGGCCACCACGTTAGCCTTCCCAGGGTGATACTGAACACTGAGGTCATAATCTTTGATGAGTTCCAACCATCTCCGCTGCCTCATGTTCAATTCCTTTTGGGTGAAAATGTACTTCAGACTTTTATGGTCTGTGTAGATCTCACACCGTTTCCCTAGGAGGTAATGCCGCCATGTCTTCAAGGCATGAACTACTGCCGCTAGCTCAAGATCGTGAGTAGCGTAGTTCTCCTCATGGGGTCGTAGCTGCCTGGAGAGGTATGCTATGACGCGGCCTTCTTGGATCAGAACGCTTCCCAATACGGTTCGAGAGGCATCACAATATATCACGAACTCCTTGTGAATATCAGGTGTTGCCAGAACTGGGGCGGTGGTCAATCTCTTCTTGAGCTCTTGGAAGCTCTCTTCGCATTTTGGCGTCCACTCGAACTTCTTGTCCTTTTTGAGGAGCCGAGTCATTGGTCGTGCAATGCTAGAGAATCCTTCCACGAACTTGCGGTAATAGCTCGCTAGTCCGAGGAAGCTTCTGACTTCCTTGACGGTCGTTGGAGATTGCCATTGGGTCACAGCTTCGATTTTTGCAGGATCAACAGATAATCCTTCCTCGGTCAAGACATGACCTAAGAATCCAAGTTTATGCAGCCAGAACTCACACTTGCTGAATTTGGCATACAGTTGATGCTCACGAAGCTTGTCTAGGACCATCCTCAGGTGCTGCTCGTGCTCTTCCTCCGACTTCGAGAACACAAGAATGTCATCAATGAAGACAACAACAAACTTGTCCAAATATTCCATGAAGACTTTATTCATGAGATACATGAAGTAAGCTGGGGAATTAGTCAACCCAAAAGACATGACCGTGCACTCGTACAGGCCATATCTGGTTACGAATGCCGTCTTCGGAATATCTTGGGGTCTGATCTTCAGCTGGTAATACCCAGATCTGAGGTCGATCTTGGAGAATACCTTGGCTCCGCTGAGCTGATCAAACAGATCTTCGATCTTGGGAAGTGGATACTTGTTCTTGATTGTAACTTCATTGAGGGAACAATAGTTAATGCATAAGCGAATGGTACCGTCCCTCTTTGCCACAAACAGAACAGGAGATCCCCAAGGGGAGGCACTTGGGCGGATAAATCCCTTCCTTAGCTGCTCTTCTAGCTGCTTCTTCAACTCGGCTAATTCTTCCGTCCCCATTCTATAAGGCTTCTTATAGATGGGTCCTGCTCCGGGCACGAGCTCGATGATGAACTCAATGTCACGGTCAGGGAGCATTCCCGGTAGTTCATCCGGAAAGACATCAGGATACTCACATACCACCGGTACTTGATCTAGCCCAACTTCAGACAGACAGTTGACTTTAGCGGCCTGAGCGGAAGAGGAGTTGGGAGCAAACTTGACTTCGACTCCTTGGTCATTGGTCACAGTGACTGTCCGATTGGCACAGTCTAACAAGCCTTGGTGCTTACTGAGCCAATCCATCCCTAAGATCACATCCAAGCCTTGCGATCTCAGGATGATAAGGTCTGCTAGGAAATCTACACCGTTAATGGTAATACGGACTCCTTTACAGCCTATCTTGGTTCTCATCTCGGCTCCGTGGGTTTGTACCACCATAGGGTTATTCAGGGGTGTAGGGGTCATGCCACTTTTTAATTCAAATCTTTGAGTGACAAATGAATGCGTTGCTCCAGAATCAAACAAGACAGTTGCAGGTGCTGAGTTGACAAGGAACGTACCCAGCACGACGTCCGGGTCTTCCTGGGCTTCTTCAGCAGTGACGTGATTCACACGCCCCTTCCCATAGTTCAGTGGATTGCGAGGAGCTGGGTTCCTTGGTGGCATTCCACGGCCTTGTCCCTGGTTCTGCGCATTGGGGCGCGGGGCATCAGGCTTCTTGTTGGGGCACACCCCTGAGATGTGTCCGGGCTGACCACATCCAAAGCAAGTGACTTGGTTTGGATTGATCTTGTTGCCACCACTGGTATTGGGGTTGAAAGCTGGCCTGGGGTTGGCATACTGCTGAGGCTGAGGGTTGGCACGAGGTGCAGGAGCTCTTGGTTGCTGATAGGTTGGCTTGGCCGGGGCTGACTGCCACAGACGAGGCTTCTGGTTGCTGGAACTTCCCTTACTGACCAACTTGCGCTTGCGAGTGTCTTCCAAAGCACGCCGCTTGTCTTCAAGCATAAGTGCCTTGTTCACCAGGTCAGGGAAAGATGGGCAATCGCACACAACAAGCGAGTATTGCAGAGTCTGATTGAGGCCTTCCATGAAGCGCTCCCTTTTGGCAGCATCAGTGCTGACATCTTCAGGGGCATACCTTGACAGAATACTGAACTTCTGCATGTACTCCTTGACAGTGCCACTTCCTTGCTTCAGGGCTCGGAACTCGCGCTTTTTGATAGCCATGATTCCGGAAGGAATGTGGGCCTTGCGGAATTCTGCCTTGAAGTTAACCCAAGTGATGTCTTGTTCGGCATGCATGACCTTGAATCCATCCCACCAAGCTCTAGCAGTTCCCCCGAGGCAGTGGGCTGCATAAGCCACCTTCTCGCGATCTTCGGTGCATCCGACTAGTTCCAGAATTTCCTCAATGGAACGGACCCAGTCATCTGCATCCAGGGGTTCTGCAGTCTCGATGAAGGTTGGCGGTGCATGCTTCTTGAACTCTGCCAACGTGGAACGTCCATTGCCATTCCCCGCCGACTGGCGGTTGTTGGTGACAGCTTGAGCAATCAGCTGAAGAGCTACAGTGTTGGCTTGGCGTTCCTCTCGGAAAGCTTGGAGAAGCTGAGCCATGTCCATGCTTGGAGGAGGTGGTGGAGGAGCTTGGTCGTTGGTTTGTTCGTGGCCTGCCTCTGGCTGAGAGGATGCTCCGGCTTCGGGCTGCTGGGTAGAGATACCAGTACGAGTTACAACAGGCATCCTGTTGGAGCGGTAAAAGGTCTCATGACTCGGAAGAGGGAAAGCAAGATAGATGGGTGCCTAGTAAGGGGGTGGGTGTGACACTAAATCAAATCATGCAAGGGCCGAGAGGCCAAAACACATTCATTAAAATCCAAATGGGTGATGTAGTCGTTTACACATTCCCGAAGGAAGAATACGACATACATCCAGACACAACAAAAGCAAACACTAGATGGTGTCATATGAACCATACAAGGACTCGACTGCGCATAGGGGTTACACGACCTATCCTACCGTAGGGGTTACAACTGGCATATCCGAGTAGCGAATAATGCCTAAGCGGCGGAATGCTCGGTCGCGTATTCCGGCTCTTCTGGGTCTTCCTCCTTGTCTTCATCTGTCTGGGCTCCCTTGTCGCTTGAGGGAGTGGGGGAGTGGAGGAGTTGGATACGACGGTGCTTTGTCGGTGGTGCAGGGAAAAGCTTGCGATATTCCCTTGCCGTCATCCGGCGTCGCCGAGGTGGTTCTTCACCCTTGGAAGACACATCCTCGGAGGGCCTTCCGCCTCGGTATGCGATAGCGGATTGTCCAGAAGGTGCTCCTTCCTTCTTGATCCTGTTTGCCTTCTCTTGAGCTCGACGAAGAAGTGCCTTGGTCTTGTGAAGTTCTTCTCGAAGCTTCATTGATTCTGAGGCCAAGTCTTGTGCCAAGCTATCGGCACACAGACTGAAGTAGGTCTGGAACCGAAGCGAGAGTCCTTCCTTCAGCGGAGGGGCTCGTGCGCTGCTTTCTTCGTCACCTTCCTTCCGGTAAGGTAAGAAGCGAGTTGCCATCTTGGCTGCCATCTCCGGAAGAAGCTCGCGGAGACGGGTTAATGCCTTGAGTGCAGCAGCCTCGACAGCGAGTGGTAGTGTTGCCATCTGGGGTCCCTCGAAGAACCAACTTGTGGGAGGATCGTTTGCCTTCACGATCACTTCCACATGGTACTCCACCTCAGTATCGCTCACCCAATGCTCAAGGTAGGTGAGAATGGGTGCTCGATGGAACTGACACTCCTGGAGGCTATCCTCGAGAAGTAAAGGAAACCCAGTGGTCAGGTGCTCTTCGGGTACAGCGGCCATCTACAAAGGTGGAATGGGAGAGGTTAATAAGCTGATGAAATCTTAGGTTTAGAAAAGAAGAGAGGTTCAGAAGGTTTTTGAAATAGGGGTCTCATCTAACTAACGCCCATGCTAACTAAGGCTTCCTACAGTCAGGATGGCTCTGATACCAGCTCTGTGGGGACCCCGACTTAGAAGTCGAGATCACCGAATGCACGTGTACAGTGATCCCAGAGATCAATGCTCACTGAACACACATAAGCTGAAATAACAAGAGTCTTACATCCATACAAATAGTCTTACACGAATTAAGGCCATTATGGCCAAGTCTTACATAGATAGAGCCTCACGGGCTGAATAGCAAATAACTCAAATAGCGGAAGTCTTCGATAACGGGTAGAACCCATGCCATCTGCCTTAACCCTACAGGCATTCTGACTGGGATAGCGTCCTAGTTCGCATGTTTGTCTCCAAAGAACTCTTCCTCATAATCCTGTTCTTCCATGCCTGGACAATTAAATAACCAGTGGCAAGCCAATGAGTACTTTGAATGTACTCGCAAGCAACCCATGATGTGGTTCAAAGTAACAATGCAATTGAATAATAATGATCAATCTAGCAAGGCTAGAACAACATACTACTATCAAGTTTATGCATCAATAACCTCGCGTAACCTCGAAGACAGGTTACCGATATCAACATGAATATGATTCAACTCATCGAGTCAAGTCACCATCCTTGACTTATCACACACATTCCAACACCGATGAAGTAAAATTCTGGACATAGTTTAAGTAGCACCACCCAACTGTCCATGACCGTGGACACGGCTATTCGAATAGTTTTACACTCTGCAGAGGTTGCACACTTTACCCACAAGATCCGGGGAACTTCCGTGTCATCCACGACCCGCGGTACCTCAAGTACCCGGGGTAAGCACCTGGTCATTACCTTTCCTTAGACGACACTAACATAGAGTCCACTCGTTGGTACACGGCCCTCGGGTACAAACAATAGATCACGGGACTTGCCCTAATTTCAATGTCACGCGTACCCGAAGGGACCAACGGTGTGTCCGGTGCCCTGTGAAAACTGTCATGGTCGTCTATCCAAGCACGACCCCGTCCCGAGAAAGACCTCAAGTCTTCCCGTCACTAGTAATGCGGGCACCATGCTAGTATCGACCTAAGTAATCAATAAAGCCCCGTCCCATAAGGGGTAGTGTGGTTGCACATGTTTGGTTGGGACGGTAGTCACACATAAATCTAATCCATCATTCCACCATGCACATGATATTACCGACACGTCACTTATTTCTCAAGTGATGACCTAACACAACATCACCCTCGGGCATTAGGGGCACCCGATGGGTTCATGCAAATGTTTCAACTACGAGGGTTCATATCACACATGCATCATATAAGTATCATGACCAACTATTTGCATGTCATCTAGCTCTTAGCAAGATCAAGATCAAGCATGCATCATGTGGTGGACTCAACTAGGTTACCATCGTAACCCTAATATCATGCATCGGAAACAAACGGGTTCCGAGGAACAAGTGTATCATGGTCAAAGGGCTGCTTGCCTGGATTGGCTTGGTCTTCAAAGTCTTCAAGTCCTTCTCCCTCTTCTTCCACAGCAACTTCGTCAAATACGGGATCTATACGTCGCATAATAACCACGGGAAAATAAGAATACAAACAAAACAGAAAAATCAAAGTGCTCAGAAAAATGTCAACTCATTTTTGTAAAATACTAGAGGGATTTCTAAGTTGGGGAAAAATCTTAGTTGGAGTTTTGGAATGACAGAATGGAATCTACTGATTTTTGAACAGGAGTATTACTGTCCAAATTTGAATTTAAATTTGAACAGTACAGCAAAGTTTCATGGATTTGAATGAAAGTGGTACCATTAAATAGGTTGGAATATT
The DNA here is from genome assembly GCA_902687465.1 of Secale cereale. Classification (NCBI taxonomy): domain Eukaryota; kingdom Viridiplantae; phylum Streptophyta; class Magnoliopsida; order Poales; family Poaceae; genus Secale; species Secale cereale. The sequence continues at coordinate 342,036,528 of LR738714.1, forward strand.
ACAAGATTTTAGGAGTTGGAATTATTTAATTTGGACCATTATTGTTTTCTGTAGAAATTTTTAAAACATTTACAGAAAAAGAAAAAGGAAACAGGTCCTGTGCACTGGGCCAGAGGGGGCCACAGTGCACGGCCCAGGCGGTCCAGCCCAGCCGCACGGGAGCCTGCGCGCGCACGTCAGGTTTTTAAACCTGACGGGCGGGGCCCGTGGGTCAGTGACAGAGAGGAGGGGGAGAGAGGTGTGGGGATGATAGGCGGGGCCCGCCTGTCATCTCCAACCTTGCGGCCACGGCGACGGCGAGCTCACCGGCGAGTTTTCCGGCCACGGCGACGGCAACGGAGGCCAGGGATGGACTCGGCGTCGTGTCGCGATTGCTGTGGTGGTGGTGCGGCACGCCGGGGAGGTCCGGTTCGCCGACGGCGAGGTGGAACGGCAGAGGCTCGTCGGGAGGTGGTTGTTGCGGCTGTTTCCGACTGCAAACGGAGGGGGAAACAAGGGGGAAAGGATCAGTGAGGCGAGGGGGTTCCAAATCAGGTGGAAGGAGGGGCAGGGGAGGCCCGTACCACGAGATCGCCGGCGGCCCGACGCGGCGGAGCTCCGGTCGATCCCGAGCACTGGGATGTCCTGGGGAGGAGTGGGTGGTACTGGGAGGCTCAGTGGAGTGAGGAGAGGTCGCTGATGCTGTTGGAGAGGATCGGGAGGGGCTATTTATAGGAGCTCGACGGAGGCCCGTGGTCCAGTGCGCCGGCGAGCTCCGGCTCGAGGCTACAACGCATGGGAGGCCAAGGGAATGGGTCCGTGGAGTTCCTGGACGATCTCCACGTCCAGCTGAGGGAGAAAGAGAAGCGGGGGAGCATCAGGAGCGTGCGCGCGTGCGAGGCAGAGGAGTTGCCGCCGCGGGCGGCCAGCGCGCGTGCGACGACGGCCACTGGAGGGCGCAGGAGGAGGGGGGACAGCGCCGGGGAGGTCGCGGACGTCGAGAGGCCTCGACTGGCGCGAGGGGGAGGCCCGAGGCTGTCGGGGGAGGTTGTTTGGCCGAAGCTATAGTGCTTGTCTACACTGTTGCGTGCTCCAGAGCGCGCGTTTGGCTGGCATCGCCGCGCTCTCGCCGTCCTGGTCAAACCCAACGTGTCCAGCAGCGCCTAGAAGGTCAGGGGGGAAGTAAAGAATTGGTCTGAGGCCTTGGATGCCCTGGAGATGCTGAGAGAGAGTGGAGATGCTGGTGAAATGGTGAAAACCTGCTGTCCAGCAAGGTAAAATAGGGCTTTCACCCCTCAATCATGGAGCTGGGGTGCTGGGGAAGTTACTGGTGGTAGCTAGTAACTCAATGATCATGTGGTAAGAAGTTGAGGCCATGGTGAAAAGTAAAAGTGATCAAGTTGGAGGTTTTAGCAATTCTGCAGAAGGTGTTTGATCAGTGTTTGGTCAAGTAAATGACCTCCACTTGATATGGCACTTAACAGGGTTGAAAGACATGAGAAAATAGGGTGCTTCACCAAATTTGGGCTCATTTGAAGAAACTAGCCAATGTAACTTTGGTGAACCCTAGAAATCAACAGAAACAGTTTCATCTTGATTGAGTCAAGCTAATCATCTCCCCTTGATGCACCACTTGGTGTAGCATCATCATTTGGGGTATTGATCATGCCCACAAAGTTTGAAGCTCCAGATAAAAAGTTGGTAATGTAAAGTTGTTCAAATTTGCATTTGAACAGAAAGGGTTTTGAGGTGATCTGATCAAGTTGATCTATTCCAAATCTTGTGCCATTTGGTCTAGATGCCTTATTAGGTCATTCTAGCATGTGCACCAAGTTTGAGAGCATTTGGACAAGTTTGGCAATGTAAAGTTGCTCAAACTTCAAATATGGACAGAATGGTTATGAAGGGGTTTGAGGATGTTTTCTTGCTTCCCAAGGCATGGGACTTGGCAAGATCATTAAATATGTCATATATGACATGATAGAATTTCCCTGGAATTTTTGGAGAATATTTCCTTTGTAAATATTTCAAAAGCTTGAAATATCCAGAAAGGGTTTTAGAGGGTTTAGCCCATTATTTTGAACATGACCAAGTGTTGAAACTCTTATATATGGACAATATATGTCCTCTGTGTCTCTCTGAATTTTGGCAAATATTTTTGAAACAGTCAAATAATTTTCCCCTATTAAAGACCATTTCTGGCCTTAAGAAAAAGCTTTTAAATAAAATAGGAAAATAACTTTTATTATTATACCTTTGTGGTTTCTGGGAGTCCTATGACTACTAGGTCTCAAATAAACCTTTTGAAATAATTTTCTCACCATAAATCAAGTACTTGCAGTGCAAATCTCAATTCAGGGGTTTTTGGAAAACTAAATTTATAAAATACTTTTTGGCCAAATTAATTTTGTAAGAAAATACTATACTGTCATGTAACACTTGGCATGATCATTGGGCAGAAGTTTTGGGTATGGAGATGAAATCTACAAGAGATCATAGTTGACTTTAATGAGCACATGAAAAAGCAGATGAAGAAAACTCAATTCCAAATAAGAGCCAAATGATGCTAAAAATTTTTGCTGGTCCAAATTTTCATGCTTCAAAGATACAAATAACATGTTACAAAATGCAGGGTGTGACAGTATGATAGAGAGGTATCTCTGGTCCAACTCGGTAAGACATCATCATAATGAGCTCAATGTGACTAAGGATTTGGTCACGGGATGATGTATCACGGAACGAGTAAAGAGACTTGCCATGACGAGATTGAGTGAATCCTTGACATCGTGGTTCATCCGATGAGATCATCGAGGAACATGTAGGAACCAACATGGGTATCCAGGTCCCGCTATTGGTTATTGACTGGAGAGTCGTCTTGGTCATGTCTGCGTGTCTCCCGAACCCGTAGGGTCTACACACTTAAGGTTCGGTGACGCTAGGGTTGTAGAGATATATGCACACGGTAACCCGAATGTTGTTCGGAGTCCCGGATGAGATCCCGGACATCACGAGGAGTTCCGGAGTGGTCCGAAGGTAAAGAATTATATATAGGAAGTCCAGTTTCTGCCATCGGGAGAATTTCGGGGGCCACCGGTAGTGTACCGGGACCACCGGAAGGGTCCCGGGGGTCAACAGGGTGGGGCCACCTATCCCGGAGGGCCCCATGGGCCGAAGGGGGAGGGGAACCAGCCCATAGTGGGCTGGTGCGCCCCCCTTGGGCTTCCCCCCTGCGCCTAGTGTTGGGAACCCTAGGGGTGGGGGCGCCCCATGTGCCTTGGGGGGTAAGTTTCCCCCCTGGCCGCCGCCCCCCTAGGAGATTGGATCTCCTAGTGCCGGCGCCCCCCTGGGCCCCTATATATAGTGGGGGGAGGGAGGGCAGCCGTACCCTTGCCCCTGGCGCCTCCCTCTCCCTCCCGTTACACCTCTCCCTCCTCCCGCGGTGCTTGGCGAAGCCCTACAGAATTTCAGTTGCATCCACCACCACGCCGTCGTGCTGCTGGATCTCCATCAACCTCTCCTCCGCCCTTGCTGGATCAAGAAGGAGGAGACGTCGCTGCACCGTACGTGTGTTGAACACGGAGGTGTTGTCCGTTCGGCGCTCAGAATATTGGTGATTTGGATCACGACGAGTATGACTCCATCATCCACGTTATCTTGAACGCTTCCGCTCGCGATGTACAAGGGTATGTAGATGCACTCCTTTATCCCTCGGTGCTAGATGACTCCTTAGATTGATCTTGGTGAAGCGTAGAATTTTTTTGAATTCTGCTACGTTCCCCAACAGTGGCATCTGAGCTAGGTCTTTGCGTAGTATCTTGCACGAGTAGAACACAAAGTAGTTGTGGGCATAGATTTGTTCAATTCTCTTGCCGCTACTAGTCCAATCTTGATTCGGCAGCATCGTGGGATGAAGCGGCCCGAACCGACCTTACACATACGTTTACGTGAGACAGGTTCCACCGACTGACATGCACTAGTTGCATAACGTGGCTAGCGGGTGTCTGTCTCTCCCACTTTAGTCAGATCGGATTCGATGAAAAGGGTCCTTATGAAGGGTAAATAGAAATTGACATATCACATTGTGGTTTTGGCGTAGGTATGAAACGTTCTTGCTAGAAACCTATAACAGCCACGTAAAAACTTGCAACAACAATTAGAGGACGTCTAACTTGTTCTTGCAGCATGTGCTATGTGATGTGATATGGCCAAAAGATGTGATGAATGATATATGTGATGTATGAGATTGATCATGTTCTTGTAATAGGAATCACGACTTGCATGTCGATGAGTATGACAACCGGCAGGAGCCATAGGAGTTGTCTTATTTTTTGTATGACATGCGTGTCACTGAATAACGCCATGTAATTACTTTACTTTATTGCTAAACATTAGCCATAGTAGTAGAAGTAATGTTTGGCGATACGACTTCATGAAGACATGATGATGGAGATCATGATGATGGAGATCATGGTGTCATGCCGGTGACGATGATGATCATGGAGCCCCGAAGATGAAGATCAAAGGAGCAAGATGATATTGGCCATATCATGTCACTATTTGATTGCATGTGATGTTTATCATGTTTATGCATGTTATTTGCTTAGAACGACGGTAGTAAATAAGATGATCTCTCACTAAAATTTCAAGAATTGTGTTCCCCCTAACTATGCACCGTTGCTAAGGATCGTTGTTCCAAAGCACCACGTGATGATCGGGTGTGATAGGCTCTAACGTTCGCATACAACAGGTGTAAGCAAGATTTACACACACAATACACTTAGGGTTTCACTTGACGAGCCTAGCATGTACAGACATGGCCTCGGAACACGGAACACCAAAAGGTCGAACATGAGTCGTATAGAAGATACGATCAACATGAAGATGTTCACCATTGATGACTAGTCCGTCTCACGTGATGATCGGACACGGCTTAGTCCATTCGGATCATATTTCACTTAGATGGCTAGAGAGATGTCTATCTGAGTGGGAGTTCTTTAAATTTTATTAGATGAACTTAATTGTCATGAACTTAGTCTAAACTCTTTACAATATGTCTTGTAGATCAAATGGCCCACGCTCATGTCACCCTCAACTTCAACGCGTTCCTAGAGAAAACCAAGCTGAAAGACGATGGTAGCAACTATACGATTGGGTCCGTAACCTGAGGATCATCCTCATAGCTGCCAAGAAAACATATGTCCTAGAAGCACCGCTAGGTGACGCTCCCGCCCCGGCAAACCAAGATGTTATGAACGCTTGGCAGTCATGTTGTGATGATTACTCCCTGGTTCAGTGCGGCATGCTTTACAGCTTAGAATCGGGGCTCCAAAAGCGTTTTTAGCACCACGGAGCATATGAGATGTTCCAAGAGCTGAAAATGGTTTTCCAAGCTCATGCCCGAGTCGAGAGATATGACGTCTCCGACGCATTCTACAGTTGTAAGATGGAGGAGAATAGTTCTGTCAGCGAGCACATACTCAAATTGTTTGGGTTGCATAATCGCTTGTCTCAGTTGGGAATTAATCTCCCAGACGAAGCAGTCGTTGACAGAATCCTTTAGTCGCTCCCACCTAGCTACAAGAGCTTCATGATGAACTTCAATATGCAAGGGATGGAGAAGTCAATTCCCGAAGTCTATTCAATTCTGAAATCGGCGGAGGTGGAGATCAAGAAAGAACATCAAGTGTTGATGGTGAATAAAACCACTAAGTTCAAGAAAGGCAAGGGTAAGAAGAACTTCAAGAAGGACGACAAAGAGTTGCCGCGCCCGGTAAGCCAGTTGCCGCGCCCGGTAAGCCAGTTGCCGGGAAGAAGCCAAAGAATGGACCCAAGCCTGAGACTGAGTGCTTTTATTGCAAGGGAACGGGTCACTGGAAGTGGAACTGCCCCAAATACTTAGCAGATAAGAAGGCCGGAACGTCAAAGGTATATATGATATACATGTTATTGATGTGTACCTTACCAGCGCTCGTAGTAGCTCCTGGGTGTTTGATACCGGTGTAGTTGCTCACATTTGTAACTCAAAACAGGAGCTGCGGAATAAGCGGACACTGGCGAAGGACGAGGTGATGATGCGCGTCGGGAATGGTTCCAAGGTCGATGTGATCGCCGTCGGCACGCTGCCTCTACATCTACCCTCGGGATTAGTTTTAAACCTTAATAATTGTTATTTAGTACCAGCTTTGAGCATGAACATTGTATCTGGATCTCGTTTAATGCAAGATGGCTACTCATTTAAATCCGAGAATAATGGTTGTTCTATTTATATGAGAGATATGTTTTATGGTCATGCCCCGCTGGTCAATGGTTTCTCTTGATGAATCTCGAACGTGATGTTACACATATTCATAGTGTGAATGCCAAAAGATGTAAAGTTGATAATGATAGTCCCACATACTTGTGGCATTGCCGCCTTGGTCATATTGGTGTCAAACATATGAAGAAGCTTCATGCAGATGGACTTCTAGAATCTCTTGATTATGAATCATTTGACACGTGGGAACCATGCCTCTTGGGCAAGATGACCAAGACTCCGTTCTCCGGAACAATGGAGCGAGCAACCAACTTATTGGAAATCATACATACCGATGTGTGCGGTCCAATGAGTGTTGAAGCTCGCGGTGGCTATCGTTATGTTCTCACCCTCACAGATGACTTGAGTAGATATGGGTATGTCTACTTAATGAAACACAAGTCTGAAACCTTTGAAAAGTTCAAGGAATTTTAGAATGAGGTTGAGAATCAACGTGACAGAAAAATAAAGTTCTTACGATCGGATCATGGGGGTGAATATTTAAGTCATGAATTTGGCACACACCTAAGGAACTGTGGAATTGTTTCACAATTGACACCGCCCGGAACACCTTTACGTAATGGTGTGTCCGAACGTCGTAATCGTACTCTATTGGACATGGTGCGATCTATGATGTCTCTCACCGACTTACCGCTATCTTTTTGGGGTTATGCTTTAGAGACTGCCGCATTCAATTTAGATAGGGCTCCATCTAAATTCGTTGAGACGACACCGTATGAAATTTGGTTTGGCAAGAAACCTAAGCTGTCATTTCTGAAAGTTTGGGGTTGCGATGCTTATGTCAAGAAACTTCAACCTGAAAAGCTCGAACCCAAATCGGAAAATGCGTCTTCATAGGATACCCGAAGGAAACTATTGGGTACACCTTCTACCTCAGATCCGAAGGCAAGGTCTTCGTTGCCAAGAATGGATCCTTTCTGGAGAAAGAGTTTCTCTCGAAAGAAGTGAGTGGGAGGAAAGTGGAACTTGATGAGGTGACAGTCACCCCTTCCGAACAGGAAAGTAGCGCAGCGCAGGAAATTGTTCGTGAGGTGCCTGCACCGACTAGGGAGGAAGTTAATGATGATGATCATGAAGCTTCAGATCAAGTTACTACTGAACTTCGAAGGTCCACAAGGACATGTTCTGCACCAGAGTGGTACGACAACCCTGTCATGGAAATCATGTTCTTAGACAACGGTGAACCTACAAACTATGAAGAAGCGATGGCGGGCCCGGATTCCAACAAATGGCTTGAAGCCATGAAATTCGAGATAGGATCCATGTATGAAAACAAAGTATGGACTTTGGTGGACTTGCCCGATGATCGGCATGCCATAGAAAATAAATGGATCTTTAAGAAGAAGACTGACGCGGATGGTAATGTGACCATCTATAAGGCTCAACTTGTCGCTAAAGGTTATCGACAAGTTCAAGGGATTGACTACAACGATACTTTCTCTCCCTTAGCGATGCTGAAGTCTGTCCGAATCATGTTAGCAATTGCCGCATTCTATGATTACGAGATATGGCAAATGGACGTCAAAACGGCATTCCTTAATGGCTTCCTCAAGGAAGAGCTGTATATGATGCAGCCGGAAGGTTATGTCGATCCTGAGAAAGGTAACAAGGTATGAAAGCTCCAGCGCTCAATCTATGGGATGGTGCAAGCATCTCGGAGTTGGAATATTTGCTTTAATGATGCGATCAAAGCATTTGGGTTTATACAGACTTGGGGAGAAGCCTGTATTTACAAGAAAGTGAGTGGGAGCTCTGTAGCATTTCTCAAATTATATGTGGATGATATATTGCTGATGGGAAATGATGTAGAATTCTTGGAGAGCATAAAGGCCTACTTGAATAAGAGTTTTTCAATGAAGGGCCTAGGAGAAGCTGCTTACATATTAGGCCTCAAGATCTATAGAGATAGATCGAGACGCCTCATTGGTCTTTCTCAAAGCACATACCTTGACAAGATATTGAAGAAGTTCAATATGGATCAGTCCAAGAAAGGGTTCTTGCCTGTATTGCAAGGTATGAGATTGAGCACGGCTCAATCCCCGACCACGACAGAAGATAGAGAAAAGTTGAGTGTCATCCCCTATGCCTCAGCCATAGGTTCTATTATGTATGACATGCTGTGTACCAGACCTGATGTGAACCTTGCCATAAGTTTGGTAGGGAGGTACCAAAGTGATCCCGGTATGGAACACTGGACAGCGGTCAAGAACATCCTGAAGTACCTAAAAAGGACCAAGGATATGTTTCTCGTTTATGGAGGTGACGAAGAGCTCGTCGTAAAGGGTTTCATCGATGCTAGCTTCGACATAGATCTGGATGACTCCAAGTCACAAACCGGATACGTGTATATTTTGAATGGTGGGGCAGTCAGTTGGTGCAGTTGCTAGCAGAGCGTCGTGGCACATTCTACATGTGAAGCGGAGTACATTGCTGCTTGCGAAGCAGCGCAGGAAGGAGTCTGGATGAAGGAGTTCATCACCAACCTAGGAGTTATTCCAAGCGCGTCGGGCCCAATGACTCTCTTCTGTGACAACACTAGAGCTATTGCCATTGCCAAGGAGCCCAGGATTCACAAGAAGACCAAGCACATCAAGCACCGTTTCAGCTCCATCCGGAATTATGTTCAAGATGGAGACATAGATATTTGTAAAGTGCATACGGATCTGAATGTCGCAGATCCGTTGACTAAACCTCTTCCATGGGAAAAACATGATAAACACCAGAACTCTATGGGTGTTCTATTCATCACAATGTAACTAGATAATTGACTCTAGTGCAAGTGGGAGACTGCTGGAAATATGCCCTAGAGGCAATAATAAAATGGTTATTATTATATTTCCTTGTTCATGATAATTGTCTGTTATTCATGCTTGAATTGTATTATCCGGAAAGAGTGATACATGTGTGAATACACAGACCACAACATGTCCTTGGTAAACCTCTAGTTACTAGCTAGTTGATCAACAGATGGTTACGGTTTCCTGACCATGGACATTGGATGTCATTGATAACGGGATCACATCATTAGGAGAATGATGTGATGGACAAGACCCAATCCTAAGCTTAGCACAAGATCGTGTAGTTCGTAATGCTAAAGCTTTTCCAATGTCAAGTATATTTTCCTTAGACCATGAGGTTGTGCAACTCCCGGATAACGTAGGAATACTTTGGGTGTGCCAAACTTCACAACGTAACTGGGTGGCTATAAAGGTACGCAACGGGTATCTCCGAAAGTATCTGTTGAGTTGGCACGAACCGCGACTGGGATTTGTCACTCCGTATGATGAAGAGGTATCTCTGGGCCCACTCGGTAAGACATCATCATAATGAGCTCAATGTGACTAAGGATTTGGTCACGGGATGATGTATTACGGAACGAGTAAAGAGACTTGCCATGACGAGATTGAACAAGGTATCGGTATACCGACGATCGAATCTCGGGCAAGTGCTATGCCGATAGACAAAGGGAATTGCATACGGGATTGAGTGAATCCTTGACATCATGGTTCATCCGATGAGATCATCGAGGATCATGTAGGAACCAACATGTGTATCCAGGTCCCTCTGTTGGTTATTGACTGGAGAGTCATCTCAGTCATGTCTGCGTGTCTCCCGAACCCGTAGGGTCTACACACTTAAGGTTCGGTGACGCTAGGGTTGTAGAGATATATGCACACGGTAACCCGAATGTTGTTCGGAGCCCCGGATGAGATCCCGTACGTCACGAGGAGTTCCGGAATGGTCCGGAGGTAAAGAATTATATATAGGAAGTCCAGTTTCGGCCATCGGGAGAATTTCGGGGGCCACCGGTAGTGTACCGGGACCACCGGAAGGGTCCCGGGGGTCCATCGGGTGGGGCCACCTATCCCGGAGGGGCCCATGGGCCTAAGGGGGAGGGGAACCAGCCCATAGTGGTCTGGTGCACCCCCTTGGGCTTCCCCCCTGCGCCTAGGGTTGGGAACCCTAGGGGTGGGGGCGCCCCATGTGCCTTGGGGGGTAAGTTTCCCCTCCCTGGCCGCCCCCCCTAGGAGATTGGATCTACTAGGGCCGGCGCCCCCCTGGGCCCCGATATATAGTGGGGGGGGAGGGCAGCCGCACCCTTGCCCCTGGCGCCTCCCTCTCCCTCCCGTTACACCTGTCCCTCCTCCCGTGGTGTTTGGCGAAGCCCTGCAGAATTTCCGTTGCATCCACCACCACGCCGTCGTGCTGCTGGATCTCCATTAGCCTCTCCTCCCCCTTGTTGGATCAAGAAGGAGGAGACATCGCTGCACCGTACGTGTTTTGAACGCGGAGGTGCCGTCCGTTCGGCGCTGGGATCATCGGTGATTTGGATCACGACGAGTACGACTCCATCATCCACGTTCTCTTGAACGCTTCCGCTCGCGATCTACAAGGGTATGCAGATGCACTCCTTTATCCCTCGTTGCTAGATGACTCCTTAGATTGATCTTGGTGAAGCATAGAATTTTTTTGAATTCTGCTACGTTCCCCAACATTTATCCCTCTACATCATGTCATCTTGCTTAAGGCGTTACTGTGTTCTTATGAACTCAATACACTAGATGCATGTTGGATAGCAGTCGATGTGTCGAGTAATAGTAGTAGATGCAGAATCGTTTCGGTCTACTTTTCTCGGACGTGATGCCTATATACAATGATCATGCCTATATAGTCTCGTAATTATTCGCTTTTCTATCAATTGCTCGACAGTAATTTGTTTACCTGCCGTAGAATATCGCTATCATGAGAGAAGCCACTAGAGAAAACTATGGCCCCCAGGTCTATTCTCAACATATCAATCTACATCTACTTTACTTTTACCGCTTTTATTTTCTGTTCTTATAAACAAAAATACAAAAAAAATAAACTATCATCTCTATCAGATCTCACTTTCGTAAGTGATAGTAAAGGGATTGACAACCCCTTATCGCGTTGGCTGCGAAGTTCTTATTTGTTTGTGCAGGTGCGAGGGACTCGCGTGTGGTCTCCTACTGGATTGATACATTGGTTCTCAAAAACTGAGGGAAATACTTACGCTACTGTGCTGCATCGCCCTTTCCTCTTCGAGGGAATACAACGCAAGCTCGAGAAGTAGCACACGTTCCCACGAGCTCTCAGTTCGCCGACATCTTCACCAAAGGACTTCCGTCGTCTGTCTTCAATGAGTTTCACTCTAGCCTCAACCGTCTGGGAACTCCATGTTTTGGCTGCGGGGGGGGGGGGGGGGG
>LR738714.1:342048104-342233836 GCA_902687465.1 Secale cereale
GTTTGAACACGTCATCACGCACGACCCCAGGTGTTCAGCCACGACCAGATCCTCAGGCACACTCAATAGTGCGTGCATATCGTGCACTCCCACGATCCACATGACTAGCCGATCGTTGTAGCTAACTGACTCTCCGCTCCCTTGTATATCTCTATTCTCATGTAAATGTATAAATACCCTCAGAGGAATGAATGCAAGAGTGTGCGTCAGTTATCTTGTCTAGCTCTCCCAAAGTATGTGATTGATTGATTCAATTGTTTCCCTTCAGTGTTATTTTCGTATGTTGACATGTATTCTTGATAGGAGCCAATCCAAGAGGCGATATTGTGCAGGTTCAACTCTGAATTTGGCTTATTGCTTATCTGCCTTCAGCCTCTGCATACCTTTGTTTTTTTTCCTTTCAACCTCTACAGATATTGTGCAGGTTGAACTCTGAATTTGGTTTATTGCTATGTGCCTTCACGTATGCATACATTTGCCATGTGTTATCTTCTCATGTGTAGGCCACGTGAGGAGGATATGGGGGAGGGCGATGCGCTTGATCTCTTCTGCTCTGTTCGGTTCTACATGACCGTGCAGGTGTGCCTCGTCCCTAGCCTCATCCTTGGTTTGCATCGTGTGGATCCTAACACAGTAACACCTAATTCATTTGTTAATTACACAATTCTTTTGTGGTTCCCTTAAGTCGATTGCAGCTATATTGTATGAAGTTTACATTCTCTGATGGATACATGATGTTTCTTTGTTTGTGTGGCTCATTCTAGCTACTCGCTGCTGGCATCTAATGTGTACCATTTATTTTTTATTTAAATAGTTAGATGGATTCTTGACAGGAGCCAATCCAGGATGCTATATATACATCATTCATATTGCCTGCAGCTAATTGGTTGGAAAAGTGAGATGCTGAAGGCACACGAAGAGTCGATTTTTCGAACTTCTTTTTGACAAAAATAGAGGGGTGAATGAATGACTTTGCATATATCTGGATTTTCTCTCTATTAAAGTGCTTCACAATTTACTCATCTTACATTTATTCAATCTCTAGCTATCGCTGAAAAGTACTTGGATGCATTTCATGTATCACCAAACAATGCATGGTAATATTTATATACACTCAATGTCCTTACATTGGAGATTTGGTACTTCTGGTGCCAAGGTAGGAACACTATGCAGTGAAGACAAATAAGTTCCCTCATATTTTGTGTTATTTTGGTTGCGTTAAATCACTTTTCTCTCATTTTCTGTTCCATTGCATTGTTCAAGGCTTCCTGATATGTTATTAAAACCAATGTTCGCTGCATGTAAGGAAGAAGATGGAGAATCGCAGAACAGTAGAAGTCGCTCTTACCAAAATGACCAAACACTACAAATGGCACGAATTGACTAGGTGTTACAAAACGACCAAATTAATCTTTGTTTGCGGTTCCAAAGTGGTGATGTTGCATTCTAATTTTTTTCCCCATAAATAAGAGTGGGTGATTGTCTACTCCAGGCCTAAAGGAGTGTGAATAACACAATGTGGTGATAGAACCTGTTTGGAGTTTTAGTAACGTTGTGGTTGAAGCAGTGTAAACTGGGCAATGAGACCCAATTTAGGTATTGTTCTATCGTTTGTGGAGTTTGATTTAGGTTTTGCGTTCTGGTTATTTTCTGATTTTCCACTCCATGACAGAGTAACTTACATGTAAATTGACCATTTGTATTCGATAGTATATTGCTATAGCTAAGTGTTCTCCATTATTATCTTATTTCCCCAAGATGAGGAGAACCAAAGCTGGTGCTTCTTATGCAGCGACATTTTACGAAATTGTTATGACTATTATTCTATCACATGATAAAAACGGAAATCTCGCAAGCATATAGCCATCTAACATTCATATTGTGTCTATTTTTATGCAATTTCCTGTTGTTCAATTGCCAAAAAGGACGGGCGCGACAAAGCGCGCCATCTATGATCTAGTAGCCATAGTATAACTAGGCATACAATGGGACGCACACGCACCCAGCACACCACACTAGAACACTGATACGTCTCCAACGTATCTATAATTTTTTATTGTTCCATGCTATTATATATTCTATTTTGGATGTTTAATGGGCTTTATTATACACTTTTATATTATTTTTGGGACTAACCTACATTCCCAAGGCCCAGTGCAAATTGCTATTTTTTGCCTATTTCGGTGTTTCGCAGAAAAGGAATATCAAACGGAGTCCAAACGGAATGAAACCTTCGGGAGAGTTATTTTTGGAACAATATCAACACAGAAGACTTGGAGTACACGCCAGGAAGCGGGAGAGCCGGCCACGAGGGCAGGGGCGCGCCCAGGGGGGGTAGGCGCGCCCCCACCCTTGTGGGCCCCATGTTGCTCCCCTCACGTCCCACTTCCTCCTATATATACCTACGTACCCTGAAACTATCGAGGAGCACCATGAAACCCTAATTCCACCGCCACAACCTTCTATACCCATGAGATCCCATCTTGGGGCATGTTTCGTAGCTCCACCGGAGGGGGCATCGATCACGGAGGGCTTCGACATCAACACCATAGCCTCTCCGATGAGTTGTGAGTAGTTTACCATAGACCTTCGGGTCCATAGTTATTAGCTAGATGGCTTCTTCTCTCTCTTTAGATCTCAATACAAAGTTCTCCTCGATCTTCGAGGAGATCTATTCGATGTAATTCTTTTTGCGGTGTGTTTGTCGAGATCCATGAATTGTGGGTTTATGATCAAGATTATCTATGCACAATATTGGATTCTTTTCTGAAATCTTTTATGCATGATTTAAATATCCTTGCAAGTCTCTTGGAATTATCGGTTGGGTTTGGCCTGCAAGATCTATAGTTCTAGCAATGGGAGAAGCGCTTGGCTTTGGGTTCAATCTTGCCGTGTCGTTTCCTAGTGATAGCAGGGGCAGCAAGGCACGTATTGTATTGTTGCCATCAAGGATAAAAAAGATGGGGTTTCTATCATATTGCTTGAGTTTATCCCTCTACATCATGTCATCTTGCTTAAGGCGTTACTATGTTCTTATGAACTTAATACTCTAGATGCATGCTGGATAGTCGTCGATGTGTGGAGTAATAGTAGTAGATGCAGAATGGTTTCCGTCTACTTGTCACGGACGTGATGCCTATATACAATGATCATGTCTATATATTCTCGTAACTATGCGCTTTTCTATCAATTGCTCGACAGTAATTTGTTCAACCACCGTAGAAATCTGCTATCATGAGAGAAGCCACTAGTGAAACCTATGGCCCCAGGGTCTATCTTCATCATATTAGTTTCTCGTCAACTTGCCAATTTATGTCGTCGTTGTTTATTTGCATTATTTACTTTCAGTTTACATAACAAAAATACCAAAAATATTATTTCATCATATCTTTCAGATCTCACTTTTGTAAGTGACCGAGAAGGGATTGACAACCCCTTTTATCGCGTTGGCTGCAAGGTTCTTATTTGTTTGTGCAGGTACAAGGGACTCGCGCGTGGTCTCCTACTGGATTGATACCTTGGTTCTCAAAAATTTAGGGAAATACTTATGCTATTGTGCTGCATCACCCTTTCCTCTTCGAGGGAACACAACGAAAGCTCGAGAAGTAGCAAGATGAGTTTCTGGCGCCGTTGCCGGGGAGATCTATGCAAAAGTCATATACCAAGTACCCATCACAAACCCTTATCCCTCGCATTACATTATTTGTCGTTTACCTCTCGTTTTCCTCTCCCCCACTTCACCTTTGCTGTTTTATTCGCCCTTTTTCCGTTCGCCTCTTTTTGTTTGCTTCTTGTTTGCTTGTGTTGCCATGTGCCTTCTATTTTCTTGCATCTTTGCTTGCTAAAAATCTATTTATGGACCCTCATCAACTTGCTAATCTTTTTAAGAGATCCAATTTTGTTGAACTTATTGCTAGTGAGCTGCGTGCACTAGATTATCTTTATGAGGTTTTGCTTGAAATCTATGAGTCTGAAATTTGTGATGAAGTGCGGAAAGAAGAAATTTATGAAGTGATTCACGATAACTCCTTGAATGAAAAGCATGATCGCAATGATGTTATTATAGATTCTATTAATGTAAATTGTGTTAATGATATGCAAAACCCTAAGCTTGGGGATGATGTGCCCACTACTTGTGTCACATCCCTAGCTAGTCACTGTTTGTCCTTGCTTCAATCATCATGCATTGTACTTAAATTTATGAATGTTAAATTGGGAAAGTGGAAAGCCTCAGAAATCTTAAAAAATGAGCAAGTTAAAAGTTTCTTCAAATGAGCCCAAGAAAATGTTCTTGTTATTGTCTACAAATAATGGCAAGAGGTAAAACTCAAACCAATATTTTTGGAATGACAGAAATATTTATTTGGATATTTGAGTTAATTCAATATTTATTTGCATTGGATTTATATTTGTTGTATATTAAATATAACTCCAATAATTTTGAAAATTTGTAAGTGGCTTTGAATACTTTAGAAAAAAGGCCACATAATAATTTTCAGAAGTTTATGAAATGGTTTGTTATTTAAAACAAACCAAAACAGATTGAAATAAATATAAAAGAAAAACAAATTAGTAAAGAGAGACAGAGTGGACCTACCTGCAGACCACCTGGCGGCCCACTTACCTGGCCCAGCCACCAGGGGCAAGGTTGTCTTCAACCTTGCGCCTACTGGCAGCCAGCGCACGCGCCGAGCGGCCACCTCCTGCTTCGTGCTATGGACGCCTCATGGGCCCTCGTCTGGCGCCGTGGAGCTGCCCTGGACGCCCTGAACCTTCTCCCTCTCTCTGCTCTCTCCCTCGTGGCCCTCCTCTCCTCTGCTCCCTCTCTCCCGCCCGGACCGAACATGCCCTCGCCACCGTCCAAAGCCACCGCGGCCACAGCCCCCTCCTCGCCTCTCCGAGCTATCCCCAAGGTCCACCGCGACGCCCTCTTCCTCATCACCGAGTCACATGACGCCGGGAGCCCCGACGTGTCGTCCCCGGCCCCTTCTTCCTTCTACGACCGGGGAGATCGCCGACGACCGTGCGCCCGCTCCGACGCGTCCCCGAGCCCATCGAGCACCCCGTCTGCCTCCCTGTGAGCTCCTGCGTCGAAACCCCCTCTTCCCCGCTTCATTTGCGTGCCGTAGCCGTCGCCCCGCGAGCACCCGACGCCATCGTCCGCCATGGCCGGCGAGCCCCGTGCTCTTGAGCCCCTCCGCTCGGACCAGTTGCTCTGGCATGCTCCTTATGCCCCGCAGGTGCTGCCTAGCACCCCAGTTCGCTCGCCCTCGAGCTGAAGCGCTGCGCCCGCTGGAGGCCGAGCTCCGGCCATCGCCGAAGTCGACGCTGCGCTCGACTCAGGCCACCTTGCACCCTCCTGTTTCTATCATTAGATACGCGAGAGCGCCAGCAAGCTGTAGCAACAAACCACACATCGAATGGTGCACTGTGGGCGATTTCCGACGCGCCCTGCCGTCTTGGCACTCGTCGGCGACGAGCCGCAGACCTGTTTGACCCGCCTGACCAGGGGTTTGACTCCCCCTGGTTCATTGACATGTGGGGCCAGCCCTTGCTAATTACCTTGTTTAGGTTTAATTAAAGTAGGATTAGCCCCTGGCTCACTAACGTGTGGGCCCAGGCCGCCGACTAATTAGTGTTAGGTTTAAATTAGTGTTAATTAACTTAGTTAATTAGTTGAGACACTGACAGGTGGGGCCCACTGTCAGGTTTGACTTGAACCAGCCCCTGTTGACCTGCTGACCTTAGTCGTATGTCATTCTGATGCAGTAAATATTTTCTGGATTTTAAATAAATCAGAAATGATTTATTTATTTCAGAAAATATCCAAAACTTCTAAAAATCATAGAAATTCAACCGTAACTCCAAATGAAATAATTTATATATGAAAAATGATCAGAAAAATCCAAGGAATCTGTTTATGGCGTTTTCATGCATGTTTGAACAAGTTAAACATGTTGATCAAGTCAAATAAATTAAATGACATTTAAATAACCACATGTGGAGTTTGAATTTGAATCTTGGATTCAAACCAACTTCATTTAAATTGTTGATAGTTGCATTAGTTCAAACCACAACATATTACCATGTCATGATCATGCATGATATTGTTGCATCGCATTGACTGTCTTCCTTCTTTGTTGCCGGTATTTGTTCCCTCTCAGTAGATGTGGTTCCGACGATGAGATCGGTGACGCCGATGAAGAACTATACTATCTTCTGAAGTGCCAGGGAAGCAAACCCCCATTGAGCATTCTGATACAATCCCACTCTCTCGCTCCTGCTCTCCTTTACTACATTAGGACAACAACATTTCAACTGTTACATGCTGCGGTAGTTGAACCCCTTTCCTCTGCATGACCTATCATTGCCACAGTAAATAGTTGAAACCCACTAGCATGAGTAGGAGTTGTTTGAGCCATGATGTGCCTACTCATTCATGTTTGCTTGTCATGCCTTCTATTGCTTAGAGTTGTGTCAGGTCTGATTCATCGGGGATGAATTGGAATGGTGAGGAACATGTCCTACTGTGTGTGAGCTAAGTGTGTGAACACGATTTGGTAAAGGTAGCGGTGAGAGGCCATGTAGGAGTACATGGTGGGTTGTCTCACTGGATCCATCCTTAAGAACTGAGTTCTGTGTAAGTTGTCCAATGGCTAGCTACTACCACGCATTGGAATGCTTAAGTGCCCCTCTCGACTTATTAATCAACTCGATCTCTGTCCAGGAGTTGCAACTAGTTTCTGGTGTTTGTAGGTAGTGTTAGTAGTCTACCAAGTGGCACCCGATACAGGTGGGCTTGGGACAGACTAGGCACCATGGCTTGGTGTACCAAGCATCGCCTGTTTGGTGGGCTTGGGAACCCTGTACACATCGTTTGGGGCCATGAGCGACACCCCGGCCGGATCTCCTTACGGATGGAACCCGAATAGGTGATAAACCTGGACTAGAGTCTTGTGTGGTTAGTCAGGTCGTGGCCGACACCCTCGCCAGACTTCCGCTTGAAGGTTGCCGAGATACACGACGTGTACATGTCGGTAAGTGGCGAGAGCGTGTGTGAAGAAGTACACCCGTGCAGGGTTAACATGATCTATTCGAATAGTCGGGTCCGCGGTTATGGACTTCTTGGATGCTTACGTGGTACATAGACAAGTTGAAGTGGTTACTCTAAAATGCTCAAGACAAGTGTGAGTGCTATGGATGGCCTTCTCGTAGGGAGACGGGAGCGGATCCATAGTGGTGTATTGATTGGTGAATATGTGGACTCATGTGTGCCACCTCAAAGAGTTACTTGCAGTCTTAGTTTAGGATAGCCACCGAGGCAAAGCTGGCTTGCTCCAGTCAAACTCCACCACCCCTTGTTGATACTGATGCATATGTAGCTAGTTTTGATGTAAGTCTTGCTGAGTACCTTTGTACTCACGTTTGCTTAATTTATGTTTTTTGCAGAGAGACTTCAGTCTCAGTAGTGGTTCCGTGTGGACTTCGATGTTTACCTTGTTACCTTAGCTACGATCTTGTACCCTTGGGGGGGTCTTGTAGATAGTCAGGCTTCTTGGCCTTTTTCATTTGTAGTTGTCTGTACTCAGACACGTTATGCTTCCGTTGCCTGTATGCTATGTATGTTGGGTCATGAGACCCACTGCTTGTAATAAATGTTGATGGCTCTTCTGGGCCTTATCTATATGAGTCATTGTGTTATGTTGTGATGCCATGTTGTACAACACATACTTGCATGTTAGCATACGTGTAATGTGTATTGCTATGTGTGGGATTCGACACCTAGTTGTTTACCCTTGGTAGCCTATCTTATAGGGAAATGTCTCCTAGTGCTTCCACTGAGCCTTGGTAGCTCGCTACTGCTCCGGAACACTTAGGCTGGCCGACATGTGTCCTTCTTCGTTCCTGTGTCTGTCCCTTAGGGGAAATGTCACGCATTGTTCCTTTAAGTCCTTGTAGCTTGCTATGGCTTGGTTTCATACGTTGATGAACGACACGTTCGTTGCTGGGTCATGTATGCCTCTCTCTGTAATTTAGCGCCACTTTTGGTTTATAACTAGTCATGTCGGCCCGGGTTCTCTGTCATATGGATGCTAGCGACACTATCATATACGTGTGCCAAGATGCGCAAACGGTCCCAGGCCAGGTAAGGTGGCACCCGTGGGGATACCGTGCGTGAGGCCGCAAAGTGATATGATGTGTTACATGCTAGACCTATGTGACTCAGGATCGGGGTCCTGACAACTTGTTGCAATGATCATGATTGGGGTGATGCTTCTTATGATGTTGAAAATTTATTTAAGCCCTATGATATATATATATATATATATATATATATATATATATATATATATATATATATATATATATATATATATATATATGATATTGATAATAATGTTTGCAATAATATTGAAAGTGGGTTTGTAAGAGTGTCAACTTTATATCCCACATATTTGGAGAATTTTCAATCTGATGATATTTTTGATAAAAGTGGGTTTGGAGAGGTCATGACTTTAGTTAATGTTGGTCCCACTGTTTTGGGAGAGTGTCAACTTCGCATGCATGTCGATCGTGTGGAGAATATGTTATGTGATAGCTATATTGTTGAATTTGCTTATGATCATACGTGCAATTATTATGAGAGAGGAAAATATGGTTGTAGAAATTTTTATGTTACTAAATTACCTCTCGTTATGTTGAGATTGCTATTGTTTGTTTCTTCTTCCTTGCATATGCTAGATCTTGCTTGTCTTGCTAATTTGTTTTCCTATAAAATTCCTATGCATAAGAAGTATGTTAGACTTAGATGTGATTTTCACATGCTATAAGATGCTCTCTTTGTGCTTCAATTCTTATCGTTCATGTGACCATCTTTGAAATCTCATGCCTAGCTAGGGGCGTTAAACGATAGCGCTTGTTGGGAGGCAACCCAATTTTATTTTATTTGCTTTTGCTTCTGTTTAGTAATAAATAATTCATCTAGCCTTTAGTTAGATGTGGTTTTATGTTTTAATTAGTATTTGTGCCAAGTAGAGCCTTTGGGAAGACTTGGGTGAAGTTTATGCGATCATGCTGTAAAAAATAGAAACTTTTGCGCTCATGAGATTACCTACCACTTTGTACTGGAGTGTGCTTTTTAGTTTATTATTTTTGCAGATGATTAATAGAAAAATTCCTCACGTCCACCAGTTTATTTCATTTTTTTAGAGTTATAGAAGTATTCGAAAGTTACAGATTGCTACAGACTGTTATGTTTTTGACAGATTCTGTTTTTCGTGTGTTATTTGCTTATTTTGATGAATCTATGAGTAGTATCGGGGGGTATGAATCATAGAAAAGTTGGAATACAGTAGGTTTAACACCAATATAAACAAAGAATGAGTTCATTAAAATACCTTTGAGTGGTGGTTTGTTTTCTTATAGTAACGGAGGTCATGAGATTTTTGGTTAAGTTTTGTCTTGTGAAGTTTTCAAGTTTTGGGTAAGGATTTGATGGACAACAAAGAGTAGCAAGAGCCTAAGCTTGGGGATGCCCAAGGCTCCCCAAGGTAAAATTCAATTACAACCAAAAGCCTAAAATTGGGGATGCCCCGGGAAGGCATCCCCTCTTTCGTCTTCGTCTATCGGTAACTTTACTTGAGACTATATTTTTATTCACCACATGATATGTGTTTTGCTTGGAGCGTCATGTATGATTTGAGTCATTGATTTTTAGTTTGACACAATCATCCTTGCTGGACACACCTTTTGTGAGACTCTATGTGCTTCACTTATATCTTTTGAGCTAGATAGTTTTGCTCTAGTGATTCACTTATATCTTTTGGAGCACAGTGGTGGTTATATTTTGTAGAAATTATTGGTCTCTCATGATTCACTTATATTATTTTGAGAGTCTCTTAGAACAGCGTGGTAATGTGCTTTGGTTATAAAATTAGTCCTAATATGATAGGCATCCAAGATGGGGATAGTAAAAACTTTCATATAAAGTGCATTGAATACTATGAGAAGTTTGATACATGATGATTGTTTTGAGATATGAAGAAGGTGATATTAGAGTCATGCTAGCAGAATAGTTCTGAATTTTAGAACTACTTGTGTTGAAGTTTGCAAGTCCCGTAGCATGCACGTATGGTAACCGTTGTGTGACAAATTTGAAGCATGATGTATTTCATTGAGTGTCATCCTTTGTGTGGAGGTCGGGAACGTGCAATGGTTAACTCCTACCAACCCTTCCCCTAGGAGCATGCGTGTAGTAGTTTGTTCTGATGACTTGTAGATTTTTGCAATAAGTATGTGAGTTCTTTATGACTAATGTTGAGTCCATGGATTATACGCACTCTCACCCTTCCACCATTGCTAGCCTCTCTTGTACCGCACAACTTTCGCCGGTACCATACACCCACTATATACCTTCCTCAAAACAGCCACCATACCTACCTATCATGGCATTTCCATAGCCATTCCGAGATATATTGCCATGCAACTTTCCACCGTTCCGTTCGTATGACACGCTTCATCATTGTCATATTGCCATGCATGATCATGTAGTTGACATCATATTTGTGGCTAGGCCACCATGCATAATTTTTCATACATGTCACTCTTGATTCATTGCACATCCCGGTACACCGCCAGAGGCATTCATATAGAGTCATACTTTGTTCTAGTATCGAGTTGTAATCAATGAGTTGTAAATCAATAGAAGTGTGATGATCATCATTTTTAGAGCATTGTCCCGAATGAAAAAAAAGAAGAAAAAAAAGGAAAGACCAAAGAAAAAAAGAAAGGCCCAAAAAAAGAAAAAAAGAAAAAAAAAAGAAAGAAGGGACAATGCTACTATCTTTTTCCACACTTGTGCTTCAAAGTAGCACCATGATCTTCCTGATAGAGGGTCTCTTGTTTTTTCACTTTCATATACTAGTGGGAATTTTCATTATAGAACTTGGCTTGTATATTCCAACGATGGGCTTCCTCAAAGGCCATAGGTCTTCATGAGCAAGCAAGTTGGATGCACACCCACTTAATTTCTTTTGATGAGCTTTCATACATTTATAGCCCTAGTGCATCCGTTGCATGGGCAATCCCTACTCACTCACATTGATATCTATCGATGGGCATCTCCATAGCCCATTGATATGCCTAGTTGATGAGAGACCATCTTCCTCTTTTGTCTTCTCCACCACCACCACTCTATTCCACCTATAGTGCTATATCCATGCTCACGCTCATGTATTACGTGAAAGTTGAAAAAGTTTGAAAAAAATTTAAGTATGAAAAAAATGCTTTGCTGAAACCGGGGTTGTGTATGATTCGAGTATTTTGTGTGACCAAGATGGAGCATAGCCAAACTATATGTTTTTTGTAGGGATGAACTTTCTTTGGCCATGTTATTTTGAGAAGACATGATTGCTTTGTTAGTATGCTTGAAGTATTATTATTCTTATGGCAATATTAAACTTTTGTCCTGAATCTTTCAGATCTGAACATTCATGCCACAATAAAGAAAATTACATTGAGAATTATGTTGGGTAGCATTCCACATAAAAAATTCTGTTTTTATCATTTACCTACTCGAGGACGAGCAGGAATTAAACTTATGGATGCTTGATACGTCTGCAATGTATCTATAATTTTTGATTGTTCCATGCTATTATATATTCTGTTTTGGATGCTTAATGTGCTTTATTATACACTTTTATATTATTTTTGGACTAACCTACTAACCCAAGGCCCAGTGCGAATTGCTGTTTTTTTGCCTATTTCGGTGTTTCGCAGAAAAGGTCTATCAAACGGAGTCCAAATGGAATGAAACCTTCGGGAGAGTTACTTTTGGAAAAATATCAACACAGAAGACTTACAGTACACACCAAGAAGCGAGAGAGGCGGCCATGAGGGCAGGGGGCGCTCCCAGGGGGTAGGTGCGCCCCCACCCTCGTGGGCCCCCTGTTGCTCCCCTCATGTCCCTCTTCCTCCTATATATACCAACGTACCCTGAAACTATCGAGGAGCACCATGAAACCCTAATTCCACCGTCGCAACCTTCTGTACCCGTGAGATCCCATCTTGGTGCCTTTTCCGTAGCTCCACCGGAGGGGGCATCGATCACGGAGAGCTTGTACATCAACACCATAGCCTCTCCGATGAGTTGTGAGTAGTTTACCACAGACCTTTGGGTCCATAGTTATTAGCTAGATGGCTTCTTCTCTCTCTTTGGATCTCAATACAAATTTCTCCTCGATCTTCGAGGAGATCTATTCGATGTAATTCTTTTTGCGGTGTGTTTGTCGAGATCCAATGAATTGTGGGTTTGTGATCAAGATTATCTATGAACAATATTGGATTCTTTTCTGAAATCTTTTATGCATGATTTAAATATCCTTGCAAGTATCTTCGAATTATCAGTTGGGTTTGGCCTACTAGATCTATAGTTCTTGCAATGGGAGAAGCGCTTGGCTTTAGGTTCGATCTTGCCGTGTCCTTTCCCATTGACAGCAGGGGCCGCAAGGCACGTATTGTATTGTTGCCATTGAGGATAAAAAGATGAGGTTTATATCATATTGCTTGAGTTTATCCCTCTACATCATGTCATCTTGCTTAAGGCGTTACTCTGTTCTTATGAACTTAATACTCTAGATGCATGCTGGACAGCGGTTGATGTGTGGAGTAATAGTAGTAGATGCAGAATCGTTTCGGTCTACTTGTCACGGACGTGATGCCTATATACAATGATCATGCCTAGATATTCTCATAACTATGTGCTTTTCTATCAATTGCTCGACAGTAATTTATTCACCCACCGTAGAAATCTGCTATCATGAGAGAAGCCACTAGTGAAATCTCTGGCCCCCGGGTCTATCTTCATCATATTAGTTTCTTGTCAACTTGCCAATTTCTGTCGCCATTGTTTATTTGCATTATTTACTTTCAGTTTACATATCAAAAATACCAAAAATATTATCTTATCATATCTATCAGATCTCACTTTTGTAAGTGACCGAGAAGGGATTGACAACCCCTTTTAGCGCCTTGGCTGCAAGGTTCTTATTTGTTTGTGCATGTACGAGGGACTCGCGCGTGGTCTCCTACTGGATTGATACCTTGATTCTCAAAAACTGAGGGAAATACTTACGCAACTATGCCGCATCACCCTTTCCTCTTCGAGGGAATACAACGCAAGCTCGAGAAGTAGCAAACACGCATGCATCAATTGTAGAAGAACTTCAGAAAAGGTTTCTGAAATCTGAACTCGGCATAAAGACATAGTAGAACATCACGAAAACATTTCTAAAATCTAAAACTTGGAATGTAGGTTGCAGCCGTAGAGTAATTTCCTAATCATCTACACTAGCACTAACATCTACACATCTCTAAAGCCATAGTAAAACATCTCTAAACTTTGAACCGAAGAGAGATTGCATTTCCTGCCGCATCTACAAAAACAATATGAACACATGGTAGAGAGCAATTAGAGAGCCAACCACATAGTTCCACTACTAGTAGAATATAACGTGTACTTGGGGAGGCTTGAATATGAGGGAAAATGTATATGAGTTGTGCAGTTCAGATCCGCTGCATGGGGAAGAAATACATTGATTGGAAAAGCAGTACAGGCGGATCCTAGCTCTCCCCTAACTCTAGCCCATCTCCCTTGCGTGTGTGATTGATGGAGTACAGGAGTAGCATGAGAGAAGCCCAGCACGACCACCCCGACCACCACCAACTTCTATTGGTGCTATCGCGAGCGGTGTTTGAAGGTCGACATAGACGTACTAGGCCGCGGGAGCAAGTCCGCCATGGTGAAGGCCATGTGCCATGCTCAACAGAAATGGGGGATCTTCTCCACTTTGCATCAAGGAGGAGGATAGATGGGACCTGTTGCCGAGGGCGACGCGCAGGCGGAAGGCGAGGGGCGGCGGCGAGATGCGATCTAGGGAGGAAGGTCGATGGTGGGAGGCACACAAGGTATGGGGAGGGAAGGCGACGGCGGGAGGCGCACTGGGGCTGGGGGTGCGGCGGTGGGAGGCACGCTGGAGCCAGGTCAGTGGTAGAAGGCATCTGGACTTCCCTGTGTAGGAACCCGACCTTCGGGCTATCTTCACAACCGTGTCTACCCGCGCGAATTATTCTGGTTAGCAGTGTTCTATGTGATGTAAGTGTAATCTGAAAACAGTTTTAGCCACTAAATGTCCATTTTAAATAGGAATCTCGCTCATTCGTGGGATTTCTCTTGGGACGTGATTAACTTGTGTTTGTTGCAATTTTACTGCCTGAGTGGTTCGACCTGAACTTCCCTTGGCGACAGGTTGAACTTCCCGCAACATTGTCCAAATGAGACTTGTAATATACTGTTGGAAATCTTTGCACACGACGGTCATGAGCCAAGTTGAATTTTTGGCAAAATGTAATCGCTTTAAGAGCCGATTTGAAAACAGTTTTTTCTTCATACAAAAAACGTGAATCGTATTTTCGATCGCATTTCTAAACTATTAATCGGAATGAGGCAAATAATATGGCATTGGAAAGCTGCTGCAAAACCGCTCCTTCCACATGTTGATAATTTTCTCTAAATCGCTATGATTAAAGAGTAACTTGGAAAATCGTAAAATTTCGCAAACCGAACTACCGAGTTGGTATTTTCGATGCCATTTCTAAACGGCTAATCCAATTGGGACAAATGATATGGTGTTGGAAAGCTCATGAAAATGCGCTACTTTTTCATGTTTTTTTTCTAATTTTGAACGGTTTAAGAGTAATTTAGAAAACGGTACAAGTTCCATTGAGTTCGTATTTTTGAGGTAAATTTTTAACCGTACGCCCAAATGCAGCAAATGATATGGTGTTGGAAAGCTTGAACAAATGCTAAACTTTTTGATATATATTGTTTCTCCCAATTCTTTAAGGTTTTAAGTCAATTCTGAAAATGACTAAAAACATATTTTCGTCGTAATTTCGACTAACTTTATCGGAATGGGGCAAATAATATACCATTGAAAAGCTACGGAAAATGCGGAAATTTCCCATGTTGATGGTTTTCTCTGATTTCTAGCCGTTTTCAAGTAATTTTAAAAATAGCAAGACCATGCGTTATGCCTTTATCGCGAAACAATTTCTTCGAAAATGCACCGCGTGAAGAACTTGAACTTCTCAGCATGTGTACTTGAACTTCACTCTATTTTTCATGTGCTTTATTTCTCATAGCTCTCCATCCACTGACCGGAATTGAGCAAGTGTTATATCGATAGAAAGCTGCTATAAACACGCAACTTTCCGGTGTTGATCATTTTTTCATACTCATGGCGTTTTTAAAAGTTTTTCATCTGCAATTCATTTAGTGTAGTAGTTGAACTTCCTGTTGTTTTAATGTCGAACTTCTGTGACGTATTTTCGTTTGTAATTTTCTCATCTATTCATCAGTGTTACACAAATGATATTCCTTTTGTACAAACCTCTCTCACAATAGTTTTTTCTAACTTTCTCCGACCGAAGACTTGAACTTATAACAACAAAAAATTAGACCTTGCCTTTTAATTCATTTTTCTCATATTAAACACACACCATGTAATCCATTTTTACAATTTGAGTTTTTTATTTTATTTTTGAAATCAAATTGCTCCCAAGTAATAACTGATCTTCTTTGTGGATTGAGAGAATTATTTTAAAAGACAAAAAACAATTTCTTTTTTGTGTTTTTCAACATGGAAATACAAGGTGAACCTCTCTCGCAAGAATTTTTGAATTTTCCCAGACAAAGCAATTGAACTTCTTTTGACAAACCTTTTAAGCTTTTATTTTTCTAAACTTTTATTCTCACCTGAAATGCCTTCCTTGAAGTACTTGCACTTCTCGTTGTTTTCAGTATGAACTTCTTTCGCATTTTTGTGTATACGTCGAATTGCACGCAATTGAAGGTCAGACGTCATTTTTTTTGCCATTTTAAAACATGTAGTTGGAGGTTGGATGCCCCGCAATATAAATTTTGAACCGTGCACGAAGGTGCACGTGAACTCCTTGCAACAAATATGTGTTTTTATATACTTTGAACTTCTTTGTTATTTTAAATTCAACATTTTAGTCATATTCTTAGAAAATAAATATGTTTTTAAATAAGCATCAACCATTTTTTTTGTAAATTGAACTTCATAGTTTTATTTTTCCTACAGACGGTAATAATTTGAGTTTCCCATATACATAAAACTACTCCTTTATTTTAATTCGAACTTCATCATTTTATTCTTTAGTAACAAGGAAAATCCAAGTTTTTTTACCAAAATTGAACTGCACTATTTTTTCAATTTGGACTTCTTGGTTTATTTCTAGTAGTAATGAGAAAATCCTAGTTTTGTTTTTTTGACAGTATAAACAGTAGGAGAGGCTCCTACTGTGATATCATTAATATAAGGGTACCTTTACAATGTTACATATTTACATCAACTTCCAGCCACCTCTAGCGAGGGGTGGGTTACAAAAGAAAAGGGAATTAACCAAGTGTCCGGGTTCTAGAGGGAGTTAACAAAAGTATGAATCACAGGCCTATGGTCCTCCTTAACCCTATGTTGGAGCAGGCTGAAATCTTCTTTGAACCGTCTAAGCCACATGTGAATGCTGGGTTGCACCCCTCTGAAATGCTTATTGTTTCTTTCCTTCCATAGGCTCCATGAAGCTAACAGGAAGATCTCGAAGAAAAGAGGGGTGTCCCAATTCTGTTTAGCTTCTTGCAGCAGCTGCAGTCTACAGTTGAAAGATGGCCAATATATTTGCAGCATGCCCCAGCATTATTGACTAAAAGTACAGGTAAAGATCATGTGGTCCAATGTTTTCTCAATGGGTAGCCCACAGTCCAGCTATTCCACAGTACAGGTAAAAATCCTAGTTTTGTAATATATATTCAACCGGTACATTAATTGAATTTTAACTTCTAGATATTTTTAGTTTAGAAATGGTGAAAATCTTTTTAATGAATTTTCGAATTGCTGTATTTTTAAAATTTGAACTTCTAGTTTTTTCATTTTTGAACTTCTTATTTTTCATTCTGTAATATTAAGAAGAACCCGAATTTTGTATAAACAACGAACTGCTCCTTTTTTAAATTTGGACTTCTTGGGTCTTTTTCAATTATTTATCTTAACATAGAACAACTCATATTTATGTATTTGATATTCAACGAAAACTCAATTATTTTTTAGACATCACAACAATAGTAGCAATTGCAAAAGTTTTTTGTTTGGTTACATGTGAACTTTTTTGTTTTGGATCACTATAGTTTCGAAAAACATAGACACACAAGGGTGAAAGATGGTTTAAACAATGATGTTTTTAAATAAGCATCAAATATTTTTTTCAGTTGAACTTCGTACTTTTATTTTTTACTAGAAATGTGAAGAATTTGTGTTTTTCGTATACATTGAAATACTTCTTTATTTTATTCTTTTGTAACATGGAAAATATGAATTATTTTATAAATATCATACTTCTCTATTTTTATAATGTGGACTTCTTGGTTTATTTCTTTTTGTAACAAAAATATCAAAGTTTTGTAATAAATATTCAATCACCTGTTATTTAAATTTCAACTTCTAGAGTTTTTTTATTTTAAAAACGATGAAAGTCCTTTTTTATGATTTTTGAACTTCTCCATCATTAAAATTGAACTTCTTGTTTTTTATTTTAGAAACAGTGAAATAGCCGCTTCTAAGTGCTCTTTTATTTATAAACGGCGTTGTTATTTTTGTTTGAACTTCCTATGATCTTTTTGTCAGCGGATTTAGATTTTCCAAATTTTATACATTGAACTATTGCGTTATTTTATTTTGAATTTCTTGTTTTCATTCTTTAATAACAAGGAAATCTAAATTTTGCATAATCATCGATCTGATCTTCTTTTTTAGTAAAACATCTTGGTTTTATTTCTTTTACTATGGGAAAATATTTCTAATTTTATTAATAAACATTGAGCCACTTTTTTCTTTTAGCGAACCAACCCAAATGGATCGAAGCCTCTGTGCTTACGTGTCATCTCTGGATCGTATGCTGACACACACAGTACTCGAGGAATTATAACAGAGTTCAGAAACACACTCTATTACATCAAGGTCCTCAAAAGAGTATTTATTACAATAATATGGCCAAATGCCATCTAAATAAAAATAACTGCGGAAGCATCGAAGGTAAATGAGTCCATCAACTCCACGACATACTGAGTGCAGAACAACTTCCTATCGCACCTTTAATCCTCGTCGAAAAAATCTGCAACATGAGACGTTGCAGCCATGTAGGTCAGCACATGGAATATGCTGGCCAAGTCACACAATGGAATAATAATGAACAATATCTATCAGTACATGCATATCTGGCTGGTGGAGGCTTTAAGTTTAATTCTGCATAAAGCTAATTTTTCCGTAGAACAAAGGAATACAATTTTATTTCTACTAAATTAAAATGTCATTATTAAGAAGGTTCCTCCAACTCAAACCCAAAAAATTCCCAAGTTATCAGTATCCCAAAATTTCATTAAATAGTGATGAGATCAACCAATAATTCACTTCTAGATACTCAAGTTGTCCATAACTGGGGACATGGCTAGTCATGATTAGTTTGTACACTCTATGGAGGTTTGCACACTTTTCCCCACTAGACTCGACCTCCTCCATGATAGGAAGATCGAGACATAGCCTTTCTGAAGTATTTCCTCCAAACCCTGGTGTCGGTACGAAACGACACCTATGGGATCACTAGAATCCCTTCTACGGTTGGCGGGCACGAGGTTGTGCAAAGAGCGGGTCTAAGAGCTAGCACAAAGATCGTTTACCTAGGTTCGGGCCGCGAGGACGCGTAATACCCTAGTCCTGCTTTGGTGTATATTCGAGTGTTCTTGAGTTCTTGAACTAGCTATGATGCCTGTCTAGCTCTCCAGGGTCCGAATCCTTCTCTAGTATGCCGCGGGCCTCTTTTTATAGTCCAAAAGGGCTGGCACAGTGGCACACAGGAGGTGGAAATATGTACAGTGCATAGGCTTATCCCATGCCATTACGGGACAAGACGCATTAAATGCGCTACTTAGGTGTCCACTTGCTTTATCGGGGACGAGAACGAAGCCCGTCCCGTTCGTGGCCGCTCCGTCTGGTCGCGGCGCACGTCTAGGCCAGCGGGGCAGACATCTAAGGTGTCGTGGTGGTAGGGTCTTCACGAAGATCTACATGCCACCACGCATGTGCTTGACTAGCTGGAACAGGGACCACGTACCGCCACGTGGGTACCTATTTGGGCTAGTGGGTCGGCCGCTGAGCTGGGGCGATGACGGGGCGGCAAGGGCTTGCCGTGGTCTTGTGTGTGTTACCGGCAAGGGTGTTCACGGGGCCTCCGTGAGCGTCCTTGGCAAGAGGCTTTGTCGGGGCTTTGGTGAGCGTCCTCGACAAGAGGCATGCAGGGGCTTTGGGGTGTCTTTGGTGAGGAGCCTTGTCGGGGACTCGTAGGCATCCTCAGCAAGGAGCCTTGTGATCGCCTGTTGTCTGGTTCTCATCTCGTGAGCCCTAGACATTTGTCTTCACAAAGATCTTCATGCCACCACGTGGGCACTTCCCGAGCCTTGGTTCCTATGCTGTTGATGATGTTGGAGCTCCTCGGCTCAAGGGTGGCTGCGACGGAGGCGTTTGGGTGAACTGCCCCGGCAAGGGTTCTTGTCGGGGGCGTGCAGGCCATCCTGGCAAGAGTCCTTGTCGAGGGAGAGCCTGTCTTCTTGCTTGGTCTTCTTGTGCCACCATCTTGGCGTTGTTCTTGTAACTTTGTGACTCTGTCTTCCTTCCTCTGCTTTGTTATGTTTGGTCACAGGCGTGGCTCTGACTACCTGTGCACAAGTAAGGGGTAAAAAAGAGCGCCCCTACTTTTGTACACCGATAGGAGCCCCCAGGCCTAGGCCATTCATAAGCGCAACATGTTGTTGGGCTAGGCCCAAAACGGTGTGCGGGCAGTGGGGTTGGACTCTCTTTACCGCAGTAACTCCTCCGGTGGTTGCGCTTGCTCACGATTTGCGCTGACGTGGGGGTTGTGCGTGGGATGACTGCAACATGCTTGCGTCACCTTGCGGTTCCAATAGTAAAGAGACAGTTCGCGCCCTCCTCATAAAAAATAGAGGAAGTTGCGGGGGCGTGGCTCATTCACTAGGCGGACTTGGGTCGCCCCATGATCACAGGGTGAAAAATGGTCGTGCCACGTGCCTCCCAAAACCCCAATCTGTTCGCCACGTGCCCCTCACGCATCGGGGAGGGCAGGTGGCGGACATAGAGGGTGCGGGCTTTAACGCTGGGGCGGGGGGCCGGGCGCCGTTGGTAGGAGCAGCGGGTCGGTCCTGTTCTCTTATGCCTGTGGCGTTTGGATTGGTTGATTTGGGCGGTTGCCCTCCTATAAAGAGAGGGGGGAGGGACGGTGCCTCTCACCCCTCCACTCATCCTCTCCCAGTTTGATTCCTTTCCTCCCCAAGATATGCCGAGAGGGCGTGGCCATGGCCGTGCCTCCGCGGAGGCGACCAGGTCGTCCTCCCGTCAGAGGGCGGCGGCGGTCAAGGAAGAGCCGGATGCCCAGGACGAGGATCACGCGAGAGGTAGAGGCGCTGGCCGGGGTCGTGGTCATCGAGGCGGTCGAGGCAGAGGCGGGCGAGGTCGGGGGACACCTGCGCCATCATCATCTCCGTCTTCATCTCCTCCGTCGTCTCCTCCTCCCTCCCCACGCGGCCATGTCAGGGACACGGCACATGAGTTCATCTTGCAACTGCGTGAGCCACCGCGCGGTCGCCTCCGTCTTCCCGAAGCATTCGCGAGGGTGTTGGAGGTCGATCTGACACCGAGGTTGAGGCTTCACATGGAGGGGTGTTGCCATGGCGCCATGTGGGTGGA
Organism: Secale cereale; assembly: GCA_902687465.1. Taxonomy (NCBI): domain Eukaryota; kingdom Viridiplantae; phylum Streptophyta; class Magnoliopsida; order Poales; family Poaceae; genus Secale; species Secale cereale. Next base: position 342,068,993 of record LR738714.1, read on the forward strand.
CACCAAGTTCCTCGCTCTTCATGTGATGCTCCTCCGCCGGGGGTGGAAGACCTTCACACGCGCCCACTGCTTGACAAAAGGGCACGTCCTCTGCTTCAGGTTAGTGGAGGGCGATCTGCTCTCCGTCAAGGTCTTCGGCCGCTCGCGACACAGACTAGGGTGCTCTACGGATAGCTCGACCGACGACGAAGACTCCTCCCCGAGCGAGAGCGATGGGGAGGACAGCGACAACAACGACGAGGGCAGTGGGCGGGAGGATAACGGGTCCGACTAGGCGGCAGATACACCGTCCCCGAGTGATGTTGGCAGCGCCATCATCTGCACCGCCAGCCCCTCGAACTTCTCGGGGTCGCCTCCTTGGGCGGCTGGCGTTGGGAGGCCAGAGAAGGCGAAGAAGGTGGGCGGCGGTCATCATGTCGGAGTACGCGGGCATCAACACACGCATTGCCGGCCCGCTGCCCCATCTTTCGGCTCTTCTCCCGGCACCATCATCATCAGCCTCCTTCGGGACGGCCACCGGGATGTTCTCTTGGTGCTTTCTGCTGCTCGTGCTTCGCCTAGGCACTCCTTTTGCCCTTCTCCATCTTGTTCCATTTCCTTAGGAGAGGGACAAGAAAGGGATTACGGGCATCTTATCTTTTTTTAGTTTTTAAGCCTATGGGCCTTTGTAAGATTTAAAATCTTGTAACCCCCTTGCTTATGTATGCATTCCGTACGAATTGTACTTGTTTACAACACATTAATAAAGAGAAGGGTGTTTTCCGGGTTTCTTCGTGCACGGGCAGGAGCCACACCAAGGAACGGATCCTTGTTATCTTAAGATAAACAATGTGCCCCGGCAACAAGCCTTGCCGTCCCTCTCTCGCTCCATAACTCTATTCGCGCCCTTGGCGGAAGTAGGAGCAGGGTAGGGTTAGGCCCTTTGTCTGCTCCCTTCCCATCACACTACGATCGAGCCTCGGTCCAAGACAAAGCTAGTTGGAAACAAGGAAAAAGGGAGCATGATGGCATAAGAGCGAACGAAGTCTCGTACGTTCAAGTTTCATACAGAAGTAAGGAGTGGGGGATGAAAGACTTATCTGGTCTTGTAGCCCCTGGCAACCTTGTCTTGTCGTGGCCTGACCCTTGGATCCGTAGCCCCCGACAACCTTGGTTTTGCCGGGGTCGGAGCATGGGCTCGTCCTCTTTCTTCCAGACAGCTCAGCAGAAATGTCCACGCATCCTGTGAACAAGAGGACAGAAAGGAAACAGAGAGACGCAAACTCGACCTCTATGCTAGGGGTTAGTTGCCGTCAAGTACTATCAACCCCAACAGAGAAAGAGACTCAACCTAGCATGCATGCTAAAACTTAGGGCGCCAGCGCTTCATTTATTTATGCTTAGGGTCTGAGCCTGACTTTGCACGAAGGGTTACATGCCTTGCCGGCAAGGCTTGTAAAAAAAGGGTGGCTTGTCGGGAAGCCTGACAACCGCACCTTACCGGTAAAACTTGCTAAGATGTTCGATGTTCCAGGAGTTACTCACTGGAATACCATCTTCGGTCTCCAGGCGAACTGCGCCAGGCCTGGTGACTCGTATTACCCGATAAGGCCTTCCCACTTCGTCGTCAACTTGTTGGAATTCTTGGCCGACTGAATGTGCCGAAGAACAAGGTCGCCTTCCTCAAAACTTCGGGCATGAACCTTGCGGCTATGATAGCGGCGCAAGGCCTGCTGGTAGCGTGCTGCTCACACAGCCGCCCGAAGACGATCTTCCTCAAGGAGCGTTGCGTCATCTTGGCGCAGCTGCTCTTGCTCAAGCTCATCATAAAGCGAGCACCTGGGGTGACCCGTATGTGAGTTCCGTGGGGAGAACAGCTTCCACCCCGTAAACGAGGGAGAATGGTGTCTGGCCGGTGGCTCGATTTGGTGTCATTCTGATTGACCAAAGAACCGTCGGCAGTTCATCAATCCAGCGTCTTCAGCACTTGTGAAGTCTGTCAAAAGTTCTTTTCCGGAGGCCTCTCCGTACTTCAGCATTTGCTCTCTCTGCCTGGCCGTTGCTTCGGGGGTGCGCAACAGAAGCAAAACATACCTTGCTGCCGAGATCTTGAATATACTACATGAAGGAGTGGCTTGTGAACTTCGTGCCGTTGTCGGTGATAAGTCTGTTTGGTATCCCGAATCGGCAGACCAGAACTTTGAAGAACTTAATGGCTGATTGCGCTGTCACCTTTCTCACTGCTTCCACCTCTGGCCACTTTGTGAACTTGTCGATTGCAACGTACAAGTACTCAATGACCCCGACAACACGGGGGAAAGGGCCCAGTATGTCGAGCCCCCAGACCGAGAATGGCCAGGAAAAATGGATTGTTTGGAGAGCTTGAGCTGGTTGATGAAGCTTCTTCGAATGGAACTGACACGCTTCACACTTGCTTACTAGTGTCGTTGCATCTTGGAGGGAAGTGGGCCAGAAGAAACCTTGCTGGAATGCCTTGCCGGCAAGGGCCCTCGACCCTATGTGGGACCCACATATGCCTCCATGTATCTCTGCCAACAGCCCCAGCCCTTCCTCCCGGGGAATGCACTTCAATTTCACACCATTCGGCCTTTTTCTGTACAAGACGTCGTCAACGAACTGGTACATGGCGGACTGACGGGCTACTTTCTCCGCTTCTTCCTGCTCCTCAGGAAGCTCCCCGGTTTGGAGGAATTGAACGGTATGTTGTGCCCATGCCAGAGCTTGGGGCTCGACGGCAAGGACCAAGGGCATTTCCTCTGCCACGGGAGCGATTGCCTCTACAGTCAAAGCCTGATGCCCTGCCGGAGTCTGTCGCCCCCACGGCAGGCTCAGCGTCCCCGGCAACATCCTTGCCGGCCACCCCTGGGGGCTTAGCGGGAAAGTACTTGCCGGGGCCTGATTTCCTTCGCTTGTTCTGATCGGTTGATGGTTCGACGGATGGTTGAATTAATCGAAGCACAAAGGTACCTGGTTCCACAGGTAGTTTGAGGGTGGCGTGTTTTGACAAGTAGTCGGCGACGTCGTTCACCGCTCGGGGGACATGCTCTGCTTGTATACCATCAAAACGCTCCTCATGCTTCCTCACTTCATCCTCGTAGGCTTCCATCAACGGGCTCTGGTAATCTTTGTTTACTTGCCTGACGGCAAGTTGCGAATCACCTCTGACGTTGAGCTTCTTGATTCCAAGGTCTGCCGCGATCCTGAGACCAGCGAGCAGTCCCTCATACTCGGCAGTGTTGTTCGTCGACATCTCCCTGGGAAAGTGCATCTAGATCACATACTTGAGGTGCTCTCCGGTGGGTGCAACGAGGAGCACACCAACACCGGCGCCTTGCAGCAAGAAAGCCCCGTCAAAGTACATAATCCAGTCGCGACTCGTATCCTTGCCGGGGAGAGTAGTCTCCTGGATCTCTTCGTCGGGCGTTGAGGTCCATTCTGCATCGAACTCCGCCAAGATTCTACTCTGAATCATCAAAGCGCTTTCAAATTTCAAACCAAAGCTCGACAGCTCCAAGGCCCATTCCATGATCCTCCCAGTCACATCTGGGTTATGCAATATCCGCTGCAATGGGAGGCGGGTGACGACGGTAATTTTGTGTGCTCAGAAGTAATGACACAGCTTCCTCGAGGCTATAAGGAGGCCGAAGAGCAATTTATGCACACCGGAGTACCTCGACCTAGCCCCCTGCAAGAGGGAGCTGACAAAGTAAACCGGGTGCTACATCATCTTCTTCTTCGGCACTACTTCTTTTGATTGTGTTGCTTCGGCCCCAGTGGCATTAGGTTCTATCGTTGCTATTAGCGCATCACTGACCACTTGATTAGTTGCCGCTCGATATAGTAGCAACGGCTCTTTTGGTTTGGGAGCAACTAGTATCGGTGTAGAAGAGAGGTATTTCTTCAAATCTTGCAGTGCTGCCTTGGCTTCTAGGGTCCACTCCATTGGGACCGCCTTTTTCAAGATCTTGAAAAAGGGAAGGGCGCGCTCGGTAGATTTGGAGATGAACTTGCTCATGGCGGCAACGTAGCCAGCAAGCCGACGCACATCCTTGATCCACCTGGGTGCTTCAATCTGCTTGATGGCCTTGATCTTGTCTGGATTCGCTTCAATCCCATGCTGTGACACGACGAAACCGAGAAGCTTGCCAGACAGAACGTCAAAGACACACTTCTCAGGGTTCAGCTTAAGGTTGATCTTGCACAGATTCATGAATGTTTCTTCTAAATCTTGTACGAGCGTTCCTTTGTCCTTGGTTTTGACCACTATATCATCCATATAGGCTTCCATATTTCTATGTAACCGAGGCTCAAAACCAATTTAGACTACTCTCGCGAATGTTGAGCCAACACTCTTTAACACGAAAGGCATCCGTATAAAACAATACGTACCACATGGGGGAATGAATGATGTCGTCTCTTCGTCTTCTCTTGTCATGAAGATTTGATGGTAGCCTGAGTAAGCGTCGAGGAATGATAACAAATCACATCCGGCCGTGGAGTCTACAATCTGGTCGATGCGCGGCAATGGGAAAGGGTCTTTTGGACAACCCTTATTGATGTCTGTGTAATCAATACACAACCTCCACTTCCCATTCGCCTTGTGCACCACCACCGGATTGGCCAGCCACATTGGATGGAGCACTCCTCTCACTAAGCCTGCCGCCTCTAACTTCCTCGTTTCTTCTCTGATGAACTCCTCCTGCTCCAGAGCTTGCTTCTTGACCTTCTGCTTGACGGGTCACGCATGAGGGCAGACAGCAAGATGGTGCTCAGTCACCTCCCTAGGAACGCCGGGGATGTCAGATGCTTGCCACGCAAACACGTCGACATTCGCCCGCAGGAAGGTGACGAGTGTGTCTTCCTATTTGCTGTCAAGGGCGGAGCTTATGGTGAAAGCCCCTCTCGTGCCATACTCCTTGACGGACACCTGCTTGGTTTCTGGTGGAGCAGCTCTAGATTTCTTGCTCTTGCCGGTGGAGCTCTCTTGCGCGTCCTCTATGGGAACACTGCACTCCGAAGAGGAGCGCTTGTCAGAGTGGGCGTGAGAGGTCTTACCGGTATTCTTCCCTCTTCTGGCTTTAGTGGCAGGAGCAAGTGCCTTGGGGGCAGTTGCTGCAACAGCCTCTCGGTAAAACTGATCAGCGCAGATCAGTGCATCCTTCTTGTCGGAGGGGACAGTGATGATGGACATCGGCCCGGGCATCTTCAGCGTGTTGTAGGCATAATGTGACGTTGCCATGAATTTGGCCAACACGGGGCGAGGATCCTGTTGTAAGGCAAGGGGATCTCGGCAACATCAAAAACGATCCTCTCCGTCCTATAGTTCAGCTCGCCTCCGAATGTTACGGGCAGCGTGACTTTACCCTTGGGCTGACTCCTTCCTGGGTTGACCACTTGAAACATGCTTGTCTCCTTGAGATCTCCATCAAGGATTTGCAGCCTTTTGATCACGATGGCAGAGATCAAGTTCAGACCGGCCCCGCCATCAACCAGCATCTTCGTCACCTTGAGGTTGCGTATTGTGGCAAACACTCGACCACAGTTGTGCAATCAGGGTGGTCCTCGGTGTCAAAGATGATAGGAGTGCTGGACCACTTCAGTGGCTTCCGGGCGTCGAACGATGGTTTCGCTGCTGTGATCTCACGCGCCCACTGTTTGAGTTGGCGGTGAGAGGTGTGCAGGGAGGCACCGCCGTCGATGCACATGGCCTCCATGGCTTTTTGGAACTCTTGCTCGCCGGCCTCGTCGTCCTCATCATGATCATCATCCTCCCGCTTCTTGTCACGACCACGGGCGGGCTGTTCTTGTTGGTTGTCTTTGCCGCGGCGGCCAGGCTGGCTGCCACGTTTCTTGCTAGATCCCTCGGCACCATCCCGTCCCTTCTCCTTGTCCCGCCTTTCATATTCGGCCCTTTGCTTCTCTGCGAGCTTCTCGACTTTTCGGCAGTTCTGGAGGTCATGGCCTTTGGTGGAGTGGATCTTGTAGTACTGCTTGTCGAAGCTTCCTAGCTTGTTGGCGGCCGGCAAGGCCCGGCAGGCGACACACTCGGCAATTTCTTTGCCGGGGTCGTCCGCCATGGTTTTATTGGTGGCGCCGGCGTCGTCGGATCCCTCGACGGCAAGGACAACCTTGCCCTTGTGTTTCCTATTGCGGAGTCGGCCCTTTTTTGTTGGGGCGACGATGTCTTCGTCCGAGGAACAGGTTTCCACACCGGCGTCTTCGCCGGGGTACTTCCTTCCCACTTCAGCCCGAGCGCATTTGTCGGCCAGAACGTAGAGTTCGGCCACATCCTTGACTTTATTCATCGCCAGCTCCTCACACATCTTGCGGTTGCGCACATTCTGATGGAACGCGCTGGTGATGGCGGCGGGATGAACATCTGTGATGTTGTATTGCACTCGGCTGAACCTCTGTATGTACTTGCGCAGGCTTTCACCTTCTGTGACGCCCCAAGACCGACGCTCCAGAAGACTTCCAAATGTTTCGGGTTTCGCCGTGTGTTTTATTTGCTTGCTTCATTTTATTTGTGCTTGCATCATGTCACATACAATCATGTCATAAATCTTTTGCAACTCAACTAAATAAATTGTGTGGATCTTCGATCCATTTAAATCGAGGGAAGGATGACTTCTCTTTATAACATATCCTCCTAATATTTATGGAGCTATTATAATAAATATTCCATTGCTTTGGAATTAACCATAACACACTTGCATAATTTTTCCCCATGTCTTTTTCACTTCAAGTTTTGACCCTCAAACCTTTCCAACAATTCTTATCCATTTTATCGAGGTTCCTCCAAAAACCCGTACATGTTTGGACACTTCCTAAACCTTGTCCAAATTCAAACCATTTGAATTAAATTCAAATGAGTTTGAATTTAACTCTTGCATTCGTGCCACTTCTATTTTCTTTGGATCAAGCATATTTTTGTGAGTCCATGAAAATAATCTCCATGCGCGAAATCTTTCTCTATCCCTCTTTTCTTTTCCTCTCTCTATTCTTTTTCTCCTAAATAAATAGTTTAGAGAGAGAGAGAGAGCAGCTGCAACCCAAGGCCCATCCCTCCTGTAGCTGCAGGCCTAGGCCTAGCAGCACCTAACCCTAGGCCCAACCGAACCCCATCTCTCCTTCTCCTCTTGTCCTCCCCTGCGCCGCACCCACTCCTCCCCTCGATCTCCCTCCTCTCGATCTCTCCTCTCCTTCCCCTTCGTTTGCCTCCAGCGCCACACGCAGACAGGCCCCACGTACCTTGTCCTCCTCGCGCCCCTCACCTCTCCTCCTCCGTGCGCCCAAAACCTCCTTCCCCCGCGCCATGGTGCCCGTCCTCGCCACCCCGACACCCCCTTGTCCTCCTCTGCGCGCCTCGCTCGTTGGCCATGGCTGCAGCCACCTCGCCGTGGCCTCTTCGAGCTCTGCCGCCTGGCCGCATCGCCAGGGCCGCCGGGCGCCACAGCCCGCGTCGGGCGTCGCCTCGATCTTCTCTGCTTGCGTCGCCAGCCTTCGCCCCCCTCTCCATCTCCCGTCGCCGGCCAGCCTCCGCCTCCGCCTCGCCAGCACCTCGTCCCTCCGCCGCATGCAGGAGCCCCCGTGCCAAGTTCCTCGTTGGCCTCTGTTGACTCTGCGTCCAGCGGAGTGAGTTCGTCCCCACGTCTTTGTGCCTCCTCTTGCCAGATCCGAGGCCTCCTTGTGTTGTTGTTGCTGTTGGAATCGCAAGACCGCCCAGATTTTTTGCCAAGTACCACTACAACTATGAACGTCTTCAGATCTTCAAGTTCAACTACGTGGATTCGCCAAGTACCCATATGGCGAGTACCACGACGGTCCCGAACACCAACGAAACATGCACCCCTACGTAAACGATGACCCCGACGCCCCGTTTACAACTATCGTCGCCAAGACCCGAGACCGGCAAGTCCGATGACCCAAGTACCACGACGACATCGAAGGGTTTCGATGCGAAAGTTCTTCTTCAAAACGAGTACAACTACCCTCGCCGTGAACGACTACTTCCACTACCGGACCACGAGTACCACTACGTCCCTCGACGACTAATGAACGACTACGAAACGTGCACAACTACACCGCTTGAACTCGAACCCCTCCGGAAACGCACGCTTCAAAGGTATAACCGCCGAGCCGATGACCCCGTGGATGAATGTTGTGTGATGTATGAGATGCATCCCTTGTTGCACCATGTCTGTTGTGCCCCTCTTTTGTCGCCGACCCGTGGGAACCCGGAAATCGGGAGCACCCCATCTCTTTTTGCATGTCACGCTCACATCGATCCTTCTTTTGCACCGGTCTCTCAACAAGTTATCAGAACCGAGATGTTGCCGTGGCATCATTTTCGGTTATCGCCGCCGTGACACCTCTTCTTTCCACCACCGTGACAAAATACTCCATATCTTGCTCTTGTCAACTTTTAACTTAAAATTGCATAAAACTTGCATTTGTCATCCGCATCATGATAACAACATTTAAATGCTTAAAATTTTTGTTTGCTTAAAATTGCTAAACAATGACATGAGGATTTTCCGGAATTGTTGTTGTTATTTTCGGCCTCATTTAAAATGCCTAAATAGATAGTTTACATATGCCTCACCACTTGCCATGTTAATAACATTTAAAATTGTTGTCTACATAAACGAGAGTCAACTAAATAAATAAAATGTGGTATTTTGTCAATATGCAACTCGTTGCATATTGATCTCCACTTAACTTGTAGTATTGTTTGTGCACTTTGCCATGCCATGCATATTTAAACCGGACATGCATCATACTTGGATGTGCATCGTATGCCATGTTTATGCTTGTGTGTTTACCGTGTTGTTTTCTTCTTTCCGGTATGCTTCTCTTGTTAGCTTCGGTTCCGTTCCGGAGTTGTGAGGTTTTGTTCGACTACTTCTTGGACTCATTCTTCTTCCTTGCGGGACCTGAGGCAAGATGACAATTCCCCGATATCACCTCTATCTTTGCCTACGCTAGTTGTCTCGCTCTTAGATATGCCTCGATGCCTATTCCTGTTTGTCAGCCTCCTATTGTTGCCGTGAAACTTCTAACCTTTGACACCTTCCCAACAAACTGTTGTTTGGCTATGTTACCCGCTTGCTCAGCCCCTCTTATAGCGTTGTTAGTTGCAGGTGAAGATGAAGATTGCTCCATGTTGGAACTTGTTGTCAGAATATCACAATATCTCTTAAATATATTAACACACCTATATACTTGGCAATGGGTGGAAGGCTTGGCCTTTTTCTCAGTGTTTTGTTCCACTCATGCCACCTTAGGACCTTATAAACCGGTGTTATGTTCCTTGATTGTGCGTTCCTAACACGGTTGGGGTTTATGCCCCCCCCTCGATAATTCGCACTGCTTAAAGCTTTTCCAGCAAGGCCCAACTTTGGTTTTAATTTTCCTCATAATAAAAAACTTACTTAATTAATTGTATTGGTGGTCATGTCCCGGGGTTCTTAATTCTACATAATAGGGGGGCCAGTGCTGATGGTGTTGGTACCAAACGAGCAGACTGCAGGGGCGCCACGAGGAAACTCGAGGTATCTCGCTCTCGTAGGTTGTCCCATCCGGTCGTGGCCTGAGACGAGATACACGCGACTACTATCAGGGTGTCGGCACGCCGGGAGGTCTTGCTGGATTAGTTTTACCATTGTCGAAATATCTTGAGCACGGGATTCCGAGAATACTCGGGTCTTCCCAATTTGGAGTTGCAACTCCGCAGATCGCGAGCTTGTGATGGGCTAAGTTGGGACACCCCTGCATGGTTTGATCTTTCAAAAGCCGTGCCCGCGGTTATGTGGCAGATGGGAAGTTGTTAATATCCGGTTGTAGATAACTTGACACCTTATTCATAATAATACACTACCTGCGTGAGTAACTGTGATGGTCTCTTTCCGAAGGGCTTCGGGAAGTGAACACGGTGGGGTTATGTTTGATCGGAGTAGCTAGGATCACTTCTTGATCAACTTGGCGACCGTTGGCACTTGTTCTCTTCTCGCTCTAAACTCGTAATCTAGATGCTTAGTGCTTGCTGCAGACACTGTTATAGCCTTTCCTCACCTAAGGCTTTGGTAGTTTTGATAACCAGGAATGGGATTGCTGAGTCCTCTGTGGCTCACAGATTCAACACACAACAGATGCAGGTACCGCTGAGACTAATGCAGGAGATGGACAAGAACTTCACTCGGAGTTCGATGAAGAGCTTGGCCGTATGTATGCGACGTTTTCGACGATCAATAGTGGTTCCTACTAGGGGCGATCAGGCCTTGTGGTTGTGGTATCTTTCTCGTTTGGATTTCGTCCGTAGTCGGACCCTGTGTTATTTGGATGAATGTATGCTATTTTATTTATTGTGTGATGTGGCGAGTGTAAGCCAACTATTTTACTCTTTCATCCCGGTAATTTTACATGAGTTGTGCAAAGATACCACGCTTGCAATCATTCCAGAATGCGCTTATGTCTGTAAGTCGTGCCTCGACACGTAGGAGATATAGTCGCATCTTGGGCATTACAAGTTGGTATTCAGAGCCTTCTCCGACCTAGGAGCCCCCTGATTGATCGAACCGCTGATGGTTGAGTCTAGGCACACACACAAAATGTTTTGAGTCCTATATATATATATATATATATATATATATAAGAGAGTAGGATTTATTTTTACTCCTCATCCCCTTCATTGCTCTGGTGAGGACTCCTGACGTTGTTCTATCTCCTATATTATCAAAATTTCACAAATTGTTTTTTGGATCACACGGGTATTGTTTGGATTGTTTCGATATCTTTGTGACGAGAACATTGTTCTTGATGCCTCCTGTCATTTAGGGGTTGTGGCAGTGTCCCAGGGAGTTGAGCTCCGAGGTGTTGTCGTCACAAATGTATCGTAGCGGTTCTAGAATACTTAAGACGTCCGACATCGAAAACTCTTCTATGCGGTTAGTGGTGAGATAACCCCGACGTCACCCAGTACTGGTGGGATAGTTTGGGAGTATTTCCACATCTAGTATAGCGGATGCGTTTCGAAGGTCCGAGGTAAACAGTTTCCAAGGATGACTAGTTATGCGTTGACGGATGGATACAGCTGGATGTAGGTTTAGAGTTGAGTGCACGGTGCTTCCCCTGTATCCCCAACACCTGATTGCATAACTGGAAAGCTTCGGGAATTAATAGGTGGTTTTCAAGTAGCTCGTAGGTAATCTTCCAACGGGTGCATTGGATGAGGTTTGGGATTCAATATTTAGTGAAGAGGTTTCATGGGCGCTTTTCCAATTGGGAGTTGCATCTTAAAGGATCCTTGGCTATGCTGATCCGGGGATTGCAAGACCCTTTGTAACACGTGCCATGGGGCATTCAGCACGAACATGTGGGATGAAACTTCTATCATGTATTTGTTCCATCTGCACCTTGTTGTTTTATTTTATCTTTTTGTTCTACCAAGTGGCTTCTCGTCAAGTTGATGTACCATTAAGCTATGGAATTCATTCGTTCAATTCTCTATTCGAATGATATTGTGCAGATTATGTTGCAACATATCTATCCTTTGTTTTTTGTTTTGATTCTGGTATTTGAGTTGCTTCGATGTCAAATGTTGATTCCATACCTTTACTAATCGACGTTCTCATATTTCTATCGGAGTGCTAATCCTTCTTGATCATCGAGATTGTTATGTTCAATTCTTCTCAACTGGTGTGCTTCTCTTCAAGTTAATCCGATCCTTTCAATATGTGCAAGACCAATTCTTGGTTTTTTCTCAACGGTGTCTGTTTTATTCATCCCAAGTTTTCTTTGTTTTCCCCCATCCTCCCACCCTTTTGAATTATGGAGCCAGAGTCCTTAATAAAATATCTATTTTATTCATGTGATGTTTCTTCATTCTTTTCTTTCAATGTCCTTATCCGGTGATTCTCAGGAAGATGCTCACGAAACTTCAAGTTTATCATTCTCCGTTCTCGTTTTTTCTCCGGTGGACTAAATTCAAGCTTCGGTGTTGATTATATCCTTCCTCTTGTTTCACATGTTTTCACATGTTGGATATTCTTATCCAAAAATCTCTCTTGTTTATTCAACTCTCTCTAATTCTTCTCCGGAGTGTTCAAGATATCTCGGAAGATCCATGTTTCAATTCTTAATCCGTTTAAGCTTTTTTGAGGATTGTCATCTTATTCAAGTCATTTAATTCAACCGGTGCAATATCTCTTAAGCAATCTTTTTCAACGGTGATTTCTTTTGAGTGGGCCCTAACCCACAGGTCTTTTCCCAGGATCTTACCTGACTCTTTTAATTTTTCTGGAGTTATACTCAAATTCTTTTCAAAGTGTGACGTAAGAATGATTTCCATCAGCCACATGCCTTCTCCAAGATTGTTTTCAATTATTTTCATCTTTAGCTCCAACTTCCTCTTGTCATTCGTCTGGAGTATCTCGAAATTCTTCATGGTATTTCTCATCGTTCTTCTCAACATTTGAAGACCGGAGAAGAGTGTCTCTTAAATCATGGCCCATTCTCTTGGAAATTCGTGGTTCTAGCCTCATGACATCCTCATAGTTGTTTCGATCATGAGGAATCTTTTCATATCATCCAAAGCATTTTATGAATTCTTTCCATTGTGATCCTCCGAAGGCCATCATTTCAGAAGATTTCTTTGTTCTCAGTTTACAACTTCGTCCTCCAACTATCTTAATTGATGCCTCTTCGTTCGTTTCAATTCTTTCGGTGGTTTATTCTCTTTCTTCATTTGTTTCAATTCTTACGATGGTTCCTTCAAGATTCTTCTTCCTTTATTATCATATCAATTCTTTTGTTCTTTCCAATCCTACCGGTGATTCGTTGAATACTTTCTCAAGTTTGTGCGAGATCTCTCTTTAATTCTTTGCAACGAGAATAAGTAGTATGTCAAATCCATTGCTTGTCATCAATTTAAATTGATGAAGGATACGCATAACATAATTCTTATTCTTATTTCATCCAAGTGGATTAATCCCTTTGTTTAGAGTTTATTCATGAGGAATAAATTCTAGGTTTCATTTTGTTCGTCTTGTTCCCTGGTGTTCTAAGCTCTCTCAACTATCTTGTCACAAAGCTTCACTAAAGCATTGCAAGGCTTCAATCTTATTCTTTTCATCTTTCACTTCTCATCCTTTTGTTACCGGAGTTCTTCATGGTGGATCATCAAGATTTAATTCATCCTCGAAGTCTTCATCAAGATTCTTGTTGGAGCTCAAGCATTCTTCATCTTGCATTTTGAAGTGCAATTCTGGCTCCCTTATCTTTTGAGGTGGTGCTATGCCACTCTTGATAATTTCCTTCATGTTTCATAATTCACAAGTTATTAAGAATGAAATATGTAAACCCATCATTTTCCTTGTTCAGGAGATCTTTTCAACCCTTCAATTTATTCGTTGGAGTTATCTTGGTACAGATTTCACCTAAAGCCTTCCATTAGGATTGTTGCTATTTATGGTGCATATAAATGACCCAACTTCGTCATCTATCCTTCCGGTGATAAAATTTTTTCATCTCTTTGGTGCCCTCAATCAAATCAATTGTTTCCGTTAGTGGCAGAGTTTCACCTCAAATTTTGAGATATTTTCCATAAGCCCACATCAAGCTTATTCTTTTTGTTGTTGATTTTTCCAACAACTTCATTCAATCATTCTTTCCAAGGATGCTCTTTCAAATTCATTTGTGGGAGAAGTTGTCTTTTTCTTCTCCGTTCTTTTCTTTCCAACGATCTAGCATCTACTCTTTCATTTCGGAGGCATTGTGATGTTGCTTTCTCCAAACCATCATCTCGTTTTATCAAGATCATGTTCTTTCCTTTTCTTGTCCATTCAACAGGAGTGTTGTGACCTCCATTCAAGTTCTCTCATTTTTTTCATGTTTTGCCTCTCTTTCAACCGGAGTGCTGTCTGAAATCTTTCTTACTACTTGTGCCATTCTTTTAATAGTTTCGGAGGCAGTGTGTTTTTGATTTCATCAAGCATCATCCCTTCTCCTCAAGTTCATGTTAATTCCTTCGATTTTCAGTCGGAGTGCTGTCTAAATTCTTCATTCTTATTCCTTGGCTGTCTCGTTATATCGGTGCAGTTTCAAATTCTTTTGGTTCGTTAGGCTCTTGTTTCATGTCTTTCAACCTACAAGTTTCTCATAATGATCCTTGTTCCTCTTTGCTAACGGAGTGTTTCCAAGCTCTTTCTTCTCCGTTGTGTTCTCCTTTCAATTTGTTCAACCTCAAGGTGCATGGTTTCACTCGTTTGTCGAAGAAGCAACTTTGTTTTACCTCTTCTTTTTTTCCGTTTTATCCGGTGCCATCTTCAGGATCTCGGGTCGAGATCCTCTGTTAGTGTGGGAGAGTTGTGACGCCCCAATACCGACGCTCCAGAAGACTTCCAAATGTTCCGGGTTTCGCCGTGTGTTTTATTTGCTTGCTTCATTTTATTTGTGCTTGCATCATGTCATCATGCCATCATGTCATAAAGCTTTTGCTACTCAACTAAATAAATTGTGTGGATCTTCGATCCATTTAAATCGAGGGAAGGATGACTTCTCTTTATAACATATCCTCCTAATATTTATGGAGCTATTATAATAAATATTCCATTGGTTTGGAATTAACCATAACACACTTGCATAATTTATCCCCATGTCATTTTCACTTCAAGTTTTGACCCTCAAACCTTTGCAACAATTCTTATCCATTTTATCGAGGTTCCTCCAAAAATCCGAACATTTTTGGACACTTCCTAAACCTTGTCCTAATTCAAACCATTTGAATTAAATTCAAATGAGTTTGAATTTAACTCTTGCATTTGTGCCACTTCTATTTTCTTTGGATCAAGCATATTTTTCCGAGTCCGTGAAAATAATCTCCATGCGCGAAATCTTTCTCTATCCCTCTCTTCTTTTCCTCTCTCTATTCTTTTTCTCATAAAGAGAGAGAGCGGCTGCAACCCAAGGTCCATCCCTCATGTAGCTGCAGGCCTAGGCCCAGCAGCACCTAACCCTAGGCCAGACCGAACCACATCTCTCCTTCTCCTCTCGTCCTCCCCTGCGCCGCACCCACTCATCCCCTCGATCCCCCTCCTCTCGATCTCTCCTCTCCTTCCCCTTTGTCTACCTCCAGCGCCACACACAAGCAGGCCCCAAGTACCTCGTCCTCCTCGCGCCCCTCACCTCTCCTCCTCCGCGCGCCTGCGACCTCCTTCCCCCGCGCCATGGCGCCCATCCTCGCCACCCCGACACCCCCTCGTCCTCCTCTGCGCGCCTCGCTCGTAGGCCATGGCTGCAACCACCTCGCCGTGGCCTCTCTGAGCTCTGCCGCCCCACCGCATCGCCAGGGCCGCCGGGCGCCGCAACCCGCATTGAGCATCGCCTCGATCTGCTCTGCTCACGTCGCCAGCCTTCGGCCCCCTCTCCATCTCCCGTCGTAGGCCAGCCTCCGCCTCCGCCTCGCCAGCACCTCGGCCCTCCGCCGCATGCAGGAGCCCCCGTGCCAAGTTCCTCGTTGGCCTCTGTTGACTCTGTGTCGAGCGGAGTGAGTTCGTCCCCACGTCTTCATTCCTCCTCTTGCCAGATCCGAGGCCTCCTTGTGTTGTTGTTGCTGTTGGAATCGCAAGACCGCCCAGATTTTTTGCCAAGTACCACTACAACTGTGAACGCCTTCGGATCTTCAAGTTCAACTACGGGGATTCGCCAAGTACCCCTACGACGAGTACCACGACGGTCCCGAACACCAACGAAACATGTACCCCTATGTCAACGACGACCCCGACGCCCCGTGTACAACTACCGTCGCCAAGACCCGAGACAGGAAAGTTCGATGACCCAAGTACCATGACGACACCGAAGGGTTCCGATGCGAAAGTAATTCTTCAAAACGAGTACAACTACCCTCGCCGTGAACGACTACTTCCACTACCGGGCCACGAGTACCACTACGTCCCTCGACGACCAATGAACGACTACGAAACGTGCACAATTACACCACTTGAACTCGAAACCCTCCGGAAACACACGCTTCAAAGGTATAACCGCCGAGCCGATGACCCCGTGGATGAATGTTTTGTGATGTATGAGATGCATCCCTTGTTGCACCGTGTCTGTTGTGCCCCTCTTTTGTCGCCGACCCATGGGAACCCGGAAACCGGGAGCACCCCATCTCTTTTTGCATGTCACGCTCACGTCGATCCTTCTTTTTCACCGGTCTCTCAACGAGTTACCGGAACCGAGATGTTGCCGTGGCATCATTTTCGGTTATCGCCGCCGTGACACTTTTTCTTTCCACCACGGTGACGAAATACTCCATATCTTGCTCTTGTCAACTTTTAACTTAAAATTGCATAAAACTTGCATTTGTCATCCGCATCATGATAACAACATTTAAATGCTTAAAATTGTTGTTTGCTTAAAATTGCTAAACAATGACATGGGGATTTTCCTGTAACACATCATATCACTTTGCGACCTCACGCACGGTATCCCCACGGGTGCCACCTTACCTGGCCCGGGACCATTTCCGCATTTTGGCACACGTATATGATAGTGTCTCTAGCATCCATATGACAGAGAACCCGGGCCGACATGGCTAGTTATAAACCAAAAGTGGCACTAAATTACAGAGACATGCATCCATGACCCAGGAACGAACGTGTCGGTCATCAATGTATGAACCCAAGTCGTAGCAAGCTACATGGACTTAAAGGAACAACGCATGACATTTCCCCAAGGGACATGCACATGAGCGACGAAGGACACATGCCGGCCAGCCTACGTGTTCCGTAGCAGTAGCAAGCTACCAAGGCTCAGTGGAAGCACTAGGAGGCATTTCCCTGTAAGATAGGCTACCAAGGGTAAACAACTAGGTGTCAGATCCCACACATACCAAGCATTTCAATAACATACACACAATATGCTCAATATATGCAAATACAAAATTTGCATCACAACAGAACTCTATGACTCAAAGTACATTATTTAAGAGGCTCCGAAGAGCCATGCATAACATATGCATACAGGTAGGGGTCACATGACCCAACACTCAAGTCATACAACCATACAACCACAAGCGGAAGCTAACTTGTCTGAGTACAGACAACTTGGAAAGAAAACAGGCTTGGTGTAGCCTGACTATCTACAAGGCCCTTCACAAGCTCAAGATCACCGTCTGGGTAGCAAGCTACTCATCGACGTCGACGTCTATGTAGAACCCATCAGAGGGGGCGGGGTTCTCCTCTGCAATAGTTATTAAGCAAACATGAGTACAAAGGTACTCAGCAAGACTTACATGAGATCCTATCATACATGCATTATTATCAACAAGGGTAGTGGAGTTTATTGCAGCAAGACAGCTTTGACTCTTGGCTAACCTATACTACAACTCTCAGTAGTTTGCAAAGAAGAGACTACGCACACGAGTCCACTACTCACCACAACAATACACTACCGTGGATCCTCTTCCGTCATCCTACGGAAGGGCCATCCAAGGCACTCACACTTGTCTTAAGACTTTTAGGAGTAACCATTAACTTGTCTATGAACTGTATAAGCAACCAAGTGGTCCTTAACCGCGAACAACGACTATTCGAATAGATTGGTAACCCTGCAGGGGTGTGCTTCTTCACACACGCTTCCACCACTTATCAGCATTATCATGTTTTGATGTGAACAGCAAGGTTAACTTTCTTAAACACGCATGAAACCAGCACCAATGGAAATATTGGATTTTTTTGATCATTTTTCATATATAAATCTTTTTCATCTGAGCTACTGTAGAATTTATATGAATTTTAGAAGTTAGGGCATTTTCTAAAATAAAATAAATCATTTCTGATTTATTTAAATCACAGAAAACACTTACTTCGTCAGCATGACCTCATGCTGACGTGAGCAGGTCAACAGGGCTGGTCCAGTCAAACCTGACGTGTGGGGTCCACACGCCAGTCTAACAGAGTTAACTAACAGGGTTAAATTAAACTAATTACTAATTAACAGGGTCAGACCCACATGTCAATGGGTCAGCTAATTAGCAGAATTAACTTAACACTAACTAATCCTAAACTAACATAGTCAACTACTGGGCCCACATGTCAGTGGCAAAGGGGGAGGTCAAACCCCCTGGTCAGCGGGTCAAACCCGCCGGCGGCTAGTCGCCGGCGAGGCCAAACGCGGCGGAGCGCCTCGGGTTTTGTCCTCCGACGACCAAAAGGACGGTGGAGCACATCTACGGGCAGCTGGGAGTGAGCCGCGTCGAGTGGTGCTCGACTTCGAGCTCGAGGTCGCCGGAAACGACGCCGGCGACGAGTCCAGCGGATGATAGAGTTCAGGCGGTGACGAACTCGGCGGTGCAGTGCTCGTGGAGGCTTGTGGGGTGGTCCTACACCATCTACCCGAAGCAGTGAAGATGATGGGCACGACGGCCGGGCCGTTAGGTGGCCGGAGCTACATCGGCGACGAGCATCCGCGGCGGCCCAGGCGGGCGTGCCTGTTGCGGTGGCTGTGGTGCACGACATGGCGAGCGGGGAGTACAGGGACGGTCAGGGGCTCACGGCGGAGGCGACGAGCCGGTCGGCGAGCTCGAGGATGGCCTGGAGTGGCTGGTGCAGCGAAGGGGATCTCCGGCGGTGGCGGTCGATCGGGGGCGTGCTCGTGGCGGTGGCTCCGGGGTGAGCGAGCGCTCGGGGCTCAGCCTGCTCGACGAAGCGGACGGCGGCGAAGCTCCTTGACACGCGATGCAACAGTGGGGCGACGGTGGCTGTGGCTACGATGGCGGTGAGCTCACGGGCGCGTCGGCCATGGCGAGGAGAGGGCGAGGGAGAGGGACAGGGGGAGAGTGCGGTGTCGTCGTAGTATGGGCGACGACATGGGGGTCGTCCAGACGTCCTGGGGCGGCCAGGCGGCAAGCAGCTGCCGCGGTGGCGCGCGGCCGTGCGCCAGCGTCACCTGCCTGCCTGGCGGGACGAAGCAGCTGGCTCGCATGGGCCAGCATAGTGCTAGGCCGCCAGGTGGGCCGGTCAGGTAAGTGGCCTCTAGCCTTTCTCTCTCTCTCTATTTAGTTTCTGTTTTCTTTTCTTTTGCAACTGTGTTGAATTAATAAAAATGCTAGAACATTTTTATAAATCATGAAACTGACCATGTCCACTGTATATAATGTAAACAACGTGGAACATTTTAGTTTATGATTATTTGGGCATTTAAAATATTTTATTGCATTTAAATGCCGAAATGCAAATACAATATGGTTTAATCCAGTGACCTTAGGATGTCCTTGAAAATTGTGCACCATTTTTGTCAGAGGTTTAAGACCAAGGCCAAGATGATGAACATTTTTGAAGGGCATTTTGGGTACATTGGAAAAGATTTTATTAAACCCTAGTTGAAAGAAGAGGGGTGCTGGGGTTTCTGTCATCCCCATTTCAAGTTTCTGGAAAAGTTAAACATGATGCACACTCTAGCTAGTCCTAATGCAAGCACAGACTAGGGATCTGACAACTCACCCCCACTCAAAAGAATCTTGTCCCGAGATTCGGGTTCCTCCGGAAAAAGGGTGGGGTACCAAGTCGAAGACGATCCTCCCTTTCCCAAATAGCTTCGTTCTCGGAATGGTGTGACCATTGAACCTTGAGAAACTTGATATTATGACGTTGAGTGGTACGCTCGGTTTGATCAAGAATACGAACGGGGTATTCTCGAAATGTGAGGTTATCCTCGAGATCTAGCGTTTCGTGGTCCACTCCGCGGATAGGATCCGAGAAGCAACGCCTGAGTTGAGAGACGTGGAAGACATCATGAACTCTGGAAAGATGCGGAGGTAGTTCCAATTGGTATGCAACTTCTCCTCGTTTGGCAAGAATGCGAAAAGGACCGGTGTAACGAGGAGCCAATTTGCCTTTGATACCGTAGCGATGGTTCCCTTAAGAGGGGTAACCTGAAGGTAAGCCTTATCGCCAACTTCGTACAACCTTATGATGGCGATCATATTGGCTCTTCTGGCGAGATTGGGATGTTTTCAATTTCTCACAAACGATGCGAACTTGCTCTTCTGCTTCTTGGATCATATCCGGACCAAAGAATTGTCTTTCCCCGGTTTCTAACCAGTTAAGAGGTGTTCGACACCTTCGTCCATACAGAACTTCGAAGGGAGCCTTGCCCAAGCTAGCTTGATAACTATTGGTATAAGCGAATTCGGCGAATGGAAGACACTTCTCCCAATCCATGCCGAAAGAGATGACAAAGTCTCGGAGCATATCTTCCAGAATTTGATTGCCTCGTTCTACTTGACCACTTGACTGAGGATGAAAGGCGGTGCTAAAAGAGAGACGAGTCCCCATAGCATTTTAGAAACTTTCCCAAAATCGAGAGGTGAAAAGACTTCCACGGTCATAGTTGATCTCTAATGGAACACCATGAAGAGATACTACACGAGAGATATACAAGTCTGCTAGCTGGCTAGCGGTTATACTCTCTCGAACAGGTAGGAAGTGGGCTACTTTGGAGAGGCGGTCGATAACGATGAAGATAGCTTTATTCCCTTTCCTGGTCCTGGGAAACCCAGTAATGAAGTCCATACCGATCTTATCCCATTTCCATTCAGGAATAGCTAAAGGTTGAAGGGTGCCAGCAGGCCGTTGATGCTCTGCTTTAACTCGACGGCAAACGTCGCAGTTAGCAATGAACTGAGCGATTTCTCTGTTCATCCTAGTCCACCAGAACCTCTGGCGTAGGTCCTGATACATTTTGGTACTATCGGGATGAATCGTGAGAGGAGATTCATGAGCCTCCTTAAGGATCAACCGTCTCAGGTTTCATACCTTAGGAACCACTAAGCGGTTTCCAAAGAGCACGACACCATGATCATCAGTTGAGAAACATCCCGCGACTCCTTTCTTGATGTTCCTCCTGATACGGGAGATTTCCGGATCAACCTTCTGTGCTTTGATGATATGATCCGTAAGGGTAGGTTTCGCCACCAAGGTGGAAAGGAATCCTCGAGGAACAATGTGAAGGTTAAGCTTACGAAATTCCTCGTGGAGAAGTGGTTGCCCTTGTTGTAACATCAGATTGTTACAATAAGACTTACGACTTAGTGCGTCGGCCATGAAATTGGCCTTCCCAGGGGTGTAAGTAATTCCTAAGTCGTAATCTATGAGAAATTCAACCCAACGTCTTTGCCTGAGATTCAAATCTGGTTGGGTGAATATGTATTTCATACTTTGGTGATCCGTGAAGATTTCACGGCGATTACCAAGAAGGTAATGTCGCCATGTCTTGAGTGCGTGGACTACAACTACAAGCTCTAGATCATGTGTAGGATAGTTATCCTCATGTGGACGCAACTGTCAAGATGCGTAGGCAATCACTTGACGATCTTGCATGAGTATGCAACCTAGTCCTTGTCACGAGGCATCGCAATAGATAATAAAGTCCTTGGAAAAGTTTGGTGGTAGCAGTACGGGAGCAGATGTCAGGCGCCTTTTCAGTTCCTGAAAGCTGAACTCGCACTGTGGGGTCCACTCGAACTTTTTATCCTTCTTGAGGAGTTCAGTTAAAGGTTTAGCAACCTTGGAGAAATTCTCGACGAACCATCGGCAATAGCTCGGTAAGCCAAGGAAACTTCTAAGTTGCTTGACCGATTTAGGTGGAGTCCAATCAAGGACGGCCTGAACTCGCTCGGGATTGACAGCAATGCCCTTACCAGAGATTACATGGCCTAGATAGGTCACTTGTGGCAACCAGAATTCACACTTGGAGAATTTGGCATAAAGGCGGTGCTCTCGAAGTTTCGTCAATACCAGCCTTAGATGCTCGGCATGATCTTCCTTGTTCTTGGAGTAAATGACTATATCATCGAGGTATACCACGACGAATTTATCCAAGTACTCCATGAATATAGAATTCATTAGCCGGGAGAAAGTGCCTGGGGCATTGGTTAGCCCGAAGGACATGACGGTGTACTTGTATTGGCCATAACGAGTGACAAAGGCCGTCTTGGGAATGTCGCCGTTATTGATTTTGATTTGATGGTAACCCAACCTCAAATCCATTTTTGAAAATACTGAGGATCCACTGAGCTGGTCATACAAGTCGTTGATCCTGGGGAGCGGAAACTTGTTCTTTATGGTGGCCAGATTGATAGGTCGATAATCTACAACCATTCGATCCGTTCTATCCTTCTTCTTGACGAAGAGGACGGGACAAGCCCAAGAAGAAGAACTAGGATGGATGAAACCCTTTTTCACAGACTCATCGAGTTGTTTATTAAGCTCAGCTAGTTCTAAGGGTGCCATCTTATGGGGTATCCTAGAGATTGGGACAGTTCCTGGAACAAGATCTATCATGAACTCTACATCTCTGTCAGGTGGAACACCTGGCAGTTCTTCTGGAAAGACATCCGGGAAGTCACGGACTACTGGGATATCCTTGAGTTCGGGTAGAGGGCTGGCATTAAGAGAGTAGAGCTGGCGCTCAGCCATTCGGGCCAAAACATTGACTGTCTTGCCGAATGGGTGTGTAAGTTGAACAGTCCTAGTGTAGCAATCAATCTTGGCATAATGAGCTACCATCCAGTCCATAACCAAGATGATGTTTATGTCCGAGGACTTGAGAGCTATTAGAGATGCAAGAAAAACAAGTCTATCGAGAAGAATTTCATTCCCATGGCTTACTCTAGAGGTTTGCCATCTAGAGCCAGGAGTTTGAATTTCCATGGTGGTGGGCATGTCACAAAATGTCATGTGGTGCATTCGAGCATAGCTCTCAGATATGAACGAATGAGATGCTCCAGTATCGAAAAGAACAAATGTCGGATGGCAGTTAACAAGGAGCGTACCAAGGACGACGTTAGGATCCTCATAGGCTTCCTCAGCAGAGACATAGTTGACATGACCACATGCAGTGGTGGCTGTCTTGACATAGTTCACCTTGTCTGTTGGCTTACCACGGCCAACGGACCTTCCTGGCTGGTTCTGAGGGCACTCTCTCATGTAGTGGCCTGGTTCTCCGCACTTGAAGCATGTCACAGTGCCAGTGCGTGGGGCGGTGTTGGCAGAAGGTCCTCCATAAGTCTTGGGCGGTGCATACTGCTGGGTTGGGTGAGGCGCCTCATAGGATGGCCTCGGAGTGAACCTGGGTGGCAGAGCTGTGTTTGGAACCCACACACGACGCTTGTGAGAGACAGAGTCGGATGAGGAACCAAAATCACGAGGATGCTTGCATGTGGCTTCATAATCAGTCTGACCTGTCTCAGCACTGATGGCTTTGTTCACTAGCTTCTGGAAGGAGGTGCACTCGTGCAGACGTAGATCTCTGCAAAGTTCAGGGTTGAGTCCCTTGCGGAACCTCTCCTGCTTCTTGGCGTCGGTGGACACCTCTTCGGGAGCATAGCGTGCCAAGTTACCAAACTCACGACTATAGGCATCCACGGTTAGCCTGCCCTGGGTGAAATTGCAAAATTCCTCCCGCTTGCGATCCATGAGACCTTCCGGAATGTGATGTTCACAGAATGCCTCGATAAACTCTGCCCAAGTAGTGATCTGGCCAGCAGGACGCATAGCCTCATAGTTTTCCCACCAAAGGCTAGCAGGGCCCTCAAGATGGTAGGCAGCGTAGGTAACCTTATCAGCTTAGGCCACGCGGGCAGAATGTAGCTTGTGGGTGATACTAAGAATCCAGTCATCCTGTCGGGACCCCGATCCTAAGTCACACCGGTCTAGCATGTAACACACCATATCACTTTGCGGCCTCACGCACGGTATCCCCACGGGTGCCACCTTACCTGGCCCGGGACCGTTTGCGCATTTTGGCTCACGTATATGATAGTGTCGCTAGCATCCATATGACAGAGAACCCGGGCCGACATGACCAGTTATAAACCAAAAGTGGCACTAAATTACAGAAACATGCATTCATGACCTAGCAACGAACGTGTCGGTCAGCAACGTATGAACCCAAGTCGTAGCAAGCTACAAGGACTTAAAGGAACAACGCGTGACATTTCCCCTAAGGGACAGACACAGGAACGAAGAAGGACACATGCCGGTCAGCCTAAGTGTTCCGGAGCAGTAGCAAGCTACCAAGGCTCAGTGGAAAACACTAGGAGACATTTCCCTGTAAGATAGGCTACCAAGGGTAAACAACTAGGTGTCTCATGACCCAACATTCAGAGCATACAAGCAACAAGCGGAAGCACTACATGTCTGAGTACAGACATCTACAAAAGAAAAAGGCTGAAGAGCCTGACTATCTACAACACTCGTCCAAGATCGTAGCTGAGGTATCAAGCTACTTGTCGAAGTCCAAGCGGAACTACTAGGGAGACATCAATCCTATCTGCAAAACATAAATTAAACAAACATGAGTACAAAGGTACTCAGCAGGACTTACATCAGATCCTATCATACATGCACTTGTATCAAGAAGGCAAGTGGGGTTTAGTTGCAGCAAGCCAGCTTTGACTCAGTGGCTATCCTATTCTACGATTGTTGGCAACTCTTTGAGGTGGCGCACACGAGTCCACTAAGCACCACACAATACACCACTATGGATTCATTCCCGTCTCCCTACGAGAAGGCCATCCATAGTACTCACACTTGTCTTGAGTATTTTAGAGTATCCACTTCAAGTTGTCTATGTACCACGTAAGCATCCAAGAACTCCATATCCGCGGACCCGGCTATTCGAATAGATTATGATAACCCTGCAGGGGTGTACTTCTTCACACACGCTCTCGCCACTTACCGCCAGGTACACGTCGTGTATCTCGGCAACCTTCAAGCGGAAGCCTGGCGAGGGTGTCGGCCACGACCTGACTAACCACACAAGTCTCTTGTCCAGGTTTATCGCCTATTCGGGTTCCATCCGCAAGGGAGTCCGGCCGAGGTTTCCATCACGGACCCAAACGATGTGTACAGGGTTCCCGAGCCCACCATCCGGGTGCCACTCGGTACACCGGGCCACGTGTGCCTAGTCTGTCCCAAGCCCACCCTGCCGGGTGCCACCTGGTAGAGAAATAACACTACCTACAAACGCCAGAAACTAGTTGCAACTCCTGGACAGAGATCATGTTGATTAATAAGTCGAGAGGGGCACTTAAGCATTCCGATGCGTGGTAGTAGCTGATCATTGGACAACATACACAGAACTCAGTTCTTAGGGACGGTTTCAGTGAGACAACCCACCATGTACTCCTACATGGCCTCCCACCACTACCTTTACCAAATCGTGTTCACACACTTAACCCTCAGCATCAGAACATATCATTTCACTCTAATTCATTCCCGATGAATCAGACCTGACACACTCTAAGCAATAGCAAGCAAGGCATGGTAAGATCACATCATGGCTTCAATCAACTCCTACACATGCTAGTGGGTTTCAACTATTTACTATGGAAAGACAGGTCATGCAGAGGAATGGGTTCAACTACCGCAGCATAAAGTAGCAGTTGAAATCGTTGTTGTCCTAATGCAATAACAGGGAGCAGGAGCGAGAAAGGGATTGTATCGGAATGAACAAGGGGGTTTGCTTGCCTGGTAAAACAACGTGCAGAGCACTGCTCCTCTGACAGGTACTCTGGATCGGTCTCCGGAGCTGGACCTATCGAGAAGAACGGTGCCGACAATCAGACACAAGCATATGCAACAATATGATGCATGAATATGGCATGAAGTTATGATGTTGTTTGAGCTAGTGCAACTAGCATTCAATTTGAAAGGAGTCCATTTGAGCCAAGGGTTCAAATGCAATTTTAAAATAAGCATTCTAAATGCCAAATATGTGTTTTCAAATAAACAGTAGGTTTAACTTCATTTGTCATGCATGAAAATGGTACAGATGGATAGATTAAATTTTTCTGATAATTTTTCATATATAAATTATTTCATTCTGAGCTACGGTTGAATTTCTGTGATTTTTTGAAGTTTAGGCAAATTTCTGAAATAAATAAATCATTTAAGATTTATTTAAATACCAGAACTGGATTATTGCGTCAGCATGACACAAGCATGACATCAGTAGGTCAAAGGGGCTGTCCAGAGTCAAACCTGACAGTGGGGTCCCACTGGTCAGTGACTCAGTTAAATAACTAAAGTTTAAAACTAAACTAAACAGACACGGGGCCCACATGACAGTGTCTAATTAGTTTAATGTCAGTAATTAAAACTTAATTAAACCCTAAACTAAAAATTAGTCAAAGCTGGCCCCACATGTCATTGACTCAGAGGAAGTCAAACCCAGTGGGTTTGGGTCAAAACCCACCGGCGGTTAGCTGCCGGCGAGGCCGAATGCGGCGGAGGGCGTCGGAAACTCGCCTCCGTCGACCATTCGAGCGGCGGAGGGCATCTACAGGATGCGCAGCCTCTTGCACATCCAACACGCTAGGCGGCAGCAGCTGGAGCGGCCGGAATCGTCGCCGGCGTCGAGCCCAGCGGCGGCCGGAGTTCGGGCCTCGTCGGTTTAGGTGCTACGGTGCACGAGAAGGCGAGGGAGTGAGTGCGTTGGGTTCCTGGGGGCTTCCTGAGCACGATGACGTGCTCCGTTGTGAGCTCGTGCGGCTGTGGCCATGGCTACACCATGGCCGGCGGCGAGAAGCTTTCGGCCGCGGGAGGAATCGGGGCTAGGGGACAGGCGCGAGCACGGGAGAAGGGGGGAAAAGAAGAGGAGCTCACGGCGATCTTGATGGCGTTGTCAGCGAGCTCGGGGACGCGTCGGAGCGGGCGCACGGTCGCCGGCGATCTTCACGGCCACAGGTTGAAGACGAGGTCGACGACGGCGCTCCAGGGCTTCTGGCGTCGGGCAGCTCGGCGAGGAGAAGGAGAGGAACGGGGCGGAGCTTCTGGGCACTCCGGCGAGGCGAGAGGTGGACAGTGGCCACGGCTGCGGCGAGCGGCGGCGACGGTGGCGTTCGGGCGTTCGCGAGGAAGAGCACGAGGAGGGAGGGAAAGGGACCGAGGGGGAGTGAGAGGGTCCAGGGGGTGCGTGGCGTCGTCCAGAGGCTGCTAGGCGCGTCGACAGCGGCGGAAGCAGGAGGTGGCCGTGGCGCGTGGCCGCGGGCGCCGAGCACACGCTCGTCCTTCTGTCAAGGAGGAAGACGACAGAGAGGAGCGGGCTGGGCTGGCCAGCTGGGCCGGCCAGGCCGTGCTGTGCTGGGCCAGCACAAGTAAGTCTGCCCTTTTTATTTTTATTTTCTATTTTCTTCTGACATTTGTTTTGATTTAATTTCTAAACTAAATCATTTATTTTCTTCTGACATTTTATTTTGCAGGGACCTAGGAATTAAACCAAGCCCCTAAAAATAAAGAACCAGAATTTTGGACATATATAAAATATATAATATATATATATCCAAGCAAATAGCTATTGCATTAATTCCAAATGCCCAAAATAAATACTTATGAGCTCCTAATAATATTGGTTTGATTTTTATCTCTGACCAATATTTTTAGAGGGCCACATGAACATTTTCTTGGACCTTTTTGGAGCAACTTTTATTTAAGTCATTTTTAAAAGGGTTTCTGAGGGTTTCACAAGTCCTCATTTCAATTTCATTTGAAATTTAAACATGATGCAAACCACAAGAACTAACCTAGTGCATACCAGAACTAGGGTTGTGACAACTCGCCTCCACTCGAAAGAATCTCGTCCCAAGATTCAGGAGTAGGCGGAAAGAAGGTGGGGTACTCCAGTCGGAGACGATCTTCTCGCTCCCAAGTAGCTTCTCTCTCGGAATGATGAGACCACTGAACTTTGAGAAACTTGATGTTATGACGTCGAGTGACACGCTCTGCTTGATCCAGAATGCGAACGGGATACTCTCGATATGTGAGGTTATCTTGGAGATCAAGCGTTTCGTGGTCCACTCCGCGGATGGGATCCGAGAAGCAACGCCTGAGTTGAGAGACGTGGAAGACATCATGAACTCGAGAAAGATGTGGGGGTAGTTCCAATTGGTAGGCAACCTCTCCTCGTTTAGCAAGAATGCGAAAAGGACCAATGTAACGAGGAGCCAACTTGCCCTTGATACCGAAACGATGGGTACCCTTCAAAGGAGTAACCCGAAGATAAGCTTTGTCACCAACCTCGTAAGCCACTTCCTTATGATGACGATCATACTGGCTCTTTTGACGAGACTGGGCTGTTTTCAAATTCTGACGAATGATACGAACTTGCTCTTCTGCTTCCTGGATCATATCCGGTCCAAAGAATTGTCTTTCGCCGGGTTCTGACCAGTTCAAAGGTGTTCGACATCTTCGTCCATAGAGTATCTCAAAAGGAGCTTGCTTGAGACTAGATTGATAGCTATTGTTATAAGCAAACTCGGTGAAAGGAAGACATTTCTCCCAATCCATACCGAAAGAGATAACGCAAGCTCTAAGCATGTCTTCGAGAATTTGGTTAACCCGTTCCACTTGACCACTTGACTGAGGGTGGAAAGCGGTACTGAAAGAAAGATGGGTGCCCATGGCAGTCTGGAAACTCTCCCTGAAATGAGAAGTGAAAAGACTACCACGGTCTGAATTGATCTCTAGTGGGACACCATGAAGTGACACTATTCGAGAAATATACAAGTCAGCAAGCTCACTAGCAGTGATACTCTCTCGAACAGGTAGGAAGTGAGCCACTTTGGAAAGACGATCAATGACTACGAAGATAACATTATTCCCTCTCTTGGTCCTGGGAAAGCCGGTGATGAAGTCCATACCAACTTTATCCCATTTCCACTCAGGAATAGCTAGAGGCTGAAGGGTGCCAGCAGGTCTTTGATGTTCTGCCTTAACGCGACGACAAACGTCACATTTAGCAATGAACTCGGCAATTTCTCTCTTCATCCTAGTCCACCAGAACCTCTGGCGTAGGTCCTGATACATCTTAGTACTACCGGGATGAATCGTGAGAGGAGATTCATGAGCCTCTTTTAGGATCAATTGTCGCAGATGTTGATTCTTGGGAACCACCAGGCGATTCTCGAAGAAAACAACACCTCGATCATCCATAGAGAAACAACCACCAACTCCCCTTTTAATGTTTCTCTTGATGTGGACAACGCCCCTATCAAACTTCTGGTCAGAAATGATCTGATCCTCAAGAGTAGGTTTCGCCACCAAGGTAGAAAGGAATCCGCGAGGAGCAATGTGAAGGTTAAGCTTACAAAGTTCCTCATGGAGAAGTGGTTGGCCCTGCTGCAACATGAGATTGTAGCAATAGGTCTTACGACTTAGCGCATCAGCCATGACATTTCCCTTGCCCGGGGTGTAGGTAATTCCTAAGTCGTAATCTGAGATCAACTCCAACCAACGTCTTTGCCTAAGGTTCAAATCTGGTTGGGTGAAGATATACTTGAGACTGTGGTGATCGGTGTAGATCTCGCAACGATTACCAAGGAGGTAATGCCGCCAGGTCTTAAGTGCATAGACTACAGCTGCAAGCTCTAGATCATGTGTAGGATAATTCTCCTCATGTGGATGCAACTGTCGAGATGCATAGGCAATCACACGACGATCCTGCATAAGAATGCAACCTAGTCCCTGTCGTGAGGCATCACAGTAGATAACAAAGTCCTTAGTGAAGTCCGGTGGCACAAGTATGGGAGCAGAGGTCAGGCGTCTTTTCAGTTCCTGAAAACTGTGCTCACACTGTGGGGACCACTCAAACTTTTTATCTTTCTTAAGAAGTTCTGTGAGAGGTTTGGCCACTTTCGAGAAGTTTTCAACAAAGCGGCGACAATAGCTGGCTAGACCAAGGAAACTCCTAACTTGTTTAACTGTTTCAGGCGGAGTCCAATCAAGAACGGCCTGAACTCTCTCAGGATTGACAGCAATGCCCTTCTCTGAGATTACGTGGCCGAGATAGGTCACTTCTGGCAACCAAAATTCGCACTTGGAGAACTTGGCATAAAGGCGGTGCTCTCTGAGTTTTTCTAGAACAAGTCTAAGATGTTCGGCATTCTCTTCCTCGTTTTTCGAGTAAATAAGAATATCATCGAGGTAAACCACGACGAACTTATCCAAATACTCCATGAAGATCGAGTTCATCAAGCGGGAGAAAGTGGCTGGAGCATTGGTTAGACCGAAAGACATGACGGTGTACTCGTACTGGCCATAACGAGTGACAAAAGCCGTCTTAGGAATGTCTCCGTTTCTAATTTTGATTTGATGGTAGCCTAACCTCAAATCCATTTTGGAGAAGACTGAGGATCCAGCGAGCTGATCATACAGGTCGTTGATCCTGGGGAGCGGATACTTGTTCTTTATCGTGACCAAATTAACGTGACGATAATCTACAACCATCCGTTCCGTGCCATCCTTCTTCTTGACGAAGAGGACGAGACAAGCCCAAGGAGAAGAACTAGGGCGAATAAAACCCTTTTGCAAGGACTCATCAAGTTGTTTCTTAAGCTCAGCTAGTTCTAGGGGTGCCATCTTATAAGGTCTCCTAGAAATTGGAACAGTTCCTGGGATAAGATCTATGACGAACTCTACATCCCTATCAGGTGGAACACCGGGTAGTTCTTCTAGAAAGACATCCGGAAAGTCTCGGACTACCGGGATATCTTCAAGGTCTGGAAGGGGGCTGGCATTAAGAGAATAGAGTTGACGCTTTGCAACTCTAGTGGAGACAGTGACTATCTTGCCAGATGGGTGTGTAAGATGAACAGACCTAGTGTAACAATCGATCTTGGCATGATGAGCTGTCATCCAGTCCATACCCAAAATGATGTTAATGTCTGAAGACTTGAGGGCTATGAGTGAGGCAAGGAATACGAGTCTGTCAACAAGGATTCCATTACCATGGCTTATTCTGGTAGTTTGCCATCTAGACCCCGGGGTTTGGATTTCGAGCGGAGTTGGCATGTCACAAAATGACATGTCGTGCAAACGAGCATAGCCTTCAGAGATGAAGGAGTGAGATGCTCCGGTATCGAACAGAACCGAAGCCGGATGGCAATTGACAAGGAGTGTACCAAGAACGACATTTGGATCATCATGAGCGTCTTTAGCTGAGACGTGATGTACACGTCCATGTTTAGTGGGAGCTGGATTTGCAATGATAGTCTTGCGTGGTGTCTTACTACGAAGAACGGACTTCTCGGGCTGGGGTGGAGCAAGACTGGCCTGAGAACAGTCACGTGCATAGTGTCCTGGCTTTCTGCATGTAAAGCAAGTCCCTGAGGTAGGTCGTGGACCCGCATTGACAAGCGGTTTGCCAATAGGCTTGGGTGGAGCATAAGACTGAGCTGGATAAGGTACCACACAAGATGGCATCGGAGGATAAGTGGGTGGAAGAACAGAGTTCGGAACCCAAATCCGGTGCTTCTGAGAACTAGTACCGGAGGAAGATCCCAAATCAAGGGTGTGCTTACGAGACTCCTCGTAAGTAAGATGAGATGTCTCTGCATTGATGGCCTTGTTCACAAGAGCCTGGAACGTGTTGCAATGATGCAAGTGGAGATCACGACGCAGCTTGGGGTTGAGACCCTTCCGGAACCTAGCCTGCTTCTTGGCGTCCGTGGACACTTCTTCTGTAGCATAGCGGGCGAGATTCTCAAACTCTCGACTATAAGCATCAACAGCCATCTTCGCCTGTGTAAGACTACAGAACTCTTCTCTCTTACGATCGATAAGGGCTTGAGGAATATGATGCTCACGAAAAGCATCGGTGAAAACTCTCCAGGTAGGAATCTGGTCAGCTGGAATCATGGCCTCATAGTTCTGCCACCAAAGACTAGCAGGACCTTCCAGGTGATAAGTGGCATAGATGACCTTGTCATCTTCAGCTACGTTTGCAGAACGCAGCTTGTGAGTGATACTACGGAGCCAGTCATCTGCGTCGAGTGGCTCAAAGGGATGATGGAAGGTGGGTGGTTTCAGACGAATGAAGTCATGGATGGTTGCTGATTCCTTGCACTGATGTGCGGTGTTCTCCTCAATACGTGCCAACAAGCGGTTAGACTCACGCTTGTTTCTCTCCATCTCTAACATTAACTCCGCCAACGAAGGCTGGTCGGGAGGATCCTCCTCATCCCTACCACCTCCGGGGTTCTGTCTACGAGCCGCTGAGCTTCGCTTAACTGAAGACATCCTGAGAAGCGAAACCGAAGACGGAAACATCAACAACTATAGGATGCACAAGGTAGAACAAGAAATTAGTATCTCTCGAACTACTAGGACAATTCCGGCAGCATAACGGCAGTAAAAGCTCAAAATGAGACATCCTGCTATCAAAGGGTAGTTCAAGACCTCAACATCATCTCTCAAGGTTCTGTGATAGTACTAAAACAACTGCACCGGAAGAACTTGAAAACATGAGTAGGACTCTGATCAACCAATCCTAAGGGACTACAGAGTAGTAACTCGTGATCCTAATAGACGGAAGAGAAAGCCTAGTTCCTTAACCCCGTAGGAAAGGTAAGATGACTCAGATCAGAAGACATGAGGTAAAAGGAGTAAATAGAGCCTTACGTTCCCTTCCACAATCAATTCCCTTATATAACTAAGGAATATCTAGTCTCAACTTCGACCATTTTGGCTTGGTAATCCTACAGGCAGTCAGGCTCTGATACCAACGCTGTTGGGACCCCGATCCTAAGTCACACCGGTCTAGCATGTAACACACCATATCACTTTGCGGCCTCACGCACGGTATCCCCACCGGTGCCACCTTACCTGGCCCGGGACCGTTTGCGCATTTTGGCTCACGTATATGATAGTGTCGCTAGCATCCATATGACAGAGAACCCGGGCCGACATGACCAGTTATAAACCAAAAGTGGCACTAAATTACAGAGACAGGCATTCATGACCCAGCAACGAACGTGTCGGTCAGCAACGTATGAACCCAAGTCGTAGCAAGCTACAAGGACTTAAAGGAACAACGCGTGACATTTCCCCTAAGGGACAGACACAGGAACGAAGAAGGACACATGCCGGTCAGCCTAAGTGTTCCGGAGCAGTAGCAAGCTACCAAGGCTCAGTGGAAAACACTAGGAGACATTTCCCTGTAAGATAGGCTACCAAGGGTAAACAACTAGGTGTCGGATCCCACACATACCAAGCATTTCAATAACATACACGCAATATGCTCAATATGTGCAAATACAACATGGCATCACAACAAGACTCTAATAAACAAAGTATTTATTCATTAGGCTCCGAGGAGCCAAGTATTACAAACATGGGTCTCATGACCCAACATTCAGAGCATACAAGCAACAAGCGGAAGCACTACATGTCTGAGTACAGACATCTACAAAATAAAAAGGCTGAAGAGCCTGACTATCTACAACACTCGTCCAAGATCGTAGCTGAGGTATCAAGCTACTTGTCGAAGTCCAAGCGGAACTACTAGGGAGACATCAATCCTATCTGCAAAACATAAATTAAACAAACATGAGTACAAAGGTACTCAACAAGACTTACATCAGATCCTATCATACATGCATTTGTATCAAGAAGGCAAGTGGGGTTTAGTTGCAGCAAGCCAGCTTTGACTCAGTGGCTATCCTATTCTACGATTGTTGGCAACTCTTTGAGGTGGCGCACACGAGTCCACTAAGCACCACACAATACACCACTATGGATTCATTCCCATCTCCCTACGAGAAGGCCATCCATAGTACTCACACTTGTATTGAGTATTTTAGAGTATCCACTTCAAGTTGTCTATGTACCACGTAAGCATCCAAGAAGTCCATATCCGCGGACCCGGCTATTCGAATAGATTATGATAACCCTGCAGGGGTGTACTTCTTCACACACGCTCTCGCCACTTACCGCCAGGTACACGTCGTGTATCTCGGCAACCTTCAAGCGGAAGCCTGGCGAGGGTGTCGGCCACGACCTGACTAACCACACAAGTCTCTTGTCCAGGTTTATCGCCTATTCGGGTTCCATCCGCAAGGGAGTCCGGCCGAGGTTTCCATCACGGACCCAAACGATGTGTACAGGGTTCCCGAGCCCACCATCCGGGTGCCACTCGGTACACCGGGCCACGTGTGCCTAGTCTGTCCCAAGCCCACCCTGCCGGGTGCCACCTGGTAGAGAAATAACACTACCTACAAACGCCAGAAACTAGTTGCAACTCCTGGACAGAGATCATGTTGATTAATAAGTCGAGAGGGGCACTTAAGCATTCCGATGCGTGGTAGTAGCTGATCATTGGACAACATACACAGAACTCAGTTCTTAGGGACGGTTTCAGTGAGACAACCCACCATGTACTCCTACATGGCCTCCCACCACTACCTTTACCAAATCGTGTTCACACACTTAACCCTCAGCATCAGAACATATCATTTCACTCTAATTCATTCCCGATGAATCAGACCTGACACACTCTAAGCAATAGCAAGCAAGGCATGGTAAGATCACATCATGGCTTCAATCAACTCCTACACATGCTAGTGGGTTTCAACTATTTACTGTGGAAAGACAGGTCATGCAGAGGAATGGGTTCAACTACCGCAGCATAAAGTAGCAGTTGAAATCGTTGTTGTCCTAATGCAATAACAGGGAGCAGGAGCGAGAGAGGGATTGTATCGGAATGAACAAGGGGGTTTGCTTGCCTGGTAAAACAACGTGCAGAGCACTGCTCCTCTGACAGGTACTCTGGATCGGTCTCCGGAGCTGGACCTATCGAGAAGAACGGTGCCGACAATCAGACACAAGCATATGCAACAATATGATGCATGAATATGGCATGAAGTTATGATGTTGTTTGAGCTAGTGCAACTAGCATTCAATTTGAAAGGAGTCCATTTGAGCCAAGGGTTCAAATGCAATTTTAAAATAAGCATTCTAAATGCCAAATATGTGTTTTCAAATAAACAGTAGGTTTAACTTCATTTGTCATGCATGAAAATGGTATAGATGGATAGATTGAATTTTTCTGATAATTTTTCATATATAAATTATTTCATTCTAAGCTACGGTTGAATTTCTGTGATTTTTTGAAGTTTAGGCCAATTTCTGAAATAAATAAATCATTTAAGATTTATTCAAATACCAGAACTGGATTATTGCGTCAGCATGACACAAGCATGACGTCAGTAGGTCAAAGGGGCTGTCCAGAGTCAAACCTGACAGTGGGGTCCCACTGGTCAGTGACTCAGTTAAATAACTAAAGTTTAAAACTAAACTAAACAGACACGGGGCCCACATGTCAGTGTCTAATTAGTTTAATGTCAGTAATTAAAACTTAATTAAACCCTAAACTAAAAATTAGTCAAAGCTGCCCCCACATGTCATTGACTCAGAGGAAGTCAAACCCAGTGGGTTTGGGTCAAAACCCATCGGCGGTTAGCCGGCGGCGAGGCCGAATGCGGCGGAGGGCGTCGGAAACTCGCCTCCGTCGACCATTCGAGCGGCGGAGGGCATCTACAGGATGCGCAGCCTCTTGCACATCCAACGCGCTAGGCGGCAGCAGCTGGAGCGGCCGGAATCGTCGCCGGCATCGAGCCCAGCGGCGGCCGGAGTTCGGGCCTCGTCGGTTTAGGTGCTACGGTGCACGAGAAGGCGAGGGAGTGAGTGCGTTGGGTTCCTGGGGGCTTCCTGAGCACGATGACGTGCTCCGTTGTGAGCTCGTACGGCTGTGGCCACGGCTACACCATGGCCGGCGGCGAGAAGCTTTCGGCCTCGGGAGGAATCGGGGCTATGGGACAGGCGCGAGCACGGGAGAAGGGGGGAAAAGAAGAGGAGCTCACAGCAATCTTGATGGCGTCGTCAGCGAGCTCGTGGACGCGTCGGAGCAGGCGCACGGTCGCCGGCGATCTTCACGGCTGCAGGTTGAAGACGAGGTCGACGACGGCGCTCCAGGGCTTCTGGCGTCGGGCAGCTCGGCGAGGAGAAGGAGAGGAACGGGGCGGAGCTTCTGGGCACTCCGGCGAGGCGAGAGTTGGACAGTGGCCACGGCTGCGGCGAGCGGCGGCGACGGTGGCGTTCGGGCGTTCGCGAGGAAGAGCACGAGGAGGGAGGGAAAGGGACCGAGGGGGAGTGAGAGGGTCCAGGGGGTGCGTGGCGTCATCCAGAGGCTACTAGGCGCGTCGGCAGCGGCGGAAGCAGGAGGTGGCCGTGGCGCGTGGCCGCGGGCGCCGAGCACACGCTCGTCCTTCTGTCAAGGAGGAAGACGACAGAGAGGAGCGGGCTGGGCTGGCCAGCTGGGCCGGCCAGGCCGTGCTGTGCTGGGCCAGCACAGGTAAGTCTGCCCTTTTTATTTTTCTTTTCTATTTTCTTCTGACATTTGTTTTGATTTAATTTCTAAACTAAATCATTTATTTTCTTCTGACATTTTATTTTGCAGGGACCTAGGAATTAAACCAAGCCCCTAAAAATAAAGAACCAGAATTTTGGACATATATAAAATATATAATATATATATATCCAAGCAAAGAGCTATTGCATTAATTCCAAATGCCCAAAATAAATACTTATGAGCTCCTAATAATATTGGTTTGATTTTTATCTCTGACCAATATTTTTAGAGGGCCACATGAACATTTTCTTGGACCTTTTTGGAGCAACTTTTATTTGAGTCATTTTTAAAAGGGTTTCTGAGGGTTTCACAAGTCCTCATTTCAATTTCATTTGAAATTTAAACATGATGCAAACCACAAGAACTAACCTAGTGCATACCAGAACTAGGGTTGTGACACATCCCCATCAAGAGGTTCAGCAGAATGATGGAACTTTGGTGGGCACATCTTGATAAAGTCATTAATAGACACCACGTCATTCCTCTGGCGAAAAGCGGTATTCTGCTCTATGCATTCCAGCAGACGGTTGGTCTCTCTCTTGTTCCTTTCTGCCTCCAGCATTACTTCAGCCAAGGAGGGTGGTTGAGACAGATTCTCATCTCTAGCCCCATTGGCTTCACCCTGCTCTTGAGCAGCAGGGGTGCTGCGAGTGTTGACCATCCTAGGAAAACAAAACAACGGTTTAGACAAGGATGGCAAAACTTTGACATAGGAGTGCAGAATGTAATGGATGACACGGAATGCAGAGATGTTCATGTGTACGACATGGTAATATAGAAACTGCCATATATACACCATTGGTCATGCACACCATACATAGTTTAGTACAAGCCAAGGCTAAATTACAACTGCAGTGAAAGACGATACATCTCATCAGAGGCACTCCAAGGTCCTATACATTATTTATCTACGCCTCCGGAACTCAGTACACACTAAGTCATATTCTACAAGACACACAGGACTGTGGAAATACAACTACTACGATACTACTACTGCCACGGTCTAGCTCAGACATTTCCGTAGTAATCTTTGTAAAGATTACCCCCGTAGCTTGGAAGTGGAATATGTGGATCTGGAAACTCTCGGCTGCTTGGAGACTATGGACCATAGGGACACGGATGCGGCCTCGGTCCCACTGCTGGTGGTAAACGACACCCACGTGGAGGTGTAATGCCTCCAACGTCACGCCAATCCATACGGTTGGGTAGACGAGTCCGCACGTGGTACAAATCCCGCATATCCAGATATCCGGCCTGCACGGCAGGTGCAAGCGGTGTCAGAGTGGCCCAATGGTCGGCTCGAGTGTTATAGAGCTCCATCCAGAGGGCACGGACCTCACGGTCCCTATCCTCCAGCATCTAAGTGGTAGTCTGAAGTAGCGGCTCCTCATGAGCGGCATCAGTGTACAGACCGGTGTAGTAGCCTTCCTCTCCAGGAAGTGAGGCTGGCATGTAGCAGAACTCAGTGTTCACCAGCAGGGCATGCCTAGCCCAAATGATAGTCATCATTGAGTAAGCGGCGTCCTGCACTGCCATCTCGATGGTAACCCCGATTCCATACGTCCAATGGATGGGGTCGGTAGCTCCGGGATATGAAGGGTATATCCAGACAGTGCAGAAATACTGACTCTGGTTGAAATCCCAGTACTGCTCCTCTACAGTATACTCGGGATACCAATGGTAGCCAGTCTCGGTCAACACACGGACCAACATGGCCGTGTGACCTGGCACATTGATGCACCGGGTCAAACGGACCACCTGATGAGGTGTCCGGTCAGACATCTGAAACATGAAATAATGCAAAGGCATTAGAATTTCTAGAAGAAATCGGGCAGCATAACAACTCTAAATGCTCAAAAAAGATTTTTGAGACATCATACAATGGTAGCATAGCCACTCAACAACATCATATCAAGGTTCTGGGTCCAACTAATCAACATACTGGAAGGTAGAAACTGAACTGAGGCTTGAAACCAACAATCCTAAGAGTTTACGGATTAGTAACACGTGAACCTAGTAAAGATGAGAGGCCTAGTCCTAAACCCCCGTGGAAGAATAGGCTGACTCAGATCAGAAGGGCAAAAGGTAAAGAAGTAAAAGAGCCTTACGTTCCCTTCCACAATCAATTCCCCTACATATAACTAAGATTTTTCTAGACTCAACATCGACCAGTTTGGCTTGAAGAACCTACAGGCAGTCCGGCTCTGATGCCAACGCTGTCAGGACCCCAATCCTAAGTCACACCGATCTAGCATGTGACACATCATATCACTTTGCGGCCTCACGCACGGTATCCCCACGGGTGCCACCTTACCTGGCCCGGGACCGTTTGCGCATTTTGGCACACGTATATGATAGTGTCGCTAGCATCCATATGATAGAGAACCCGGGCCGACATGGCTAGTTATAAACCAAAAGTGGCACTAAATTACAGAGACATGCATCCATGACCTAGCAACGAACGTGTCGGTCATCAACGTATGAACCCAAGTTGTAGCAAGCTACATGGACTTAAAGGAACAACGCGTGACATTTCCCCAAGGGACAGACATAGGAACGAAGAAGGACACATGCCGGCCAGCCTGCGTGTTCCGGAGAAGTAGCAAGCTACCAAGGCTCAGTAGAAGCACTAGGAGGCATTTCCCTGTAAGATAGGCTACCAAGGGTAAACAACTAGGTGTCGGATCCCACACATACCAAGCATTTCAATAACATACACAGAATATGCTCAATATGTGCAAATACAACATTGCATCACAACAAAACTCTATGACTCAAAGTACTTTATTTAAGAGGCCCTGAAGAGCCATACATAATATATCCATACAGGTAGGGGTCACATGACCAAACACTCAAGTCATACAAGCATACAAGCACAAGCGGAAGCTAACTTGTCTGACTACACACAACTTGGAAAGAAAACATGCTTGGTGTAGCCTGACTATCTACAAGGCCCTTCACAAGCTCAAGATCACCGTCTGGGTAGCAAGCTACTCATCGACGTCAACGTCTATGTAGAACCCATCAGAGGGGGTGGGGTTCTCCTCTGCAACAGTTATTAAGCAAACATGAGTACAAAGGTACTCGGCAAGACTTACATCAGATCCTATCATACATGCATTATTATCAATAAGGGTAGTGGAGTTTATTGCAGCAAGCCAGCTTTGACTCTTGGCTAACCTATACTACAACTCTCAGTAGTTTGCAAAGATGAGACTACGCACACAAGTCCACTAGTCACCACAACAATACACTACCGTGGATCCTCTTCCGTCATCCTACGGAAGGGCCATCCACGGCACTCACACTTGTCTTGAGACTTTTAGGAGTAACCATTAACTTGTCTATGAACTTTATAAGCAACCAAGTGGTCCTTAACCGTGAACAATGGCTATTCGAATAGATTGGTAACCCTGCAGGGGTGTACTTCTTCACGCACACTTCCACCTCTTATTGCGGTTTACTCGACATGTGCTCCGCAACCTTCAAACGGAAGCCCAGCGAGGGTGTCGGCCACAACCAGACTAACCACACAAGTCCCTAGTCCAGGTTTATCGCCTATTTGGGTTCCATCCGTGGGGAGATCTGGCCGAGGTGTCGCTCACGGCCCCAAACGATGTGTACAGGGTTCCCAAGTCACCAAACGGGCGACCGGTACACCCAGCCACGTACCTGCCGCATCACAGCCCACCCCGAGGGTCAGCGATGTGCACGACCACCAGTAAACTACAAACACCAGAAACTAGTTGCAACTCTCGGACAGAGGACAAGGGCAGTTAATAAGTCGAGAGGGCCCATTGGTTTCGGGCCCAATGCATGGTAGTAGCTGATCTTAAATCACACATACAGATCTCAGGTCCTATGGACGGTTCCAATGGAACAACCCACCATGTACTCCTACATGGCCTTTCATCGATACCTTTACCAAAACATATTCCACACTTCACCCTCTTTACCAGACATGATGATTTCACTCTGATCCATCACCCAGATGAACCAGACCTGACACAACTCTAAGCATAGCAGGCAGAACATGTATAGCATGGTACGAAATACATCAACATGGCTCAATCAACTCCTACACATGCTAGTGGGTTTCAACTATTTACTGTGGCAATGACATGTCATGCAAGGGAATGGGGTTCATCTACCGCATCAAATAGCAGTTCACACGTTGTTGCCTTAATGTAGTAAAAGAGAGCAGATGCGAGAATATGGGTTTATATCGGAATGATCAATGGGTTGCTTGCCTGACAGATTGGTTGTCGGGTACTGCTCTTCAGTTGGATACGCAGATGTATCCTCGGGAGCAGAACGTACCACGGGGAAGACCGGTAATACAATCAATACACAACCAGATGCAACAATATGATGCATCTCATGACATGGCAAGATGGATGTGTTTTGGGCTAATGCAACTATAAAAAGAAAGGTTTGAGCTTATTTGAATCAAAGATTCAAATTCATGCCCAAGCTGCTATTATTTAAAGTGCATTATCATGTTTTGATGTGAACATCAAGGTTAACTTAATTAAACATGCATGAAACCAGCACCAATGGAAAGATTGGATTTTTCTGATCATTTTTCATATATAAATCTTTTTCATCTGAGCTATTGTTGAATTTATATGAATTTTAGAAGTTAGGGCATTTTCTGAAATAAAATAAATCATTTCTGATTTATTTAAATCACATAAGACACTTACTACGTCAGCATGACCTCATGCTGACGTCAGCAGGTCAAGAGGGCTGGTCCAGTCAAACCTGACGTGTGGGTCTAACAGAGTTAACTAACAGGGTTAAATTAAACTAATTACTAATTAACAGTGTCGGGCCCACATGTTAGTGGGTCAGCTAATTAGCAGAATTAACTTAACACTAACTAATCCTAAACTAAAACTGTCAACGACTAGGCCCACATGTCAGTGGCACATGGGGAGGTCAAACACCCTGGTCAGTGGGTCAAACCTGCCGGCGGCTAGTCGCCAACGAGGCCAAACGTGGCGGAGCGCCTGATACGTCCAAAACGTATCTATAATTTCTGCTCGCTCCATGCCTCTTTTGGGTGATATTGCTATGATATTTATACACTTCCGTACACTTTTGATCATATTTGGACTAACCTATTAACTCAGTGCACCCCAGTGCCAGTTTCTGTTTTCGGCTGTTTTTGTATTTCAGGTTTTCACGTTACGAGAACTGCCAGGAAAAATCCAGAAAAATTATATAAAAAATCAGCGTTCCAGAAACTACCGTGCGCCCGAAGGATAGCCGGGGGGGGGGCACCAGGGCTCCAGGCGCCCTGGCGGCGCGCCCCCCCTGGGCCACGCCGGGGGGGCGCCTGGGCCCCCCAAGGCTCCTCCGATGCCCCCCTTTGTCATATATTTAAAGCGTCTCCCGAAACCCTTGAGGGAGGAACTCTTTTCGCGATCCAATCTCTGTTCCGCCGCCGCCGCCGCTTCCAAGATCGGGAGCACCAGGAGAACATTTCCCGGCACCCTGCCGGAGGGGAGGATCACCACCGGGAGCCTCTCCACCACCATGGACGCCTCCCGGATGAGTTGTGAGTAGTCTCCCTTGGACCATGAGTCCATGACCAGTAGCTATGTGATGTTCTCCTCCCGTTCTTGTGCTTCACTAATTAGTCCTCGTGAGCTGCCCTACATGATCGAGGCACATATGTAATCCTTCTGCTGTTGCTATGATGAGTTTGCTGGGATCCGATGGATTATGAGATTATGTTCAGATTATGCTTGAGTAATATATTTGATCTACCTCTTTTATATTTATGTTCGTAAGTAATTCTTGCATGTTCTCCGTTGTTATTTATTGCTTTGGCCAAGTAATAGGTAGTGACTCCAAGAGGGAACGTTATGCTTGATTGTGGGTTCATGCCCCTCGATGACTAGTTTGAGTGACAGAAACATGAGTCTAAGGGATGTGTTGTTGCCACAAGGGGGAAAACAACGGTGCTTGTGCCCGCGGGTGCAAGGATTGTTTACTTTACGCAAAGTTCTTTTAATGCAGTTGTCTGTTGCATTGAGTTTACACTATGGGTGGGACTCACAACTTAATACCAGCGAGATGTTCTGGATAGATATCTCAAGGTGGATGATTAGTAGTAGATATTGATGGATTTCGGTCTACTTACCTTGGCGTACCGCCCATGCTTTGAACCTCAACCTTTCTTGCAATGTAGTCAGCATTGGTTTGCGCACATGGTCCTGTCAATTGCCGAGCTGTAATTCGTTTACCTCACATAGTTGTTTTATCGTCTTTTGGGAGAGAGACATCACTAGTGAACATCATGAGACTCCGGTCCATATTACCATCATTGATCACATCCGCTATTTACTTTTCGCTTTTATTTACTACTGCAATTATATCTATCACTACTATCACTTGCGTTTAATCCTTTGTGAACTACAAGGACGGAGGGATTGACAACCTCTCTGTACTCGTTGGGAGCAAAGTTATTTGTATCTATGTGCAGGTCCACGTTGATTGCTAATATCTGGCGCCGTAGCAGTTGACACCTTCTTGTTGAACCTAGGAGTCTCTGGGGATTCGATCCTTGGTATCTTTGCCAAGGGAAAAACTTCCGCAACACTACATCTCACACCTTCCACTTGGGGTAACCAACGAGGGGCGAGAAGCCTAGCAAGAGTTTTTCTAGCGCCGTTGCCGGGGACTCCACTCTTCAAGATAGGGGAGTTGCACGCTATCTTTTACCTTTGCTTTTAGTCTTGTTAGTTTACCTTTCAGTTTCTGCTTTAGTATCTTTTATCGAAAATCACAAAAATAGTTATCTTGCTTGCTTGCTATTATGGGTTCCACCAAAAACACTAGATGGGAGGAGTACACCCCTTCTTCCATTATGCCAATCACCACTGTCGGGATCTACAAAAGTAATAAACCTTATGATTATGTTAGTCTTGACGGAGGGTTATGCCCATGGCATGGTCTTCCCGGAAAAGAGTATGAGCCTCAGTTTAAAATTGCTCCTAAGCTTCCCCAAACTTGGGAAGACGTTCAAACTCTTATAATAGAGAGCGATTCAAACAAAGAGGACGACACTACAATTCTACCCAATAATGATAAAATTGTTTTTGATAATTGTAGTATTTCAGAAGTTGTCACCTTTCTGCAAGGAATGGCCAAAGATCCCCACACTAGCACGCTTAATCTTGCCTTCACAGAGCATGTCACTAATGCTCTCATCAAAGCTAGGGAGGAGAAACTTAGAGTAGAAGCCTCCATACCTAGAAAGCTAGAAGATGGTTGGGATCCTATGATTAAAATTAAGATAAACAACTTTTCTTGCTATGCTTTATGTGATATTATAGCTAGTACCTCCATTATGCCCAAAAGACTATATGATATGCTTAAATTAAAACCTTATGATTCTTGTTATTTTGGTGTTCGTCTCGTTGATTCTTCCATAAAGAAACCTTTGGGGAGGATCGACGATCTTCTTATCGTTGTCAATGATAATTATGTTCCCGTTGATTCTACTATTATGGATATTGAATGTGAGCCTTCTTGTCCAATTATTTTGGGACGTCCCTTTTTACGCACCGTTGGTGCTATCATTGACATGAAAGAGGGGAATATAAAATTTCAGTTTCCTCTCAAAAAAGGGATGGAACACTTCCCTCAAAAGAAGATCAAGTTACCTTTTGAGTCCGTTGTACGGGCTACCTATTCTTTTACTCTTGATAAAACTTGATCTATATGCATTATGCCTAGCTTAAAGGCATAAAAGAAAGCGCTTTTGGGAGGCAGCCCACATGAATAAATTTATTTTGCTTTTGTTGTGTCTTGATGCTGTTACTACTGTAGCATCATCATTGTATCTTTACTTTTCAATTTTGTGCCAAGTGTAGCCTCTGATTGCTAGAAAGTTCAAAAGTTGTGAGGTGCTGTCCAGGAAACAGATTCTGTCC
Organism: Secale cereale; assembly: GCA_902687465.1. Lineage (NCBI taxonomy): Eukaryota > Viridiplantae > Streptophyta > Magnoliopsida > Poales > Poaceae > Secale > Secale cereale. The sequence goes on from LR738714.1 coordinate 342,113,185, forward strand.
TTGGATAGAAAAATTCGTATAAAATCACCAGATCCTCTTTTTGGTCTGAATTTTTTCGACAGTGTGCTCTATATAATTGTCTTTCGTGCATCTGTTCTGAGTTTTTTGATTAGAGTTGCAGAAGTACCCCGAACAAATCAATTACTACCTTCTGTTCTGTTTTTTACAGATTCTGTCCTGTTTTGCTTTTCCTTCATTTTGCAAATCAAGAGTTTGCTTTTTCTTTGCCAAAACCTTTTGGCAATCTTGAGAAACAGTAGACCTTCAGGAATATCTTTATTTCCAGCAAGGTACAATTATTTTATTATGGGTACTAACCTCGCTAATCAGATTATGATGAGTTATGTATGAAGGGAGTTTTCAAGTGTGCGAGGGAAGATGATAAAAAGATTCAGGAGTGTCAAGCGCTCAAGCTTGGGGATGCCCCCATGCAGCCCCAAGAAATATTCAAGGAGACTCAAGCGTCTAAGCTTGGGGATGCCCCCGTGCATCCCCTTCTCCATCAACATTATCAGTTCGTCTTTCGTTCCACTATATTTTAATCACTTCATGTGTTATGTGCTATGCTTGGAGCGTCTTGCTTTTAGTTTTCTTTAGTTTTTCATAACGAGTCGGAACTCAGCTTTCTTTATGTGGGAGAGAAACACGCTCCACTTCTACCTAGAACATAACATAGAATTTTCATGTCTATCCTTGCTGTGTGTGTTCTTTGTCTTTTAATAGCTACTATCATGTTCAGCTCTTAGCTTTCATGCTTATCTTTTCAAGAGCTTTTGTTTAGTTGGTTGCTTGAACTCTCTTTAATTACCATGCTCACCTTATTAAGAGAGTTTGCTTCCGTTGCATTGGTTGATATGTCTATGATAAAGATGCTACGTGCATGATGGCGCTTAGCCCTGTTCAAGAATTCACCCGATTAACCAGTTAACTTGCCGATTAATCCCTACTCGTAGGGTCACCGAGTAGCCGATAATCCGATAAACCGCCCGATTAATTGATTAAATGGCCGATTAACTTGCCGATTAGCCGATTAATCCCCTACTCTCCAGCCAACCGAGCAGGTACCAGTTAATGATTTCCTCAACAATGGCGCTTAGTAGTTCATGTTTTCTTATGGTTAGTCTCAAATAACTGGGGGATTCCCAATGTGTTATTGGAGTACCAACATGATTTGTTTGCCAATGATGTGGTATGGTTTAGTAATATCTTACCTCAAGAATTTATTTTGATTGACTTGGCGTATGCTCACGAATATTTAAGACTGTAAAGAAAGTCTGTCAAGCCTTGATGATCTTTTGTTTCTGAGTAGCGATATAACTTCCATGCCTGATTCAATGTTGCTTTGTCGCTCTGCATGATTATGACCGTCATTGCTCTCTTAGTTGGTCGCTCCCAGTCTTTTGCTAACCTCCACCTGTACTAAGCGGACTGACTGCTTGTGCATCCACATCCTTTTAAACCAGTTGTGCCATATGAGTCCACCATACCTACCTATATGTGGTATTTCACCGCCACTCCAAGTAAATTTACATGTGCTACCTTTAAAACCTTCAGTTTTTGCAATACATAGCTCATGGGAAAGTAGCTTAAAAACTATTGTGGTAAAGAATATGTTGCTTATGTATCTTATTTTCTTATAAGTTGCTTGCTGAGCGGTAACCATGTTTCTGGGGACGCCATCAACTGTTATACTTTTGTTGAATATCATGTGAGTTGCTATGCATGTTCGTCTTGTCTAAAGTAAGGGTGATTTGTCATGGGTTGAATGGTTTGAGTATGCATATTGTTAGAGAAGAACATTGGGCCGCCAACCAAAGCCATGTATCATGGTGGAAGTTTTAGCTTGGACATTAATCCTCAATCTCTTATGAGAATATGCTTAAGCATTAAAGAGGAGTCCATTATCTATTTTCTATGTTGTCCCGGTATGGATGTCCTCAAGTTGAGATCTATCAAAAACGAGAAATCAAATGCGATCTATCTCCTTGGACCTTTGTACAGGTGACATAGAGGTACCCCTTTGTGACACTTGGTTGAAACATATGTAATGCAATGACAATCCATGGAAATCCGAGCTAATTAGGACAAGGTGCGAGCACTATTGGTATTCGATGCATGAGGCTTGCAACTTATAGGATGTCTTATGCATAACACATATGAAGTACTACTACCGTTGACAAAATTGTTTCTATGTTTTTAAAATAAAAAGCTCTAGCACATGAGTAATCCCTGCTTCCCTCTGCGAAGGGCCATTCTTTTACTTTTATGTTGAGTCTCCACCTTCTTTTAAAAGCACCAACTACTGAGAGCATGATTGTCATTCTGAGTGTAATGTGCATTGTCCCAAAGTAGCATTGTCTTTTGCATGATTGTGATATCGTTTATTCTGAAATCATTGTATCTAGTCATCACTTAAACCTTGGAGGTGCCCCTGCATTTATGTTTTGCTTCACTAAAGGGGGCAAGCTAGATATCACTTTATCATATTCGCACATCATGTTCATTGCAAATCTATTTGATGTTTCAGTATCATATTGTAAAACTTTCAGTCCTTTGTGATTTTCTCATGAGGCAACTTAATTACTATAGATTCATTGTCTCAGTAAGCTTTTGTCATATGACTATGAAAAAGTCCTATATGGTTAATAGCATGTCACCACAGAAATTATTCTTGTTATCATTTACCTACTCGAGGACGAGCAGGAATTAAGCTTGGGGATGTTGATACGTCCAAAACGTATCTATAATTTCTGCTTGCTCCATGCCTCTTTTGGGTGATATTGCTATGATATTTATACACTTCCATACAATTTTGATCATATTTGGACTAACCTATTAACTCAGTGCACCCCAGTGCCAGTTTCTGTTTTCGGCTGTTTTTGTATTTCAGGTTTTCACGTTACGAGAACTTCCAGGAAAAATCCAGAAAAATTATATAAAAAATCAGCATTCCAGAAACTACCGTGCGCCCGAAGGACAGCCGGGGGGGGGGGGCACCAGGGCTCCAGGCACCCTGGCGGTGCGCCTGGGCCCCCCGAGGCTCCTCCGATGCCCCCCTTTGGCATATATTTAAAGCGTCTCCCGAAACCCTTGAGGGAGGAACTCTTTTCGCGAAACAATCTCTGTTCCGCCGCCGCCCCCGCTTCCAAGATCGGGAGCACCAGGAGAACTCTTCCCGGCACCCTGCCGGAGGGGAGGATCACCACCGGGAGCCTCTCCACCACCATGGACGCCTCCCGGATGAGTTGTGAGTAGTCTCCCTTGGACCATGAGTTCATGACCAGTAGCTATGTGAACTACAAGGCCGGAGGAATTGACAACCTCTCTGTACTCGTTGGGTGCAAAGTTATTTGTTACTGTGTGCAGGTCCACGTTGATTGCTAATATCTGGCGCCGTAGCAGTTGACACCTTCTTGTTGAACCTAGGAGTCTCTAGGGATTCGATCCTTGGTATCTTTGCCAAGGGAAAAACTTCCGCAACACTACATCTCACACCTTCCACTTGGGGTAACCAACGAGGGGCGAGAAGCCTAGCAGCGCCTCGGGTTTTGTCCTCCGACGACCAAAAGGACGGTGGAGCACATCTACGGGCAGCTGGGAGTGAGCCGCGTCGAGTGCTGCTCGACTTGGAGCTCGAGGTCGCCGGAAACGACACCGTGACGAGTCAAACGGATGCCGGAGTTCGGGCGGTGACGAACTCGGCGGTGCAGTGCTCGTGGAGGCTCGTGGGGTGGTCCTACATCATCTATGCGAAGCAGTGAAGACGATGGGCACGACGACCGGGCCGTTAGGTGGCCGGAGCTACGTAGGCGACGAGCATCCGTGGCGTCGCAGGCGGGCGTGCCTGTTGCGGTGGCTGTGGTGCATGGCAGGGCGAGCGGGGAGTACAGGGATGGTCAGCGGCTCACGGCGGAGACGACGAGCTGGTCGGCGAGTTCGAGGATGGCCTGGAGTGGCTGGTGCGGCGAAGGGGATCTCCGACGGTGGCGGTCGGGGGCGTGCTCATGGCGGTGGCCCCGGGGCGAGCGAGCGCTCGGGGCTCGGCCTGCTCGACAAAGCGGACGACGGCGAAGCTCCTTGACACGGCGAGGCGACGGTGAGGAGACGGTGGCTGCGGTTACGACGGCGGTGAGCCCGCGGGAGCGTCGGCCATGGCGAGGAGAGGGCGAGGGAGAGGGACAGGGGGAGAGTGCGGTGTCGTGGCGGTCTGGGCGACGACGTGGGGGTCGTCCAGACATCCTGGGCGGCGAAGCGGCGGCCAGGCGGCAAGCAGCTGCCGCGGTGGCGTGCGGCCGTGCGCCGGCGTCACCTGCCTGCCTGGCGGGATGAAGCAGCTAGCTAGCATGGGCCAGCACAGTGCTGGGCTGCCAGGTGGGCCGGTCAGGTAAGTGGCCTTTGGCCTTTCTCTCTCTCTCTCTCTAATTAGTTTTTGTTTTCTTTTCTTTTGCAACTGTGTTGAATTAATAAAAATGCTAGAACATTTTTATAAAGCATGAAACTGACCATGTCCACTGTATATAATATGAACAACAGGGAACATTTTAGTTTATGATTATTTGGGAATTTAAAATATTTTATAGCATTTAAATGCCCAAATGCAAATACAATATGATTTAATCCAATGACCTTAGGATGTCCAAGAAAATTGTTCACCATTTTTGTCAGAGGTTTAAGACCAAGGCAAAGATGATGAACATTTTTTAAGGTCATTTTGGGTACATTGGAAAATATTTTATTAAACCCTAGTTGAAAGAAGACGGGTGCTTGGGTTTCTGTCATCCCCATTTCAAGTTTCTGGAAAAGTTAAATATGATGCACACTCTAGCTAGTCCTAATGCAAGCACAGACTAGGGATGTGACAACTCACCCCCACTCAAAAGAATCTCGTCCCGAGATTCGGGTTCCTCTGGAAAAAGGGTGGGGTACTCAAGTCGAAGACGATCCTCCCTTTCCCAAGTAGCTTGGTTCTCGGAATGGTGTGACCATTGAACCTTGAGAAACTTGATTTTATGACGTCGAGTGGTACGCTCGGTTTGATCAAGAATACGAACGGGGTATTCTCGATATGTGAGGTTATCTTGGGGATCAAGCGTTTCGTGGTCCACTCCACGGATAGGATCTGAGAAGCAACGCCTGAGTTGAGAGACGTGGAAGACATCATGAACTCTGGAAAGATGCGGAGGTAGTTCCAATTGGTAGGCAACTTCTCCTCGTTTGGAAATAATGCGAAAAGGATCGATGTAACGAGGAGCCAATTTTCCTTTGATACCGAAGCGATGGGTTCCCTTAAGAGGGGTAACCCGAAGGTAAGCCTTATCGCCGACTTCGTAAGTCACAGCCTTATGATGGTGATCATATTGGCTCTTGTGGCGAGATTGGGCTGTTTTCAATTTCTCACGAACGATGCGAACTTGCTCTTCTGCTTCCTGGATCATATCCGGACCAAAGAATTGTCTTTCCCCGGTTTCTGACCAGTTAAGAGGCGTTCGACACCTTCGTCCATACAGAACTTTGAAGGGAGCCTTGCCCAAGCTAGCTTGATAACTATTGTTATAAGTGAATTCGGCGACTGGAAGACACTTCTCCCAATCCATGCCGAAAGAGATGACAGAGGCTCGGAGCATATCTTCCTGAATTTCATTGACTCGTTCTACTTGACCACTTGACAGAGGATGAAAGGCAGTGCTAAAAGAGAGACGAATCCCCATAGCATTTTGGAAACTAACCCAAAATCGAGAGGTGAAATGACTTCCACGGTCCGAGTTGATCTCTAATGGAACACCATGAAGAGATACTACCCGAGAGATATACAAGTCTGCTAGCTGGCTAGCGGTTAGACTCTCTCGAACAAGCAGGAAGTGGGCTACTTTGGAGAGGCGGTCGATAACGACGAAGATAGCATTATTCCCTTTCCTGGTCCTGGGAAACCCAGTAATGAAGTCCATACCTATCTTATCCCATTTCCATTCAGGAATAGCTAATGGTTGAAGGGTGCCAGGAGGTCGTTGATGCTCTGCTTTAACTCGACGGCAAACTTCGCAGTTAGCAATGAACTGAGCGATTTCTCTCTTCATCCTAGTCCACCAGAACCTCTGGCGTAGGTCCTGATACATTTTGGTACTACCAGGATGAATCGGGAGAGGAGATTCATGAGCCTCTTTAAGGATCAACCGTCTCAGGTTTCGTACCTTAGGAACCACTAAGCGGTTTCCAAAGAGCATGACACCTTGATCATCAATTGAGAAACATCCCGCGACTCATTTCTTGATGTTCCTCCTGATACATGAGATTCCTGGATCAAGCTTCTGTGCTTTGATGATCTGATCCGTAAGGGTAGGTTTCGCCACCAAGGTGGAAAGGAATCCTCGAGGAACAATGTGAAGGTTAAGCTTACGAAATTCCTCTTGGAGAAGTGGTTTCCCTTGTTGTAACATCAGATTGTTACAATAAGACTTATGACTTAGTGCGTCGGCCATGAAATTGGTCTTCCCAGGAGTGTAAGTAATTCCTAAGTCGTAATCTGTGAGCAACTCAACCCAACATCTTTGCCTGAGATTCAAATCCGGTTGGGTGAAGTTGTATTTCAGACTTTGGTGATCTGTGAAGATTTCACATCGATTACCAAGAAGGTAATGTCGCCATGTCTTGAGTGCGTGGACTACAGCTGCAAGCTCTAGATCATGTGTAGGATAGTTATCATCATGTGGACGCAACTGTCGAGATGCGTAGGCAATCACTTGACGATCTTGCATGAGTATGCAACCTAGTCCTTGTTGCGAGGCGTCCCAATAGATAATAAAGTCCATGGAAAAGTCTGGTGGTACCAGTACGGGAGCAGATGTCATGCGCCTTTTCAGTTCCTGAAAGCTGAACTCGCACTGTGGGGTCCACTCGAACTTTTTATCCTTCTTGAGGAGTTCAGTTAGAGGTTTAGCAACCTTGGAGAAATTCTCGACGAACCGTCGGCAATAGCTCGGTAAGCCAAGGAAACTTCTAACTTGCTTGACCAATTCAGGTGGAGTCCAATCAAGGACGGCCTAAACTTGCTCGGGATTGACAGCAATGCCCTTACCAGAGATTACATGGCCTAGATAGGTCACTTGTGGCAACCAGAATTCACACTTGGAGAATTTGGCATAAAGGCGGTGCTCTCGAAGTTTCGTCAATACCAGCCTTAGATGCTCGACATGATCTTCCTTGTTCTTGGAGTAAATGAGTATATCATCGAGGTATACCACAACGAATTTATCCAAGTACTCCATGAATATAGAATTCATTAGCCGGGAGAAAGTGGCTGGGGCATTGGTTAACCCGAAGGACATGACGGTGTACTCGTATTGGCCATAACGAGTGACAAAGGTCGTCTTGGGAATGCCCCCGTTCTTGATTTTGATTTGATGGTAACCCAACCTCAAATCCATTTTGGAAAAGACTGAGGATCCAGCGAGCTGGTCATACAGGTCATTGATCCCGGGGAGCGGAAACTTGTTCTTTATGGTGACCAGATTAACAGGTCGATAATCTACAACCATCCGATCCGTTCCATCCTTCTTCTTGACGAAGAGGACGGGACAAGCCCAAGGAGAAGAACTAGGACGGATGAAACCCTTTTTCAAGGACTCATCGAGTTGTTTCTTAAGCTCAGCTAGTTCTAAGGGTGCCATCTTATAGGGTCTCCTAGAGATTAGGACAGTTCCTGGAACAAGATCTATCACGAACTCTACATCTCTGTCAGGTGGAACACCTAGCAGTTCTTCTAGAAAGACATCCGGGAAGTCACGGACTACTGGGATATCTTCGAGTTCTAGTAGAGGGCTGGCATTAAGAGAGTAGAGCTGGCGCTCAGCCATTCGGGCCAAAACATTGACTGTCTTGCTGGATGGGTGTGTAAGTTGAACAGTCCTAGTGTAGCAATCAATCTTGGCATAATGAGATATCATCCAGTCCATACCCAAGATGATGTTTATGTCCGAGGACTTGAGAGCTATTAGAGATGCAAGAAAAACAAGTCTATCGACAAGAATTTCATTCCCATGGCTTACTCTAGAGGTTTGCCATCTAGAGCCAGGAGTTTGAATTTCCATGGTGGTGGGCATGTCACAAAATGTCATGTGGTGCATTCGAGCATAGCTCTCAGATATGAACGAATGAGATGCTCCAGTATCGAAAAGAACAGATGCTGGATGGTAGTTAACAAGGAGCGTACCAAGGACGACGTTAGGATCCTCATAGGCTTCCTCAGCAGAGACATAGTTGACATGACCACATGCAGTGGTGGCTGGCTTGACATAGTTCACCTTGCCTGTTGGCTTACCACGGCCAACGGACCTTCCTGGCTGGTTCGGAGGGCACTCTCTCATGTAGTGGCCTGGTTCTCCGCACTTGAAGCATGTCACAGTGCTAGTGCATGGGGCGGTGTTGGCAGAAGGTCCTCCATAAGTCTTGGGCGGTGCATACTGCTGGGTTGGGTGAGGCGCCTCATAGGATGGCCTCGGAGTGAACCTGGGTGGCAGAGCTGTGTTTGGAACCCACACACGGCACTTGTGAGAGCCAGAGCCGGATGAGGAACCAAAATCACGAGGATGCTTGCACGTGGCTCCATAATCAGTCTGACCTGTCTCAGCACTAATTGGTTTGTTCACTAGCTTCTGGAAGGAGGTGCACTCGTGCAGATGTAGATCTCGACGAAGTTCAGGGCTGAGTCCCTTGCGGAACCTCGCCTGCTTCTTGGCGTCGGTGGACACCTCTTCGGGAGCATAGCGTGCCAAGTTACCAAACTCACGACTATAGGCATCCACGGTTAGCCTGCCCTGGGTGAAATTGCAAAATTCCTCCCGCTTGCGATCCATGAGACCTTCCGGAATGTGATGTTCACGGAATGCCTCACTGAAATCTTCCCAAGTAGTGATCTGGCCAGCAGGACGCATAGCCTCATAGTTTTCCCACCAAAGGCTAGCAGGGCCCTCAAGATGGTAGGCAGCGTAGGTAACCTTATCAGCTTCGGCAACGCAGGCAGAATGTAGCTTGTGGGTGATACTGCGAAGCCAGTCATCCGCATCAAGAGGTTCAGCGGAATGATGGAACATTGGTGGGCACATCTTGACAAAGTCATTAATAGACACCACGTCACTCCTCTAGCGAAAAGCGGTATTCTGCTCTATGCGTTCCAGCAGACGGTTGGTCTCTCTCTTGTTCCTTTCTGCCTCCAGCATTACTTCAGCCAAGGAGGGTGGTTGAGGCAGATTCTCATCTCTAGCCCCACTGGCTTCAACCTGGTCCTGAGCAGCAGGGGTGCTGCGAGTGTTGACCATCCTAGGAAAACAAAACAACGGTTTAGACAAGGATGGCAAAACTTTGACATAGGAGTGCAGAATGTAATGGATGACACGGAATGTAGAGATGTTCATCTGTACGACATGGTAATATAGAAACTGCCATATATACACCATTGGTCATACACACCATACATAGTTTAGTACAAGCCAAGGCTAAAGTACAACTACGGTGAAAGACGATACATCTCATCAGAGGCACTCCAAGATCATATACATCATTTATCTACGCCTCCGGAACTCAATACACACCAAGTCATATTCCACAAGACACGCAAGACTGTGGAAATACAACTACTATGATACTACTACTGCCATGGTCTAGCTCAGACATTTCCGTAGTAATCTTCGTAAAGATTACCCCCGTAGCCTGGAAGTGGAACATGTGGATCTGGAAACTCTCGGACGCTTGGAGACCGTGGAGCATAGTGACACAGATGCGGCCTCGGTCCCACTGCTGGTGGTAAGCGACGCCCACGTGGAGGTGTAATGCCTCCAACGTCATGCCAATCCATACGGTCGGGTAGACGAGTCCGCACGGGGTGCAAATCCCGCATATCCGGATATCCGGCCTGCACGGCAGGTGCAAGACGTGTCAGAGTGGCCCAGTGGTCGAATCGAGTGTTATAGAGCTCCATCCGGAGGGCACGGACCTCACGGTCCCTATCTCCAGCATAGGAGTGGTAGTCTGAAGTAGCGGCTCTTCATGAGCCGCAACAGTGTATAGACCGGTGTACTATCCTTCCTCTCCAGGAGGTGAGGCTGGCATGTAGCAGAACTCGGTGTTCAGCAGTAGGGCATGCCTAGCCCGGATGATAGTCATCATCGAGTAAGCGGCATCCTGCACTGCCATCTCGAGGGTTACCCCAAGTACATACGTCCAATGGATGGGGTCAGTAGCTCCAGGATATGATGGGTATATCCGGACTGTGCAGAAATACCGACTCTGGTTGAAATCCCGGTAGTGCTCCCCTACAGTGTACTCGGGATACCAACGGTAGCCAGTCTTGGTCAACACACGGACCAACATGGCCGTGTGACCTGGCACATTGATGCACCGGGTCAAACAGACCACCTGATGAGGTGTGCGGTCAGACATCTGAAACACGAAATAATGCAAAGGCATTAGAATTTCTAGAAGAAATCGGGCAGCATAGCAACTGTAAATGCTCAAAAAAGATTTTGAGACATCATACAATGATAGCATCGCCACTCAACAACATCATATCAAGGTTCCGGGTCCAACTAATCAACATACTGGAAGGTAGAAACTGCACTGAGTCTTGAAACCAACAAGACTAAGAGTCTACGGATTAGTAACACGTGAACATAGTAAAGATGAGAGGCCTAGTCCTAAACCCCCGTGGAAGAATAGGCTGACTCAGATCAGAAGGGCATAAGGTAAATAAGTAAAAGAGCCTTACGTTACCTTCCACAATAAATTCCCCTACATATAACTAAGAATTTTCTAGACTCTACATCGACCAGTTTGGCTTGAAGAACCTATAGGCAGTCCGACTCTGATGCCAACGCTATCAGGACCCCGATCCTAAGTCACACCGATCTAGCATGTGACACATCATATCACTTTGCGGCCTCACACACGGTATCCCCACGGGTGCCACCTGACCTGGCCCGGGACCGTTTCCGCATTTTAGCACACGTATATGATAGTGTCGCTAGCATCCATATGACAGAGAACCCGGGCCGACATGGCTAGTTATAAACCAAAAGTGGAACTAAATTACTGAGACATGCATCCATGACCCAGCAACGAACGTGTTAGTCATCAACATATGAACCCAAGTCGTAGCAAGCTACAAGGACTTAAAGGAACAACGCGTGACATTTCCCCAAGGGACAGACACAGGAACGAAGAAGGACACATGTCGGCCAGCCTACGTGTTCCGGAGCAGTAGCAAGCTACCAAGGCTCAGTGGAAGCACTAGGAGGCATTTCCATGTAAGATAGGCTACCAAGGGTAAACAACTAGGTGTCGGATCCCACACATACCAAGCATTTCAATAACATACACACAATATGCTCAATATGTTTAAATACAACATTGCATCACAACAGAACTGTATGACTCAAATTACTTTATTTAAGAGGCTCCGAACATCCATACATAACATATCCATACAGGTAGGGGTCACATGACCCAACACTCAAGTCATACAACCATACAAGCACAAGCGGAAGCTAACTTGTTTGAGTACAGACAAGTTGGAAAGAAAATAGGCTTGGTGTAGCCTGACTATCTACAAGGCCCTTCACAAGCTCAAGATCACCGTCTGAGTAGCAAGCTACTCATCGACGTCAACGTCTATGTAGAACCCATCAGAGGGGGCGGGGTTCTCCTCTGCAATAGTTATTAAGCAAACATGAGTACAAAGGTACTTAACAAGACTTACATCAGATCCTATCATACATGCATTATTATTAACAAGGGTAGTGGAGTTTATTCCAGCAAGCCAGCTTTGACTCTTGGCTAACCTATACTACAATTCTCAGTAGTTTGCAAAGTTGAGACTACGCAGACGAGTCCACTACTCACCACAACAATACACTACCGTGGATCCTCTTCCGTCATCCTACGGAAGGGCCATCCATGACACTCACACTTGTCTTGAGATTTTTAGGAGTAACCATTAACTTGTCTATGCACTATATAAGCAACCAAGTGGTCCTTAACCGCGTACAACGGCTATTCGAATAGATTAGTAACCCTGCAGGGGTGTACTTCTTCACACACGCTTCCACCACTAATCGGCAACCTTCAAGCGGAAGCCCAGCGAGGGTGTCGGCCACAACCTGACTAACCACACAAGTCCCTAGTCCAGGTTTATTGCCTATTTGGGTTCCATCCGTGGGGAGATCCGGCCGGGATGTCGCTCACGGCCCCAAACGATGTGTATAGGGTTCCCGAGTCACCAAACGGGCGACCGGTACACCCGGCCACGTACCTGCCGCATCACAGCCCACCCCAAGGTTCAGCGCTGTGCACGACCACCAGTAAACTACAGACACCAGAAACTAGTTACAACTCTTGGAAAGAGGACAAAGGCAATTAATAAGTCGAGAGTGTCCATTGGTTTCGGGCCCAATGCATGGTAGTAGCTGATCTTAAATCACACATACAGATATCAGGTCCTATGGACGGTTCCAATGAAACAACCCACCATGTACTCCTACATGGCCTTTCATGGACACCTTTACCAAAACATATTCCACACTTCACCCTCTTTACCAGACATGATCATTTCACTCTCATCCATCACCCAGATGAACCACACCTGACACAACTCTAAGCATAGCAGGCAGAACATGTATAGCATGGTAGGAAACACATCAACATGGCTCAATCAACTCCTATACATGCTAGTGGGTTTCACCTATTTACTGTGGCAATGACAGGTCATGCAAGGGAATGGGGTTCAACTACCGCAACAAATAGAAGTTCACATGTTGTTGCCTTAATGTAGTAAAAGAGAGCAGAAGCGAGAAGATGGGTTTATATGGGAATGCTCAATGGGTTGCTTGCCTGATAGATTGGTTGTCGGGTACTTCTCTTCAGTTGGATACACAGATGTATCCTCGGGAGCAGAACCTACCACAGGGAACACCTGTAATACAATCAATACACAACCAAATGCAACAATATGATGCATGCTCATGACATGGCAAGATGGATGTGTTTTGGGCTAATGCAACTATAAACAGAAAGGTTTGAGCTTATTTGAATCAAAGATTCAAATTCATGCCCAAGCTGTTATTATTTAAAGTGCATTATCATGTTTTGATGTGAACAACAAGGTTAAATTGCTTAAACATGCATGAAACCAGCACAAATGGACAGATTGGATTTTTCTGATCATTTTGCATATATAAATCTTTTTCATCCGAGCTACTGTTGAATTTATATGAATTTTAGAAATTAGGGCATTTTCTGAAATAAAATAAATCATTTCTGATTTATTTAAATCATAGAAAACACTTACTGCGTCAGCATGACCTCATGCTGACGTCAGCAGGTCAAGAGGGCTGGTCCAGTCAAACCTGACATATGGGGTCCACACGTCAGTCTAACAAAGTTAACTAACATGGTTAAATTGAACTAATTACTAATTAACAGGGTCAGGCCCACATGTCAGTGGGTCAGCTAATTAGCAGAATTAACTTAACACTAACTAATCCTAAACTAACACAGTCAACGACTGGGCCCACATGTCAGTGGCATAGGGGAAGGTCAAACCGCCTGGTGAGCGGGTCAAACCGGCCGGTGGCTAGTCACCGGCGAGGCCAAATGCGGCGGAGCGCCTCGGGTTTTTTCCTCCGACGACCAAAAGGACTGTGGAGCACATCTACGGGCAGCTGGGAGTGAGCCGCGTCGAGTGGTGCTCGACTTGGAGCTCGAGGTCGCCGGAAACGACGCCGGCGACGAGTCCAGAGGATGCCGGAGTTAGGGCGGTGACGAACTTGGCGGTGCAGTGCTCATGGAGGCTCGCAGGGTGGTCCTACATCATCTACGCGAAGTAGTGAAGACGATGGGCACGACGGCTGGGCCGTTAGGGTGCCGGAGCTACGTCGGCGATGAGCATCCGCGGCGGCGCAGGCAAGCGTGCCTGTTGTGGTGGCTGTGGTGCACGACAGGGCGAGAGGGTAGTACAGGGACGGTCAGGGACTCACGGCGGAGACGACGAGCCGGTCGGCGAGCTCGGGGACGACCTGGAGTGGTTGGTGCGGAGAAGGGGATCTCCATCGGTGGCGGTCGGGGGCGTGCTCGTGGCGGTGGCTCCGGGGCGAGCGAGTGCTCGGGGCTCGGCCTGCTCGACGAAGCGGACGGCGGCGAAGCTCCTTGACACGGCGAGGCGACGGTGGGGCGACGGTGGCTACGGCTACGATGGCGGTGAGCTCACGGGCGTGTCGGTCATGGCGAGGAGAGGACGAGGGAAAGGGACAGGGGGGAGAGTGTGGTGTCGTGGCGGTCTGGGTGATGATGTGGGGGTCGTCCAGACGTCCTGGGGTGGCGAACCGGCGGCCAGGCGGCAAGCAGCTGCCGCGGTGGCGCACGGCCGTGCACCGACGTCACCTGCCTGCCTGGCGGGACGAAGTAGCTGGCTGGCATGGGCCAGCACAGTGCTGGGCCGCCAGGTGGGCCGGTCAGGTAAGTGGCCTCTGGCCTTTCTCTCTCTCTCTCTATTTAGTTTCTGTTTTGTTTTCTTTTGTAACTGTGTTGAATTAATAAAAATGCTAGAACATTTTTATAAATCATGAAATTGACCATATCCACTGTATATAATATAAACAATAAGGAACATTCTAGTTTATGATTATTGGGCATTTAGAATATTTTATAGCATTTGAATGCCCAAATGCAAATACAATATGATTTAATCCAGTGACCTTAGGATGTCCTAGAAAATTGTGCACCATTTTTGTTAGAGGTTTAAGACCAAGGCAAAGATGATGAACATTTTTGAAGGGCATTTTGGGTACATTGGAAAAGATTTTATTAAACCCTAGTTGAATGAAGGAGGGTGCTGGTGTTTCTGTCATCCCCATTTCAAGTTTCTGGAAAAGTTAAACATGATGCGCACTCTAGCTAGTTCTAATGCAAGCACAAACTAGGGATGTGACATTTCCGGAATTGTTGTTGTTATTTCCTGCCTCATTTAAAATACCTAAATAGATAGTTTACATATGCCTCACTACTTGCCATGTTAATAACATTTAAAATTGTTGTCTACATAAACGAGAGTCAACTAAATAAATAAAATGTGGTATTTTGTCAATATGCAACTCGTTGCATATTGAGCTCCACTTAACTTGTAGTATTGTTTGTGCACTTTGCCATGCCATGCATATTTAAACCGGACATGCATCATACTTGGATGTGCATCGTATGCCATGTTTATGCTTGTGTGTTTACCGTGTTGTTTGCTTCTTTCTGGTATGCTTCTCTTGTTAGCTTCGGTTCCGTTCCGGAGTTGTGAGCTTTTGTTCGACTACTTCTTGGACTCGTTCTTCTTCCTTGTGGGATCCCAGGCAAGATTAACATTCCCCGATATCACCTCTATCTTTTCTTATGCTAGTTGTCTCGCTCTTAGAGATGCCTCGATGCCTATTCCTGTTTGTCAGCCTCCTATTGTTGCCATGAAACCTCTAACCTTTGACACCTTCCTAGCAAACCATTGTCTAGCTATGTTACCCGCTTGCTCAGCCCCTCTTATAGTGTTGTTAGTTGCAGGTGAAGGTGAAGATTGCTCCCTGTTGGAACTTGTTGTTGGAATATCACAATATCTCTTAAATATATTCACACACCTATATACTTGGCAATGGGTGGAAGGCTTGGCCTTTTGCTCGGTGTTTTGTTCCACTCATGCCACCTTAGGACCCGATAAACCAGTGTTATGTTCCTTGATTTTGCGTTCCTAACACGGTTGGGGTTTATGCCCCCCCCCCTCGATAATTAGCAATGCTTGAAGCTTTTCCAGCAAGGCCCAACTTTGGTTTTAATTTGCCTCATAATAAAAAACTTAATTAATTAATTGCACAGGGGGTCATGTCCCCGGGTTCTTAATTCTACATAACAGGGGGGGGCAATGCTGATGGTGTTGATCCCAAACGAGCAGACTGCAGGGCCGCCACGGGGAAACTCAAGGTATCTGGCTCCCATAGGTTGTCCCATCCGGTCGTGGCATAAGACGAGATACGCGCGGGTACTATGAGGGTGTCGGCACGCTGGGAGGTCTTGCTGGATTAGTTTTACCTTTGTCGAAATATCTTGAGCACATGATTCCGAGAATACTCGGGTCTTCCCAATTTGGAGTTGCGACTCCGCAGATCGTGAGCTTGTGATGGGCTAAGTTGGGACACCCCTGCAGGGTTTGATCTTTCGAAAGCCGTGCCCGCGGTTATGTGGCAGATGGGAATTTGTTAATATCTGGTTGTAGATAACTTGATACCTTATTCATAACAATACACTACCTGCATGAGTAACCGTGATGGTCTCTTTCCGAAGGGCTTCGGGAAGTGAACACGATGGGGTTATGTTTGATCGGAGTAGTTAGGATCACTTCTTGATCAACTTGGCGACCATTGGCACTTGTTCTCTTCTCGCTCTAAACTCGTAAGCTAGATGCTTAGTGCTTGCTGCAGACACTGTTATAGCCTTTCCTCACCTAAGGCTTTGGTAGTTTTGATACCCGGTAACGGGATTGCTGAGTCCTCTGTGGCTCACAGATTCAACACACAACAGATGCATGTACCGCTGAGACTAATGTAGGAGATGGACAAGAACTTCACTAGGAGTTCGATGTAGAGCTTGGCCGTATGTATGTGATGTTTCCGACGATCAGTAGTGGTTCCTACTACGGGCGATCAGGCCTTGTGGTTGTGGTATCTTTCTCGTTTGGATTTCGTCCGTAGTCGGACCCTGTGTTATTTGGATGAATGTATGCTATTGTATTTATTGTGTGACGTGGCGAGTGTAAGCCAACTATTTTACTCTTTCATCCTTGTAATTTTACATGAGTTATGCAAAGATACCACGCTTGCAATCATCTAGAATGCGCTTATGTCTCTAAGTCGTGCCTCGACACGTAGGAGATATAGTCGTATCCTGGGCATTACACCTTCCTTCTAGGGGATGACATGCAAATCGCTTGCTTGGCCATGAGCCTGGTGGCCTCCCTTAAAGGCGCCAACAAACTCAAGGCACAAATCCGACCAGAAAGAAATAGAATCTACTGGTAAGTGCATCAACCCTGACATGACGTTGGGTTTAAGTGCCAACGGGAAATAATTGGCAAGCACCTTGTCGTCACGTGCCCCAGCAGTCTGCATCGCGATGGTGTGGATGCTGAGCAACTCCGACTGGTGAGTCTTGCCATTGTACTTCTCGCCGACGTCAGGCTTGAAGGTGCGATGGGTGGGCCATTGGAATCTCTGTAGCTCGCGGGTAAAGGCCGGACAACCTACCTCGTAAGGTAAGGCTCCAGAGCCTCCCGGTGCTGGGTGGTTGGTGGTAGGCCCTGCCCACCTATCCGACTGGTGGCGTGCCTCGCGGCGGCGCTCGATGGTAGTTCAAGCGTCCTCGTGGGCACGCTCCCGAAGAACTTGGCGCTGATTGCGGTGGGTCTGTGGATCGGACAACGCTATGGATATGTTATCACAAGCGTCATCCCGACGGACCGGGGCTTGTGGTAGCTGGCGAGGAGGAAGGGAATGCACCATGACTGCGGCGCCTCCGGTCCTTCCACCGCTGGCGTGTGGCGGCTCGACAGAGTGTTGGCCTGAGGGCCCCACCGACCATGGTTCATCTTTGTTGGCGACGGCGACGAGGCTCCGAATGGTAGCTTTCCACTCCTTGAGCCTCTCCACAGTAGGATGGAAGTCGAGGAGCAACTGCGCGTGCTAGGGCCTCCGCCGGCATCCGTGGTTGTGATAGCTGCATGGACCATGACGCGCTGAGAACTTTAACTATGTTAGAAGGAGCTTTATCACGGTCCTACAGCTGCACGCCGTTTTCGCCAGCACCTCGGTGAGCATGTTGATCCTCTACATCCCGCCACTGATGCGCAGGGCTCTTTCCGCGGCGGCGCCCGGGGTCCTCAATGTGGCGACGCTGCTCATCGCGCACGACCTGGGAGGAGCGCACCGTGGGCACTGCTGGGGGCGTCTTGGAAGTCTCCGCGTCGTTCGTACGCGGTACGATGTTGCTCTTGGAGGACCCCGCGCCGCCTGCACGGGGCCCGACTCCGCCCTTTGAATTGGTGGCGTTCGACTCGTTGTCTTGCGCACGAATGACGCCGCTTGCTAGTATTTGGCTGTTGGAACGACGCGGGTGTTCGCGGGTCGCGCCTCGGCTTCCATCCGCGACCACCCCATCGCCAGCCCGTGCCGGCATGGGTCGTTCGGCTCCAGACGAACCGATCACCGTGATCGTCTTCTTCTTGGGAGCCATGTCGATGAAGAACTGCTACGCTAACTGCTAGACCGGATTTTCACAACCGCCCCCCTACCTGGCGCGCCAAAGATGTCGGTACGAAACAACACCTATGGGATCACCGGAATCCCTTCTACGGTTGGTGGGCGCGAGGTTGTGCAAAGAGCGGGTCTAAGAGCCAGCACAAAGATTGTTTACCCAGGTTCAAGCCGCGAGGACGCGTAATACCCTAGTCCTGCTTTTGTGTATATTCGAGTGTTCTTGAGTTCTTGAACTAGCTATGATGCATGTCTATCTCTCCAGGGTCCGAATCCTTATCCAATATGCCGCGGGCCTCTTTTTATAGTCCAAAAGGGCTGCCACAGTGGCACACAGGAGGTGGAAAGGTGTACAGTGCATAGGCTTATCCCACGCCATTATGGGACAAGACGCATTAAATGCGCTACTTAGGTGTCCACTTGCTTTATCGGGGACGAGAACAAAGCCTGTCCCGTCCATGGCCGTTCCATCCCGTCGCAACGCGCGTCCAGGCCAGCAGGGTAGGCAGCTAAGGTGGCGTGGTGGTAGGGTCTTCACGAAGATCTGCATGCCACCACGCAGGTGCTTGACTACCTGGACAGGGACCACGTACCGCCATGTGGGTACCTGTTTCGGCTAGTGGGTCGGCCGCTGAGCTGGGGTAACGACGGGGCGGCAAGGGCTTGCCGTGGTCTTGTGTCTGTTCCCGGCAAGGGTCTTGCCGAGGCCTCCGTGAGCGTCCTCGACAAGAGGATTTGCTGGGGCTTTGGTGAGCGTCCTCGGCAAGAGGCTTGCCGGGGCTTTGGGGTGTCTTTTGTGAGGAGCCTTGTCGGGGCCTCGTGGGCATCCTCGACAAGGAGCCTTGTTATCGCCTTGTCGTCTGGTTCTCATCTCGTGAGCCCTAGACCTTTGTCTTCACAAAGATCTGCATGCCATCACGTGGGCGCTTCCCGAGCCCTGGTTCCAATGCTATTGATGACGTTGGAGCTCCTCGGCTCAAGGGTGGCTGCGACAGAGGCATTTGGGTGAACTTCCCCGGCAAGGACTCTTGCCTGGGGCGTGCAGGCCGTCCCGGCAAGTGTCCTTCTCGAGGGAGAGCTTGTCTTCTTGCTTGGTCTTCTCGTGCCATCGTCTTGGCGTTGTTCTGGTAACTTTGTGTCTCTGTCTTCCCTCCTCCGTTTTGTTATGTTTGGTTACAGGCGTGGCTCTGACTGCCCGTGCACAAGTAAGGGGTAAGAAAAGAGCGCCCCTACTTTTGTACACCGACACCTGGGTAGACCGGTACACCTACTTTCCCCTACATCAGCCAGTCTACCACGGAAAGAGGTCACACAACTTACTTAACTATGCCAGAGCCCATAATGGCTTGTGGCTGCACACCGAAGTTTCTAGGCATGAAATATCTTATGATCCCTTTGAGCCTGGGTGGCAGACCTAGGGTAATCACATGGGTGCTCCGGGATTCCCCTTGGGCAAGCACTGGTTATTCCAGGTGCCCCAAACAATCCACCTAGATGTGTATTAAGGTTGCCACCTTATGTTGTACCAAAATTATTATCTCTCGCAACTTGCATGGATCACACATACCAATCCCCGTCTATGAGCATGGCTAAGCAATATATGACACAACGAATATTCCCGGGGTGATAAAAGGTCATAGGTTCCTACCACATGAACTACAAAGCATAACAACATGTTCCCAAAGCTATTCATGCAATCTTTGAGGGTGAAACCGATGCATAGTAAAAACTGGGTATTGAAAAGTATGATCAATGTGCGAACTTGCCTTGCTGACATTCGTTGAACTCTAAAGATTCATAGTAGCAAGCTTCTCACTCCGGATGATCTAGCGTAAGCAAGCAATAACATACATAAGCATACAAGCAAAGATCCAAAAAGAAAACAAATAATAGACTTCGAAAAACTCGAAAAACAACCAAACAAAGTTTCTGTACATAATGACATTTTAGTACCAACAAAAATATAAGGTTTTGATTTTAACAGAAAGTACATGTCACAAGCTTCGATTTGCAGAAAGAATCACTCAAAATGGAGTTACGAAACTCAAGTTATGGCCTACCGAAGTTTGAATTCAGATCTGTTTGAATTCAAAATGTCAAAATTGTAAAAATATTTTTCCTTTGGTTCTCTAGACAGAGGGGATTTTTATGAACTAGTAGGAAAAAGAATCAGCTAAATCCGATCTATAGGTTAAAAGATATACTAGAAAGAAGAATTGGTATAGAATATGAGATTGGAAAATTACTGGGAAAAGAAAAAAATTGGACCCATGGCTGGGTGCTCATCGGACTTGTCGTCGGCGACGAGGAAGAAGGCGGCTTGTAGCGACCAGACCTCAAATAGTCTGATCTCTGTGCATCAGTGTCATCCCTGGATCAGTAATGCTGACACGCACAGTACTTGAAGGATTTATAACAGAGTAGCAGTCACACACTTATTACAACGATGAACTTATTACAAATAATACGGCTGAAGGCCATCTAAAACGATAACAACGGAAGGCTTGGAAGATAAGTGAGTCCATCAACTCCAGCGGCATCACTGAGTATAGAACCACGACCTAAAAAGGGGCATCTTACTCGTCGTTTGAAAAGTCTGCAACATGAAACGTTGCAGCCCAAAAACGGGTCAGCACATGGAATATGCTGGCAAGGTAACACAAGAGAATGCAATGAAAGTAAGGCTATACTATATGCAATATGGCTGATGGAAAGCTCTACGGTTAAGTTTTTGCGTAAAGCCAATTTTTCCCTACTTCAAAGGAATAGATTTTTAATTAACTATCATTGTAGTTGAAACATCGTTGAGAAGATAGACATCCTCTCAAGCCCAATTAAAATAATCATTAACCCAACAAAATTAATTAAAGTAACATGATGAGATTCACATGATAATCCAAGTACTAGATACTCAAGACGTCCATAACCGGGGACACGGCTAATCATGATCAGTTTGTACACTCTGCAGAGGTTTGTGCACTTTTCCCCACAAGACTCGATCGCCTCCGTTTGGTTTCTCGCACTGCATGGTGTTTGAGAAACGGATGACCGAGACACAGTCTTTCCGAAGAGGCCCCCTTAACCAGATACATAGGCCGGTACACCTACAAACCCTTTACATCTGCTAGCCCATCATGGAAAGGTTTCCCACAACTTACTCAACTATGCCAGAGCCCATATTGGCATGTGGCTGCACACGGAAGTTTCTAGTATGAAAAATCTCATGATCCCTTTGAGCCTGGGTGGCGGTCCAACAGAAAAATAGGCAATCACTGGAATAACCAGATGCCTCAATCCACCCAGATGTGTATTAATGTTGCCACCTTAAGTTGAACCATTAATTAACAACTCTCATCTGTCATGGATACACTCACCCAATCCACGTCTACGAGCATAGCATGTCCTAACAGCAAACGTAGAAGTAACTCCCAAAGGTTTGAATGTAATGCAGGTAATAGGTACTACCTCAATCTACTTCCCAATCCCACAAGTTAATTGATCATACTCATGCAATGTGTGAGGGTTGGACTAATGCAATGAAAACTGGGTAATTGGAAAGCATGATCAAAGTGTTACTTGCCTTGCTGATGATCCGCAAAACCTAGAGACTCAAAGTAGCAAGCGGCGCACTCCGGGTACTCTATCGCAAACAAACAAGCATACAATAAGTACTTAACTAATGCACGGGTAAAACTCAAATAAGAGACCTAACCAGAAAGTTCAACTTAATAACTCCGGTTTGCAAAAAGAATCAACTCGAAAGAAGCAACGAAACTCAAACTGCGAAAGAAACGAGCTCTGGTTTACTAGTTGGCCTAAAGTCAAATTTTATGGTAGCCAAAACTTTGGTCAAGTTGATTAAACGTAAACAGGGCATCGAGACAAAGATCTGGGATTTTGAATCACCTGATTCCGACTCTCGAGCGAAAAGAAAAACGAAAAACAAGATCAGGGCAGAAATCGCGATCGGAATAACCGCGGATAAATACCCCGAAAAAGAAAACGGACGAACAGACTAACGAACGAACGTTCGTTGTCTGCGGTTAACTAACGGAAACCGTTCGTTAAAACGAACGTACGGACGAACGTCCGCTAAATAACTAAACCGACGAAAAACCGAACCGATCTAATCTAATAATAAAAAAACGAATCTACGGTTTTATTACTAAACCGATCGGTTTCTAAAAGAAAACCGATATACCTCGACGACGAACTCCGACGACGGGGCACTCTGGCGGGGCGGGGCGGCGGCGCGGCGGCGTCGAGGGGCGGCGGCGGCTGCAGGCGGCGGGGCTGCGTGCGGCGGCGGCTGGCAGCGGCGGCGGCGCGGCAGGCGGCGGCAGCGCTCGGCGGCTAGGGCGGCAGGGCTGGCGGCTAGGGCGAGGCGGGGCGCTGGGCTGGGCGTTTCGGGCCGGCTTGGGCGGCTTATAAAGCCCAGAGTCCTGGGCTAGTAAGACTCCAAGTCGGTTTCCTTTTTTTTTCTAAATAGAGTCCTGGCGCAGAAAAACTAACGAAAGAAATACCAAACGGAGTCCAAAATTCCCGAAATAAATTTTCGCCGTTCTCTAATAATATTTAGGACAAAGTGAACATTTTTCCCGGACCTAAATGCAATTTTGAAAAACGTGTATTTTTCCTATGCAAATAAATCCGCAA
This sequence comes from Secale cereale, assembly GCA_902687465.1. Lineage (NCBI taxonomy): Eukaryota > Viridiplantae > Streptophyta > Magnoliopsida > Poales > Poaceae > Secale > Secale cereale. The sequence continues at coordinate 342,136,161 of LR738714.1, forward strand.
ATAAATCCAGAAAAATACCAAAACTGATTTTAATATTTTTTTCCTCCAATATTTCTGTTATTTTGGAGAAGTCATGTTATCTCCGCTCATATTTTGTGTTTAGAAATATTTTTTGGAGAGAAAAATAATTAGAATCACACTGTCCTCGTACCGGTATTCGAGCGAAATCAAATACGAAAACGGTAAAATTGCCAACTCTCTCCGTAGGTCCTTGAGTTGCTTAGAATTTCGAGGAACTCCACAAACAAAAATGAAAAAACATGCAAATGCAAATATGATCTATGTATAACATTCCAAATTGAAAATTTGGGATGTTAAAAACCTACCCCCCTTAGAATGAATCTCACCCTCGAGATTCGACTTGGCTAGAGAACAGGTGTGGGTGGTCCTGGCGTAGATCATCTTCTCGTTCCCAGGTGGCTTCTTCCTCAGTGTGGTGACACCACTGAACTTTGCAAAACTTGATAACCTTACTGCGAGTAACTCTGCTCGAAAATTCGAGAATCTTAACCGGTTTCTCCTCGTAGGTCAGGTCACCGTCCACCTGAATTGCTTCCAAGGGTACTGTGTCTCTAAGCGGTATATCGGCCATCTCCGCATGACACTTCTTAAGCTGCGATACGTGAAAAACATCGTGCACTCCTGACAATCCTTCGGGCAGTTCCAACTTATAGGCAACCTCTCCCATGTGTTCCAAAACACGGTAAGGTCCCACAAATTTCGGGGCTAACTTCCCTTTAACTCCGAAACGTTTAACTCCTCGCAAAGGCGATACGCTCAAGTATGCTCTATCCCCGATCTCATAGGTTATCTCTTTGCGCTTTGAGTCTGCATAACTCTTCTGCCTGGACTGAGCTACCTTCAGTCTATCTCGGATCAACTTTACCTTCTCCCGAGGCTCTTTGATTAAGTCTGGTCCAAACAACTGTCAGTCTCCAACTTCATCCCACGACAACGATGTTCGGCATCTCCTTCCATACAATGCCTCGGAAGGGGCCATCTTCAAACTGGCTTGGTAGCTGTTGTTGTATGAGAACTCCGCATAGGGCAAGTTGTCATCCCAACTAGATCCGTAATCTAATGCACAGGCTCTTAGCAGATCCTCCAAAATCTGATTGACTCTCTCCGTCTGTCCATCTGACTGCGGGTGAAAAGCTGTGCTAAACTCTAGCCTGGTACCCAAAGTCTCATGTAACTGATTCCAGAACTTTGAGGTAAACTGGGTTCCTCTATCTGATACGATGCTCTTCGGAACTCCATGCAGACATACAATTCTGGTCATGTATATCTTTGCCAACTTTGCATTGGTATATGTGGTTTTCACTGGAATAAAGTGGGCAACCTTCGTCAATCGGTCCACTACTACCCAGATTGAATCATATCCTGCTTTGGTCCTGGGCAATCCGGTGATAAAATCCATGCCAAGCTTCTCCCACTTCCATTCGGGTATTGGCATAGGTTGTAACAATCCTGCTGGCTTCTGATGTTCTGCCTTTACTCTCTGACACACATCACAAACTGCTACATACTCCGCAATATCCTTCTTCATACCGGTCCACCAGAAAATATCCTTCAAATCCAAATACATCTTAGTATTTCCTGGGTGAATCGAGTATGGTGAATCATGGGCCTCCTGTAAAATCAACTTCCTGATCTCCGGGTCATTGGGCACATAGATTCGATCCTCAAACCATAGGGTGTCGTGCTCATCCTCACGAAAACCTTTAGCTTTTCCTTCGCTCATTCTCTCCTTTATAGCGACAACCTGCTTGTCAGCTTTCTGAGCTTCTCTGATTTTATCCATCAGGGTAGACTGGATTTCTAGTGTTGCTACATAGCCTCTCGGAACTATCTCCAAACGTAGTTCTCATAAGTCCTCGGCTAACTCCTGTGGAAATTCCTCCATCATTAGGGTATTGACATGGCTCTTACGGCTTAGCGCATCAGCTACTACGTTAGCCTTTCCTGAATGATAATGCAATCTCATGTCATAGTCCTTAATGAGTTCCAGCCATCTCCTTTTCCTAAGATTCAACTCCTTCTGAGTGAATATATACTTCAAACTCTTGTGATCCGTATATACTTCACAATGGTTTCCAATGAGAAAATGTCTCCACGTCTTCAGTGCATGCACTACGGCTGCTAACTCCAAATCGTGGGTGGCATAGTTCAACTCATGAGGTTTTAGTTGTCGTGAAGCATACGAAACAACTCTTCCTTCCTGCATAAGAACAGCTCGAAGTCCTCGACGTGAAGCGTCGCAGTACACCTCATAATCCTTATGTTGATCTGGCAGAATCAACACAGGGGATGAGACCAATCGTTTCTTTAATTCCTGAAAACTGGCCTCACATTCTTCTGTCCAGCTGAACATGGTGTCCTTCTTTAACAATTCCGTCATTGGCTTTGCAATCCTCGAGAAATTCTCGATGAACCTCCGATAGTATCCTGCGAGTCCAAGAAAACTCCGGATCTCTCGAACTGTTGTTGGGGCTTCCCAATTGGTCACAGTGTCCACCTTGGCGGGATCTACTGCTATTCCTTCTCCGGATATAACGTGTCCAAGAAATCCGACTTCCTTCAACCAAAACTCACATTTGCTAAACTTGGCATATAGCCGATGTTCTCTGAGCTTCTCCAATACCAAACGCAAATGCTCTGCATGCTCCTCTTCATCCTTCGAGAAGATCAAAATATCATCTATGAACACTACGACGAACTTATCCAAATACTCCATAAACACTTTGTTCATCAGGTTCATAAAGTACGCCGGTGCGTTCGTCAGACCAAACGCCATACGGTATACTCGTACAACCCATACCTAGTGGTAAAGGCCGTTTTAGGTATATCTTGCTCTCGGATCTTCAATTGGTGGTACCTTGATCGCAGATCGATCTTGAAAAATATCTTAGCTCCTTGAAATCTATCGGACAGATCATTAATCATCGGTAATGGGTACTTGTTCTTGATAGTTACTTCATTCAGTCCTCGGTAATCAACAACCATTCTTAAGGATCCATCCTTCTTCTCCACTAAAAGTACTGGCGAACCCCAAGGCAAAGAACTTGGGTGTATGAATCCTTTATCCAGTAACTCCTTAATCGTCTTCTTAATTTCCTCCAAATCCTTTGCGGGCATCCTATATGGTCTCTTAGAAATTGGCCCGGTGCCTGGCAAAAGTTCAATAAAAAATTCTATATCTCTATCCGGTGGCATGCCAGGTAACTCCTCTGGAAACACATCCGGATAATCCTTTACTACTTGCACTTCCTCCTGAAAAACTCCCGTGAGAGAATGCACTTGAGTCCTTGTAGGCGAATGCCTAGATACATACTTAATCCTTTTTCCCTCCGGGGTGGTGAGCAAAATAGACTTGCTGACATAGTCAATGTTACCTCCATACTTCGATAGCCAATCCATACCTAATATCACATCCAATCCTTGTGACTCCAGAACTATTAGGTCAGAGGGGAAAGTATGGCGTCCTATGATCAATGGCGTCTGAAAACATCCTTGGTGTGCCATATAATCTGCTCCAGGCGAACTTACTAACATGGGGTCTTAAGAACTCGGGTGGACATCCTATGTCTAGTTACGAATCCCCTTGAAATATATGAATGCGATGCACCAGTATCAAAAAGAACTATTACGGTAAATGTCTTAACCAAAAACTTACCGACAACAGCATCTAGTTGCTCTTCTACCTCCTCCACGGTCACGTGGTTCACTTGTCCTTTGTTGAACGGGTTGGGCTTCTTCGCGGCGCTTCCATTGCCGTTCCCATTCTTAGCTTCTGGGCATTCATTGGCATAATGTCCATTCTTCCCACACTTGTAACAAGTGACATGGCTAAAATCCCTCTTGGTGGGTGTAGAAGGTGTAGGGCGGTTCTGGTTTCCGTTGGCTCCATTCCCATTCCGATTGTCATTCTTGGTGCCATTGTGGTTGTGCGAGCTACCTCCTCCATGGGTATGTTGAAACTGTCCTACCGCTTTAGGGGTAAAGTGGGGCTTCTGCTGAGCTCCAGAATTATACTTATCTTGCCCATACTTCCTCTTGCGACTCTCAATCTGCTGGTGCTTCCTTTCAATCATTAGGGCGCGGTCAACCAACTCCTGGTAGTTATTGAAAGTTGCCACCATCAACTGTACGCTCATCTCATCATTCAGCCCTTCCATGAATCTCTCCTGCTTAGCGGCATCTTTGGCCACATCATCTAGGGCATAACGAGATAGGGTACTATACTCATCTACGTACTGGGCCACAGTACGATACCCTTGGCGCAAATTGCGAAACTCCTACTTCTTCATACTCATGGCTCCAGTTGAGACATGGGCGGTGAGAAAAGCTTGCTGAAACTGATCCCAAGTCACATTGGCTACGGGGTAAGTGGCTGTGTCATTCTCCCACCATGCTGTGGCTGGTCCAGACAACTGGTGTGCGGCAAATCGCACCTTCTCAGCATCCGAGCAATTGGCGGTGGTCAAATCCCTTCCAATCTTGCGTAGCCAGTCATCAGGCACAATTGGTTCGATGCTGCTAGCAAACACGGGTGGTTGCAACCTTAAGAAACATGTCAGGTTGTCCACGGGTGGTGGTGGTGGAGGGTTGTTGTTGTTGTTGTTCTGGTTGTTCTGAGTGTTCTGGACAAGAAGTTGCATCAAGGTGTTCTGCTGCTGGATCAACTGGGTGAGCTCAGGGGGAAACTCGAATTCACGTCTTGGAGGCATCTGATGGGTGTAGAGGGAAGAGATTAGAATAGAAAAGAGGTCTAAGGGAAAATCACTACCCATATGCACATGAGACAAACACACAATCAATTTCAAAAAAGGTCTTACAAATCTAACGATCATTTACAGAAGTGCTATATAACTAATATATGGAAGTAAACTACGAGTCACAGGGTGGTCATCTAAAAATATTGATCGGCAGAGGATTCCATAATATCTGCTCCACCTTCATCTTCATAGTCTTCATCCTTGCTATCCTCAGCTTCCGAATCTGTGTCATCTATGATGATATAGTCCTCGGGTGGAATCTCCATGGGTTCTTCTTCCTCGTCTTCTTCTCCCATGAGTATCCCTAGCTTCCGGGTTAAATCATCATTCTTCTCCACAAGTATCTTCAACTCCTCCTCATATCCGTCGCGTGTAGACTTGAGTTCTTCTTCTAGCTCCAAATTCCTATTCAGGGCCTTCTTCAAATCTATCATCCCTGCACACATCTGGTGCTCCTGGCGACAAATGTGGTGGTTCAACTCCTGGATGAATGCTGCAATGGATCTATCCTTCCGGGTGCTGATCATATCCCAATTCTCTTCTCGGCGTCCACAAATCTGGTAGATAGTGTCCTTTAGCTCCTGCTTGTAGACCTCTCCAATCCTTCCCATAGCAATGTGGGCTGCCATGCTCCTTCCTAGGCTCCATGTAGGCGCATTAAAGGAAAATGCTATGACTGAGGTGACAGGTGCGAACGTCCTTCCTGGAACTTGGGCTTGAATCAACCAACGCTCCTCCTCTGGTAGAGTGGCATTGTAGGTTCCGGTGAAACTTGGTAATCCAATGTTTAGATATCTGGTGACTTCCTTCAGGTGTCGTCCAAAGGGTGTATCATCATCTGGTTGCATGAACTTGTGCTTTGCTTCCACCATCCTAGAGAGTAGAAAAGATGAGGAGTCAGAAAAGAGAAGAGTGAATTGTGCTCTAGGGCTTTAGCTTAGTGGTCGTGTCCTACAATCAGCGTGTGCTCTAATACCATCTTGTAGCGACCAGACCTCAAACAGTCTGATCTCTGTGCATCAGTGTCATCCCTGGATCAGTAATGCTGACACGCACAGTACTTGAAGGATTTATAACATAGTAGCAATCACACACTTATTACATCGATAGTCCAACGATGAACTTATTACAAATAATATGGCTGAAGGCCATCTAAAACGATAACAGCGGAAGGCTTGGAAGATAAGTGAGTCCATCAACTCCAGCGGCATCACTGAGTATAGAACCACGACCTAAAAAGGGGCATCTTACTCGTCGTCTGAAAAGTCTGCAACATGAAACGTTGCAGCCCGAAAATGGGTCAGCACATGGAATATGCTGGCAAGGTAACACAAGAGAATGCAATGAAAGTAAAGCTATACTATATGCAATATGGCTGGTGGAAAGCTCTACAGTTAAGTTTTTGCGTAAAGCCAATTTTTCCCTACTTCAAAGGAATAGATTTTTAATTAACTATCATGGTAGTTGAAAAATCGTTGAGAAGATAGACATCCTCTCAACCCCAATTAAAATAATCATTAACCCAACAAAATTAATTAAAGTAACATGATGAGATTCACATGATAATCCAAGTACTAGATGCTCAAGACGTCCATAACCGGGGACACGGCTAATCATGATCAGTTTGTACACTCTGCAGAGGTTTGTGCACTTTTCCCCACAAGACTCGATTGCCTCCGTTTGGTTTCTCGCACTGCATGGTGTTTGAGAAACGGATGACGAAGACACAGTCTTTCCGAAGAGGCCCCCTTAACCAGATAGATAGGCCGGTACACCTACAAACCCTCTACATCTGCTAGACCATCATGGAAAGGTTTCTCACAACTTACTCAACTATGCCAGAGCCCATATTGGCATATGGCTGCACACAGAAGTTTCTAGTATGAAAAATCTCATGATCCCTTTGAGCCTGGGTGGCGGTCCAAAAGAAAAACAGGCAATCACTGGAATAACCAGATGCCTCAATCCACCCAGATGTGTATTAATGTTGCCACCTTAAGTTGAACCATTAATTAACAACTCTCATATGTCATGGATACACTCACCCAATCCACGTCTACGAGCATAGCATGTCCTAACAGCAAACGTAGAAGTAACTCCCAAACATTTGAATGTAATGCAGGTAATAGGTACTACCTCAATCTACTTCCCAATCCCACAAGTTAATTGATCCTACTCATGCAATGTGTGAGGGTTGGACTAATGCAATGAAAACTGGGTAATTGGAAAGCATGATCAAAGTGTTACTTGCCTTGCTGATGATCCGCAAAACCTAGAGACTCAAAGTAGCAAGCGGCGCACTCGGGTACTCTATCGCAAACAAACAAGCATACAATAAGTACTTAACTAATTCACGGGTAAAACTCAAATAAGAGATCTAACCAGAAAGTTCAACTTAAGAACTCCGGTTTGCAAAAAGAATCAACTCGAAAGAAGCAAGGAAACTCAAACTGCGAAAGAAACAAGCTCCGGTTTACTAGTTGGGCTAAAGTAAAATTTTACAGTAGCCAAAAATTTGTACAAGTTGATTAAACGTAAAGAGGGCATCGAGACGAAGATCTGGGATTTTGAATCACCTGATTCCGACTCTCGAGGGAAAAGAAAAACGAAAAACAAGATCAGGGCAGAAATCGCGATCGGAATAACCGCGGATAAATACCTCGAAAAAGAAAACGGACGAACAGGCTAACGAACGAACGTTCGCTGTCTGCGGTTAACTAACGAAAACTGTTCGTTAAAACGAACATACGGACGAACGTCCGCTAAATAACTATACCGACGAAAAAGCGAACCGATCTAATCTAATAATAAAAAAATGAATCTACGGTTTTATTACTAAACCGATCGGTTTCTAAAAGAAAACCGATATACCTCGACGATGAACTCCGGCGACGGTGGTCCGGCGGCGGGGAACTCCGGGGGGGCGGGGCGGCGGCGGTGTCGGGTGGCGGCGGGTGCAGGCGGCGGCGCGGCGCTAGGCGGCGGGGCTGCGTGCGGCGGCGGCTGGCGGGGGCGGCGGCGCGGCAGGCGGCGGCGGCGCTCGGCGGCAAGGGCGGCGGGGCTGGCGGCTAGGTCGAGGCGGGGCACTGGGCTGGGCGTTTCGGGCCGGCTCGGGCGGCTTATAAAGCCCAGAGTCCTGGGCTAGTAAGACTCCAAGTCGGTTTCCTTTTTTTTTCTAAATAGAGTCCTGGCGCAGAAAAACTAACGAAAGAAATACCAAACGGACTCCAAAATTCCCGAAATAAATTTTCACTATGCTCTAATTATATTTAGGATAAAGTGAACATTTTTCCCGGACCTAAATGCAATTTTGAAAAACGTGTATTTTTCCTATGCAAATAAATCCGCAAATAAATCCAGAAAAATACCAAAAGTGATTTTAATATTTTTCCTCCAATATTTCTGTTAGTTTGGAGAAGTCATATTATCTCCGCTCATATTTTGTGTTTAGAAATATTTTTAGGAGAGAAAAATAATTAGAATCACACTGTCCTCGTACCGGTATTCGAGCGAACTCAAATATGAAAACGGTAAAATCCCCAACTCTCTCCGTAGGTCCTTGAGTTGCTTGGAATTTCGAGGAACTCCACAAACAAAAATACAAAAACATGCAAATGCAAATATGATCTATGTATAACATTCCAAATTGAAAATTTGGGATGTTACACGGCTCCGGTGTGCTTCGACGAAGGACGCGTGCGGAACAATGTAGAGGACAATGAGATGAACCACTTGAACAAGTTGTGGTTGTAGATTGCTTCCTGTACACATGGTGAGTGGTCGCCGGGATTCGCGAACTACGGCGAGGAATTGGCAAGGTTAGGGGGGAATCCAGAAGGAGAGGTCTTAGGACGAGGGTTGAGAGCGGCTCCCGGGGGTGCTTTATATAGGGCGGGGGAGAGCCAGAATTCGAGCAGAAGATTGAGTTTTAATGGTGGTTGTTCCTCTGCCTCGTAATGGCCATTATAGGCGACTCCGAGGCGCACTAGGAAGGGGAAGGGGTAGAGGGAGGCGAGGGGATTCTGTTTAGAGCGGTTTTTGAGTGAGGGAGAGGAGGGGTGGGGTGGGGCGCTGGATGGTGTTCGTTTTCCTGGCTATTCATGTTCCTGTAACGATGAGAGGAAGAAAAAGATAGCGCCTGGGCATGGGCCTTAGAGAAAAAAAACAACGAGGTCCAATAAAAGAAAGACAAACAAAAAATATAAAGATAGAAAATAAAAATATTTTTATATAGGACATATATATACCAAAAATTCAGAAAAATAAATCCTACAAGATGAACTATTTTTCAGAGGCTAAATAAAAACTTTATAAGAACATTATTCTAAAAAAATCCAAATGACACACGAGTTTGAATTCAAAACTTTTGGCATTGATTTCTTCGGTCTTTTTGGAGTGTCATGTTAGCTCCTCTCATACTTTTGAACAAGTATTTGTCAGGGATTTTTGAAATAAATTTTTGGTGCCAAGTTGAATTCAAAGTCAGATAAAACTCAAATGCCTCTGAAATTTCCAAATGCCACTCAATTCAAACAAAATGCATAGATGCTTAGCTAATAATTGTAAAACATTCCAAATTGAAAATTTGGGATGTTACGTTTCTTTAAAAATTATTGAACTTCTAGGGTTTTTAAAACCTTTTTAGGTATATTTTTCACATTGTATGTACTTGTTTTATTATAAAAGCTAAGAGAGAGAGAGAGAGAGAGATTGATGTGTAGTACACTGATGTACATCAATAGTAGAACTTGTCATACAGTAGTGGCAGAACTTCACAATGGCATACATATAGTCATAGTATAACTAGGCATACAACGGGACACACACGTACCCAGCACACCACACTGGAACACGCATGCACCAATTGTAGAAGAACTTCAGAAAAGGTTTCTGAAATCTAAAGTCGACATAAAGGCATAGTAGAACATCACAAAACGTTTCTAAAATCTAAAACCTGGAATGTAGGTGTAGACATAGTGTAATTTCCTTATCATCTGCACTAGCACAAACATCTGCACATCTCTAAAGCCATAGTAAAACATCTCTAATCTCTGAACCGAAGAGATATTGCACTTCGTGCTGCATCTCTAAAAACAATATGAACACATGGTAGAGAGCAATTAGAGAGTGAACCACATAGTTCCACTACGAGTAGAATATAGCGTCTACTTGGGGAGGCTTGAATATGAGTGAAAATGTATATGAGTTGTGCAGTTCAGATTCGCTGCATGGGGAAGAAATACATTGATATGAGAAGGAGTACATGCAGATCTTAGCTCTCCCCTACCTCTAGCCCATCTCCCTTGATGGAGTACAAAAGTAGCGTGAGAGAAGGCGAGCGCGGCCACGCCGACCACCACCAACTTCTACTGGTGCTACCACGAGAGGGGTATGATGGTCGACGCAGACGTACTAGGCCGCGGTAGTGATACGTCCATTTTGCATCATGCTTTTATGTTGATATTTATTGCACTATGGGCTGTTATTACATGTTATGTCACAATACTTATGCCTTTTCTCTCTTATTTTACAAGGTTTACATGAAGAGGGAGAATGCCGACAGCTAGAATTCTGGGCTAGAAAAGGAGCAAACATTGGAGACCTATTCTGCACAACTCAAAAAGCTCTGAAACTCCACGAAACATCGTTTCAGAAAATATAAAAAATATCTGGCAAAAGAGATCTGCCAGGGGGGCCACCACCTGTCCACGAGGGTGGAGGGCGCGCCCCCTGCCTCGTGGGCCAACCGGTGACCCCCCGATGCCCATCTTCTCCTATATGAGGTGTTTTGACCTGGAAAAAATCAGAAGGAGGCTTCCGGGACCAGAAGCCGCCGTCTCGAGGCGGAACCTTGGCGGAACCAATCTAGGGCTCGAGCAAAGCTGTTCTGCCGGGGATACTTCCCTCTAGGAGGGGGAAATCGTCACCGCCGTCATCACCAACAACTGTCCCATCTTGGGGAGGGTTATCTTCATCAACATCTTAACCAGCACCATCTCCTCTCAAACCCTAGTTCATCTCTTGTATCGAATATTTGTACCAAAACCTCAGATTGGTACCTGTAGGTTGCTAGTAGTGTTGATTACTCCTTGTAGTTGATGCTAGTTGGTTTACTTGGTGGAAGATCATATGTTCAGATCCATTATGCATATTAATACTCCTCTGATCATGAACAATAATATGTCTTGTGAGTAGTTACGTTTGTTCCTGAGGGCATGGGAGAAGTCTTGCTATAAGTAGTCATGTGAATTTGGTATTCGTTCGATATTTTGACTAGATGTATGTTGTCTCTCCTCTAGTGGTGTCATGTGAACATCGACTACACGACACTTCACCATTGTTTGGGCCTAGAGGACGGCATTGGGAAGTAATAAGTAGATGATGGGTTGCTAGAGTGACAGAAGCTTAAACCCTAGTTTATGCGTTGCTTCGTAAGGGGCTGATTTGGATCCACATGTTTCATGCTATGGTTAGGTTTACCTTGATACTTCTTTTGTAGTTGCGGATGCATGTAATAGAGGTTAATCATAAGTAAGATGCTTGTACAAGTAAGGACAGCACCCAAGCACCGGTCCACCCACATACAAAATTATCAAAGTAACGAACGCGAATCGTATGAACATGATGAAAACTAGCTTGACGATAATTCCCATGTGTCCTCGGGAGCTCTTTCCTTCATATAAGAGTTTGTCCAGGCTTGTCCTTTGCTACAAAAAGGAGTGGGCCATCTTGCTGCACCTTATTTACTTTTACTATTTGTTAATTGTTACCAGTTACCTTATCACAAAACTATCTGTTACCGATGATTTAAGTGCTTGCAGAAAATACCTTACTGAAAACTGTTGATCATTTCCTTCTGCTCCTCGTTGGGTTCGACACTCTTACTTATCGAAAGGACTACGATAGATCCCCTACACTTGTGGGTCATCAAGACTATTTTCTGGCGCCGTTGCCGGGGAGTGAAGTGCCTTTGGTAAGGAAAAATTTATATAGTGTGCTGAAATTTACTGTTACTTGTTACTATGGCTCATAATCCTTTGAGGGGCTTGTTCAGGGTATCTTCACCCCGACCAGAAGAGCAAAGGGTTGCTCCTCAAACTACTGAACCTACTGAAAATGTTTGCTTTGAAATTCCTTCGGGTATGATAGAGAAACGGCTAGATAATCCCTTTACAGGAGATAGAACACTGCATCCCGATTTGCACCTAATCTATGTGGATGAAGTTTGTGGATTATTTAAGCTTGCCGGTATGCCCGAGGATGTTATAAAGAAGAAGGTCTTCCCTTTATCTTTGAAGGGAGATGCATTGACATGGTTTAGGCTATGCGATGATATTGGATCATGGAACTACAATCGATTGAAGTTGGAATTTCATCAGAAGTTCTATCCTATGCATCAGGTTCATTGTGATCGAAATTATATATAAATTTTTTTGCCTCGCAAAGGAGAAAGTATCGCTCAAACTTGGGGGAGGCTTAAGTAAATGTTATATTCATGCCCCAATCATGAGCTCTCAAGAAAAATGATCATTCAAAATTTGTATGCTCGGCTTTCTCTCCATAATTGCTTCATGCTTGATAATTCTTGTACTGGTTCTTTTATGATGAAGACTATTGAATTCAAATGGGATTTATTAGAAAGAATTAAACACAACTCTAAAGATTGGGATCTAGATGAACGTAAGGAGTCAGGTATGACCCCTAAGTTTGATTGTGTTGAATCTTTTATGGATACAGATGTTTTCCGTGATTTTAGCACTAAATATGGACTTGACTCTGAGATAGTAGCTTCTTTCTGTGAATCATTTGCTACTCATGTTGACCTCCCTAAGGAGAAGTGGTTAAAATACCATCCTCCCATTGAAGTAAAAGTAGCTGAACCTGTTAAAGTTGAAGAAAAGACTATCAATTATAATGTTGATCCTATTGTTCCTACTGCTTATATTGAGAAATCGCCTTTCCCTGTTAGAATAAAGGATCATGCTAAAGCTTCGACTGTGGTTCGTAAGAGTAATACTAGAACACCTACACCCTCTGAGCAAATTAAGGTTGAACCTAGTGTTGCTATGGTTAAGGATCTGTTGGTTGAAAATTTAGATGGACATGTTATTTACCTCCAAGAGGAAGCTGCTAGAATAGCCAAACCCAATACTAGGAATAAACATAGACCTGTTGAAGGCATGCCTGTTATTTCTGTTAAAATAGGAGATCATTGCTATCATGGTTTATGTGACGTAGGTGCTAGTGCAAGTGTAATACCTCATTCCTTATATAAAGAAATTATGCACGATATTGCACCCACTTAGTTAGAAGGGATAGACGTTACTGTTAAGCTTGCCAATAGAGACACTATTTCACCAATGGGGATTGTTAGAGATGTTGAAGTCTTGTGTGGGAAAGTTAAATACCCTGCTGATTTTCTTGTTCTTGGTTCCCCAAAAGATAATTTTTGTCCCATTATATTTGGTAGACCCTTCTTGAATACTGTTAAAGCTAAGATAGACTGCGTAAAAGATTGATGTGCCTCCTAACGATCCTTTAGAACAATATCTGCTAGACCATGAAAATGATATGTATATGAATGAGAGAAGGGAAATAGATGAAATATTCTTTAAGCAGGGACCCTTATTGAAAAATAACTTGCCTGTTGAAATTCCAGGGGATCCTCCTCCACCCAAGGGTGATCCCGTGTTTGAACTTAAACCATTACCTGATACTCTTAAGTATGTTTATCTCGATGAAAAGAAGATATATCCTGTTATTATTAGTGCTAACCTTTCAGAGGAGGAAGAAGAAAAATTATTGAAAACTCTAAAGAAGCACCGTGCTGCTATTGGATATACTCTGGATGATCTTAAGGGCATTAGTCCCACTTTATGCCAACACAAGATAAAGTTGGAAGAGGATGCGAAACCGGTTATTGATCATCAACGACGGTTAAATCCTAAGATGAAAGAAGTGGTAAGAAAGGAAATACTAAAGCTTGTAGAGGCAGGTATAATCTATCCAGTTGCTGATAGCCAGTGGGTAAGTCCTATCCATTGTGTCCCTAAGAAGGGAGGTATGACTGTTGTTCCTAATGATAAAGATGAATTGATCCCGCAAAGAATTGTTACAGGTTATAGGATGGTAATTGATTTCCGCAAATTAAATAAAGCTACTAAGAAAGATCATTACCCTTTGCCTTTTATTGATCAAATGCTAGAAAGGTTATCCAAACATAGTCATTTTTTGCTTTCTAGATGGTTATTCTGGTTTCTCTCAAATACATGTGTCAAAAGGGCATCAAGAAAAGACCACTTTTACTTGTCCATTCATTACCTTTGCTTATAGACGTATGCCTTTTGCTTTATGTAATGCACCTGCTACCTTTCAAAGATGCATGATGGCTATATTCTCTGATTTTTGTGAAAAGATTGTTGAGGTTTTCATGGATGATTTTTCCGTTTACGGAACTTCTTTTGATGATTTCTTGAGCAACCTTGATCGAGTTTTGCAGAGATGTAACGAAACTAATATTGTCTTGAATTGGGAACAGTGCCACTTAATGGTTAATGAAGGCATTGTCTTGGGACATAAAATTTCTGAAAGAGGTATTGAAGTTGACAAAGGTAAAGTTGATGCTATTGAAAAGATGCCGTGTCCCAAGGACATCAAAGGTATATGAAGTTTCCTTGGTTATGCCGGGTTTTATAGGAGGTCCGTTAAGGACTTCTCCAAAATCTTCAGGCCTCTGACTAATCTCTTACAAAAAGATGTTCCTTTTGTCTTTGATGATGATTGTTTAGAAGCATTTGAAATACTTAGGAAAGCATTGATATCTGCACCTATTGTCCAGCCTCCTGACTGGAATTTACCCTTTGAGATTATGTGCGATGCTAGTGATTATGCTGTAGGTGTTGTTCTAAGACAAAGAGTTGATAAGAAATTAAATGTTATCCAATATGCCAGTGAAACTCTAGACAGTGCCCAGAGAAATTATGCTACTACTAAGAAAGAGTTTTTAGCAGTCGTATTTTCTTGTGATAAGTTTAGGCCTTATATTGTTGATTCTAAAGTAACTATTCACACTGATCATGCTGCTATCAAATACCTTATGGAAAAGAAAGATGCTAAACCTAGACTTATTAGATGGGTTCTCCTGGTGGAAGAATATGATTTGCATATTATTGATAGAAAGGGAGCTGAGAACCCCATTGCAGACAACTTGTCTAGGCTAGAGAATATTCTTGATGACCCACTACCTATTGATGATAGCTTTCCTGATGAACAATTAGCTATCATAAATACTTCTCGTACTGCTCCATGGTACGTTCATTATGCTAATTACATTGTTCCTAAGTTTATACCACCTAGTTTCACATACCAGCAAAAGAAAAAGTTCTTCTATGATTCGAGGCATTACTCCTTGGATGATCCACACCTTTATAAAGAAGGAGTATACGGTATTATTAGACGTTGTGTACCTGAGCATGAACAGGAACAGATCCTACGCAAGTGCCACTCTGAAGCTTATGGAGGACACCATGCTGGAGATAGAACTGCACACAAGGTATTGTAATCCGGTTTTTATTGGCCTACTCTCTTCAAGGATGCTCGTAAGTTTGTCTTATCTTGTTATGAATGTCAAAGAATTGGTAATATTAGTAGATGTCAAGAAATGCCTATGAATTATTCACTTGTTATTGAACCGTTTGTTGTCTAGGGATTTGATTATATGGGACAGTTTCCTTCCTCTAATGGGTACACACATATTTTAGTTGCTGTTGATTACGTTACTAAGTGGGTAGAAGCTATTCCAACTAGTAGTGCTGATCACAACACCTCTATTAAGATGCTTAAGGAAGTTATTTCTCTGAGGTTTGGAGTTCCTAGATACTTAATGACTGATGGTGGTTCACACTTTATTCATGGTGCTTTCCGTAAAATGGTTGCTAAGTATGATGTTAACCATAGAATTGCATCCCCTTATCACCCACAGTCTAGTGGTCAAGTAGAACTAAGTAACATAGAGCTTAAATTAATTTTGCAAAAGACTGTTAATAGGTCTAGAAAGAATTGGTCCAAGAAACTTGATGATGCATTATGGGCCTATAGAACTGCATACAAAAATCCTATGGGTATGTCTCCATATAAAATGGTTTATGGAAAAGCTTGTCACTTACCTCTTGAGCTAAAACATAAGGCATATTGGGCTATTAAAGAGCTCAATTATGATTTCAAACATACCGGTGAGAAGAGGTTATTTGACATTAGCTCGCTTGATGAATGGAGAACCCAAGCTTATGAGAATGCCAAGCTGTTTAAAGAAAAGGTTAAAATATGGCATGACAAAAGGATACAAAAGCGTGAGTTTAATGTAGGTGACTATGTCTTGCTATACAACTCTTGTTTAAGATTTTTTGCAGGAAAACTTCTCTCTAAATGGGAAGGTCCTTACGTTATCAAGGAGGTCTATCGTTCCGGTGCCATAAAAATCAACAACTTCGAAGGCACAAATCTAAAGGTGGTGAATGGTCAAAGAATCAATCATTATATCTCAGGTAAACCTATAAATGTTGAAACCAATGTCATTGAAACCGTAACCCCGGAGGAATACATAAGGGACATTTCCAGAATGTTTCAGACTCTGTAAAGGAAGAGGTATGTGGTATGGTAAGTAAACCGACTCCAAAACAGTTCTAATGGGATTTTTTCACCGTTTGGAATATTTAGAAAAATAGAAAAGTAGGAGGCAGTCTGGAAGAGACACGAGGCGTCCACGAGGGTGGAGGGCGCGCCCTACCACCTTGGGCGCGCCCCCTGCCTCGTGGGAACCTCATGTGCCTCCCGGACTCCGATTTCTTGCATGTTACTTCTTTTGGTCGGTAAAAATTCATTATATATTCTGTGAAGGTTTTGACCACCGTATCACGCAAAAATCCTCTGTTTTCATTTTGAGCTGTTATTTCTGACAGATCTAGGTCATCATGACGTCTTCCAGCTCCCCCAAGGACAAGTTCTTCGAGAAGGTCATCAACCCCTACCTCGCGGAGGTGCTGCATCACCCTCTAATCATTGAGGTGCGTGAGGGGGTGCTCCACATCCGTGATGTTGAGGGACCAAGGAGGACCGGAAGCATGGAGACGAGACTCGAAGCAATGGAGCAGCCAGTTTTCAAGTGCCAAGGTATGGTGGAACGAGGACTCCATGCCAACCATATGGTGATCACGGATCTCGCCAACAACCACAAGCTGAACGCCAAGATCTTTGGGGAAGCCATCTCCAAGCTCCAAGAGAAAATCGAGCACCTCCAGGCCCAGATCTATGACCTGCAAAACCAAAACTGTGAGTATGAATATAGATTCAAGAAGATGAGTTTGGCTGCAGATTTGAGGATCCCGGAGACTCGATCATCCTTCTACGATGGTGAGCCCATGCCTTTGAAGATGGAGGACAAGCCTACATCATCAACAACTCCATCACCACCTCTGAAGGAGACATACTTACATGGGTATGGGCACTCCCCTTGGCAACTGGGAGGGTGCCCCGGTATCGTATCACCATCACACTCCTATCTTTACCGTTTTTCTTAGTTCGACCCCTTTGGTAATATCTTGATCTAGTAGAATAAAGTTATCATGATCTAGTTGTGAGCTTTTGCTTGTTGCTCTTTACCTTTGTAATCGAGTCCGGATCTATATAATAAAGATTAGTGTTGAGTCAAGGGCTTGATTTCCTCGCTATGGTTATGAGAGAATAAAAGAAAATATAAAAAGTATCAAAGGGATCATATTGATCTTATGGAAGGTAATGACTTCACAAATAAAGAGTATGATGAATAAAAGTTGTTGAGATTTGGCAAACATAGTTTTGGTCATCATCGCAATTAATAGGAAGTAATAAAGAAAGAGAGGTTTCACATACAAATATACTATCTTGGACATCTTTTATGATTGTGAGCACTCATTAAAATATGACATGCTAAAGAGTTGATATTGGACAAGGAAGACTACATAATGGGTTATGTTTTCTTATATCCAAAATAAAGTATATTGTCATGGATCATCCAACATGTTAGCTTGCCTTTCCCCGTCATGCTAGCAAAAACTCCTTGCACCAAGTAGAGATACTACTTGTGCTTCCATATATCCTTAAACCCAGTTTTGCCATGAGAGTCCACCATACCTAGCTATGGATTGAGTAAGATCCTTCAAGTAAGTTGTCATTGTTGCAACTCTCTAATATATGTATGATTTATTAGTGTGGAGAAAATAAGCTTTATACGATCTTGTGATATGGAAGTAATAAAAGCGACGGACTGCATAATAAAGGTTCCTATCACAAGTGGCAATATAAATTGATGTTCTTTTACGCTAAGATTTTGTACATCCAACCATAAAATCACATGACAACCTCTGCTTCCCTCTGCGAAGGGCCTATCTATTATTTGTCACACCCTGCATTTTGTAACATGGTATTTGTATCTTTGAAGCATGAAAATTTGGACCAGCAAATTTTTTTTTAGCATCATTTGGCTTTTATTTGAAATTGAGTTTTCTTCATTTGCTTTTTCATGTGCTCATTAAAGTCAACTATGATCTCTTGAAGAATTCCTCTCCATACCCAAAACTTCTGCCCAATGATCATGCCAAGTGTTACATGACAGTATAGTATTTTCTTACAAAATTAATTTGGACAAAAAGTATTTTATAAATTTAGTTTTCCAAAAACCCCTGAATTGAGATTTGCACTGCAAGTACTTGATTTAGGGTGAGATAATTATTTCAAAAGGTTTATTTGAGACCTAGTAGTCATAGGACTCCCAGAAACCTCAAGGGTATAATTTTAAAAGTTATTTTCCTATTTTATTTAAAAGCTTTTTCTTAAGGCCAGAAATGGTCTTTAATAGGGGAAAATTATTTAACTATTTCAAAAATATTTGCCAAAATTCAGAGAGACTCAGAGGACATATATTGTCCATATATAAGAGTTTCAACACTTGGTCATGTTCAAAATAATGGGTTAAACCCTCTAAAACCCTTTCTAGATATTTCAAGCTTTTGAAATATTTACAAAGGAATTTTTCTCCAAAAATTCCAGGGAAATTCTATCATGTCATGTATGACATATGTGATGATCTTGCCAAGTCCCATGCCTTGGGAAGCAAGAAAACATCCTCAAACCCCTTCATGACCATTCTGTCCATATTTGAAGTTTGAGCAACTTTACATTGCCAAACTTGTCCAAATGCTCTCAAACTTGGTGCACATGCTAGAATGACCTAATAAGGCATCTAGACCAATTGGCACAAGATTTGGAATAGAGCAACTTGATCAGATCACCCTAAAACCCTTTCTGTTCAAAGGCAAATTTGAACAACTTTACATTACCAACTTTTTATCTGGAGCTTCAAACTTTGTGGGCATGATCAATACCCCAAATGATGATGCTACAACAAGTGGTGCATCAAGGGGAGATGATTAGCTTGACTATATCAAGATGGAACTGTTTCTATTGATTTCTAGGGTTCACCAAAGTTACATTGGCTAGTTTCTCCAAATGAGCCCAAATTTGGTGAAGCATCCTATTTTCTCATATCTTTCAACCCTGTTAAGTGCCATATCAAGTGGAGGTCATTTACTTGACCAAACACTGATCAAACACCTTCTGCAGATTTACTAAAACCTCCAACTTGATCACTTTTACTCTTCTCCATGGCCTATACTTTTTACCACATGATCATTTAGTTACTAGCTACCTCCAGTAACTCCCCCAGCACCCCAGCTCCATGATTGAGGGGTAAGAACCCTGTTTTACCTTGCTGGACAGCAGGTTTTCACCAATTCACCAGCACCCTCACTCTCTCTCAGCATCTCCAGGGCATCCAAGGCCTCAGGCCATTTCTTTACTCTTTCCTCAACGTGCTAGACACTGTTGGACACGCTGGTTTGGACCAAAACGGCGAGAGCGCGATGATGCCAGCAATACGCACGCTCTGGAGCGCGCAACAGTGCACCTCCGCACGGTGGCTCCGGCCAATCGCTGACCCCGACAGCCTCAGGCCTCCCCTTCGCGCCAGTCGAGGCCTCTCGACGTCCGCGACCTCCCCGGCGCTGTCCCCCCTCCTCCTGCGCCCTCCAGTGGTCGTCGCCGCACGTGCGTTGGCCGCCCGCGACGGCCACTCTGCTGCTTCACACGCGCGCACGCTCCAGACGCTCCCCCGCTCCTCTTTTCCCCTCAGATGGACGTGGAGCAAGTCCACGGTCCTCCCCGGCGTGATCCCAGGCTCCAGAACCCCTCCTAGCCTCGCCTGCAACCTCGCCGGCGCACGGGTCCACGGTGGACCGTGGGCGCGGCTATATAAGCCCCTCCCGAGCCTCTCCAGCAGCATCAGCAGCTCCACTACATTCCACTGAGCCCCCCAGCATCTTCAGTTCGACCCCAAGAGGTCCCAGTACTCGGGATCGACCGGAGCTCCGCCACGTCGGGCCGCCGGCGATCTCGTGGTACGGGCCTCCCCTGCCCCTCCTTTCACCTGATTCGGAACCGCCGTGCTCCATTGACCCTTTCCCCCTTGTTTCCCCCTCCGTTTGCAGTCGGAAACGACCGGAGCATCAACCTCCCGACGGGCTTCCGTCGTCCCACCTCGCCGCCGGCGAACCAGACCTCCCCGCCGTGCCGCACCACCACCCCTGCATCCGCAACACGATGCTGATTCCATCCCTGCCCTCCGTTGCCGCCGCCGTGGCCGGGAACCTCGCCGGTGAGCTCGCCGTCGCCGTGGCCGCAAGGTTGGAGATGACAGGCGGGCCCCGCCTGTCATCCCCACACCTCTCCCCCCCCTCCTCTCTGTCACTGACCCACGGGCCCCGCCCGTCAGGTTTAAAAACCTGACGTGCACGCGCAGGCTCCCGTGCGGCTAGGCTGGACCGCCCTGGGCCGTGCACTGTGGCCCCCCTGGCCCAGTTGCACAGGTCTTTTTATTCTTTTTCTTTTCTGTAAATGTTTTAAACATTTCTACAGAAAAGAATAATGGTCCAAATTAAATAATTCCAACTCCTAAAATCTTGTAATATTCCAACCTATTTAATGGTACCACTTTCATTCAAATCCATGAAACTTTGCTGTACTGTTCAAATTTAAATTCAAATTTGGGCAGTAATACTCCTGTTCAAAAATCAGCAGATTCCATTCTGTTACTCCAAAACTCCAACTAAGATTTTTTCCCACCTTAGAAATCCCTCTAGTATTTTACAAAAATAAGTTGACATTTTTCTGAGCACTTTGATTTTTCTGTTTTGTTTGTATTCTTATTTTCCCGTGGTTATTATGCGACGTATAGATCCCGTATTTGACGAAGTTGCTGTGGAAGAAGAAGGAGAAGGACTTGAAGACTTTGAAGACCAAGCCAATCCAGGCAAGCAGCCCTTTGACCATGATACACTTGTTCCTCGGAACCCGTTTGTTTCCGATGCATGATGTTAGGGTTACGATGGTAACCTAGTTGATTCCACCACATGATGCATGCTTGATCTTGATCTTGCTAAGTGCTAGATGACATGCAAATGGTTGTCCATGATGCTTATATGATGCATGTGTGATTTGAACCCTCGTAGTTGAAATCTTTGCATGAACCCATCGGGTGCCCCTAATGCCCGAGGGTGATGATGTGTTAGGTCATCACTTGAGAAAGAAGTGATGTGCCGGTAATATCATGTGCATGGTGGAATGATGGATTAGATTTATGTGTGACTACCGTCCAAACCAAACATGTGCAACCACACTACCCCTTATGGGACGGGGCTTTATTGATTACTTAGGTCGATACTAGCATGGTGCCCGCATTACTAGTGACGGGAAGATTAGAGGTCTTTCCCGGGACGGGGTCGTGCTTGGATAGACGACCATGACTGTTTTCACAGGGCACCGGACACACCGTTGGTCCCTTCGGGTACGCGTGACATTGAAATTAGGGCGAGTCCCGTGATCTATTGTTTGTACCCGAGGGCCGTGTACCAACGGGTGGACTCTATGTTAGTGTCGTCTAAGGAAAGGTAATGACCGGGTGCTTACCCCGGGTACTTGAGGTACCGCGGGTCGTGGATGACACGGAAGTTCCCCGGATCTTGTGGGTAAAGTGCGCAACCTCTGCAGAGTGTAAAACTATTCGAATAGCCGTGTCCACGGTCATGGACAGTTGGGTGGTGCTACTTAAACTATGTCCAGAATTTTACTTCATTGGTGATGTTATGTGTGTGATAAGTCAAGGATGGTGACTTGACTCGATGAGTTGAATCTTATTCATGTTGATATCGGTAACCTGCCTTCGAGGTTACGCGAGGTTATTGATGCATAAACTTGATAGTAGAATGTTTATTCTAGCCCTTGCTAGATTGTTCATTACCATTCAATTGCATTGTTACTTTGAACCACATCATGGGTTGCTTGCGAGTACATTCAAAGTACTCATTGGCTTGCCACTGGTTATTTAATTGGCCAGGCATGGAAGAACAGGAATATGAGGAAGAGTTCTTTGGAGACGAACATGCGAACTAGGACGATATTCCAGTCAGAATGCCTGTAGGGTTAAGGCAGATGGCATGGGTTCTACCCGTTTATCAAAGACTTCCGCTACTTGAGTTATTTGCTTTTCAGCCCGTGAGGCTCTATCTATGTAAGACTTGGCCATAATGGCCATAATTCGTGTAAGACTATTTGTATGGATGTAAGACTCTTGTTATTTCAGCTTCTGTGTGTTCAGTGAGCATTGATCTCTGGGATCACTGTACACGTACATTCGGTGATCTCGACTTCTAAGTCGGGGTCCCCACAGAGCTGGTATCAGAGCCATCCTGACTGTAGGAAGCCTTAGTTAGCATGGGCGTTAGTTAGATGAGACCCCTTTTCAAAAACCTTCTGAACCTCTCTTCTTTTCTAAACCTGAGATTTCATCAGCTTATTAACCCCTCCTATTCCACCTTTGTAGATGGCCGCTGTACCCGAAGAGCACCTGACCACTGGGTTTCCCTTACTTCTCGAGGATAGCCTCCAGGAGTGTCAGTTCCACCGAGCACCCATCCTCACCTACCTTGAGCATTGGGTGAGCGATACTGAGGTGGAGTACCATGTGGAAGTGATCGTGAGGGCAAACGATCCTCCCACAAGTTGGTTCTTCGAGGGACCCCAGATGGCAACACTACCACTCACTGTCGAGGCTGCTGCACTCAAGGCACTAACCCGTCTCCGCGAGCTTCTTCCGGAGATGGCAGCCAAGATGACAACTCGCTTCTTACCTTACCGGAAGGAAGGTGACGAAGAAAGCAGCGCACTAGCCCCTCCACTGAAGGAAGGACTCTCGCTTCGGTTCTAGACCTACTTCAGTCTATGTGCCGACAGCCTGGCATAAGACTTGGCCTCGGAATCAATGAAGCTTCGAGAAGAACTTCACAAGACCAAGGCACTTCTTCGTCGAGCTCAAGAGAAGGCAAACAGGATCAAGAAGGAAGGAGCACCTTCTGGACAATCCGCTATCGCATATCGAGGCGGAAGGCCCTCCGAGGATGTACCTTCCAAGGGTGAAGAACCACCTCGGCGACGCCGAATGACGGCAAGGGAATATCGCAAGCTTTTCCCTGCACCACCGACGAAGCACCGTCGTATCCAACTCCTCCACTCCCCCACACCCTCTAGTGACAAGGGAGCCCAGACAGATGAAGACAAGGAGGAAGACCCAGAAGAGCCGGAATACGCGACCGAGCATTCCGCCGCTTAGGCATTATTCACTACTCGGATATGCCAGTTGTAACCTCTACGGTAGGATAGGTCGTGTAACCCCTATGCGCAGACGAGTCCTTGTATGGTTCATATGAAACCATCTAGTGTTTGCTTTTGTGGTGTCTGGATGTAAGTCGTAATCTTCCTTCGGGAATTTGTAAACGACTACATCACCCATTTGGATTTTAATGGATGTGTTTTGGCCTTACGGCCCCTGCATGAATTGATTTAGTGTCACACCCACCCCCTTACTAGGCACCTATCTATCTTGCTTTCCCTCTTCCGAGTCATGAGACCTTTTACCGCTCCAACAGGATGCCTGTTGTAACTCGCACTGGTACCTCTACCCAGCAGCCCGAAGCCGGAGCATCCTCTCAGCCAGAGGCAGGCCACGACCAAACCAACGACCAAGCTCCACCACCACCTCCTCCAAGCATGGACATGGCTCAGCTTCTCCAAGCTTTCCGAGAGGAACGCCAAGCCAACACTGCAGCTCTTCAGCTGATTGCTCAAGCTGTCACCAACAACCGCCAGCCGGCGGGGAATGGCAATGGACGTTCCACGTTGGCAGAGTTCAAGAAGCATGCACCGCCAACCTTCATCGAGACTGCAGAACCCCTGGATGCAGACGACTGGGTCCGTTCCATTGAGGAGATCCTGGAACTAGTCGGATGCACCGAAGGTCGCGAGAAGGTGGCTTATGCAGCCCACTGCCTCGGGGGAACTGCTAGAGCTTGGTGGGATGGATTCAAGGTCATGCATGCTGAACAAGACATCACTTGGGTTAACTTCAAGGCAGAATTCCGCAAGGCCCACATTCCTTCCGGAATCATGGGTATCAAAAAGCGTGAGTTCCGAGCCCTGAAGCAAGGAAGTGGCACTGTCAAGGAGTACATGCAGAAGTTCAGTGTTCTGTCAAGGTATGCCCCTGAAGATGTCAGCACTGATGCTGCCAAAAGGGAGCGCTTCATGGAAGGCCTCAATCAGACTCTGCAATACTCGCTTGTCGTGTGCGACTGCCCGTCTTTCCCCGACCTGGTGAACAAGGCACTTATGCTTGAAGACAAGCGGCGTGCTTTGGAAGACACTCGCAAGCGCAAGTTGGTCAGTAAGGGAAGTTCCAGCAACCAGAAGCCTCGCCCGTGGCAGTCAGCCCCGGCCAAGCCAACCTATCAGCAGCCAAGAGCTCCTGCACCTCGTGCCAATCCTCAGCCTCAGCAGTATGCCAACCCCAGGCCAGATTTCAACCCCAATACCAGTGGTGGCAACAAGATCAATCGAAACCAAGTCACTTGCTTTGGATGTGGTCAGCCCGGACACATCTCAAGGGTGTGCCCCAACAAGAAGCCTGATGCCCCGCGCCCCAATGCGCAGAACCAGGGACAAGGCCATGGAATGCCACCAAGGAACCCAGCTCCTCGCAATCCACCGAACCATGGGAAGGGGCGTGTGAATCACGTCACTGCTGAAGAAGCCCAGGAAGACCCGGACATCGTGCTGGGTACGTTCCTTGTCAACTCAGCACCTGCAACTGTCTTGTTTGATTCTGGAGCAACGCATTCATTTTTCACTCAAAGATTTGCATTAAAAAGTGGCATGACCCCTACACCCCTGAATAACTCTATGGTGGTACAAACCCCCGGAGCCGAGATGAGAGCCAAGATAGGCTGTAAAGGAGTCAGTATTACCATTAACGGTGTAGATTTCCTAGGAGACCTCATCATCCTGAGATCGCAAGGCTTGGATGTGATCTTAGGGATGGATTGGCTCAGTAAGCACCAAGGCTTGTTAGACTGTGCCAATCGGACAGCCACTGTGACCAATGACCAAGGAGTCGAAGTCAAGTTTGCCCCCAACTCCTCTTCCGCTCAAGCCGCTAAAGTCAACTGTCTGTCTGAAGTTGGGCTAGATCAAGTACCGATGGTATGTGAGTATCCTGATGTCTTTCCAGATGAACTACCAGGAATGCCCCCTGACCGTGACATTGAGTTCATCATCGTGCTCATGCTCGGAGCAGGACCCATCTATAAGAAGCCTTATAGAATGGGGACGGAAGAATTAGCCGAGTTGAAGAAGCAGCTGGAAGAGCAGCTAAGGAAGGGATTTATCCGCCCAAGTGCCTCCCCTTGGGGATCTCCTGTTCTGTTTGTGGCAAAGAGGGACGGTACCATCCGCTTATGCATTGACTATCGTTCCCTCAATGAAGTTACAATCAAGAACAAGTATCCACTTCCCAAGATCGAAGATCTGTTTGATCAACTCAGCGGAGCCAAGGTATTCTCCAAGATCGACCTCAGATCTGGGTACTACCAGCTGAAGATCAGACCCCAATATATTCCGAAGACGGCATTCGTGACCAGATATGGCCTCTACGAGTGCACGGTCATGTCTTTTGGGTTAACCAATGCCCCAGCTTACTTCATGTATCTCATGAATAAAGTCTTCATGGAATATTTGGACAAGTTTGTTGTTGTCTTCATTGATGACATTCTTGTGTTCTCGAAGTCGGAGGAAGAGCACGAACAGCATCTGAGAATGGTCCTAGACAAGCTTCGTGAGCACCAACTGTATGCCAAATTCAGCAAGTGTGAGTTCTGGCTGCATAAAGTTGGATTCTTAGGTCATGTCTTAACCGAGGAAGGATTATCTGTTGATCCTGCAAAAATCGAAGCTGTGACCCAATGGCAATCTCCAACGACCGTCAAGGAAGTCAGAAGCTTCCTCGGACTAGCGGGCTATTACCGCAAGTTCGTGGAAGGATTCTCTAGCATTGCACGACCAATGACTCAGCTCCTCAAAAAGGACAAGAAGTTCGAGTGGACGACAAAATGCGAAGAGAGCTTCCAAGAGCTCAAGAAGAGATTGACCACCGCCCCAGTTCTGGCAACACCTGATATTCACAAGGAGTTCGTGATATATTGTGATGCCTCTCGAACCGGATTGGGGAGCGTTCTGATGCAAGAAGGCCGCGTCATAGCATACCTCTCCAGGCAGCTACGACCACATGAGGAGAACTACGCTACTCATGATCTTGAGCTAGCGGCAGTAGTTCATGCCTTGAAGACATGGCGGCATTACCTCCTAGGGAAACGGTGTGAGATTTACACAGACCACAAAAGTCTGAAGTACATTTTCACCCAAAAGGAATTGAACATGAGGCAACGGAGATGGTTGGAACTCATCAAAGACTATGACCTCAGTGTTCAGTATCACCCTGGGAAGGCTAACGTGGTGGCCGATGCCTTAAGCAGGAAGGCTTGCTCTTTGAATGTCGTTATTCAAGAAAGGCAGCCAGCCTTGTTTAAGGAGATCGAACAATTCAGTTTGGAATTGGTCACCCCTGGATTTCTGGATCATTTGGAAGTCAGACCGACCCTGATGGACGACGTCAAGAAGGCTCAAGATGGACACGCAAGCATCGAAGGTATCAAGAAGAAGATGAAGCTTGGCAAGGCCCCAGGATTCTCCGAAGACGAGCACGGGATTATTTGGTACAAAGGTCGCATCTGCGTACCAAACAGCACCGAGCTGAAGACGCTGATTCTGCAAGAAGCCCACGACACTCCGTATTCCATCCACCCCGGAGGAACCAAGATGTACCAAGACTTGAAGGCACGATTCTGGTGGCACGGGATGAAAAGAGAGATTGCAACCTATGTTGCAAAGTGTGATGTGTGCCAAAGGGTCAAGGCTGAGTATCAGCGGCCTGCTGGATTGCTTCAACCACTCAAGGTTCCTGAGTGAAAGTGGGATAAAATCGGAATGGACTTCATCACTGGATTACCAAGGTCGAATAGAGGACATGACTCTATCTGGGTCATAGTCGATCATTTGACCAAGGTGGCCCATTTCATTCCAGTCAAGACCACTTATGATGGCAACCGGTTGGCAGCTCTCTACATCGACCGAATCGTAAGTCTTCACGGCGTTCCCAAGGAGATTGTGTCAGATCGAGGAACCCAGTTCACCTCAAGGTTCTGGAAGAAGTTCCAAGAAGCCCTGGGAGCCAAGTTGTCTTTCAGCACAGCTTTCCACCCCCAGACCGGAGGTCAAACAGAGCGAGTCAATCAGATTCTCGAAGACATGCTTCGAGCCTGTGTCCTGGCGTATGGAGCCAAGCGGGAATACTGTCTCCCTTTTGCCGAGTTCTCCTATAACAACAGTTACCAGTCAAGCCTTCAGATGGCACCATTTGAGGTGTTGTATGGACGCAGATGTCGCACACCCCTCAACTGGTCAGAGACTGGAGAAGGACTAGTCTTTGGACCGGATAATCTCCAAGCAGCAGAAGAGCAAGTCCAACTAGTCAGAGAGCGATTAAAGGCAGCCAAGTCAAGGCAGAAGAGTTATGCTGACACTCACCGTCGGAACATGAGTTTCCATGTCGGGGACCATGTGTACCTGCGGGTAACTCCTCTGAAGGGAACCAAGCGTTTCCATGTCAAGGGGAAGCTCGCACCAAGGTTCATTGGACCCTTTGGGATCACTGCACGACGAGGAGAAGTGGCTTACCAGTTGGAACTACCACCTGAGCTATCCGATGTGCACAATGTATTCCATGTGTCACAACTCCGGAAATGTCTCCAAGTTCCAGACAAGCCCAATCTCTACAAGGATGTGGATCACCAAGCTATTGATCTGCAGCCTGATTTGACCTACCGCGAGAAGCCCATTCGCATTATGGACGAAGCAGAACGACGTACGCGGAGCCGTACCATCAAGTATTTCAAGGTCCAGTGGAGCAACCACACCGAAGCAGAAGCAACCTGGGAGCGAGAAGACTATCTTATATCCGAGTTTCCCGACCTCTTTTAAGCCCTAGTTTAGGAATCTCGGGGACGAGATTCTTGTAAGGGGGGTAGGTCTGTCACACCCTGCATTTTGTAACATGGTATTTGTATCTTTGAAGCATGAAAATTTGGACCAACAATTTTTTTTAGCATCATTTGGCTTTTATTTGAAATTGAGTTTTCTTCATTTTCTTTTTCATGTGCTCATTAAAGTCAACTATGATCTCTTGAAGAATTCCTCTCCATACCCAAAACTTCTGCCCAATGATCATGCCAAGTGTTACATGATAGTATAGTATTTTCTTACAAAATTAATTTGGCCAAAAAGTATTTTATAAATTTAGTTTTCCAAAAACCCCTGAATTGAGATTTGCACTGCAAGTACTTGATTTAGGGTGAGATAATTATTTCAAAAGGTTTATTTGAGACCTAGTAGTCATAGGACTCCCAGAAACCTCAAGGGTATAATTTTAAAAGTTATTTTCCTATTTTATTTAAAAGCTTTTTCTTAAGGCCAGAAATGGTCTTTAATAGGGGAAAATTATTTAACTATTTCAAAAATATTTGCCAAAATTCAGAGAGACTCAGAGGACATATATTGTCCATATATAAGAGTTTCAACACTTGGTCATGTTCAAAATAATGGGCTAAACCCTCTAAAACCCTTTCTGGATATTTCAAGCTTTTGAAATATTTACAAAGGAATTTTTCTCCAAAAATTCCAGGGAAATTCTATCATGTCATGTATGACATATGTGATCATCTTGCCAAGTCCCATGCCTTGGGAAGCAAGAAAACATCCTCAAACCCCTTCATGACCATTCTGTCCATATGCTCTCAAACTTGATGCACATGCTACAATGACCTAATAAGGCATCTAGACCAATTGGCACAAGATTTGGAATAGAGCAACTTGATCAGATCACCCTAAAACCCTTTCTGTTCAAAGGCAAATTTGAACAACTTTACATTACCAACTTTTTATCTGGAGCTTCCAACTTTGTGGGGATGATCAATACCCCAAATGATGATGCTACACCAAGTGGTGCATCAAGGGGAGATGATTAGCTTGACTCAATCAAGATGGAACTGTTTCTGTTGATTTCTAGGGTTCACCAAAGTTACATTGGCTAGTTTCTCCAAATGAGCCCAAATTTGGTGAAGCACCTTATTTTCTCATGTCTTTCAACCCTGTTAAGTGCCATATCAAGTGGAGGTCATTTACTTGACCAAACACTGATCAAACACCTTCTGCAGATTTACTAAAACCTCCAACTTGATCACTTTTACTCTTCTCCATGGCATATACTTTTTACCACATGATCATTTAGTTACTAGCTACCTCCAGTAACTCCCCCAGCACCCCAGCTCCATGATTGAGGGGTAAGAACCCTGTTTTACCTTGTTGGACAGAAGGTTTTCACCAATTCACCAGCACCCTCACTCTCTCTCAGCATCTCCAGCGCATCCAAGGCCTCAGGCCATTTCTTTACTCTTTCCTCAATGTGCTAGACACTGTTGGACACGCTGGTTTGGACCAAAACGGCGAGAGCGCGATGATGCCAGCAATACGCACGCTCTGGAGCGCGCAACAGTGCACCTCCGCACGGTGGCTCCGGCCAATCGCTGACCCCGACAGCCTCGGGCCTCCCCTTCGCGCCAGTCGAGGCCTCTCGACGTCCGCGACCTCCCCGGCGCTGTCCCCCCTCCTCCTACGCCCTCCAGTGGTCGTCGCCGCACGCGCGCTGGCCGCCCGCGACGGCCACTCTGCTGCTTCACATGCGCGCACGCTCCAGACGCTCCCCCGCTCCTCTTTTCCCCTCAGATGGACGTGGAGCAAGTCCACGGTCCTCCCCGGCGTGATCCCAGGCTCCAGAACCCTCCTAGCCTCGCCTGCAACCTCGTCGGCGCACGGGTCCATGGTGGACCGTGGGCGCGGCTATATAAGCCCCTCCCGAGCCTCTCCAGCAGCATCAGCAGCTCCACTACACTCCACTGAGCCCCCCAGCATCTTCAGTTCGACCCCAAGAGGTCCCAGTACTCGGGATCGACCGAAGCTCCGCCGCGTCGGGCCGCCGACGATCTCATGGTACGGGCCTCCCCTGCCCCTCCTTTCACCTGATTCGGAACCGCCGTGCTCCACTGACCCTTTCCCCATTGTTTCCCCCTCCGTTTGCAGTCGGAAACGACCGGAGCATCAACCTCCCGACGAGCTTCCGCCGTCCCACCTCGCCGCCGGCGAACCAGACCTCCCCGCCGTGCCGCACCACCACCCCTGCATCCGCGACACGACGCTGATTCCATCCCTGCCCTCCGTTGCCGCCGCCGTGGCCGGGAACCTCGCCGATGAGCTCGCCGTCGCCGTGGCCGCAAGGTTGGAGATGACAGGCGGGCCCCGCCTGTCATCCCCACACCTCTCTCCCCCTCCTCTCTGTCACTGACCCACGGGCCCCGCCCGTCAGGTTTAAAAACCTGACGTGCGCGCGCAGGCTCCCGTGCAGCTGGGCTGGACCGCCCTAGGCCGTGCACTGTGGCCCCCCTGGCCCAGTTGCACAGGTCTTTTTATTCTTTTTCTTTTCTGTAAATGTTTTAAACATTTCTACAGAAAAGAATAATGGTCCAAATTAAATAATTCCAACTCCTAAAATCTTGTAATATTCCAACCTATTTAATGGTACCACTTTCATTCAAATCCATGAAACTTTGCTGTACTGTTCAAATTTAAATTCAAATTTGGGCAGTAATACTCCTGTTCAAAAATCAGTAGATTCCATTCTGTTACTCCAAAACTCCAACTAAGATTTTTCCCCACCTTATAAATCCCTCTAGTATTTAGAAAAAAATAAGTTGACATTTTTCTGAGCACTTTGATTTTTCTGTTTTGTTTGTATTCTTATTTTCCCGTGGTTATTATGCGACGTATAGATCCCGTATTTGACGAAGTTGCTGTGGAAGAAGAAGGAGAAGGACTTGAAGACTTTGAAGACCAAGCCAATCCAGGCAAGCAGCCCTTTGACCATGATACACTTGTTCCTCGGAACCCGTTTTTTTCCGATGCATGATGTTAGGGTTACAATGGTAACCTAGTTGATTCCACCACATGATGCATGCTTGATCTTGATCTTGCTAAGTGCTAGATGACATGCAAATGGTTGGTCATGATGCTTATATGATGCATGTGTGATTTGAACCCTCGTAGTTGAAATCTTTGCATGAACCCATCGGGTGCCCCTAATGCCCGAGGGTGATGATGTGTTAGGTCATCACTTGGGAAAGAAGTGATGTGCCGGTAATATCATGTGCATGGTGGAATGATGGATTAGATTTATGTGTGACTACCGTCCAAACCAAACATGTGCAACCACACTACCCCTTATACAAACATGTGCAACCCTATATATATGAGTTGCTGTTATAAGAATGATCATGATGCCCTCATGTCTGTATTTTTATTTTTATCGACCCCTCTATCTCTAAACATGTGGACATATTTTTCGATATCGACTTTCGCTTGAGGACAAGCGAGGTCTAAGCTTGGGGGATTTGATACGTCCATTTTGCATCATGCTTTTATGTTGATATTTATTGCACTATCGGCTGTTATTACATGTTATATCACAATACTTAAGCGTTTTGTCTCTTATTTTACAAGGTTTACATGAAGATGGAGAATGCCGGCAGCTGGAATTCTGGGCTGGAAAAGGAGCAAACAGTGGAGACCTATTCTGCACAACTCAAAAAGCTCCGAAAGTCCACGAAACATCGTTTCAGAAAATATAAAAAATATCTGGCGAAAGAGATCTGCCAGGGGGGCCACCACCTGTCCACGAGGGTGGGGGCGCGCCCCCCCTTCCTCGTGGGCCAACCGGTGACCCCCCGATGCCCATCTTCTCCTATATGTGGTGTTTTGACCTGGAAAAAAAATCAGAAGGAGGCTTTCGGGACCAGACGCCACCGTCTCGAGGCGGAACCTTGGTGGAACCAATCTAGGGCTCCGGCAGAGCTGTTCCAACATGGATACTTCCCTCTGGGAGGGGGAAATCATCACCGCCATCATCACCAACAACTCTCCCATCTTGGGGAGGGTTATCTTCATCCACATCTCCTCTCAAACCCTAGTTCAGCTCTTGTAACAAATCTTTGTACCAAAACCTCAGATTGGTACATGTAGGTTGCTAGTAGTGTTGATTACTCCTTGTAGTTGATGCTAGTTGGTTTATTTGGTGGAAGATCATATGTTCAGATCCATTATGCATATTAATACCCCTCTGATCATGAACAATATTGTGTCTTGTGAGTAGTTACTTTTGTTCCTGGGGACATGGGAGCAGTCTTGCTATAAGTTGTCATGTGAATTTGGTATTCGTTCGATATTTTGATGAGATGTATGTTGTCTCTCCTCTAGTGGTGTCATGTGAACGTCAACTAAATGATACTTTACCATTATTTGGGCCTAGAGGAAGGCATTCGGAAGTAATAAGTAGATGATGTGTTGCTAGCGTGACAGAAGCTTAAACCCTAGTTTATGCGTTGCTTCGTAAGGGGCTGATTTGGATCCACTTGTTTCATGCTATGGTTAGGTTTACCTTAATACTTCTTTTGTAGTTGAGTATGCTTGCAATAGAGGTTAATCATAAGTGGGATGCTTGTCCAAGTAAGGACAGCACCCAAGCACCGGTCCACCCACATACCAAATTATCAAAGTAACGAACGCGAATCATATGAACGTGATGAAAACTAGCTTGACGATAATTCCCATGTGTCCTCGAGAGCGCTTTCCTTCATATAAGAGTTTGTCCAGGCTTGTCCTTTGCTTCAAAAAGTATTGGGCCATCTTCCTGCACCTTATTTACTTTTACTATTTGTTACTTGTTACCAATTACCTTATCACAAAACTATCTGTTACCGATAATTTCAGTGCTTGCAGAAAATACCTTACTGAAAGCTGCTTATCATTTACTTCTGCTCCTCGTTGGGTTCGACACTCTTACTTATCGAAAGGACTACGATAGATCCCCTACAGTTATGGGTCATCAGGTAGCAAGTCCTCCATGGTGAATGCCATGTGCCATGCTCAACAATAAAGGGGGATCTTCTCCCCTTCGCATCAAGGAGGAGGATAGATGGGACCTGTTACCGACGGTGACACGCAGGTGGAAGGCGAGGGGCGGCGGCGAGATGCGATCTAGGGAGGAACGTCGATGGCGGGAGGCACACATGGTATGGGGAGGGAAGGCGATGGCGGGAGGCGTAATGGGTATGGGGTGGGAAGGAGATGGCGGGAGGCACACTGGGGCTGGGGGTGCGGCGGGGGGAGGCACGGCGGAGCCAGGTCGACGGTAGAAGGCATCTGGTGGCATGCCGGAGGTTGGGACAACATCGCTTGGACGTAGGGAAAACGGAAGCGGCGGCACCAGGAGGTAGGGGAACGTGGGCGGCGGCGCCGGAAGGTAAGGGAAGCGGGGAGCAACGACGCCGGGAGGTCGATGTAACGCCCCAGACACACCCGCCGGTGGTCGTTACTCCTAGCGGGATCTAGAATGGCCCCACATATCAATACTAGTATTTTCTGCGCACCTTATCCTCACTCGTGCGCACCCGGGAGCAACTTCCCGGTTGGTCACCCATCCTGAAACTACTCCAAGCCGAGCACGCTCAACTTTGGAGTTCTGTTCGAATGGGCTCCCAGAAAAGAAGGAATTCCTTATTGATATGAGTAATGTACCATCCCTAATAGGACAGGCTATCACATACACCCCCACTCAGAGGAATCGACGTCCTCGTCGGGCCACATGAACATTCCCTCTTGGCACATACGTCTATGCATCCATTCCAGTACATGAGCCATGCCGTGTGCCACGATGGGTCACAAACGTCATGAACAACATGACCGCGCACCTGTCCGCAAACATCCGTGTAACTCTGAGGGTCGGCTCTGATACCAACTTGTAACGCCCCGGACACACCCGCCGGTGGTCGTTACTCCTAGCGGGATCTAAACTGGCCCCAAATATCAATACTAGTCTTTTCTGCGCACTTTGTCCTCACTCGTGCACACCTGGAAGCAACTTCACGGTTGGTCACCCATCCTGAAACTACTCCAAGCTGAGCACACTTAACTATGGAGTTCTGTTTGAATGGGCTCCCTGAAAAGAAGGAATTCCTTATTGATATGAGTACTCTACCATCCCTAATAAGCCAGGCTATCATAGTCGAGGAGCGGGGAGAGATGGACGGCGGTAGCAAATCGGGGGGAGGTAGGGGACGAGTGGGTGTGGTGTGGGAGTGGGCTTTTTTTGTGCGTGGGTTCGAGAGTTCGGGAGGACCTCATCGGCCCCTATAGGGTGCGCTGTGATCAGAATACTTATTCTAATCCTAGGATTAGAATAGTGGTTTCTTATATATGGACAAACATACACACACACACACAAACACACGGTCTATCATGAAATATTTGCATAATAGTTATTCTGCTAACACTTCCGAACTACAGGCTCAACGTAAGCGCATTGCATCTATGTACTGTGAGCATTGCAATGCTTTACGAGAGAATTGCTTCAGAGTTTTGCGGTCCGCCCATGAGTTCTATGTGCAGTCGGGTGTTGTGGATGATTTAATTTGTTTCTGGATGCTAGTTGACCTTTATTCTTTGTAATTTATAGGAAAAACGACTAAAATCTACGCAAATCGAGCGATTTGGCGGGTGAGCTTTGATTTGTTCGTTCGTGTTTGCGTCGGATGTGACTTTTTCGCGCTGAGATGTTGTATGTTTGTAAGAATTCTTTGATTGCGTTCGTTTAATCGATCCCTTTACTCTACAATATGTGTAATTTTTGTGAATTAGGTTTGAATTTCTGCGAAATCAATTGCGCAGTCATATGAGCTTCGTCCGCTCCTCTATTCTTGTTGTTTTTTTGGATTTTTGTGGGTCGATGCATTTTGAATCTTTTCATTAGTGTCTCTGTTTGGTTTGAATTCACTGTATTGCGCCAGTAATCTTCATATTTTTTGTGTGGATTTTTAAAGAAGAGAGCACACTGTTCACCCCAGTGGTTGTGGGTTCGATGTAATTTTTTGCAGAGTATTTTTTCGAAATTGAGTGGTTGCGCACTTTTTAGTCGAGATATCAAACTGCGAGTGGAATTGTCACCTATGTTATTCTTCCACGTGTTTAGATCTGTACTGCATTAAATTTATCGTTGCAGCTCTAGCATATGTTGTTGGGTACTGCATTTTTTTTACCGTGGACTGTGGGGAAACCCCCCACAGCATAAAGAGCACTTTATTGAAAAGAATAACAAAAGTACATAGAGGATTACAAGGGGTAATCAGACCAACAACAAAGAGAAGAAACTAAGAAGCTACAAAGAAAAACTAGGAAGAACTAGGGAAAAATTACCAACAACTCAAGGGGGGAGGAATGAGATCCATTTCAGAAGTTCTTCTTTATAAACAGCCTTGATCCTGTATTGCATCAAGGATATATCATGCGGAAAGCAGCTTCTCCACTTGTTAAATCGTGCCCTCTCATGTCTAAACACTTTGGCATTTCTGATGATCCAAATATTCTAGCAAGCAATGAAAACTACCTCTGTGAAGAAAGGTTTTACCAAAACTTTTCCTAGTCTTTAAGACTATTTCAACCATTGAATCACCACTAGCCAAACAGATTTGGAGATAATTCCACACCCTGACACTGAAAT
Source organism: Secale cereale (assembly GCA_902687465.1). Lineage (NCBI taxonomy): Eukaryota > Viridiplantae > Streptophyta > Magnoliopsida > Poales > Poaceae > Secale > Secale cereale. The sequence continues at coordinate 342,172,188 of LR738714.1, forward strand.
TACAATTGAAGAATAGGTGATCTCTGTCTTCTCTTGTATGAGTGGGACACAACACACATGAAGTCCCATCATCCAGATGCCAATGCCTCCTCTCTACCATGTCCTTTGTGTTAAGCCTATCCATGATAAGCATCCAAGCAAACACTTTGATTTTGCTGGTGCAAGAGGACTTCCAGATCCAAGTAGTCAGTGGATTAAAGGTTTCTGAGGCAAAGCTATAAAGGTAGAAAAGTTTTGGCTTGTAACCTTTATTTGTGTTCTGCCAGAGACAAACATCTTTAGATGCAGGGGATCTAGAGCAAGCCTCCAACATATCCTGCATCTGGATCAAGTCTTGATGTGCTTGTATAGACAGAGGCAAATGGAAGTGATGGTAGATATCCTGCTGGTTAAACATTTCATTGTCTAGCACCCAGGGATCCTTGGCATATGAAAACAGTATGGGGAATCTAATTTCCATTGTAACTTTTGTCAAGCCCAATATGCCAAGTATCAGACCAAAACTGGGCAGTGTCTCCAGCATTCACCTGGACATAAGAGCATTTCCTGAAAGTGCCCATTACCTTACAAACATCCTTCCACCAAAAAGAGCCACAATCTGAGGTTCCCTGAGGGACTCTATCATGGTAGTATGTGTCCCAAATCAAAGTTACCCAGGGCAAGTCTTTTCTGTTAAGAAAGTTACTAGCATGCTTCATGAGAAAAGCAACATTTTGCACTCCAAGGTTAAGGATACCCAGTCCCCCTTTATGTTTAGGCCTACAAATGAGTTCCCAAGAAGCCAAAGATGGAGCAGGCTCATCTCTATTCTTTCTCCAAAGACACTGTCTTTGGATCCTCTCCATTTGTTTCAGGATACCAGCAGGGACTGCAAGACTGGAGAGAAAGAAAATAGGCATTGATGAAAGGGCACAGTTGAGGAACTGCAGCCTTTCTCCTTGATTTAGAAAGGATGAACTAGCAGTCATTCTTCCTTCCATGCAGTCAACCAAAGGCATAAAGTCTACCATTTTAGGCCTAGTTGTTCCCACTGGTAGGCCTAAGTAAGTGAATGGTAGCTTACCAATCTGACAACCAACTGTGGTGGCTAAATCTTATCCGCAGGCAGGATAATCAAAGTATCATCATCATACTGGATGACTGGATAATCTTGATCATGGCATGGGATAGGTAGATGCAAAGTGCCTTTTTGGAACATATCATTGATGACAGTTTGTAAGAGATCAGCTGCAATAACAAACAGGAAAGGGGAGACTGGATCCCCCTGCCTCACACCTTTCTTACAGATGAATTTTCTCCCAGGGACACCATTCAAAAGCACTGATGAGGTACCAGTAGAGAGCAACTGCTTCATCCAGGAAATCCATTTAACATTTAAACCCTTATACCTCAAAATTTGAAAGATAGCTTCATGTTCCAAAGAGTCAAAAGCTTTTTCAAAATCCAGCTTTAAAATAACTATATGTCTCTTTGACTGGTGACATTGATGCAGGTATTCAAAGGTCCAGCCAACACAATCCTGAATTTTTCTGCTTTTAATGAATCCATATTGGTTTTTGTGAACACACTGAAGGATTACTTCTTGAAGCCTATTAGCTGTCAGTTTTGACAAGAACTTCAAACCCATTCCAGTCAGAGAAATTGGTCTATAGTCACCCACACTTTCAGGTGAGAGCTTTTTTGGCACTAAAGTGATATAGGAGTCATTGATGTTATCCAAAATGGCATTTCCATCATGGAATTCCTGTGCCAACTCATAAAAATCCTCACTAATTATATGCCAGCATTTTTTAAAGAAAAGACCATTAAATCCATCAGGGCTAGGAGCCTTATCCACAGGCATACACTTAACAATGTTATCCATTTCCTTTTTTTCAAAAGGCTTTGTGAGCTCATCCAGGCCCTCAATTGGGGCAATAAGAGACTGCAGGTCAACACCCATTATAATACCCCTGGAAGTACCCATTCTATTTCTGAAGCAGTTCCAAATAACACCTTCCATTTGAGAGTGGTCAGACACCACAAAACCATCATCCATCTTTAGACTTGCAATGGAGTTTCTTCTGTGCCTTTCCGTAGCCATAGCATGGAAAAATTTGGTATTCTCCCCTCCAACTTTGATGTATCTAATAGTACACCTTTTTTTCCAGTAAAGATACTGAATATGAAGCAATTTTTCCACATGAGCTTTCACAATTCTCCTGAAATTGGACTCTTGAATGAAAAGAGGCCTACACTCTTCAAGTTCATCAAGGAGAAGGATGACCTGGTTACTTTTGGAAAGAAGAACTTTGATCTGGGACACATTCTGCTGCTACTTTTTGAGGCACATTCTTAAAGATTTAAACTTGTCAGCAATCTTAGCAGTTATGTGCCTCTTATAAGATGGCCTTCTCCAAGAGTCTTGGACACACTCCATAAAGCCAGCCAACTCCAACCAATAATTTTCAAATCTGAAAATGTGAGCTTTTGGAATTGAAGTTGTAATCTTTACAACACATGGAACATGATCAGAAGCAGTTCTAGCCAAGGGAAGAACTTCAGTCATAGGGTAGTGAGCAATCCAATCAGTGGAGGTGAAGAACCAATCCAGCTGCTCCAATAAGGGAATGTCTTGCATATTAGACCAGGTGAAAGATCTACCTTTGATGGGCAACTCCAACAGGCCAAGGTGGGCAATGATCTCATTGAAGATAAAAATGTCATTCAGATCACCTCCAGGCAAGTTTCTGTTCTCAAGAGATTTGATAAAATTGAAGTCTCCAAGAACTAGCCAGTTGGAGTCTACAGGGATGCCAAGGTTATAAAGCCAACTGACGAAATTATCCCTGTGCTCCCCTTGACAGGGACCATATACAACAACAAGAGTCCATTTCTCATTGTTCCGTCTAGATATAAATTCAACCACTATAGCAAATCGTTGAATCTCTAACAGTCTCCCTATAAGGATAGAGGAGTTCCAAACCACAAGAATACCACCAGAAGCACCAACAGAAGGTGAGAAAGCAAAGTTGTCCAGTCTCTTTGGGCAATTTTTTTATCATATGAGTGTCAAATGAAGCACATTTTGTCTCCTGAAGACATGCAACCACACACTAGCTTTCATCAATTTTCTGCCTAACAGCCCTCTGCCTAGCATCAGCATTCAGACCTCTAACATTCCAGCAAAAGACATTCCAGTTTCTAAATGAGTTACTCATTAACAATATTAAAGTGGGGGCCAAATAAGCATATGGCACTTAATGCCACATGTTCCAGATAACCAACAAGTACCAACAGAAGGTTTCCACAGCACATCAAATTCCAAAATAAGTAGCACGAAAAAGAAAAACAATTGGCACTCTTGAGGGCAGGCCCAACCCAGAACAGAGCATTAAGCATCATGGGTAGAGGCTTCCTGTGCAGCACGTGGGTCCGCCATAAGCGCATCCACAGAGAGCAGATTCTCATTAATCTGTAGTTCCTTCCCAATCTGTTGGAGTCTTGCCACGGGAATTTCCTGAGGTACCACACCAACAGCAGGGTCGTGAGGCATTTACATAGAGATGGGCCTGGCCTTGGGCTTCTTTCGCTTGGGCTCACTGACGAGCTCAAAGAAGGTGGGCTTGAAACCGTCGCGTTGAAGAGAGCTCCTCGTGCACCTCCAGACCGAAGATTCCACCAGGGGCGTTGGCGCCAAAGTTTTGCAGGGGCCCCTACCTTTTCTGCAACCAGCTGGTGGAGGAGCCAAATCAGGAGCCGCCATGGAAGTACTTGAAGGAAAAAAGCGCTCTAGCCACTGGTCTGGGGGCCTCATGCTCCTTCCATGTCAATCGCGGGGGAGCATCCTGTTGAAATGCCAGATCCCAATTCGGCTTTGAGAGGAAAATAGGAGACATCTTCGGATTAGGCATCGCTCTGGGCACTTGAAAGATTGTTGTTGCATTCAGCAACTGCTCAAAAGATCTCTTCGAGACCATTTCAGGCGGGAGAGGAGGCCCAAGAGGAACCGCCACCGTGGATAAAGCCAAAGCTGCAGAGTTGATCAAGGGGGGCTGGTACACGACAATAGCCCAATGGTTGGCCTCATCTTGCTCCAGGTGGGAAGCCGCAGCTACAGACTGATCATCAGAAGAATCCAGGATGATTGTATCCACCATGCCTTGCAGCGGAGATGCAGAGCTTTGCTGAGAAATATCAACTACCATGGATTCTTGGTCATGGGCCACCGGCTGCTCAACATGATCCGGGTTCCAATGACCCCAACCGTCCTCAATATCATCCACTTGAGCTGGCTGCTCCGGTTGCGGCTGAGGAACATCATTCCACCCAATCGCGGGGAATGGAGGAAAGAAGAACGGCGGCATCTCCGGGAAAGGAACATCAGGAAGCGGGTGCGGGTTAACATTGATGGGCATCCAATCTTCATCCTGTGGCATTTGCTCAGCAAAATTGGCACCTAAAATGTAAAAAGGCGCCGTCCAAGAGACCCGAGCACCACCATATTCAGCAAAATCCATAAAAACCACATCTCTGGGCACAAGAATGTCCTCCGGAAACGAAGCAAACACCAGCGTCCGCACCAAATAGGGGTCCTCACTGTTCCAATGATGGAATTTGCCAAAAGTGTTGACTGCTGCTCTAATACAATCAGTGTTACGGAGATCCAATGGAATCCCCAAGAACATTAGCAATCCCTGACGAAAACCCTAAGCCCCACGAAAAGACTCGCCCTCATCATGCTTCATAAAATGGACAAAACGATCCTGACCAATTGGCTGCGGTGGGAGATTTAACAGTGGGAAGCGCACCGCAGCATCTCTGAGCTCAAACAAACCTACAACACGAATCCATGGCTGCGCAGCCCTAACAAAAACCCCATGACCTTGCAACCACCGAACTACTTCTTCACGAACCGCACCCATCTGGGCCTGTGGAGGGATAGGCATTACCTCAGCAAGCATGTACTCCTCATGGCGACGCAAAACTGGGATATGCGGCGTCACGTAGGTCCTGGGTAGACGCGCCTCGCCGGCGTCCATGATGTGATGGCCCGCCGGAACATAGAGCATCGGGTCAAGATGGAAATTAGCCATCAGCTGACTAGGATGAGAGGCCGCCGCCGGCGAGCAATCGGGTGGCGGAGGAGTTGCAGGCGGAATAGTTGCCTGCGTATGGGGTCCCGGGCTGATGGAGCTAGACGAGGGAGTAAATGCGGAAGTGGAAGGGGAGGACAAGTATGGCAGCGAACTTGTGAGGGCGATATTCCCGTCCTCCACCGAGGCAACCTCGGAAGTCGCAACGTTAACGGGTTTCGGCTTCCAAACTAAACCTCGAATCTTGGCAAATCTGTTACAATCAAAGGATCCATGCCCGGCCCGCAAACAAGAGTTACAAATAAGAGTAGACGTGCACGCAGAAGAAAAATGCCCCTTCTTTAAACATATCTGGCATGTATGAATATCCTCCACCATCTCATCAACCATATTAGCAAAATCCTCTTGGGCCTGTTGAGAAGAAGGAACTTCAAGACCAGCAGAGCCCACAGATGGCGCAATGGGAGATGCAGCATGGGCCGCTAAAGGTGCATGTGGCCCAACACTAGCAGTAATGTCTGGCACGTGAATCCCGCCCGAGGACGCCTGAACAACCGATGATAACGGCACATGGAACATTGCACCCGAAAATTCCGAGGCAGCCCGCCTACGAGCAATCTCCGGCGAGCCCACCGTCCCAAAGATGATCGGCGGCGAAGCAACAGTCAAATTCAGACTGTATTTTCATTAGTAGTGGACTTCATTGTATTACGGTGGGCATGACAACTTATGAGATTTCTGTTTTCTTAAAATGTATTATATGTTTTATTGAACTGTATAATTTGCACTTTCATACTACATTAGCAATATAGTTATTCTGCTATTCTGCTATTAGAATAGATGGTCTATTGTGCTGATGTTAGCAGAATAGTTATCATGACATTTTTTTGAGCTGCACACTATGACAATTCTTTTGAACAACATAGGTTAACTGCAAAGTTTCGACCATTCGCATTGCATTGTTACTTTTCAGAGCACTGCAGTTTTTATATAAGGACCACACTATGTGTACTAGAGAACTGCATTTCTGTCACCAACAACTTGTCTAAAAGGGTGATAAAATGATGCAGATGAGGTCACATACATTAAAAATGCACTGTTTAAAGCGTCTGATGGACCTAATTTTAAAAGCATACAACATAAGCAAAGCATTGGAACATGCCACATATGGATTGCTTTTTCTTAGACAACCTATAGTGCAAATATTGTAAACTTCAGGGAGTCTTCTTGTTGGGGAACGCTGCATGGAAAACAAAAAAATTCTATTCACACGCAATGATCTACCCATGGAGATGCATAGCAACGAGGGGCAGACTGTGTCTACGTACACTCGTAGACCGAAAGCTTAAGCGTTAGACAACACGGTTGATGTAGTCAAACTTTCTCGTGATCCAATGGATCAAGTACCAAACATACGACACCTCCGAGTTCTGCACATGTTCAGCTCGGTGACGTCCTCGCCTTCTTGATCCAGCAAGACGGGCGAAGTAGTAGATGAGTTCCGGCAATACGACAGCTTGGTGATGGTGATGCGATCTCCGCAGGGCTTCGCCAAAGCACTACAAAAATATGAACGAGGGAGTAAACGGTGGACGGGCGCGCCACACACGGCTAAGACAATGTTCTGTCCTTGTGTCACGCCCCTCCTCATGTATATATAGGTGGGAGGGGAGGGGAGTCATACAGGCGCGCCCTAGGGCTTGGCTGCCGGCCGCTGCCTTGCCCTGCGCCCCCTGCCATATTTCCCCAAAGGGGAAATGAAGGAGGGGGAGAGGGAAGGAAAGGGGAGACCTAGTCTCGACTTTCCTTCTCCCCTAGCGCCGACCAGATATGGGGGCGCGCCAGACCCTTGTGGGCTGGTGTGTTCCCTCACTTGACCCATAACGCCCATAACTTTGTCGGGGGGGGGGGTGTGCCCGGAAAACCTTCCGGTGACCCGATAAGTACCCGATACTACCCAAAACACTTCCGGTGTCCAAATACCCTCATCTTATATATCAAACTTTACCTGTCGACCATTTTGAGACTCCTCATCATGTCGGTGATCTCATCCGGAACTCTGAACTACATTCGGTCAGCAAATCACGTAAATCATATAATACTATATTGTCATCGAACGTTAAGCGTGCGGACCCTACGGGTTCGAGAACTATGTCGACATGGCCGAGACATCTCACCAGTCAATAGCCAATGGCGGAACCTGGATGCCAATATTGGCTCCTACATATTCTATGAAGATCTTTACCGGTCGAACCATTATGACAACATAAGCAATTCCCTTTATCTGTCGGTATGTTACTTGCCCGAGATTCGATCATCAGTATCTCTATACCTAGTTCAATCTCGTTACGGGAAAGTCTCATTACGCGTTCCGTAATACATCATGTCATAACTAACTCATTAGTAATTTTCTTTCAAGGCTTCTTATGATGTGTATTACCGAGAGGGCCTAGAGATACCTCTCCAATACTCAGAGTGACAAATACCATTCTTGATCCAAGCCAACTCAACAAACACCTTCGGAGATACATGTAGAGCATCTTTATGATCACCTAGTTACGTTGTGACATTTGATAACACAAGGTATTCCTCCGGTATCCAAGAGTTGCATGATCTCATTGTCTAAGGAACAAGTATTTTACATACAAGAAAGTAGCAGCAATAAACTGTATGATCAGATGCTAAGCTAACAGATGGGTCTTGTCCATCACATCATTCTCCTAATGATGTCATCCCGTTATCAAATGACAACTCATGTCCATGGTTAGGAAACCTTAACCATCTTTGATCAACGAGCTAGTCTAGTAGAGGCTCACTAGGGACACGATATTTGTTTATGTATTCACACATATATTTAAGTTTCTAGTCAATACAATTCTAGCATGAATAATAATCATTTATCATGAATAAGGAAATGTAAAATAATAAGAACTTTATTATTGCCTCCAGGGCATATTTGTCGGCATCCTGGGAACCAGGGTACCCAGACTTGCGTGTCTGCGGGCCGTGGCGCGCTCCTACTACGGCACGGTACGGCCCAGCCGAACGACCAGCTGCTCAAGACCCTCACGAGGGGGCTAGGCCTCGCGAGGAGAACGACTCCAAGACCCACTCAGGAGTGGCCTCGCCTAGGTTCCTCTGGAGGGGCGGAGAATCCAAGGCCAAGCCTGCCTTAGGAGGAGGCAGTGACGCACCGCGCCAGCAGGTGCCAGCGCGTGCCAGCGGCGCAGTTGCCATTTTGGTGCAAAGGAGACAGCATAGGCGCAGGTTCCCGAGGAGCGGGACAAAGGTTTCCCCTTTGGTGCAACAAGACCGAAGACCGCAAGGACGGCAGGGAGGATGTCACCACAGAGCCCACCACCGCGTCACCGCCTGATCCCTTTGCAGGCGAAGACCGCTTTTGTCAGGATAGGAACGTCCTTCTGTTCCCGCTCAAAATGGCCGTTGTGGGATCCCTTCCAGCCTAAACATTTCGGGGGAAGAGGACCCTGGCCGCCTATATAAGTAGCTAGAGTCTCCACTATGGAGGCAGGCTGATCCGATCCAGAGACTCCGCCCTCGCACAAAGGAGCAAGAACCCTTGCCTCCTGACCCTCCTGAGCTATCCTCCTGAGCTTACGAACCACTGTACTCGTTCATACTCAAGCCCTCCCGAGGCTAATCCACCAAAAAAGGAAGTAGGGTTTTACACCGCAAGGTGGCCTGAACCTGGGTAAATTCGTGTGTGTTTTACTTGTTGTTCGCTTGAATCTCTTCATCGGACGAGGGCGATACGCTAGGTAGACGTGAGTGGGAGAGTTCTTCGTTCAGGCCCCTCTGTTTGAACTTCTTGGGTTTGCGGAGCCCGTAATTCGACATTTGGCGCGCCAGGTAGGCGGCGTATCGAAATCTCGCCTCTCCGACGACTTCGTCCCGCTCTCATCGTTGACCTCGCTTCGCCGCCATGGTGGACACACGCCGAGCGCGCGCCACCAACGTCGCTCAGACAGCGCCCGCGGGCAACAGTGCACCGCTCCGCTCCAACTCGCCGGTCGCCAACGCCGCCACCGACCCGGCCGTCCACGAGTAGTAGGACTCGTCGCTGCCGCTGTCCGTGCGGCGCGATGGCCGCACGGCGACACCGTCACCCTTGCCGGCCGCGGTGTCGTCCTCACTGATCTGCCGCGGGCCGGTCTACCAGCAGCCCACGCTACTGATGGCGCGGGAGCTCCTGCACTACCGCCCGGCGGACGACCTCTACGACGAGTGGCTCCACCGCATCACCGAGCTTGTCAACGCCGCCGGGGAGGTACCTGCGCCAACTCACTCCTCCCGTCCTCCATCGCTCATGGCGGGAAACGAGGGCCACGGTGTCCCGGCTCCACCACCGCTCCACGGCGCCCGCCAGGGGGTCAGGCAGGAGGCTCCGCTGCGTGAGCCGCCTCGCAGGGCCCCTGCGCGGGATGAGGGGAGCTGCTAGGTGATTCCGCATCCCCAGGCAGAAGCTCGCGGCACCCCGTTCCACAGCACCAGAACCACGCACCACTAGAGGTGGTGGCGCCAGCGCCCCAAGAACCAGCACCGCAAGCGCAGGGGGCGCCTGCAATCATGAGCGTGGCTGGATGTCGCGCCTTAGCTCCTGAGCTGCGGCGCCTCGTCTGACCCGGCAAGTTCAAGCCGGATCTGCCTCCGCGCTACGATGGCACCACTGACCCCACATAGTTCCTCCAGCTCTACGAGCTCAGCATCAAGGCATCCAACGCAACCAAGCAGGTCATGGCGAACTGGTTCCCCATGGCCCTCAAGGATGGCGCCCGCTCCTGGCTCCTGAACCTCCCCGTGGGATCCATCTCCTCCTGGGGGGAGCTTCGTGAGCGTTTCGTTGCCAACTTCCAGGGTACCCGCGACCAAGCTCCGGCGGCCCTGGGAACACCCTACAGAAGTACATCCAGCATTTCAACACCATGCGCCTCAGGATCCCCAGGGTCTCGGACAAGGCCATCATCTCGGCGTTCTCCAACGGTGTCCGTGATGTCAGGATGAGTGAGGAGCTCGCCATACATGAGGATCTGTGCACACCCCTCGAGATGTTCAAGCTCACGGCAAAGTGCGCCAGGGCGGAGGAAGGACGCCTCTCCCTCCTGGAGCTGCCTGAAGTGGAGGCTGACGCCAAAAAGGCCAAGGCCAAGGAAGCAAAGCGCAAGGGACCCACCGTGCTGGCTGCGGAGCCAGAAGTAAAGCGTGGCTGCAGCTGCAACGACCCCCCCCCCCCCCAAGAAACAACCGTCCGTAATGTGTCTTCCACGATGTTCACAGCCACTACACCAACGACTGTCAAGAGCTCAGGGCGATGTGTGGCGGGTGCGTCGGGTAGTGCCCTGAGCGCGACAACCATGTCTATGGCCGTGGATGGGGCCGTGGTGGAGGATGCTGGGACGGCAGGAACTCATGCCAAGGATGGCGTGACCAACCTCGTGAAGACCACTGGCAGGAGCAGCCTCGTGATGTCCCCTAGCGCGACCACCCTCGCGAGGGTCGCTCTCAGGGTAACGCAGGTCTGCCTCCGCTGCCACCACCGCCAAGAAGGAACGACAACGACCGCCAAGGAGATGGAGCAGGGGGCTTTCAGGAGCCATGTGTTGTTGCATGCATCTTGGGAGGAGCCCATGCTCCGGCTTCCCACCGCATCTTCAAGAAGTTCGCTCGCGAGGTGAACGCGGCGCTTCCTAGGCGTGACGCCGCGCCCAACCTCAGGTGGACCAAGCAGGTCATCGCCTTTGACCCAAAGGACCAGCTCAAGTGTACCGCAGCCCCAGACGCTCTCCCAATGCTCTGCACTCCGACCATCAGCAACGTCCTCGTGACCAACGCCCTCATCGACGGCGGAGCAGGGCTCAACGTCCTCTCTGTCCAGACCTTCGAGACGCTCCAGGTCCCCTACGATCGGCTCCACCCGACCAAGCCATTATACGGAGTCACGGCTGGCTCCTGTCACACCCTGATTTTCATGCCACTTTGCTTAAGCTAATTATCATGTTAAAAATGTGGATTTACAAAAACTTTTGAGTGTTTTTGACTTTGCTTGATTTGACTTTTGTCTACTGTTTGCTAGTGCTCTAAAAATCAAATAAATCCTCCAACTCTTATACTTCATCTCCTTGATCCAAAACTTTTTCCCAATGATCAAGCCATGTGTATAGACCAGTATAGAATTTTCTTATAAAAATATTTTGGCCAAATAGTATTTTCTAAAATTAGTTTTCCAAAAACCCCTGAATTGAGGTTTTCACTGCAAGTACCTTATTTAGGGTGTGAAAAATCTTTCAAAAAGTATATTTGAATCCTATTAGGTATAGGACTCCCAGAAACCACAAAATTATAATTTTAAAAGTTATTTTTATATTTTATTTAAAAGCTTTTTTAAGGCCAGAAATGGTCTTTAATAGGGAAAAATTATTTAAGTATTTCAAAAATATTTGCCAATATTCAGGGAAACTCAAAGGACATATATTGTCCATATCTAAGAGTTTCAACACATGGTCATGTTCAAAATACTGGACAAATCCTTCCAAAACCCTTTCTGGATATTTCAAGCTTTTGAAATATTTACAAAGGAAATATTCTCCAAAAATTCCAGGGAAATTCTATCATGTCATATATGACATATTTGATGATCTTGCAAAGCCTCATGCCTTGAAGATCAAGTAAACATCATCTAATCCCCTCAAAACCATTTCTGTCCATTTTGAAGTTTGAGCAACTTTACATTGCCAAACTTGTCCAAATGCTCTCAAACTTGGTGCACATGCTAAAATGATGTAATTATGCATCTATGCCAAATGGCACAAGTTTTGGAGAAGCATAACTTGGTCTAAGTGCCCCAAAACCATTTCGGTTCAAATTCAAATTTGAACAACTTTACATTATCAACTTTTTACCTGGGGCTTCAAACTTTGTGGGCATGATCATAACCCAAAATGATGATGCTACACCAAGTGGTGCATCAAGGGGAGATGATTAGCTTGACTCAAACATGGTGAAACCATTTATGTTGATTTCTAGGGTTCACCAAAGTTACATTGGCAACTTTGCCCAAATGAGCTCAATTTTGGTGGAGGAGCCTAATTATATGTGACATTTGATCCTGTTAAGTATCATGCCAAGTGGAGCTATTTTGCTTCCCCAAAACATGATCAAACACCTTCTGTCATATTACCAAAACCATTGGTTGGACCCCTTTTACTATTTCCCTTTACCTCAAATTCTTACCACAGCTTCTCCTAGTCCTATTCTCCCTCCAGTAACTCTCCTCTGCCTCAGCTCAATTATTGGAGGGGGGTAAAACCCCAATTCACACTGCTGGACAGCAGTAAACTACCTCTTCTTCACCTCCTTCCTCATTCCAGTGGCTTCCCAAAGCATCCAAGGTCACAACGCATTTGTTTACTACCCCCTCGACCCCCCAGAAAGCTTTGGGCATGATGGACGCGTCCAGAGCAACGAGGGCACGGCCATGCCGGCCAAACGGGTGCTCTGGAGCGCGCTACAGTGCCCTAGCGCACTGTAACCGCCCCCAATCATCGGCCCCGACCACCTAGGGCCTCCCCCCTCGTGTCCCCCGAGGCCGCCTCGGCGTCCGGGACACGCTAGATGGTCGGCCCCCTCCTCCTTCTCTCTCGGGCGACCTGTGTCACGCGTGCCCGAGCGCCGCCCGCGTCCACCAGTTGTTGCCCGTGTCCCTGGCATCCCTCGTGCTCGTTCCTCTCTCCCTCTCTCTTTCCCTGGTCATAGACCACACCCAGCAGGACCCCCGACTCGAAGGCAAGCCCCCCCGTGGCCTACAGGGACGGCTACGGCCTCACCGGCGCACGGCCCGCTGTGCACCACGCCCTCTCCTACATAAGGCCGTCCGGGTCCTCCCCTTTGCTTCATTTTGCTTCTCCTAGACACCGTGCACCCCCAGGCTAAAGCTCAGCTCCTCCCATGCCGCCAACGCGCCGCCATGGCCGAAGCCGAGCCGCCGTCCACCGCCAAAATTCTCGCCATCCCGGGCTCGCCTCCCTCCCTTTCCTCCACCAGAAGAGATGCGAGGGTCCGGAGACCCTTTCCCCTACTTCTCCCAGACCGCCGGGGCACCACACCCCCCTAGCTGCTCGTCGCCCGAATGGGCATCCGCCGAGGCAGTGCCGAGCGCACCACGGTCGTCTCCTGCCGGCCCTGCCGACCTCCCCCGATGCGCCGCTTTCCAGTGGCCCCTCCGGTGGCCACCGCTTGGCCGGAGGTGGCCTGAGCCGCCGGGGGGCAGGACAGCAACCTCCCGTCGACGAGGCCCCTGCCTCTTCTGTCGCGGGCGGGAGGAAGGAGAAGGCCTGCTAGTGGGGCCCGCTCGTCGGTGACCCAGCGGGGCGGGCCCGACTTTTTAAGTGGAGACGGATCCGACACTTCCCGTGTCCGCGCGGCGAAAACAGGATCACCGAAGTACGTCTTCGGCGTCACCGCATCTTCCCGCTCAGCCGAGCCGCTGGGCCGGCCCACGGCCTATTCATCGCCCTGAGCACAGTGAAGGATATACCCCTTTTTCCCTGTTCTTTTCTTTTCCAGACAACTTCATAAATTCATTTATAATTCATTTGAACTCCAAATTGCATGATTCAAATTTCTGGTAGTCTCTAAAATCATGCTCTATCACATGGTGCAACATGCACATTATTCCAGAAACATTTCCTTCACAAATATTTATCAAATGCCATTATTTTATTTTCTGTAATTAACTTTAGAAATTCACAGAGAGCTCAAATTTGATCCAAATGCAGTGATTCAAATTCCTAGATGCTTGTCATATCCAAACTTAGTTTTGGAACATTTTTATTAATACTTTCTGTACCCCACCAAATATTGAGCCATTTCTTCATATTTATCAGCTTTGCAAAATCCTAGGAAATTCATTTGAATTCCAAATCCAGTGAAACCAACTCCTAGATGCTTCTAAAATCATGACTTGTTGATGGGTGGCTTTGCTCATCATTCAAGGAAATATTTCTGTATACTTCATGCAAATCCATAAACCCCTTGGTTCCATCATATTGAAATGTGCCAAACCATCCATTGATCCAATACCTATGAAACCACCTTGGTAATTTCTAATATGACCAGAGGTATCCTAGAAAATTCCAACTCCTATTTTTAGAGCACTTTTATTTTTGCTTTGATTGTGTTGCTTATTATGATTGTTTCCGTCGTTAGTTGACGAAATAAACGGAATACTCGGAGATGGACCAGAAGGTTTGAAGACTCGGAAGAATAAGGCAAGCAACCCTTTGACCATGTTTCGAGAAACCTTTTTATGCATGTCTCATACCACCTTATTATTAATGCATCAGAATCATGTAGAAGAGGTGACCACTTTGGTTGGTGCCTTTGTTACCTTACTATTGAAACTTGCATCAACATGACCCTACCTTCCTATGAGGGTTATGTGGGTGGGAGTAGATAGACGTATGCTATAGTAGTTGGCTACGCAAAATGGGTTAGGGATTATGCATTGAGTGAAACAAGTGTGGTTTGACATACTTGCAAATAACCCAGTGGGTGCCACTAATGCCCCTGGGAGTTGATGAGAACTAGGGCACTACTTGGTGAAGAAGTAGTGTGCCGAGGCTTATTGAGAGTGTTGTTTACAGAGATGGTTTAGATTTATGTGTGACTACCGTCCCAACCAAACATGCGCAACCACTCTACCCTTATATGGGAAAGGGCATTATTGATTACCTAGGTCGATACTAGCATGGTGCCCGCATTACTAGTGACGGGGGTGACATGAGGTCACTCTCGGGACGGGGTCGTACTTGTATAGGCGGCCATGACTGTCTTTACAGGGCACCGGACACACCGTTGGTACCCCGTGCTTGTGGTACGTGATGAATATGGGAGCGAGTCTCCCCAATTATTAAGATGTGAAATGTGGGGCACGGGGATTTCTACCAATCGAGTGGACTATGTGTCAGTGTCGTCTAGGGAAAGATAGTGATCGGGTGCTTACCCCGGGTACTTGAGGTACTGCGGGTCGTGGATGTCACGGAAGTTCCCCGGATCTCGTGGGTAAAGTGTGCAACCTCTGCAGAGTGTCAAACTATTCGAATAGCCGTGTCCGCGGTCAAGGACAGTTGGGTGGTGCTACTTAGACTATGTCCATAAGTTTCTGGGAAACAACACGATTCAGAGATATGTTTGATGTGATTGTGAGAAAGTCACAATGAGCTTGAGCATGAGTTGATTACAATTCTTTCTCGATATTGATGTCTGTGACCTCCTGATACTTGTTGCGGGCACAAGCATATCCTTGATATATGTTGATCATACTTGCATACAAAAAATTAGCTTTCTGCAAAAACTGCCAATTTAGCAGTAGAGCTTTGCATAATTATTCCGTCATCACACTTGGGTTGCTTGTGAGTACATTCAAAGTACTCATTGGCTTGCCACTGGTTATTTTATTGGCCAGGCATGAGAGGACAGGTTATGATGAAGATTTCTTGGTGGCGAGCATGCGAGCTAGGACGCTTCCCAGTCAGAATGCCTGTAGAGTTAAGGCAGATGGCATGGGTCCAAGTTGTTATTGAAGATTTCCGCTGCGATGATATACTCCAGACTTGACCATAATGGTCCTATTTGTGTAATACGGTATGTAAGGATGTAAGACTCTTGTTATTCAGCTTTTGTGTGTTGAGTGAGCATTGATCTCTGGGATCACTGTAAACGTGCATTCGGTGATCACGACTTATGAGTTGGGGTCCCCACAGAGCTGGTATCAGAGCCATCCTGACTGTAGGAAGCCTTAGTTAGCATGGTCGTTAGTTAGGGTAAAACTAGTTTTCAAAACTATCTATACTTCTCTTCCCTTCTCAGTTTTTCGAAAATAAGGCTATACTTGATCTCTTTCCCCCTTCAAAACTTTGGTCGTTAGAACCCCTATGCCGTGACCACTGGATTTTCTGTAATCCTCGTGGAGTGCACCTTGCCAAACACTCACCCACCTCTTCTGAACGCAAGATTGGTGACACCACGACAAGATGATACCAACAGAAATTACATCCTCGGTGGATGAGGACATGAAGACCCAGAAGATGGTGACACCTTTGACAGTGCCCCAAGAAGATGCAACATTGGCCTATGATGACCAGGGTATAGGTTATGCAAAATCATGATATGCATCGCTAATAGAGTAATCATGTCACTACCGTTGTTGTATCGGCAACCACCGGTGGATGAGAACCTCGCCATTTGGTCCGCCTCACCATAGTGAGCAGGAAAACGGTTCTCTTTGTCCCCCCGCTCTTGGTGTCGATGTTTTCATCAACGAAACCGACATGTTGGACCTCTATTATGCCTTGTTATTGTCATTGCATATGGATTGCCTACCTGGTACCCTCGATGTCCCAGAAGGCACAAGGGATTGTCATGATTAAAGAAGACAAGAGAAGACCAAGTCAACGCCAGCTACAAGGAGGCACCTTCACCACATCACCTCATCAGGCGAGAAGTTGTTGAAGATTCTTCAGGCTCAACCCGGATCATTTATCAAACAACTACAAGGGACATAGCAACACCCGAGGAAGACTCAGAAGACTGCACGAGGCACAAGTCACGACACTGAGTCCGAGAACCCCTAGGGTAGGATGAGTCGTGTACCCCCTATGCGCAGTCGAGTCCGTGTGATGGTTCGAATAGAACCATGATTGTGTATTACTTGCTTTTATTTGTTTGTGTTTTGATATAAGTCGCACTTTTGCCCCAGGCAACAAGTACATGGCTATATCACCTTCCTTGCCTTGTTTCTTTTGTTTCGACCTTTTTGCACCTGTTTGTTGCACCTGCACTATAGAACCCCCTTTAGGCATTTCCCTCCTCTACGCTGCTTCTTCCCTCTATTATCTCTCTCCCCAACTGAAGACCCGCAAGACAAGATGCACCAAGGATTCTACCTCGGCAACCAACTGGCACTGAAGACTTCTGCTACAACCTCCACGATCAAGTGTAACCCCGTAGCATTATGTTTAACCCTCCAGACCAGTAACCCCATTCCTAGACCCTTTGAGACTTCACTAGACACTCCAGCACGAATCCTTAACCATGTGCCAAACCCATGGTAAAGCGAGAGAACCAGCTAAGCCTTTATAACCTTGCACAACACTGGGTTCGTAATGGAACTAGTGGACACAGTGAACGAGCACATTTTCATCCTAATATAGCACGAGAACTGACGATGCCATAGATAGACCAATTTGAGGATATAAGACAGATGACCTGGTGGCTTTATATCAGTGACTTCGAGGAATTATCTGAGACCTTGGTGGATTGTGAGATTTTCATATTGGTGGGATCATGACTTTGGGGAAGCATGTAGGAGTACCCGTTGGGCATAAGATTTGGATTTATGTAGGTGATTCTGGTTGGTATAAATGCTGGATATGTCTGCATGGTTCAGAGTAAAATTGGATTTAGGCCTATGATCCTGATTATGATATCATGCTTCTCGGTGGACAATAACCTAGGAGATTGGATTATTTGTCGGAGTTGATTTGGTGATCTATATCATCGTGACCTTGGAGTTTGCTTGACCCGGATGATGGGAATTTGGTGGACTTACTATCGTAATGCATAGTCCTTCCAAGTATTTGGGTATTATAGGGACTTGAGATCTTGTGGAACACCGTAGACATCGGATTTGTAGAATTGTCGGATTATGTGGTGATTGATGGAGATTACCGGGCTATTGGAGTTGATCTATAGGAAGGAAACGAAATCTTGGAGTGGCATATGACGTGTTTCCTTAGAATAGAGATGCATTATCTTGAGCCTTGCAAGACTAGGTTGAGTGCTTGGATTGTGGAGTTTAATTCAAGCTTAGCAGCATGTATGATCTACCCTTGGATTTTAGGGGTAGACATACATATGGATTTGGGGATCGTAGACAAGTATAATTTTGATAGACCGTCTCTTGAGGATCATGAGGACATGTATGGCATGAATGGTGATTGAAGCTGGTCTATGCTTTTCATTCGGAGTACTAGATAGAGCTATTGGCATCTTAGAAACCGTGCTTAAGGATAGATGATAAAAGTTCACTCACTCACTAGAATCCTTGAAACCCTTAAGCCCCACCAAGCCACAACCTGGTCAGATCCCGACCACGGGCCTTGGCTCTAAGTCGGGAAGGCCTCTGCAAATACTCAGCGGAGACCACAACCAATACCCTAGCTTACCTTGCGTACCCCCATAGACCTCACGGAGTAAGTGGACAAGTTGGGTAACATAATTATTTGATGACCTACCTGTCTGCCCGAAGACATAGAAGAGTCGGACAGCTGGATAGAAGACATTTGAAGACCACCCTGTCAAGACGGAAGATCTACACCGACCACCGTCATCAAGAAGTAAACTTCCGCGTCGAAGACCAGGCGTATCTGCAAACCACCCCTCTCAAAGGAACCGAGCATTTCCGTGTCGAAGGAACGCTCACACCAAGATGTATCAAGACTTGAAGGCACGATTCTGCTGGCACGGGATGAAAAGAGAGATTGCAACCTATGTTGCAAAGTGCGATGTGTGCCAAAGGGTCAAGGCTGAATATCAGCGACCCGCTGGATTGCTTCAACCACTCAAGGTTCCTGAGTGGAAGTGGGATAAAGTCGGAATGGACTTCGTCACTAGATTACCAAGGTCGGATAGAGGACATGACTCTATTTGGGTTATAGTCGATCATTTGACCAAGGTGGTCCATTTCATTCCTGTCAAGACCACTTATGATGGCAACCGGCTAGCAGCTCTCTACATCGACCGAATCGTAAGTCTTCACGGTGTTCCCAAGGAGATTGTGTCAGAGCGAGGAACCCAGTTCACCTCAAGGTTCTGGAAGCCTTGGGAACCAAGTTATCTTTCAGCACGGCTTTCCACCCACAGACCGGAGGTCAGACAGAGCGAGTCAGTCAGATTCTCGAAGTCATGCTCCGAGCCTGTGTTTTGGCATATGGAGCCAAGTGGGAAGATTGTCTCCCTTTTGCCGAGTTCTCCTATAACAACAATTACCAGTCGAGCCTTCAGATGGCACCATTTGAGGTGTTGTACGGACGCAGATGTCGCACACCCCTCAACTAGTCAGAGACTGGAGAAGGGCTAGTTTTTGGACCGGGTATTCTCCGCGCAGTAGAAGAGAAAGTCCAACTAGTCAGAGAGCGTTTGAAGGCAGCCAAGTCAAGGCAAAAGAGCTATGCTGACACTCACCGTCGGGACATGAGTTTCCATGTCGGGGACCGTGTGTACCTGCGGGTAACTCCTCTGAAGGGAACCAAGCGTTTCCACGTCAAGGGGAAGCTCGCACCAAGGTTCATGGACCCTTTGAGATCACTGCACGGCGAGGAGAAGTGGCTTACCAGTTGGAATTACCACCTGAGCTATCCGGTGTGCACAATGTATTCCATGTGTCACAACTCCGGAAATGTCTCCAAGTTCCAGACAAGCCTAATCTCTACATGGATGTTGATCACCAAGCCATTGATCTGCAGCCTGATTTGACCTACCGCGAGAAGCCCATCCGCATTCTGGACGAAGCAGAACGACGGACGCGAAGCCGTACCATCAAGTACTTCAAGGTCCAGTGGAGCACCACCCGTAAGCAGAACCAACAAGAAGAAGTGAAGACTACCCCGTATCCAAGACTCCGCCTTTCTTTCCATGCCTAGTCTGGGAATCTCGGGGACGAGATTCTTGTAAGGGGGGTAGGTCTGTCACACCCTGATTTTCACGCCACTTTGCTTAATCTAATTATCATGTTAAAAATGTGGATTTACAAAAACTTTTGAGTGTTTTTGACTTTGCTTGATTTGACTTTTGTCTGATGTTTGCTAGTGCTCTA
This sequence comes from Secale cereale, assembly GCA_902687465.1. Classification (NCBI taxonomy): domain Eukaryota; kingdom Viridiplantae; phylum Streptophyta; class Magnoliopsida; order Poales; family Poaceae; genus Secale; species Secale cereale. The sequence continues at coordinate 342,192,153 of LR738714.1, forward strand.
AAAATCAAATAAATCCTCCAACTCTTATACTTCATCTCCTTGATCCAAAAAATTTTCCCAATGATCATGCCATGTGTATAGACCAGTATAGAATTTTCTTATAAAAATATTTTGGCCAAATAGTATTTTCTAAAATTAGTTTTCCAAAAACCCCTGAATTGAGGTTTGCGCTGCAAGTACCTTATTTAGGGTGTGAAAAATCTTTCAAAAAGTATATTTGAATCCTATTAGGTATAGGACTCCCAAAAACCAGAAAATTATAATTTTAAAAGTTATTTTTATATTTTATTTAAAAGCTTTTTCTTAAGGCCAGAAATGGTCTTTAATAGGGAAAAATTATTTAAGTATTTCAAAAATATTTGCCAAAATTCAGGGAAACTCATAGGACATATATTGTCCATATATAAGAGTTTCAACACATGGTCATGTTCAAAATCCTGGACAAATCCTTCCAAAACCCTTTCTGGATATTTCAAGCTTTTGAAAATATTTACAAAGGAAATATTCTCCAAAAATTCCAGGGAAATTCTATCATGTCATATATGACATATTTGATGATCTTGCAAAGCCTCATGCCTTGAAGATCAAGGAAACATCATCTAATCCCCTCAAAACCATTTCTGTCCATTTTGAAGTTTGAGCAACTTTACATTGCCAAACTTGTCCAAATGCTCTCAAACTTGGTGCACATGCTAAAATGATGTAATTATGCATCTATGCCAAATGGCACAAGTTTTGGAGAAGCATAACTTGGTCTAAGTGCCCCAAAACCATTTCTGTTCAAATTGAAATTTGAACAACTTTACATTATCAACTTTTTACCTCGGGCTTCAAACTTTGTGGGCATGATCATAACCCCAAATGATGATGCTACACCAATTGGTGCATCAAGGGGAGATGATTAGCTTGACTCAAACATGGTGAAGCCATGTCTGTTGATTTCTAGGGTTCACCAAAGTTACATTGGCAACTTTGCCCAAATGAGCTCAATTTTGGTGGAGGAGCCTAATTATATGTGACATTTGATCCTGTTAAGTATCATGCCAAGTGGAGCTATTTTGCTTCCCCAAAACATGATCAAACACCTTCTGTCATATTACCAAAACCATTGGTTGGACCCCTTTTACTATTTCCCTTTACCTCAAATTCTTACCACAGCTTCTCCTAGTCCTATACTCCCTCCAGTAACTCTCCTCTGCCTCAGCTCAATTATTGGAGGGGGGTAAAACCCCAATTCACACTGCTGGACAGCAATAAACTCCCTCTTCTTCACCTCCTTCCTCATTCCAGTGGCTTCCCAGAGCATCCAAGGTCACAGCGCATTTGTTTACTACCCCCTCGACCCCCCAGACAGCTTTGGGCATGATGGACGCGTCCAGAGCAGCGAGGGCACGGCCATGCCGGCCAAACGGGTGCTCTGGAGCGCGCTACATTGCCCTGGCGCACTGTAGCCGCCCCCAATCACCGGCCCCGACCACCTAGGGCCTCCCCCCTCGTGTCCCCCGAGGCCGCCTCGGCGTCCGGGACACGCTAGATGGTCGACCCCCTCCTCCTTCTCTCTCCGGCGACCTGTGTCACGCGTGCCCGAGCGCCGCCCGCATCCACCAGTTGCCGCCCGTGTCCCTGGCATCCCTCGTGCTCGTTCCTCTCTCCCTCTCTCTTTCCCTGGTCATAGACCACGCCCAGCAGGACTCCCGACTCGAAGGCAAGCCCCCCCGTGGCCTACAGGGACGGCTACGGCCTCACCGGCGCACGGCCCGCTGTGTACCACGCCCTCTCCTACATAAGGCCGCCCGGGTCCTCCCCTTCGCCTCATTTTGCTTCTCCTAGACCCCGTGCACCCCCAGGCTAAAGCTCTGCTCCTCCCATGCCCCCAACGCGCCGCCATGGCCGAAGCCGAGCCGCCGTCCACCACCAAAATTCTCACCATCCCGAGCTCGCCTCCCTCCCTTTCCTCCACCAGAAGAGATGCGAGGGTCCGGAGACCCTTTCCCCTACTTCTCCCAGACCGCCGGGGCACCACACCCCCCAGCTGCTCGTCGCCCGAACGGGCATCCGCCGAGGCAGTGCCGAGCGCACTACGGTCGTCTCCTGCCAGCCCTGCCGACCTCCCCCGATGCGCCGCTTTCCAGTGGCCCCTCCGGTGGCCACCGCTTGGCCGGAGGTGGCCTGAGCCGCCGGGGGGGCAGGGTAGCAACCTCCCGTCGACGAGGCCCCTGCCTCTTCTGTCGCGGGCGGGAGGAAGGAGAAGGCCTGCTAGTGGGGCCCGCTCATCGGTGACCCAGCGGGGCGGGCCTGACGTTTTAAGTGGAGATGGATCCGACACTTCCCGTGTCCGCGCGGCGAAAACAAGATCACCGAAGTACGTCTTCGGTGTCACCGCATCTTCCCGCTCAGCCGAGCCGCTGGGCCGGCCCACGGCCTATTCATCGCCCTGAGCACAGTGAAGGGTATACCCCTTTTTCCCTGTTCTTTTCTTTTCCAGACAACTTCATAAATTCATTTATAATTCATTTGAACTCCAAATTGCATGATTCAAATTTCTGGTAGTCTCTAAAATCATGCTCTATCACATGGTGCAACATGCACATTATTCCAGAAACATTTCCTTCACAAATATTTATCAAATGCCATTATTTCATTTTCTGTAATGAACTTTAGAAATTCAGAGAGAGCTCAAATTTGATCCAAATGCAGTGATTCAAATTCCTAGATGCTTGTCATATCCAAACTTAGTTTTGGAACATTTTTATTAATACTTTCTGTACCCCACCAAATATTGAGCCATTTCTTCATATTTATCAGCTTTGGAAAATCCTAGGAAATTCATTTGAATTCCAAATCCAGTGAAACCAACTCCTAGATGCTTCTAAAATCATGACTTGTTGATGGGTGCCTTTGCTCATCATTCAAGGAAATATTTCTGTATACTTCTTGCAAATCCATAAACCCCTTGGTTCCATCATATTGAAATGTGCCAAACCATCCATTGATCCAATAGCTATGAAACCACCTTGGTCATTTCTAATATGACCAGAGGTATCCTAGAAAATTCCAACTCCTATTTTTAGAGCACTTTTATTTTTGCTTTGATTGTGTTGCTTATTATGATTGTTTCCGTCGTTAGTTGACGAAATAAACGGAATACTCGGAGATGGACCAGAAGGTTTGAAGACTCGGAAGAATAAGGCAAGCAGCCCTTTGACCATGTTTCGAGAAACCTTTTTATGCATGTCTCATACCACCTTATTATTAATGCATCAGAATCATGTAGAAGAGGTGACCACTTTGGTTGGTGCCTTTGTTACCTTACTATTGAAACTTGCATCAACATGACCCTACCTTCCTATGAGGGTTATGTGGGTGGGAGTAGATAGATGTATGCTATAGTAGTTGGCTACGCAAAATGGGTCAGGGATTATGCATTGAGTGAAACAAGTGTGGTTTGACATACTTGCAAATGACCCAGTGGGTGCCACTAATGCCCCTGGGAGTTGATGAGAACTAGGGCACTACTTGGTGAAGAAGTAGTGTGCCGAGGCTTATTGAGAGTGTTGTTTACAGAGATGGATTAAATTTATGTGTGACTACCGTCCCAACCAAACATGCGCAACCACTCTACCCTTATATGGGAAAGGGCATTATTGATTACCTAGGTCGATACTAGCATGGTGCCCGCATTACTAGTGATGGGGGTGACATGAGGTCACTCTCGGGATGGGGTCGTGCTTGGATAGGCAGCCATGACTGTCTTTACAGGGCACCGGACACACCGTTGGTACCCCGTGCTTGTGGTACGTGATGAATATGGGAGCGAGTCTCCCCAATTATTAAGATGTGAAATGTGGGGCACGGGGATTTCTACCAATCGAGTGGACTATGTGTTAGTGTCGTCTAGGGAAAGATAGTGATCGGGTGCTTACCCCGGGTACTTGAGGTACTGTGGGTCATGGATGTCACGGAAGTTCCCCGGATCTTGTGGGTAAAGTGTGCAACCTCTGTAGAGTGTCAAACTATTCGAATAGCCGTGTCCGCGGTCAAGGACAGTTGGGTGGTGCTACTTAGACTATGTCCATAAGTTTCTGGGAAACAACACGATTCAGAGATATTGTTGATGTGATTGTGAGAAAGTCACAATGAGCTTGAGCATGAGTTGATTACAACTCTTTCTCGATATTGATGTCTGTGACCTCCTGATACTTGTTGCGGGCACATGCATATCCTTGATATATGTTGATCATACTTGCATATGAAAAATTAGCTTTCCGCAAAAACTGCCAATTTAGCAGTAGAGCTTTGCATAATTATTCCGTCATCACAGTTGGGTTGCTTGCGAGTACATTCAAAGTACTCATTGGCTTGCCACTGGTTATTTTATTGGCCAGGCATGAGAGGACAGGTTATGATGAAGATTTCTTGGTGGCGAGCATGCGAGCTAGGACGCTTCCCAGTCAGAATACCTATAGAGTTAAGGCAGATGGCATGGGTCCAAGGTTTTATTGATGATTTCCGCTGCGATGATATACTCCAGACTTGACCATAATGGTCCTATTTGTGTAATACGGTATGTAAGGATGTAAGACTCTTGTTATTCAGCTTCTGTGTGTTCAGTGAGCATTGATCTCTGGGATCACTGTACACGTGCATTCGGTGATCACGACTTATGAGTCGGGGTCCCCACAGCTCCACACTCCCAATGGTGCAAGTCCGCCTCCCCGTAACCTTCGATGACTGCGACAACTATCACACCGAGCTCATCGACTTCGATGTCGCCAACATCCACCTCCCATACAACGCCATCCTTGGGAATCCTGCCCTCGCCAAGTTCATGGCGGCGACCCATCACGGCTACAACGTCCTCAAGATGCCCGGGAGTGGCAGAGTCATCACAATTGCCTCCGACGAGAAGGAAGCAGTGCATTCCCTAGAGCGCGCCTACCAGACCGCGGCGGCAGAGAGCCCCGACGAATGTGGAGCCGTCTTCGCCCTGCAGACCGCCCCCAAGAAGAAGAAGAATCTGCCCGCCGATGGACCTCAGGACACGGAGGCTCCTGACGGCCCCGTCTCAGGACCCACGCCTGCTGACGAGGCGCCCTCCACCCTCGCATAGGGAGGCGCGCCCGATGCCCCTCTTAGGTTGGGCTCGGGGGCTCTCATCTGGAGCGTCTCTGGTCTGACCAGCGTCTCGAGAGAGGTGTTCGGGCACCACCTGCAGGCGTGTCTTGATGCGCGTTTTGTGAGCCCAGCGTGGGCCGTACAGCACTGGGGGCTCAGGATTTCATCGACCAGGTTACCTAGGAACTTTAGTACGCAGGGCTCATACGTGGTGGGCGCAACCGCACGATACCAAGCTCACCTATCCGCAACCCAAGCAACCACTTGTGCATTTGCATCAAGCTCGCAGGCCTCAATCGAGCCGCTTCTTTGGAGCTCTTCTGGCCGACGGCAGTTGGCTGGAGGAGGGCTCTCCCTTGCAGCTACATTCTCACGCTCTTCGGCTTCCGCAACATAGCCACCATGTTCCGGCGCCTCGTGCGGCAGGCTTTGGGGGCTGAGGAGGCTCAGTGGCAGGTGGTCCAGATGAAGCGGGAGCCGTACTCCCGTGACCACTGAGGGCCTCCGAACCCCCTGGGCCTCAGGAGCCCGACGATCCTCAGGGGCGACCTACACGGCTCGCGTCTTCAGCTACCCCAACTCTTCTTCGACAAGTGTTAGGTGATGTCTCAGGTATTCAATCGAGGGCGCCCCCCGGGCTGCATCATTCTCGAGCTGCTGGGGGCTCACCCCCCACAGCTGTCTCTTTTGCGCATAAATCAAGGCTATTTGTTTCTTCCTATTTGCATTATCTATATGCTCGGAGTTCTCACCGCCACTAAGCTCATGAGACATTGTGAGCCCACTCGCGACCGCCCCATGATTAAGGACTGGCACGGAGTCTGTGCTCGGCTCCGTCCTTGCAGCGTCGCTAAATCCAAGGGTTGAGCTCTGTCCTGCAAGCCATTCCCGTGACGTCACCTCATGTGGTCCTTGGTGCCTTGTTCTCGCATGTGCTAATCGTGGATGGGTATGTGGGGCCCGTGGCAGGTGCCCCGCTCACGCGGGAACCGCGCGCTGGTTGTTCTTCTTTTGGACTGTTGCATGAGAAGACTGGGCACGACGTCTGTGCTTGGGTCCGTCCCTGCAGTGTCGATAAATCTAGTGGCTGAGCTCTATCTTACAGGCCGGTCCCGCTAACGTCACCTCCTGGGGTCGTTAGTGTTGTGGCCTTCTCATGCGATGCCCTCTAGAGATGCACTCGGCACAGGTCGACACAACGCACTCTTTTCATATTTTGCAGAAGAAGACTCAGGCGCAACCCGCCTCAGGGTAGGGTCTCATGAGTGATGCGTAAGCTCACAAGAACTTCCTGGGAGTCGTTCAGCTCGTCCTGAGGAGGGCCCATATACACCTTGGCTATCCTGCCGTGCAAGCCACGTGTTAGGACGGGACTGTACACGCCCCGGAGTCTCTCCCAGTGGGAGGCTCCCTCCCACGGTCCAGTGGAAGTACCATGCTCCGCGCTGGCAAAACCAACCGAGGAGCGGTTTTGCCCACGAACCAGTGGAAGCACCAAGCTCCGCGCTGGCCGCTACGACCGAGGCGCGGTTATGCCCACACTCCGCCCAAGTGTGGTAGCTCTATGCTTCACGCTAGTTATAAACAACTGAGGGCGGCCCCCAGCGGTCGCACCAACCTCAGGGAGCTTTTCAGCTCACGACGGTCACAACTTCTCGTTGGATAGGTGTCACGAGGGGGGCTAGGCACGGGGGCTATGCTCAGGTCACGCCTGGCAGATGCCACCCTACCAGGTGCCCAGACACCTGGCATTCTCGCGCCCCCATCCTAGGCCAAGGCTCGTGAGCAAGGTACGGTGCTCGTTCTCCCTCATGAGAGCCATTCGTACGTCAAGGGGGACCCCTGGGCATCGCGACCCAAGGGCCTCACTAGTCATGTAGCCCCTCACTCCTTGAGCCCGGTGCTCCATGGCGGTCGAGGTATGCGCGGGGCTGGGCCCTGCCGACGCAGAACACAGACGGGATCGCTTAAATGTCCAGGGGGACTCCTGGGCACCGTGACCCAGGGGCCTCACAAGCCACGTAGCCCCTCATTCCTTCAGTCTAGTTATTACGATAACCCCGGTCACCCGGAGGGCTCAATGGCGATCAAGGTATGCACGGGGTTGAGCCCTGCCGACGCAGAGCACCTAAGCAAACATGAAAGGAAGCAAGCATGGAAACCATCAAGTTCAAGTCTAATTATTACAATAATACCAAGTTCTCCAAATTCAACCAAGTCCTTACGCCCCCCAAGGCACTTGCATTTCTCTCATCTGGACAGGAACAAGTCAGGCGTCACCAAGTGTGTCATCACCAGCCTCCGCCTCCTCGGCCGCTGCAGCAGCAACCCGGAGGAATGCCTCCACCAGTTCCTTGACCTTCGCCTCGAGGGCCTCAGCAGCCACGCCCTCTATGCTCGCGGTCACGGGCTCGGATAGCGAGGACAGGTCAATAGTGGGATCACGGAGACATAGGTGGCCGCACATGTGCGCCAGGGCCAAGGTAAGGAGCATGCGACTTTCGACATCTGCTAATTCGCCGATCGCAGCCGTAACCTCGCGCAGGGACTTCACAAGTGCGGCGAGGAGCCCGGCGGGGCCATCCTTCGGGTTGGCCAGTGGCTTCTCGAACCCTTCCCCGTAAGCAATCTGCAGCTCCGTACGGGCCTCGAGCTCGAAGGCGGCGAGGGCATCGCAACTCACCGCTGCTGAGGCCGCAAGGGTGTCTTCCTTCTCGCACGCAGCTTGGGTTGCCCTGGCCTGCTCGGCCTCGGCCTTCAGCTTCTCCAGGCTCACGCGAACAACGAGCTGCTCCTGCTGCATCCGGGATGTCTCAGCCTTCTGTCCCTTGAGCTCCTTCTCCAACCTTTCGAGCTCCTGGGCGCGCTTGGTGCCTTCCTCGCGAAGGGCCTCCAGCTCCCTCTCCACCTTGTGGCAGCGCTCCTCGGAGGATGCCGCGTAGGCTCACGCGGTGTCGCGTGCCCGCGTGGCTGCCGCGGCTTCCTCTTAACCCTTGGCGGCGATCGCTGAGGCCTAGCTCCAAGAGGCCCACGTAGACTCATCTGCCAGGAGCCACCCAGAGATCAAGCCCAGGCGTCCTTCCATCGCACGGCCATCACCACCCTGAAGTTCGGCACGGAGCGGCCCGAGCGCAGCGGAAGCGGCTTCCAAGGTCTCAGGGCCAGGCTGCATCAGCTGGCGGATGGGTGCCATCGAGATAGCTTGCTCGACCAGGGGCTCGGGGGCTCCGGCTCCCCTCGCTGGAGCAGCCGAAGCAGGAGCCGCCGCGGCCTCGCAAATAGCAACGACGCCCTCAGGCAACGCCGCCACCGCGCGTTCGGTGGCCCGGCTGGCCGAGGCGCGCAAAGTTGTGGCACCCTTCTTCGCGGCGACGACAGCGGCAGGTTGAGCGGGGTACCACAATGTGACCTCCCCCTCGCCTTCTTCATCACGCCACCCAGGCTGGAGCGCCAAGAGAAGTACGTCAGGAACACAGCAACCAAGGAATAACAGGAGATTGCACACTTACTCATCGGAGGTGAGGCGCGCCCTCCTCTTCATCAGCAGGTCGGCCGCGGCCACTGGTGCTACGGGCGTGCTGGATGTCCGGATACTGGCAAGGCGCAAGGCCACAGACTTGGGCGCGGCTGCGGTCACCGGTTTCGCTGGCACGGCGCTCCTCGGCGGGGTTGCCGCATTGCTCCCCCCGGACACAGTGCGCTTGGATCGACGCGGAGTGGTTTCCTGGGGCCGTCCGGCAGCACCTGCGCCTGGCGCCACTTCCTCAGCGGACTCCTCGGAGGTGTCCCCCTCGTCAACCCGGTCCTTGTCGCCCAGGGTCTCCTCCGAGTCCTCCTCGTCGCTCCCCTCCTCGGCACCAGAGGACACGTCGACCATGGGCGAAGCAGCCACGGGCACCCCGAAACCTGACACGGCCTTCAGCAGCTCGACCTTGTCAGGACGGCTGTAGAGTGGCAGGTGGGCCCCCGAGAGGTCCTCAGGAACCATTCCCAGGAGAGTGATCAAGATGAGGTCCAGGTCAGCCTTGGCCAGCGTCCCCGAGCGCAGCCGAAGCCTGTCGTCATCCCCCATCAGCTCCCACATGGGGCGCGAGTGTGCCTGGAGCGGCGTCGGACGCTGCCTCAGGAACTCCTTCACGATTTGGGCCCCTTCAAGCCTCGAGCCTAGGTCGGCTTCGATCCTTGCCAAGACAGGCTCGGCAAGGGGGTCGTTGAGCTTCGCGTAGCTCCAGCCGACGCGTTTCTCCGGACGGGTGGTAGGCAGCGCCAGCAGCTGGTGAATGCGCTGGGCATCGAGATAGACCCACCTCTTCTGGTGGGTGTCTATCTTCTTCCCGGCTGTCATCAGCCTGCAGCCCTGGCGCTGGAAGACGAAGGAGACACAACCCGAGCACGGACCCTCGTCGTACCACCGCATAGAGAAGAAGTGGCGGAAGAGGGTGACAGTCGGTTTCAACCCCACACACGCCTTGTAGTAAAAGGCGAAGAGCGACAGGACGAAGATGGAGTGAGGCTGGATGTGGAGGTCGTGCACCTGGTAGTGGTTCTGGATGGCGTGGAAGAACTCCGAGAAGGGCGGCACGAGCCCGACGGAGATGCTATGGAGGAAGAAGGGGTAGCAAGACTTCGGCAAGATCCGCGCCACGGTGGACCCAATCCAAAACTTCGTCGGGTCATGCTCGTTGTGGACGCTCGACAAGAAAGACTGGACCTCCGAGTAGTCCCATTCCTCGGTGATGGTGGACTCCTCGAGCGCCGCCTCGAGGGAGGAAGCAGACTCGGACGCCTACGCGGCACCCTTGCTTTTCTTCGCCATTGCTGGAGGTGCTGGACGATGCAGGCGATTTGGGAAGGCCAGAGGCGAAGGAGAAGGGAATCTGAGCAGGAAGGAAAGGAGGCAATAACTCCTCTGCAGCGAAGACAACCCCTTTTGTCAAGTTACACGGTTACCGAGACTACGTGGGAAGCAGAGTCGCCCACGTCCCATCCAACCGTCACGCGCGAGCCTGGCCCACAACCTTTTGGGGCCCGTGGCGCTTCGTCCTCGACTAAGGCTTCGCCTCGAAGCAAACTCCGTGCGCGCCTTGGGCCCAGGGGCTACTGTCGGCGTCCTGTGAACTAGGGTACCCAGACTTGCCTGTCTGCGGGCTGCGACGCGCTCCTAATATGGCCTGGTACGGCCCAGCTGATCGACCAGCTACTCAAGACCCTCACGAGGGGGCTAGACCTCGCGAGGAGAACGACGCTAAGACCCCCTCAGGAGCGGCCTCGGCTAGGTTGCTCCGGAGGGGCGGAGAATCCAAGGCCAAGCCTGCCTCAGGAGGAGGCAGTGACGCGAGCAGTGATGCACCGCGCCAGCGGGTGCCAGCGCATGCTAGCGGCGCAGTTGTCATTTTGGTGCAAAGGAGACAGCGTAGGCACAGGATCCCGAGGAGCGGGACAAAGATTTCCCCTTTGGTTCAACAAGACCGAAGACCGCAAGGACGGCAGGGAGGATGTCACCACCGAGCCCACCACCGCATCATCGCCTGATCCATTTGCAGGCGAAGACTGCTTTTGTCAGGATAGGAACATCCTTGTGTTCCCGCTCAAAATGGCCGCTGTGGGATCCCTTCCCGCCTAAACATTTCGAGGGAAGAGGACCCTGGCCGCCTATATAAGTAGCTAGGGTCTCCACTATGGAGGCAGGCTGATCAGATCCAGAGACTCCGCCCTCGCACAAAGGAGAAAGAACCCTTGCCTCCTGACCCTCCTGAGCTCAGGAACCACTATGCTCGTTCATACTAAAGCCCTCCCGAGGCTAATCCACCAAAGTAGGAAGTAGGGTTTTGCACCACAAGGTGGCCTGAACCTGGGTAAATTCGTGTGTGTTTTACTTGTTGTTCGCTTGAATCTCGTCATCGGATTAGGGCAAGATGCTAGGTAGACATGAGTGGGTGAGATCTTCGTTCACGCCCCTGTGTTCGAACTTCTTGGGTTTGCGGAGCCCGTATTCCGATAATATTTTCATTAGTCTCCCACTTGCACTAGAGTCAATAATCTAGATTACATTGTAATGAATCTAACTCCCATGGATTCTTGGTGCTAATCATGTTTTTCCCACGGAACATGCTTAGTCAACGGGTCTGCAACATTCATATCCATATGTACTTTGCAAATTTCTATGTCTCCATCTTTGACTTTTTCACGAATGGATTTGAAGCGTCTCTTGATGTGATTTGTTCTCTTGTGAAACTTGGATTCCTTCGCCAAGGAAATTGCTCCAGTGTTGTCACGAAAGATTGTCATTGGACCCGATGCACTAGGTATTACACCTAGATAGGATATGAGCTCCTTCATCCAGACTCCTTCATATGTTGCTTCCAAAGCAGCTATGTACTCCACTTCACACGTAGATCCCGCCACATTGCTCTGCTTGGAACTGCACCAACTGATAGCTCCACCATTCAATATAAATACGTATCCGGTTTGTGACTTAGAGTCATCCGGATCTTTGTCAAAGCTAGCATTAATGTAACCATTATGACGAGTTCATTGTCAGCTCCATAAACGAGAAACATATCATTTGTCATTTTCAGGTACTTCAGATGTTATTGCTCGTTTTCCAGTGATCCACTCCTGGATTAGTTTGGTACCTCCCTGCCAAACTTATGGCAAGGCACACATATTGTCTGGTACACAACATAGCATACATGATAGAACCTATGGCTGAGGCATAGGGAATGCCTTTCATTTTCTCTCTATCTTCTGCAATGGTTGGACATTGAATCTGACTCAATTTCACACCTTGTAATGCAGGCAAGAACCCTTTCTTTGACTGATCCATATTGAACTTCTTCAAAACTTTGTCAAGGTATGTGCTTTGTGAAAGTCCTATTAAGCTTCTTGATCTATCTGTGTAGATCTTGATGCCCAATATATAAGAAACTTCATCGAGGTCTGTCATTAAAAAATTATTATTCAAGTATCCTTTTATGCTATCCAAAATTTTTACATCATTTCCAATCAACAATATGCCATCCACATATAATATCATAAATGCTACAGAGCTCCCATTCACTTTGTTGTAAATACAGGCTTCACCGTAAGTCTGTGTAAAACCATATGCTTTGATCACCTAATCAAAGCATATATTCCAACTCCGAGATGCTTCCACCACTCCATAAATGGATCGCTAGAGCTTGCACACTTTGTTAGCACCTTTCAGAAATCCATTAAGGAATGCAGTTTTGACATCCATTTGCTAGATTTCATAATCATAAAATGCGACAATTGCTAACATGATTCGGACAGACTTAAGCATTGCTACGGGTAAGAAAGTCTCATCATAGTCAACTCCTTGAACTTTTCTAAAACCTTTTGCGACAAGTCGAGCTTTGTAGACAATAACATTACGATCAACACAATCTTCTTCTTGAAGATCCATTTATTCTCTATGGCTTGCCGATCATCGGGCAAGTCCACCAAAGTCCACACTTTGTTCCCATACATGGATCTTATCTCAGATTTCACGGCCTCAAGCCATTTTCAAAATCTGGGCTCATCATAGCTTCTTCATAGTTCGAATGTTCGTTGTTGTCTAACAACATGACTTCCGGGACAGGGTTACCGTACCACTCTCATGCAGTACATGTTCTAGTCGACCTTCGAGGTTCAGTAGTAACTTGATCCGAAGTTTCATGATCACTATCATTAGCTTCTTCTCTAGTTGGTGTAAGCATCACATGAACGGTTTTATCTGATGAGCTACTTTCCAATTCGAGTGAAGGTACAATTACCTCATCAAGTTCTACTTTTGGCAACTTCAACACGTACATCCTCACAAACACAGACATGAATGGCTGTTGATTTGTCAGCCATTTGCAATGATATTTCATTGGGTGCGAGTTTATCCAAGTTCAGTCTTTTATATAAAGAGAAAGGCATAACACTAACACCAGCTCCTAAATCACATAAAGTAGTTCTCACATAATTTCTTTTGATGGAGCAAGGTATAGTTAGTATTCCTGGATCTCCTAGCTTTTTAGGTACTCCATCCTTAAAAGAATAATTTGCAAGCATGGTGGAGATTTTAGTTTCAGGTATTTTTCTTTTGTTTGTGACAATATCTTTCATCTATTTAGCGTAAGGGGCCATCTTTAAAAGATCATTCAAACGGGTACGCAAAAAACTGGCCTAAGCATTTCAGCAAAGCAGTCAAATTATTCATCATCCGTTTTCTTACTTGGTTCAGGTGGAAAGGGCATGGGTTTTTGAACCCATGGCTCTCTTTCTTTACCATGTTTTCTAGCAACAAAGTCTCTCTTATCGTTACGTTTATTTTTAGGTTGTGGTTTATCAAGATCAAGAACATGTTCTATCTCAAGATCATTGTCTGGTTCTTTATCATTATGTGGTTAAGCATCTACATGAATATCATCATTATCGTTATCATTATCACCATGTGAATGTTCATTTCCAGACTGGGTTTCAGCATCAGAGATAGACACATCATTATTATCATGTGAAGGCTTTTCCATCTCAGGTTCACTAGAAGTATGCAAAGTCCTATCATTTTTATTTTTCGTATTAAATGGACTAGGTGCATCATCATTAATTCTTTTAGAGTCTTGTTCAATTCTTTTAGGATGAACTTCTGGATAAAGTGGCTCCTGAGTCATTTTTCCTCCTGTAGTCATTACTCTAACAACATGATCATTCATATTATTATTCATTTCATTGAGTAACTCACTTTGAGATTTAGCAACTTGTTCTAATTCGGTTTGAACCATAGAAGCATGTTTTCCTACTTCTCTTACATCATTCGTGATTCTAAATAACAAGTCACTCAAGCGAGCAATTGATACGTCCAAAACGTATCTATAATTTTTGCTTGCTCCATGCCTCTTTTGGGTGATATTCCTATGTTATTTATACACTTCCATACACTTTTGATCATATTTGGACTAACCTATTAACTCAGTGCACCCCAGTGCCAGTTTCTGTTTTCGGCTGTTTTTGTATTTCAGGTTTTCACATTACGAGAACTGCCAGAAAAAATCCAGAAAAATTATATAAAAAATCAGCGTTCCGGAAGCTTCCATGCGGCCAAAGTAGGGCCGGAGGGGACCCACAGGGGCTCCAGGCGGCCTGCCCACGCGGCCCCCCTGGCCGCGCCGGGGGGGCGCCTGGGCACCCCTGACCCCCTCTGATGCCCCCCTTTGGCATATATTTACACCGTGTCGCAGAAACCCTGATTCCAGACCCCTTTTCTCCAGACGCGATTCTGATCTCCGCCGCCATCGCCATCAAGCTTCGGGGGACCAGAATTCCTGCGCCGGCACCCTACCGGGACGGGGAAGTGCCCCCGGATTCATCTCCATCGACGTTGCTTCCTCCCTCCATGATGCGGGAGTAGTTCCTCCTCGGGGCTGAGGTTCTTACCAGTAGCTATGTGGTCAATTCTCTCTCCCATGATGTGATCTTCGTTATGATCATAGGCTATGTTAATCTAGGGTGATCCCATGATATTTCCCCTTCCTGTATGTATTGGATTGATGTACTCACTTGTCTTTATCTAGTATAATCCCCGAGACCAAGGTGACAGTGGTCTATTGGACATGGATTAGAAAAGTATTTTCATGAGTGATTTCCTCTCTTGTGTGTTGATTGAAGATTGAGAGTCTCTTGGTGCTTGTCTTTGACTATCCTTTAGATATGTTGTGGTGATTGTGGGACTCTCTTTGGATGGCCGCGGTGACATTGGGAAATCCTTAGATTGAGAACTACGCACTTTGAGGTGTGCTTTTGTAGCCCTACATAATTCTCGTCCTCTCTTGACCACGAAGGAATGACCTCCAAGTGTGTCCCCTTTGCATGTTTTATGGGAAATATCATGTGATTTGATTATGTTAATGTTGTTGGGAGTTCCCACTAGTGAAAGTATGAACCCTAGGCCTTGTTTCCACCATTGAAATACCATTTGTGCTCACGTTTACCACTTGTTTGCTTGCTGCACTTTTTATTACAGATTTATATTACTTTGTTTTGCCATCCATATCACTTGCCATTTAACATCTCTTCGCCGAACTAGTGCACCTATACATCTGACAAGTGTATTAGGTGTGTTGGGGACACAAGAGACTTCTTGTATTTTAGTTGCAGGGTTGCTTGAGAGAGACCATCTTCAACCTCTACTTCCCCGAGTTCGATAAACCTTAGGTCATCCACTTGAGGGAAATTGCTGCTGTCCTACAAACCTCTGCGCTTGGAGGCCCAACATAGTCTACAAGAGTAGAAGCGTGTGTAAACATCAAGCTATTTCTGGCGCCGTTGCCGGGGAGGTGAGCGCTTGAAGGTATATCTTTAGATCTTGCAATTAAATCTTTTTGTTTCTTGTTTTTATTTCACTAGTTATGCTTATGGACAACCTTGCTATTGGATCGTTGCTTGCGGGAAGACGCCCCACACCTATGGTGGTTGCTCCTCCCCGTACTGAAATTGTGCCCTATAAAATACCAGCTGGTATTATCGATTATGTTTTGGCTGATCGTTATGCAGGAGACAGACATCCCGGTGAACACTTGCTATATCTGTCACAACTATGTTCATTATTTAAGCTTGCAGGTGTATCAAGGGAGTTTGTCATGAGGAAATTATTTGCCTTGTCACTGAAAGGAAAAGCATTGGAATGGTATAGGCTACTAAATGACTCTCACCTGCTGGAGTGGGAAGAGATCCAGTCTCTCTTTTACTCCAAGTTTTATCCTCTTCATGAAGTCCATGAGAATAGGAATTATGTTTATAATTTTTATCCTCATGACGGAGAGAGCATAGCTCAAGCTTGGGGGAGACTGAAAACGTTAATGCTAAAATGTCCTAACCATGGGCTCCCCAAAGATATGATTATTACTAATTTCTATGCGAGGCTTTCTCGACAGGATAAAGATTTGCTCGACGCTTCCTCTATGGGTTCTTTCACAAACAAAAAAGATTGATGCTAAATGGGAACTCCTTGAAAGAATTCAATGCAACACTGAAGATTGGGAGATCGACAAAGGTAAAGAGTCAAGTATAATTTATGAGTATGATTGCATTAAGTCCTTTGTTGAAACTACAAGTTTTAATAAGTTTAGTGCTAAGTTTGGGCTTGATTCTCAACTCCTTGTTGATTTCCTCAAATCTTTTTCTTCACATCTTAATATGCCTAAGGAGGATTGGATCAAGTATCATAAACCTTTTAAAGAGACTTGCAAAGAAAATGAAATTGTTCATGATGATTGCAACATGCATGATCCAATTCCTAAAAATGAAGTTTTATATAAGTATGTTAATTTTTGTGGAGTGGATAGACCTTGTGAAAGGCCTATGATTGAAGAAGAGAAGTATTGTAAGCAACATAAGCATGAAAGAACAATCACTTGGGTCAGAGATTTAAATAAAATTGCTAGAGAATTGTGTGACCTTTATCCTTTTACTTGTGAACTTTGCCGTATAGAGGGTCACTTTAATTTTCAATGCATGAACTTTCAAAACATAACTGTTAACCGGTTGTGTGATAACATGATCACCTCTGATCTTTATGATGAGCTTATGTTATTTTTGATGTGTGAAGAGTTATCAGAAAAGACTTCTTGGCTATATGTTAATGCCATAGGAATAAAAACACTTTGCAAAATTGCCATCTCTATTAAGTTGTTAATTGCCATGAAAATGATTACATAAGTAAGATTAAAAAGGAGGGAACTTTACCAAAGTATAAAAATGTCTCTTATATTTCTGCTAATAAAAAGGAGAGTTTCTCCCAAGTTTCCCCTATTGTTCCTAATGATAAACCAGGATATGTGGAGAAGCTTCATCTCCAACCACTCCCTCCTAAGGTTAAGAAGAAGAAAAGGAAGAGGAGGAGGAAGAGGAGCAAGAAAGAAGAAGAATGGGTATCAACCTGGCCTGAGCATATTCCTCCCATCAACTTTTATCCTAACGGTTGTAAGTTTAAAGAAGAAGGTGAAGTTTATTGCCTTAATTATCATCTTGATGATACGTCCGTAGGTACTATTGAAGATGATTTTGATTATGATATGCATGTTACTTATTGTGATTGGGAAAATGATGATAATGCTACTTATGATCTTGAAAATCTTTTTGGTACCAACTCTGAAAGTGATGATATGGGAAGCTCTAAGCTTGGGGATGATAGGATTGAAAATCCTTTACCCACTAGTGATGTGATAATTGATAATTCTTTTGCTAGTAAGAATAAAGACAACATGTTTACAAATATAGTTGCTAGCAATGATAATGCTCTTCTCTACCATGATGATGTTATAACTCCAATCTATAGTGATTATAAAGATACCTATGACATAGAGAGAAATTATCCTTATGAAACTTGTCATAATCATGGAGGAAATTACTCCCTTGTTGAACACCATCTTCCTAATACACAATTAATCTATAGTGTTCAAGTTGTTTATGATAGTCCTACTCCCACTATTACCAATGAGAAAGATTATGCTTATGTGGAGAGTAAGAGTACCTTTTTGCATGTGGATCATGGTAACAATGCTTTATGTGATGCTTATATTGTTGAGTTCATCCATGATGCCACTGAAATTTATAATGAGAGAGGGAGACTTGGTTCTAAATATCTTAATAATAAGAAGTTTCCTTTCTTTATGGTGAATATTTTGAAGTTATGCTTGTTTTGCCTTCCTATGCTAGTTGCTTTGTGCTTTAATGAATTATTCTATTGCAATATTCCTATGCATAGGAAGCATGTTAGGCTTAAATGTATTTGGTATTTGCTTCTTGATGCTCTCTTTTGTTCTTCAACTCTTATTCCTACAAGAGCATCATTAAAGTCTTAAGCCTATCTTTATGGCTATAAAGAAAGAGCTCTAGGGAGACAACCCTTGTTATCTTTGCTTTCAGTTTGTTCTTTCAGTTTTTAGTGGTCTTGATGTTGTTACTACAGTAGCATCATCATTGTATCTTTATTTTTCAGCTTTGTGCCAAGTGTAGCCTCTGATTGCAAGAAACTTCAAAAGTTGTGACGTGCTGTCCAGGAAACAGATTCTGTCCTTGGACAGAAAAATTCGTATAAAATCACGAGATCATCTTTTTGATCTGAAGTTTTTTGACAGCGTGCTCTATATAATTGTCTTTCATGCTTCTGTTTTGAGTTTTTTGATTAGAGTTGCAGAAGTGCCCCGAACAAATCATTTACTACCTGTTGTTCTGTTTTTCACAGATTCTGTCCTGTTTTGCCTTTCCTTCATTTTGCAAACCTAGAGCTTGCTTTTTCTTTGCAAAAACCTTTTGGAAATCTTGAGAAACAGTAGAACTTCAAGAATATCTTTATTTCCAGCAAGGAACAATTATTTTATTATGGGTACTAACCTCGCTAATCAGATTATGATGAGTTATGTATGAAGGGAGTTTTCAAGTGTGCGAGGGAAGATGATAAAAAGATTCACGAGTGTCAAACGCTCAAGCTTGGGGATGCCCCCATGCACCCCCAAGAAATATTAAAGGAGACTCAAGCGTCTAAGCTTGGGGATGCCCCCGTGCATCCCCTTCTCCATCAACATTATCAGTTCGTCCTTCATTCCACTATATTTTAATCACTTCATGTGTTATGTGCTATGCTTGGAGCGTCTTGTTTTAGTTTTCCTTTTAGTTTTCTTTAGCTTTTCATAACGAGTTGGAACTAAGCTTTCTTTATGTGGGAGAGAAACACGCTCCACTTCTACCTAGAACATAACATAGAATTTGCATGTCTATCTTTGCTGTGTGTGTTCTTTGTCTTTTAATAGCTACTATCATGCTTAGCTCTTAACTTTCATGCTTATCTTTTTAAAGAGCTTTTGTTTAGTTGGTTGCTTGAACTCTCTTTAGTTATCATGTTTATCTTATTAAGAGAGTTTGCTTCCATTGCATTGGTTGATATGTCTATGATGAAGATGCTACGTGCACAATGGCGCTTAGTAGTTAATGTTTTCTTATGGTTAGTCTCAAATAGCTGGGGGGTTCCCAATGTGTTATTGGACTACCAACATGATTTGTTTGCCTATGATGTGGTATGGTTTAGTAATATCTTCCTTCAAAGAATTTATTTTGATTGACTTGGCGTATGCTCACGCATATTTAAGACTGTAAAGAAAGTCTGTCAAGCCTTGATGATCTTTTGTTTCTGAGTAGCGATATAACTTCCATGCCTGATTCAATGTTGCTTTGTCGCTCTGCATGATTATGACCGTCATTGCTCTCTTAGTTGGTCGCTCCCCGTCTTTTGCTAACCTTCGCCTGTACTAAGCGGACTGACTGCTTGTGCATCCACATCCTTTTAATCCAGTTATGCCATATGAGTCCACCATATCTTCCTACATGGTATTTACCTGCCATTCCTAACGGAGACTTGCATGTACCATCTCGAAATTATTCAAAGAAAAAGCATTCCTATTTTGTGCCTCTGTTTTAAGTTCATGAGGAAGTAGTAGTTAATTCATGATCTTTTTAAGTTGGACAAGCTTCACCCCGGGATTGCATGTATAATGTGCAAACCCATAATACGAGAAGGAACTGGCATTGAGTGCGCCCGGCTCAAAAAGATAATATAACAAACAAACCCTCCTTCACGCTTTGTTCATGAGAAATCAGAAAACTTTGGCAGTGATAAACAAAGGAGATTAAGAGGATGTGATCGTCCTCATTCGGGAGCTGTTCCTCGAAACTTGTCCATCTCAAGAAGTGATTGAGTTGTCTGCTAGCATTCGTTGACGAAACATGCATGATCTAAAAAATTATTACCTCTGTTTTAAAACCAAGAGCTCTGGAACATGTTTTGTCTTTGTTTCCGACTACGGGTTTTCAACCTTGCCAACAAAAGCCACGGTTCGAGAGTCTCCACCTTATTTTAAAAGCACCAACTACTGAGAGCATGATTGTCATTCTGAGTGTAATGTGCATTGTCCCAAAGTAGCATTGTCTTTTGCATGATTGTGATATCGTTTATTTTGAAATCATTGTATCTAGTCATCACTTAAACCTTGGAGGTGCCCCTGCATTTATGTTTTGCTTCACTAAAGGGGGCAAGCTAGATATCACTTTATCATATTTGCACATCATGTTCATTACAAATCGATTTGATGTTTCAATATCATATTGTAAAACTTTCAGTTCTTTGTGATTTTCTCATGAGGCAACTTAATTACTATAGATTCATTGTCTCAGTAAGCTTTTGTCATATGACTATGAAAAAGTCCTATATGGTTAATAGCATGTCACCACAGAAATTATTCTTGTTATCATTTACCTACTCGAGGACGAGCAGGAATTAAGCTTGGGGATGTTGATACGTCCAAAACGTATCTATAATTTCTGCTTGCTCCATGCCTCTTTTGGGTGATATTGCTATGTTATTTATACACTTCCACACACTTTTGATCATATTTGGACTAACCTATTAACTCAGTGCACCCTAGTGCCAGTTTCTGTTTTCGGCTGTTTTTGTATTTCAGGTTTTCACATTACGAGAACTGCCAGAAAAAATCCAGAACAATTATATAAAAAATCAGCGTTCCGGAAGCTTCCATGCGGCCAAAGTAGGGCCGGAGGGGACCCACAGGGGCTCCAGGCGGCCTGCCCACGCGCCCCCCGTGGCCGCGTCGGGGGGGGGGGCGCCTAGGCACCCCTGACCCCCTCTGATGCCCCCCTTTGGCATATATTTACACCGTGTCGCGGAAACCCTGATTCCAGACCCCTTTTCTTCAGACGCGATTCCGATCTCCGCCTCCATCGCCAACAAGCTTCGGGGGACCAGAATTCCTGCGCCGGCACCCTGCCGGGACGGGGAAGTGCCCCCGGATTCATCTCCATCGACGTTGCTTCCTCCCTCCATGATGCGGGAGTAGTTCCTCCTCGGGGCTGAGGTTCTTACCAGTAGCTATGTGGTCAATTCTCTCTCCCATGATGTGATCTTCGTTGTGATCATAGGCTATGTTAATCTAGGGTGATCCCATGATATTTCCCCTTCCTCTATGTATTGGATTGATGTACTCACTTGTCTTTATCTAGTATAATCCCCGAGACCAAGGTGACAGCGGTCTATTGGACATGGATTAGAAAAGTATTTTCATGAGTGATTTCCTCTCTTGTGTGTTGATTGAAGATTGAGAGTCTCTTGGTGCTTGTCTTTGACTATCCTTTAGATATGTTGTGGTGATTGTGGGACTCTCTTTGGATGGCCGTGGTGACATTGGGAAATCCTTAGATTGAGAACTATGAACTTTGAGGTGTGCTTTTGTAGCCCTACATAATTCTCGTCCTCTCTTGACCACGAAGGAATGACCTCCGAGTGTGTCCCCTTTGCATGTTTTATGGGAAATATCATGTGATTCGATTATGTTAATGTTGTTGGGAGTTGCCACTAGTGAAAGTATGAACCCTAGGCCTTGTTTCCACCATTGCAATATCATTTGTGCTCACGTTTACCACTTGTTTGCTTGCTGCACTTTTTATTACAGATTTATATTACTTTGTTTTGCCATCCATATCACTTGCCATTTAACATCTCTTCGCCGAACTAGTGCACCTATACATCTGACAAGTGTATTAGGTGTGTTGGGGACACAAGAGACTTCTTGTATTTTAGTTGCAGGGTTGCTTGAGAGAGACCATCTTCAACCTCTACTTCCCTGAGTTCGATAAACCTTAGGTCATCCACTTGAGGGAAATTGCTGCTGTACTACAAACCTCTGCGCTTGGAGGCCCAACATAGTCTACAAGAGTAGAAGCGTGTGTAGACATCAACAATCATGTCAGAGTTTTGCTTTAATTGTTTCATAACATAGGAATTGCAATGATCTTGCTTTCTAATGTTGCTGTCAAATTCATACAAGCATTGACTAGGAGGTTTATTATAAGGGATATCACCTTCGTCAAACTTTTAAAAAGAATTTACCTACACCACTTGTGGTGGTGTGTCAAGACCATGCATTTGTTCAATAGGTGGTAAATTCTTAACATCATCAGCTTTAATACCTTTTTCCTTCATACATTTCTTTGCCTCTTGCATATCTTTGGGACTGAGAAATAATACACCCCTCTTCTTCGGAGTGGATTTAGGTGGTGGTTCAGGAAGTGTCCATTCATCATAAGTATTTAATATATTATTCAATAATTCCTCAGCTTGTTCAACAATTCGTTCCCTGAAAACACAACTAGCACAACTATCTAGAAAGTCCCTAGCTAGAAGCATCGGTTAGTCCATTATAGAAGATATAAATAGGGCTGGACCAAAAGCTCGTAGCTCACGAGCTTAATGGGCGCTCGATAGTTCGACTCGTTAAGCTCGTAGCTCGCTTCTTAATGAACATGTTTAATCATTGATTTCAGTTCGTTAAGCTTAACGAGCTTAATGAATGAGCTAACGAGTTTCACGACTAGCTCTTTAAGCTCGTTAGTAACAACACAATACACATTTTCATCTCACGTGACAAAAAAATTGTAGCACCTCAGCCCATGTATTCATTCTAATCGGCATAGGAGGCAAGAAAATAGTGCATTTTTATTTGGAATAATCATATTTCACTTAAAAACCACACCTACACACTCATCCTGTTGACCATAACCCATTATAATTTGTCAACGAGCGTTTGCGAGTGCTTACGAGCTTAACGAGCTTCAAACGAACAGAGCCAAGCAGGATTTTCTGGTCATTAATATTAACGAGCTTAACGAGCCGAGCCTTAATGAGCACGAGCTTAACGAGTACGAGCTAACGAGCCGAGTAGCTCGTTAGTCCACCCCTAGATATAAAGTATTTATTTTTACTTAAGAGGATGATCAGGCAAAGCATTAAGTAATTGGAGAAGCCTCCCCCAAACCCGTGGGAGACTCTCTTCTTCAATGTGCATAATGTTAAATATTTCCTGTAAGGCAATTTGTTTCTTATGAGCAGGAAAATATTTTTCAGAGAAGTAATAAATCATATCCTGGGGACTACGCACACAACTAGGAGTAAGAGTGTTGTACCAAGTCTTAGCATCACCCTTTAATGAGAACGGGAATAACTTGAGAATATAATTGTTGGGGAACGTAGCACGCAATTTCAAAAAAATTCCTATGCTCACGCAAGATCTATCAAGGAGATGCATAGCAAAGAGTGGGGGAGAGTGTGTCTATGTACCCTCATAGACCAAAAGCGGAAGCATTTCACAACGCTGTTAATGTAGTTGAACTTCTTCTAGCTCCGACCGATCAAGCATCAAACGTATGGCACCTCCGAGTTCTGCACACGTTCAGCTCGATGATGTACCTCGTCCTCTTGATCCAGCAAGATGTCGATGAAGTAGATGAGTTCCGTCAGCACGGTGGCGTGAAGACGGTGACGGTGATGTGATCCGCGCAGGGGTTCGCCTAAGCACTACGAAGATTTGACCGTGGGAGTAAACTATGGAGGGGGGGCACCGCACACAGCTAACAAATGTTGTTGTATGTTCTAGGTGCCCCTCCCCATGTATATATAAGTGGGAGGGGGAGGGAGCATCCATGCGGCGCCCCAAGTTGGAGGAATCCTACTTGGGGTCCTATCCCAATCCGGCCCCCCTTTCCTTATTTCACCGGAGAGGAAAAGGGAAGAGGGAAGGGAGGAAGGAAAGGTGGGGGGGACCCCCTCTTCCTTCTCCAATTCGGCCTCCGCCTAAAGGGGGGCACCCTTGTGGGCTGGTGTACTCCCCTCCTATGGCCCATATGGCCCATATCTTTCCCCCCGAGGGTTCCGGTAACCCCCAGGTACTCCGATAACTACTCGATACATTTCGGAACACTTCCAGTGTCCAAACACTATCATCCTATATATCAATCTTTACCTCTCGACCATTTTGAGACTCCTCGTCATGTCCATGATCTCATCTGGGACTCCGAACAACATTCAGTCACCAAATCATATAACTCATATAATACTAAATCATCATCGAACGTTTAGCGTGCGGACCCTACGGGTTCGAGAACTATGTAGACATGACGGAGACACTTCTCTGGTCAATAACCAATAGCGGAACCTGGATGCTCATATTAGTTCCTACATATTCTACGAAGATCTTTATTGGTCAAACCATTATGACAACATACATTATTCCCTTTGTCATCGGTATGTTACTTGCCCGAGATTCGATCGTCGGTATCTTCATACCTAGTTCAATCTCGTTAGCGGCAAGTCTCTTTACTCGTTTCGTAATACATCATCCTGCAACTAACTCATTAGTCACATTGCTTGCAAGGCTTCTTATGATGTGTATTATGGGGAGGGCCCAGAGATACCTCTCTGATACTCGGAGTGACAAATCCTAACCTAGATCTATGCCAACCCAAGAAACACCTTCGGAGATAGCTGTAGAGCATCTTTATAGTCACCCAGTTACGTTTTGATTTTTCATAGCACACAAGGCATTCCCCTGGTGTCTGGGAGTTGCATAATCTCTTAGTCGGAGAAATATGTATTCGACATGAAAAAAGCAATAGCAATAAAACTGAACGATCAATATGCTAAGCTAACAGATGGATCTTTTCCATCACATCATTTTCCTACTGATGTGAACCCGTTATCAAATGACAACTCATGTCCATTGTTAGGAAACCTTAATCATCTTTGATCAATGATCTAGTCAAGTGAGGCTCACTAGGGACATAGTGTTTGTCTATATATTCACACATGTATCAAGGTTTCTGATCAATACAATTCTATCATAAATAATAAACATCTATCATGAATAAGGAAATATGAAATAACAACTTTATTCTTATTGCCTCCAGGGCATATTTCCTTCAGTCTCCCGCTTGCACTAGAGTCAATAATCTATATTACATTTTAATGATTCTAACACCCATGGTGTCTTGGTGCTGATCATGTTTTGCTCGTGGAAAAGGCTTAGTAAACACGTCTGCTACATTCAGATCCATATGTATTTTGAAAATCTCTATGTCTCCCTCCTTGACTTGATCACGGATGGAGTTGAAGCGTATCTTGACGTGTTTGGTTCTCTTGTGAAACCTGGATTCCTTTGCAAAGGCAATTGCTCCAGTGTTGTCACAAAATATTTTCATTGGACCTGATGCACTAGGTATTACACCTAGATTGGATATGAACTCCTTCATCCAGACTCCTTCATTTGCTGCTTCCCAAGCAGCTATGTACTCCGCTTCACACGTAGATCCCACCATGACGCTCTGCTTGGAACTGCACCAACTGACAACTCCACCATTCAATAAAAATATGTATCCGGTTTGTGACTTAGAGTCATCCAGATCAGTGTCAAAGCTAGCATTAATGTAACCATTACGACGAGTTCATTGTCACCTTCATAAATGAGAAACATATCCTTAGTGCTTTTCAGGTACTTCAGGATGTTCTTGACCATTCTCCAGTGATCCACTCCTGGATTACTTTGGTACCTCCCTGCTAAACTTATAGCAAGGCACACATCAGGTCTAGTACACAGTATAGCATACATGATAGAACCTATGGCTGAGGCATAGGGAATGACTTTCATTTTCTCTCTAACTTCTGTAGTGATCGGGCATTGAGTCTTACTCAATTTCACACCTTGTAATACAGGCAAGAACCCTTTATTTAAATGATCCATTTTGAACTTCTTCAAAACTTTATCAAGGTATGTGCTTTGTGAAAGTCCTATCAAGCGTCTTGATCTATCTCTATAGATCTTGATGCCCAATATATAATCAGCTTCACCGAGGTCTTTCATTGAATTCTTATTCAAATATCCTTTTATGCTATCCAGAAATTCTACATCATTTTCGATCAATAATATGTCATCCACATATAATATCAGGAATGCTACAGAGCTCCCACTCACTTCTTGTAAATACATGCTTCTTCAAAAGTCTATATAAAACCATATGCTTTGATCACTTTATCAAAGCGTATATTCCAACTCTGAGATGCTTGCACCAGTCCATAGATTGATCGCTGGAGCTTGAACACTTTGTTAGGACCTTTAGGATTAACAAAACCTTCTGGTTACATCATATACAACTCTTCTTTAAGAAATCCATTAAGGAATGCAGTTTTGACGTCCATTTGCCAGATTTCATGATCATAAAATGCGGCAATTGCTAATCGCTACGGGTGAGAAAGTCTCATCGTAGTCAACTTCTTGAACTTGTCAAAAACCTTTCGCGACAAGTCAAGCTTTATATACAATAACATTAACATCAACGCTAGTCTTCTTCTTGAAGATTCATTTATTCTCTATGGCTCGCCGATCATCGGGAAAGTCCACCAAAGTTCACACTTTGTTCTCATACATGGATCCTATCTCAGATTTTATGGCCTCAAGCCATTTATCAGAATCTAGGCTCATCATAGCTTCTTCATAGTTCATAGGTTTGTCATGGGTCTAGTAACATGACTTCTATAACAGGATTACTGTACCACTCTGGTGCGGATCGTGCTCTGATTGACCTATGTGGTTAGGTAGTAACTTGATCTGAAGTTTCATGATCATCATCATCAGCTTCCTCTCTAGTTGGTGTAGGCATCACGGGAATGGTTTTCTGTGATGAGCTACTTTCCAATTCGAGAGAAGGTACAAGTTCTACTTTCCTCCCACTCAC
Organism: Secale cereale; assembly: GCA_902687465.1. NCBI lineage: Eukaryota > Viridiplantae > Streptophyta > Magnoliopsida > Poales > Poaceae > Secale > Secale cereale. The sequence goes on from LR738714.1 coordinate 342,218,883, forward strand.
TTCTTTCGAGAGAACCTCCTTCTCTAGAAATGTTCCATTCTTGGCAACAAAAATCTTGTCTTCGGATCTATGGTAGAAGGTGTACCTAATTGTTTCCTTAGGGTATCCTATGAAGACGCACTTCTCCGATTTTGGTTCAAGCTTATCAGGCTGAAGCCTTTTGACATAAGTGTCGCACCCCCCAACTTTAAGAAACAACAACTTAGGTTTCTTGCCAAACCACAGTTCATATGATGTCGACTCAACGGATTTAGACGATGCCCTATTTAACGTGAGTGCAGCTATCTCTAATGCATAACTCCAAAACGATAGTGGTTAATCGGTAAGAGATATCATAGATTGCACCATATCTAATAAAGTACGGTTACGATGTTGGGACACACCATTATGCTGTGGTGTTCCAGGTGGTGTGAGTTATGAAACTATTTCCACATTGTTTTAAATGAAGGCCAAACTCGTAACTCAAATATTCGCCTCCGCAATCAGATCGTAGACACTTTATTTTCTAGTTATGATGATTCTCTACTTCACTCTGAAATTCTTTGAACTTTTCGCATGTTTCACACTTCTGTTTCATTAAGTAGATATACCCATATCTCCACTACTAACAAACAATCCAACACGAAGTTTCTTAAGTGCACCCCACAATTAGCCCCACAATTATAGACGACACATTCAGCATCGCACGATCAGTCCGAGAGATCTGAATCTAACAACCATCATTCGCCTAATTCCTTGATGGTGTGGCCTTGGCAATTTACAAGGACTGGCCGTACTCTACCATCGCACAACCCTTCCCCCGAACAATCTGTCCCGTGTCCCCCTACAATCACACAATTCTTATCGCACACTAGGGAAGGAATTGATTCCCCTCCCAAGGAGCATCTCTGCCTTGCGTGAGAATCTCCCCAGCATCATCTTCTCCTGCACGACAACGTCGCGCCACTCCACCGCACAGTTGCCTCCCTGCACGATCGATAACTGACGGCCATGAGGCTTCCCTACCCCCTCGCAGCGTGGTAGAAATCCTTCGGATCGCCCGTGCCATAGAACCCACCCGGCACCCGCGCAGACACCTCCACCCTGCGCGGCCACTGGACCAGCAGTAACTCTTCTCTGCACTCAAGATTGGAATTTTGAGAACAGTTATACTCCACTATCCATCTTTGTAGAACAATAAATCAAACATTAGGACATTATAGGCATACCATTCAGATTGTAAAACTGCACACCATTCTAGCATACATACGGCAGAGGAAAGATGCATCGCCGCAGAATTACTGATCGCACAGCAGAATTATTCATAAGGCTGTGTAATGATTACTGATTTCTATGTGCAACATGTTTAGTGTTTTAGCTACAACAATCTTCTACCTGACTGGGACATGCAACCTACTGTAGAACTTTGTTCACGCACAATATATCAACAAAAAGGACATTGTGGTATTTTAACATAGGCGAAGCACATACTCCTTGTCTTGTGCGTCTCATGTTCATATGCACGTATACATGCTTCTAATAATTTCATGCCATGAATATTCATATCAAGGAGACGGCATGTCCTCTCCCTATCGTGCGGGGCCGCGCACCCCATTTCAGGATATAAGCAACAACCAAACATTGGGTAACTATTAGCAACCACTTCCTACTTTGTTCTATAGTTTCTATTGTTGCATGTGTACTAACTTAAGCAATTTGTTTATACAGACACAAGCACCCCATTTCATCAGGATATAAGCAACAACCAATCATTGGGCGGCTATCATCGGATCCTACTTTCTATTACTTTTTTGTTGTTGCTTGTGTTCTAACTTGCATTACTTATTTAAATAGACCCTAAAGAATTCAAGAGGCAAAGGAACAAAGAGTATTATGCACGCAATAGAGATGATATTCTGAAAAGATGTCGTGAAGCCCATGAAAGGAAACAGGCGTCAGCGCACTGCTTTCTGATGAGCAATATCTAGCACATACACACCTGGCCATGACCCAAGGTAAAAATACCCTTGTACTAAATGCTTATGTATTATCCGGATAGTACATTATATCCTAAAGTATAATATAATGTTTCATATATTAGACCCTGAGGAGCTGAAGATGCAACATCAAGCTTACAATGAGACAAAAATGGTTGTTGTTTCTGCCGATATCAATGGCCAAGAAAGTGAAAGACATACACCGGTGTCCATGTCCATTGGTAACAACGCTCAAGAAAATATATACATACCATGTTTGTTTACACAAATTGGTTTTATTATCTACGCAGATCCGAAGGAGTTAAGAAGGCAGAGGGACATGGAGCGGTATGCACAAAAAAGGAATGAAATATTAAAAAGACAATGCATGTCTCGTGAGAAGAGAAAGGCTGCAAATGCCATCCTGAACGACCATACCACGATATTACCCACACCTGCTACAGGACAATCCGGTGTCACCCAGCTCCAAAAAATGATATGTGCGAGTACTACTGTTCTACTTCTACCATAAGATATTTAATGCATCTTCTAACCTCAGCAAATATGCCCAAAAATGCAGGGTTGACATGTGGTCCTGCAACTCTCTTGTAGGGTTGTCGAATATACCAAATTCATCTCAGTCACGTGAATGCGTTCCCAACTACAATGAGAACAAGGAGAAAAGGAGAACAATTTAACACATGAAGATGAATCCAATTGGTCTCATAGGAATGATGCGTATCAAATGCAACAAATAGCAGGACGAATTAGAGTTGTTGTTGTGGCTCTTGCCAGTAAAACAAAACCAATTGGATCCATCGTCGCGGATATTGCACAAGGTATTTAAAATTGGCTTTTCTAGATAGTGTTCCACGCATTCTGAATATAATCAGATTATGTATAAAATTGGTTGTAAACACATGGCCTAATATACCAATTTCAGGGGTTACGGTACCCCAACTCAACACAATACGTGACCCAGATTTTACTATTGAAGATGCAGGTTAGTTTGTCGATTTGATTATGTTGCATGGGTGTCGACAATGTTTATTTGACCAACACACTATGGGTTCTCTTTCCTTTTCTTAGTTGTGCAGCCTTTTATCAGCTCCCAACTACATGATAATTCATCAGATAATGATAAGAGAGGCCCCGCTGAAGTGTCTCCCCATGGTATTGAAAACACTCAAAATCTACAACACACTTCTGACGAATCTACGCCCACTAAGAATACCTATATTGCTATCCTCTACTGATCTTATGGTTTTCTATAGTAGGCAACCACCAGACAGATGATCCATATGGAATTTTTGAGCCCGTTGTTGAACAAACCAATTTAGAAGGTATGTTATATATAATTGTTATGCACATATCAAGTTCTTTGTCAATAAATTTTCGGAATTTATGATTGATAAATATATTGCCTGCTAGACTACTTGGAACAATTGCCTAATGGACAAGCTGCATACCATGAGCCTGATGAAGAAGCTAGAATGTTTATGGATAGAGGTATGCACAAGGTGTAATTTCGAATTTAGCACACTCAAGTGCACATTTTTTTACTATGAGTGGTAATCAAATGCATGTCCTCTTCTATGCTGGGTGTTGCTTTCGAATCATACCAACTTGGACGCAATACTACACAAGCACCACCCATGTCAAATACTGATTAATTCATATACTGAAACCTGCCTACAAAGCACCATGTCCTGAGAAAGGTTGCAAACTGCCGTCACTGTGGGGCATTGCATTTTCCCTTCGAGGGGCAACATTTTGCTGCAAAGAAGAAAAAGTCGGCATATTTACTCGAGAGGTTCCAGAAGAATTGAAACGGTTGTTTACAAGTCAAGACGATGAGGATGCTAAATATTTCAGAGAGCATATAGGATATTTCAACTCACACTTCTCATTCACAAGTCTGGGAGTCACCCTTGATCACCGAGTAAGCACTGCGTCAGGAACTGGCGTGTATACATTCCGTGCATGTGGTGGGCTGTACCACGCTCTTGATGATCTGGTGTCGGCTTATAATGGCCCTCGGCAATTGCAGCTCTATATTTATGATACCGATCAAGACTTGGTTCACATGGCTAATAGGTCTCCAGATCTTAATATAGACCTCATACGGAAGATTCTGCAAATACTAGAACATAACCCTTATGCACAAACTTTCAAGAGCCTTGGGTCTGTTCCCAATCTAGATGATTATAGAATCTCACTAAACACATATATGAACTTGGATCAATGGAGGTACAATGCCCCAACGACTTCCCAGGTGGCAGCAATATGAGTTGAAGGGAGCGACCCATAGAATTGCTTTGACATGAGTGTAGTCGTGCATGGAAAAAGGAAATCGGCCCCTGTATATTAGAGCGTACTATGGGTGCTATGACCCATTGTGATATCCACTATTCTTCCCATGTGGAGAGACTGGTTGGAATCATTGCATGCCATATGTTGGGCCCACGGATGGCACGACCCAAAATACTCTAGATATGTCAGTACCGCAAGGAAAGCAAGCCTCTGATTTATATATAGGTATGATGTTCACAATTAATTTATATACCTACTCTTTATGAATGGTGATGAAAACATATGTTCTCGTCTTATTTTTCATCTATATTTATCAGATGAACACTTGGTTAGAGAAAGAGAGCAATATGAGAATTTTGCACCCACTGAATCGGATAATCCTGCACCACAAGGAAACCCAGCCCCTGTCCCTGATTTATATACAGGTATGATGTTCACTGTTAATTTATATGCTTACTATTTTTGAATGATGATTGAAGCACGTGGTTTCATCTATGAAGCCCACACCACTTATTTACCTGCAGCGGGTCTATCAGTCATCTTATTCTTCAGTGCTTATGTTTATGTTCCCACTATACTGATATTTATGTTGTCAATCTTGTAAATGACAATGAGGATAACCCAGATGAGGACATTGGTGACGATGAGGTCAATGAATCACAGTCCATAAAATTTGTAAGTGCGAGGGAGTACTACTGCTTCAAGCTGCAAGTCAGGAAGAAGCATTTTAATAACATCTTGTTCGGGGGTCGCCTTTTCCAACAGTGCGCTGTTGACATGTATATCAAGATTTAGACTATGCGTCTTGACTGGTACTCAAAGCCGGAAAATTAGAAGGTTAAACGCTGACCTCTACCAGGTACCGTGCTTGTGTTTATTTTAATACATCAGAATACAACGATAAAGTGGCTACGATCTATGATTTTCCATAACCTTATATACTTTGGTAGGGTCTTGTTGACACCGTCGTTCCGGCGAGTCGCGCGGTGATCGAATTGGCAAACGAATCATGCTCCCACTTACATTTCCTGGTGGTGATCGCGACATGCAGCGGAGGTTCCTAGATGCGATGGCAATAGTGCAACGGTGGGGTAAACCAGATTATTTTATCGCAATGACTTGCAATCCCTATTGAGAGGCGATAACGGAGAAACTGTTGCCTCAACAACTCCCACAAGACCGTCCAGACCTGGTGGCAAGAGTATACAAAGCTAAACAATGAGATATGATGGACTTACTAACTAAGGGTAAGCATTTTGGAGAAGTCACAGCTTATGTACATGTCACTGAGTTTCAGAAGCGAGGTCTCCCGCATGAGCATATACTTCTAATCATGAAAGCGAAAGGCAAGTTAGCGACCCTAGATGACTATGATCGGGTGATATGTGCTGAGATACCTGAAAAGGAGAAACACCCCGTTCTGCATGATCTGTGTGGTGAGCTGAAAAAAAGTTGCACTTGCACGATTGATGGACAGTGCAGGTTCCATTACCCGTGAGATTTTTGTGATGCCACACAACAAGGAAAAGACTCATGTCCCATCTACAGAAGGCGGGACGACGGGCGTCGAAATAGGATCAGAGGAGCAGATTTGGACAATAGATGGGTGGTCCCTTACAACCCTTCACTGCTTATGCGATACAACTGCCACATTAATGTTGAGGCATGCTCGACCATCAAGGCAGTCAAGTACTTGTTCAAATATATCTACAAAGGGCATGATCGGACATCCTTTGCATTCGAGCAGGATATCATCAATGATGGTGGAATCATTAATGAAATACGACAATATAGGGATGCACGCTATGTATCTCCGACAAAGGCTATTTATAGGATTTTTCGGTTCAAAGTGTTTGGTGTCAGTCCATCTGTGCTACAGCTCCAGCTTCATCTGCCAAACATGCATACCGTTTCATTTAAAGCTTCTGAAAATCTGGAAGATGTTGTCGCTCGAGCATCTTCTTCCAAGTCCATGCTTACAGAGTACTTTGAGATGAACCGAAAGTTTCCAGCGCCATGGAAATTGTTGTATAGAGAGTTTCCAGAATGTTATAGAGGGATAGCTGGTAAAAAGGTGTGGCAGAGTAGAAGAAATAAGAAATCACAGAGTGGAATACTTGTGTATGCACACCCCGCTGAAGGAGAGAGGTACTACTTGCGTGTGCTCCTAAGTCATGTCCGAGGTGCCACTTCATTTATGATTTGAAAATAGTGAATGCCAAGCCATGCAGTTCCTTAAGGGAGGCATGTGAGCACTTAGGCCTCATTGAGCACGACAGGAGTCTTGATGATTACCTGACGGAGGCTGTCACATTACAGATGCCTTGTGCCTTAAGACGGTTATTTACGACTATATTGGTATTCTGCGAGGCAAAATAAATCCGACAAATGTGGGACAAACATCTGGTGGAGATGTCCGAGGACTACCGACGTAATCAATCCACTGAGGTAGTACCTGAGCAGATGGTCCTTAGAGATATCAGGGATATGTTGCAATCGATGGGAAAGGATATTACAAACTAGGGACCTCTAGAATTGGTTGAGACTGATGGTTCTTGTGACGGTGAGTACAAAGAGGTAACAGAGGAGATGCAAATCAGCGTGGACAAAGAACATATATAGAATTATTTACCAGTTTGAACAGTGAGCAACTGGCTGGTGTCAATGACATAATGGATTATGTGGTGAACCAAAAAAGCCATATATTCTTTGTTGATGGTCTGGGCGGCACTGGGAAGACATACTTGTACAAGGCATTGCTTGCAAAGGTACATTCGATCGACCAAATAGCCATTGCAGCTGCTACATCAGGTATTGCGGCATCGATAATCCCTGCAGGACGAACTGCACACTCCAGGTTCAAAATTCCAATCAGGCTCACTAACAACAACATTTGTAGTTTCACAAAGCAGAGTGGTATAGCTGAGTTGCTTAAACGAGCGTCCTTGGTAATTTGGGATGAAGTTGCTATGACAAAACGTCAAGCGGTTGAGACGCTTGGTAGATCACTATAAGATATAATGGAAAGTCATTTGCCATTCGGGGGAAAGGTTGTCGTCTTTGGTGGTGATTTCAGGCAGGTCCTTCCTATTGTGACATGTGGGACAAGAGGTCAGATCATGGATGCTACACTTCTGAGATCCTATCTGTGCGATAAAATACGCAAGATAAGGCTCATGCACAACATGCGGCCAGAGTCTGATCCTTGGTTCTCCGAATACCTCCTAAGGATCGACAATGGGGAAGAAGAGACAATTGGAGACAACTATGTCCATCTCCCCGACGACATTGTGATCAGTTATACCGAGGATGAAAAAGCTATTAACACGCTCATCGAAGATGTCTTCCCATCGTTGCATGCCAATGCTAGATCGACAGAGTACAAGAGCGCACATGCTATTCTTTCGACCAAGAACGATCATGTCGATGACCTGAATGACAAGATGATCTCCAGGTTTCCAGGCGAAGAAAAGTTATACCATAGCTTCAACTCAATTGAAGATGACTTGCAGAATAATTACACAATTGATTTTCTAAACTCGATCACACCAAATGGCTTGCCTCCCCATGTATTGAGATTAAAGGTCAATTGCCCGATCATTCTGCTCCAGAACCTTGACCCTCATATGGCCTATGCAATGGGACACTGCTTATGATTAGAGCCTTCCAGGATAATGCAATCGACGTAGAGATTGTTGGTGGTCAGCATGCTGGAAAGAGGGTGTTCATACCTAGGATCCCTATGTTGCCCTCGGAGGACATCTCACTACCTTTCAAACTTAAAAGAAAATAGTTCCCCATCCGCCTGAGTTTTGCGATGACAATTAACAAAGTGCAGGGTTAGACTATCCTAAACGTCGGTATTTACCTTCCCGAGCCAGTATTCTCACATGGTCAGCTATATGTTGCATTGTCAAGGGGAGTGTCCAGAGAGACGACACCGATTTTGGCAAGCCAAACAAGGAGGTTGATAAATCCGGAAAAAGCACAAAGATCATTGTCTACAGAGATGTTTTGGGGAGATGAGGCAGGTGCGTTATTCCATTATTTATTTGCACATAATACTATGTCATTTTATCTTTAAATACTCCTAGATCTAACATTATTTGTTTTTCATTTGCAGGTTTATCGAAGGAGAAGAAGCGGAAGAGGATGTAAGGTGGATGAACACAAGAGTATCTTATTCGATCTAGCAAAAGGTGAGAGCTTTGCTCTGCTTCTTCATCCGATCCCCCTCTGATATATATGGCATGATCACATGGGATATGGACATGCTATTTAATGATCAGATGGGGTACGCATATATAATGATCAATGGCTACACCCTTTTTCAGATAATATGAGCAAAATGTATGCAACTGTGTTCTTGTGCTAATGTTTTAAGATGTTGTGCGTATTTTTTGAGCTATTATGCAAAATATTTATCTATTATTTGGAAAATGTGCTGTTGTGCTCACGTTTTCAAATATTTTCAGGGAGTTTCAGGATGTCAGGTGAGAAACCGTGCAAAGAAAAAAGGTTGAACAAAACAGAACTTATGGAAGAGGCAAAGGATAAACTGAGTGTCGAGGTACTTTGTGAGAGAGAGGAGAAAGAAAGGAGTCAGCACATGAAGAGAGGCATCCTGACGTTAAAATGTTGCAGTACTAATAACAACAAGAATCTATCATAGTTATTGGCTTTTGCTATTCACTCGCTGATTAGCCTATACTTCAGCATCAACTAGGATTGTGCACATTTGGATTACATGGTTTCAAATTCGAGAGGACTTGCTTCTTGTTAATGTCAAGCGTTATTACTTATTACTACTATATTGGATTTTTGTTAATGTCAAGCATGATTACTTATTACTACTATATGAACATACATCTAGGATAGAAGTTTGCTTTTCCAGCAAAATTTAAGTTGGCTGGGATCATTATCACAGAGCTATAGTATATCCTGTGTACAGGAGCAACAATTTAATTCACAAATACCTTTTCTTCAAAGTCATGATTAAAATTCACAAGTGATACCTTTTTCTTTGTGGTATTGTAGCACCAATGCAGACTCATTTTCATGTATCTCACCGGTTGGTCCTCATTCGACATCTGAGTTATTAGTCCAATCACTATTTTAGGATGCAGACCATAGAACACGGCCATTGAGATTCACTCTTTCTTAGAATTAGTTACAACCCTATGTACTGGCCCTTTAAATATCCCATTGGTCATTATCTGCACCAATCAAAATAACCCGAGGTTCAGAGATGGCTACCTCCATTGTCGCATAAATATGGGAAGGATTTACTTAAGGTTCAGAGATGGCTACCTCCAGTGTAACACCAACGTTGATCAGCAAGGTGTACTTAGACACAGTTGGAACATTGTACCACGTTCCATCTCTGAGAAACTGCAGTCCAGCAACATCTTTGTCCATTAGAAGAACCATAAGAGCAAAGACATCTGAGTGAGGCTTGATGCCCAATGAAAAGATCAAACCTTGGACATGGAGGATAGTACTTGAATCTAGCATAAGTGAGAGCCTTGCCGCTAAACTGGTTAAGTATGGCAATGTTCATCAAGCTCCAATAGCTTGGCCATTGCACGAAGGATGTCCTCAGTGTGTACTCATGCAGGTCATCCCGGCAAATACCACCAACGTAGTTCAGTTAAGCCAAGAATGGTATATGGATGATGGTTTCTTTCATATAAGAAATTATTTATGAAGTTTTTCCAATCCAGACTAGGTTACTAGCATGCATGAAACATTCAATAAATTTCTTTTACACATTAGCAGCAATTATAATAATAAAACATTAGTACGAACCTCGTCTTGATGGTTTAGTACAATGTTTGCGAGGTTACGTCGTTTAATCTCATAGAATTATACTTCTGGGAAAAGAAAGGTAAACTTTCTTTCGGTACTTAAAAAGGTAAGACAAATCACACAAATAATCAAAGAAACATGGAGATGAGCCGAACCCAATATTACAATATAAAAGTGTATTACGAAAATGATTCCATTAATTCTATATATGCATCGAGTATAAAAGAGCAAAAAAAACATTGGGCCCGGGATAAATCAAAGGAAAGGTGTGGGCCTGAGATGATGACCACGATTCCTTTCCTCCTCACGATATGGAAGTCCTTCTCGTGATTTCAGCCTTACATATTGCCTAGAACTAACAACCTATTGATCAGGAGCTTAAAGAAGCAACAGGTTTTACACCGTCGGGTTTGCTTCCACCTCTCCTTCATCCTCTCTCCCGAGCTCGCTGCCGCATCATGACACCCCTCCACTACGCCGGCCTTCTCCAGTGCGCCGGCCTCCTCCACCGCATGTCTCTCTAGCTTGCCAGACACATCTGTCCGTGGTGAACTACCATCTTCCTCCATGTCTGCATCACAATCCCTGCTGACCTCTGCGGATCATTGCGGTAGTGATATCTCTCCTTGTTTAAACAATGTTCATGATTTCACATCTACAAGGCAACATAGTCACTAGAGGGGATCCAACAAAGTGAATCAACATGCTCTATTTGCCCCCGCTAAATTACCAAGATGCTCTGTGTGACTAAGGAAATTCTTATTACTACATCCACCTGATTACTAGAGAGAATAGTCACGCAAGTGCCTCTCAAAAAGTTGTCTAAACAATTAAACAAACAAATAGATATTTAGATTTAGTTGAAAAGAATGTCCTGATACCACTATGTTAAGTTAACATATGCAAATATGTGCATCCAGTTGTGATGTAAAAGGCATATGAGACTAATGTTAACTGCATGGTAATAATAAATGCTTGGCTTTTCAGGAAAACACCAACAAGGGAGCCAAGGAAGAGCATACACATAATATGGAGATTGAAGGCACGATAACCAAGGACGAGGATACGAAACCTGAGTCAACAAAGGCAACACAAGAACAAGAAATCATGGATGATACTTGAGAAATATGCAGATTGATCAGGTGCTACCCTAAGACAAGCACACAAACCCGAAGGCAACAAGGGCACTTTTGTATTTTCACATGTCATTATTACTCTTATTCTGGCAGGACAAAACAATATGTATTTTGTACTATATTATCATACCTACAATTCTTTACTAACCTGAATAATATCTTCTCTTTTATAAATACATGATAATATTGTATTATTGTGTATTATTGTGTGTTCTAGTTACTAAGTGAGGGAGAATCAAATGAAAGAGCCGCCAAAGATGAAGTGGATAAAAAGAAGAGCACACAGTCCACTGATACTGAGGTGACAGAGACATCTATTCCTTTCCAACTATGTCCCAAATAGTTCTAACTCTAATTATATAATATCCTGCATACGGATTATTCTTTGTAAGGTTGCTCTCAGGAATTAACTTTTATCAAAGCAAGTGAAGGAATGCAGCCAGAACAGGACGAGGAATTAGCACAAACATTCGGCACCAAGGGGGTAAAAATTATAGGGGACAAGCTGGCAGAATCAAGTGGAATAGCCGACAAAGATGGAGTGGAGAAAAATAAAAGCACGCAGTCCACTGATTCCTAGGTGACAGGGGCATATTTTATTCTCCAACTATGTCCCAAATAGTTATAGTTCTAATTATATCCTGCATACGGATTATTTTGTCGACTGTTGCTCTCAGGGATTAACCTTAAATGAAACAAGTAAACAAATGCAGCCAGCGCAAGAAGACAAATTATCACAAACATTCCGCACCAAAGGGGCAGAAACTATAGGGGGCAAGCAGGCAGAATCAAATGGAATAGCCGAAAAAGATGAAGTGGAGAAAGAGAAAAGCACGCAGTACACTAATTCCAAAGTCTCTGAAGTGACACATGCATCTTTTCTTCTCCAAATATGTCACAGATAGTTCTAATTCTTAATTATATTATTAATCATGCATACGGATCATTCTTTGTAATGTTGCTCCCAGGAATTAATCGACAACAAAACAAGTGAACAAGTGGAGGCCCCTAAGGACGAAGAATTAGAACAAACTTCCTCCAGGGAAGCGGCAAAAATTATAGGGGACAAGATGGCAATGCCCGTGCAGACAGGGAAGCCTATCCGACTGCATAACAAACCTAAGAAGGCACATTACTACATGGTCACTCTAGAAGGCATGGACAAATCCTTCTATGCCCGACTTTTGCTAAATTTATTTTCATGGTCAGTATTAAGTGTTGTTACTTACATCATGATAGATTACGCTTGCACCGGCAATGATTGGTCCGTTATTCGAAATATCATGTCTGAACCAAGTGATAAAAGAAATTTAGTGAGCATCGACGACTCACATCTCCGAAAAAAATAGTTACTACATCTTTTAATCCCTGAAGAATATGTTGGAGATGAAGTAAGCATATGCCAACATGTTGCTATTTTAACATGAGTTTCTATTATCTCCTATAACCAAGTGTGCACACTTGATATTGCAGATCATAGACGCATACATACATTGCATAAGTGCTAAAGAGCATCTACAAATGAGGTCAGGAGGAAGTGTGTTCTTAGAGAATGCATGCATCTCTAAGATGATAAAGTAATTTAACTCTATACGGGATGACGTACCAATATGGGTATTAAACAGAGCTAAAACTTATTTGGAACATGATGTGGTGAGTCTCAGTTCCGTGCATATTTATATGAATTCAATCAAGGACAAATGTTTGTATGGAAGACACCTAAACTAACAAGACTCTATTTTCAGATATTCATTCGAGTAAACATTTAAGACTTTCACTTGTATCTAGCAGTTATAAATACCGGGTTGCAATGTATCCAGGTGCTGGACTCGCTAGGCCCAAGAATGGACCGCAAAGACCTCACCGCTATGGTTAGTTATTAGTCCCACTTCATCATATGTTGATAAGACGGTTTCTTTTATTCTTCGATTGTGATGCTAATACATTGTCATTTATTCATGCAACAGCTGGACGGACTAGAAAATATATTACAATATGCATCACTTCAAATTGAACTAAAATCTGATAACTGGAAAGACTTAAACATCACAACATGGCCAAGGGAAGAATGTATTGAGAGCACACTCCATAAAGATGGGTATACCTCTTTCGATTCAAACTTGCTACTCACATCCCCTTTCGGCACCTCCTTCTCCCTCGGGGTATCTGGACCATTAAGGGCCGCATCATCAACACATGCACCAACAAAGAGGATGAAAGGACATTCATAGGCTTGGAAGAAAGCTTACTCTTTTTTTACCGAACAATTAACAGCCTCCTGCAAGTTGGAAAGCAGGGACCTATAGTGTCTCAGACCTTCCCGGCCCCATTGGCTGCTGCGAGGCACGATACACAACTAGGTGGCAACGACAACGGTGAAGGCAACGCCACATGGAATACGCCATGGCCCCTGAGCAGCTAACACTATGGGCGGAACATTGCACAAAGTGAGTCTATACAACATTTGACGGGAAGGCGCAGACGGCGAGGGCGAAGAGACTAACCTGTACGTGGACGGGCAAGGAGAAGCACATGGAGGGTATCGAGCAGTAGCACAGCACGCGGATGTCTTCCCGGTCATCCTAATCAAGATGGAAATCAAGATGGGGTCGGAGAGCAGAGCATCCGGATCGAGGGGAGAAGAAGAGTTGGACCTGACCTTGATGGCGTCCTGAGCAGGGGGAGGGAAGTTCAGGGCTGGGCGAGTGCATCAGCAAGAGGGAGGGCCCCGGCGTCGCCGATGAGTGTGCCGACCGAGAGCGCCCCGACATCGCCAAAAGGATGCGAGCCCCGGCGTCACCGGATTTGAAGAAGGGGCGGGGTAGAAGAGGGGCATGCGCATCCGCCGATGAGTGCATCAGCATGAGGGAGGGGTCCGGCATCGCCAGCGAGCATGCCGAGCTTGAACGCTCCGGCATCGTCACAAGGAGGCAGGCCCCGGTGTCACTCGATAGGAAGGAGGGGTGGGGTAGAGGAGGGGCCTGCGCATCCGTCGGCGGTGCTAATGGAGGGAAGGGCCGGGGCAGCGCAGGGGCCTGCGCGTCCGCCGATGTTCTGAAGAAGGGGAGACGGCCACCAGACAGCTCCGGCCATGGATGGGGATGGCGTTGTAGATAAGGTAGGATGGGGTCAGGAAGAATGGGGAAGAGAGACTGAGAGAAGTGAGGAGCGGTGGAAAGTTGACTGTGATTTTTTTATCTCTATACTACGTGTAATACTAACTACTAAGAGCATCTCTAGCAGAACCCTCAAACCCCCAAACCCTTTGAAATAACCGCTTTTTTACAGGTTTCGTCCGAAAAATCACGTAGACTAGAACCCTTAAACCCTTAAAACTGTAAAAAAATTTAGAGGTCCAACCCTCAAACTAGATTTCAGCCTGTAGAAGTGAGGGTTGGGAGGAGAAACTCCTCCCAACCCGCACTTTCTTTCCGATCTAGCGCGGGAACTTCCTCCCTCTAGCAACCGCGCCCCCATGGAGCTCCCCGCCGCCACCTCGCCTCCGCCGGCCGCCGCGCCGGCCGCCGCCCCCGCCCCGGCCGCCGCCGCCCCCGCCGCCGCGCCCGCCTCCGCCCCCGCGCCCGCCCCCGCGCCGGCCCCCGCCCCCGCACCCGGCCCCGCGCCCTCCCCGGCCCCAGCCGCCGCGCCTCCGCCGGCCACCCTCGGGGCGAAGCGGCGGCGGGCCGGACTGCCAGCGCCTCCGCCGGCCCCGGCCGCGCCCGCCCCGGCCGCCCCCGCCCTC
>LR738714.1:342245419-342337748 GCA_902687465.1 Secale cereale
GGGGGGGGGGGGGGGGGGGGTTGGTGCGCCGACGTGCCTCGTGGGCAACTGGGGCATCCCCTCCAGGTGGTTCTGGCTCCAATATTTCTCTTTTATTCCATGAAAAGTCTCCAACAAGTTTCGTCCAATTCCGAGAACTTTTATTTCTGCACAAAAAACAACACCAATGTAGTTCTACTGAAAACAACGTCAGTCTGGGTTAGTTTCATTCAAATCATGTAAATCAGAGTCCAAATCAAGAGCAAATGCATTAGGAAAAGTAGATACGACGGACACGTATCATCCCGCACCGCTCCCCCACCCCTTCCCCCTCCGCTCATGCCCCCACCCACACCGCCACCGTTCATCCCCTTGGTTGTGGTACATTTCTCGTGCCCTCGGTTTTGATCGTCCCCTCATCTAGTTTTCTGATTCCCCTAGTGGCTGCTTTTTTTGCTCATGTATTTATTTCCGTAAGCAGGCGATTTTTTTCTCGATTTGAAGTCGGTACTCGTGTGCACTCTGTAGGTAGAGCAAGGTGCATCTAGTGTTTTGTCAGATTTCCTCGATTTTGTTGCTGATATTTGTCACTCTGTCCTTGCGCTGAACGCAAACGCCATGTCTTTGCCAAGGAGAGTAGTTGGAAGAGTTCAAGGTATGTGTACTACTTGCTTGCATTGTTTATTTTCTGTGTCGTTTATCTAGTTGTCTAGTTCATCTCGGAGATTTGCTTATGTTGTGTTAGTTGTCAGGGTTGCTCGCATTATTGTCATGTGATGTTTCTAATTTCTGTTTCCGGTTTTTATTGAATCCAGTCGGTGATTTTGTTGGTAGTGGTCATAATGATACGCTAATTGACACTCGTTATCCTGATGATAAGGATCATGTCAGGCCATGAAGTGAATTCACCAATTGGATCTTCTCCTATTAGTGTGGCCCCTCCTTTTGGTATGTTGTTTGTTCTTTTTTCTTATTTAGTTTGCCAATTTGGTTGTATCACCCTGTCTCTTTTATATTACATATGTGTCATGTGAGTTTTGAACTGCGTTGTCCTTATATATACTTGCTATATTTGTTGTGAATGCTTTGTTTATTGTGTATGCTGCTTACTTGATGTTGTACAAACTGTTATTGACTTTATGAAGTTATCCATGCATTTTTTTGGAATCTAACGTGAAGTTAGTGTATGCAGCATTGCATTTATATGTATATGTGAACTCCACTATATCTATGTGTGAACCGCATTGTCCTTTTATCCATGTTGTGTATGCAGATGGGTGAACTTCATTACATTGATATGTGAACTGCATTATTTTTTATTTAGCTGGTGTGTGCAGCACTGCATTTATATGTATAGGTGTACTGCATTTTGCTTCTTCTTTTGCACGCTTCTTAATGACCATAGTTAAACTTCTTTTGACACAGTGTCTGGTTTTTATGTTGGGGCACCTATGTTTGACGAGGTTACTAACTTGATTGACCGTTATTTCATAGAGGGTGACGTTGGTGTGAGCTTTGACCAGAGCCTTAGGCACCCCTTCTTGTCTGAAACACAGTCACAATATGTTGATGGTATAGAGGAAGTCACACAGGAGTGGATGGTCCTGGATCAGGTTCATGCATATGAATTGAAGCAACACAAGAAAAATTAAAGGTTTGAAAGTGAATCAAAAGAGTATGCGGAGAAACAGAAGCATAGGAGGGCTGCAGATGGTGCCAAGGGTGCGAAGTTTGGTAATGTCATGCAGCCTGCTCTACGGAAGAAGAGACTAATTTCTGTTGCTGAGGAAGGTGGTACTCCTGGGTGGAGTACTCGTGTTGCTTTCATGAATAAGAACCTTGGTAAGAGAACTGCTGAAGCTGGTGTAGAGGATCCTCAATGGAAGCGAACACATGTCAGTGAACGGCCCAACTCTGACGACGATGACTTTGTGCTTGCTGTTTTTGTGAGGGATGCTCAAACTAGTAGACGAAAAGATTGTGGTCCATCTAAGAGTCAACCTAATTGGCCCCTTGATGACGGTGACGAAGATACGATGCTGACTCTGGTGGGGAGGCGGATGTTGTTCCAGAGGTTTGTTGAAGTGGATTGCATTTGTTTATTTCATTGTTATCCTGTGTGCCTTTTCTGCCTCTTTTGTGGCTAATCTTCTAATGTGGACTACATTTTCATTTACACAAATTAATAAGTCTAGTAAGAGGAAGGTAATTAAAGATGACGGGAGGGAGATTATGCTCGATTTAACAAGACCATACATTTGTCGCTCCCCACTATGTGCAAAGATGTTGCTTTATTGAAAGAAGTACACCGTGATCATGTTCGGGATGCTGGCTTTGATGCTGTCTTTGACTTGACATTAAAGAAAAATGTGTTGCACATTCTTATGTGCTATATGATGGGAGTGATTAACTCGGCCACGATGACAATGGACTTTGGGAATGGCAGGGTTCTTCAAGTCACTCGTGATGCAATTCATCAAATTTTTGATTTTCCTATGGGACCTCGCACTGCACCCATGCCTGCTACCAGTGGCCATGATGACTCGTTGCCTTCCCTCAAGGATGAGCTTGGCTTTGACCGTCCACAAAGTATAAGTGTCAAGGACTTGGTTAAAATGCTAGCAGTGTTGGTGGAGGATGACGACCCTATGATGGTTGATCTTGCTGTCAAGGTATTCTTCATGATACTTTATCAAAATTTGCTGTGTCCCGGGCCTGCAGTTCGTTTGGGCAGGGTTGCTGCCATGGTTGAGAACATGGATTATGCGGCTATGGCACAAATGGACTTATGTCCGCTTGTTGTTGATGAGCTGCAGGTAGGTGCGGTGAAGTGCCAGACAGAAGGTAGCAAGCTGAATTGTGCAGAGTGTTGTGACATTCTCCCCCTGATTGTGTATTAGGATTGCTTGAAGCTTCGAAAATTTTCATTTATGCGCACATTGATGCCACGTGCGTCATTCCTAATGAACAAGAACCCGTTGAAGTTATACAACGAGGATATGTTTGTCAAGGGAAAGATTTATCTTGAAACTTACAAATTTTGGAGGCTGCCAGTTAGTGCATCATAGTTTTTAGGAGTAGACTTTTTCTAATTTTGTAGTCATTAGAAATCATAACTATCGAGTATTCACATGTGTACTTCTTTCCCTTTTATATTTATCGAAAGTGGAAGGCGTCACGCGATATTGAGTATAACCGTCCTGCTGTAGTGCCGTGTGGCAGCTCTGATGTGGGGCCTAGCAGTCATGCTAGGTTCTATGAGCCTATTTGTAGCCATCTTCCTGCCTGTGATGATGAGCTGCTGCCTACTCATGGTTTCACGACTCGTCGGATGTTTGATAATAGAATCTCTTCTAAACAAACTTTTGCTGGCGGCAAAAAGCACGAGGAGACTAATGAGCTTCTTCTGAAGGTTTCATAGTTTACCGAAGATTTTCCAACTTTGGTGACAGGTTAAGGATAGTTGCTGGATTTTTCCCTACTGGCCATGGCTCCCCATGAAGAAGATATCGTTCCTACTCAAACCTTTGATTGTGGTGTGTTTGAATGCTTGAAGATTGCAGTGATTGATTTTCGGTCTTCGTATGCTTAGTTGAAACATTCACAGGAAGAAAAATGCGCTTGGTATGAGAAGGATGTTGAGCACATTTTGGATGAAATAAGGTGATGGGACGCTGGCGCCGATAGTGATAATGTACGTTGACCGTTTTCCCTTTTGAACCTCTTTTTTGTATTATGTCGACAACTCCTCACTCTTTGTTTTTGTCGTAGGCTGGAGTGGAATCTGCTGGTGTTCATGCATGTAGGGACGAAGGAATTGGTCAGGTATAAGTACTTCTCCCATGCCTGTTATGCTATGTGCTTCTCTTCTTGAACTTGTATTTTTTGCTTTCCAATTTTTATTTTATTTTTTGTGTACCTGAGGATTGTAAAATGTGTACTACTTGTGCATAGTTGAAGTTTTATTTATTTTTTGGTCGTTACCATCTTATTTCGTTATGGTTTGTTCTATGTTGTAGACTGGAGCTACTGCTTGTGATGTGGACATGGAATCATACACCGGCTCTGAGAAAGATGAGGACTTGGCTGACGCGTCGCCCCCTCCGGATATTGTAGCCATCGGGATCATGGCTCCGTAGACCCAAAACAACGTTCGAACTCTGGGGCGTGAACGAAATCCTAGTCCAACTGCTGCCTCAAGCTCCTCGCCCTATGGCTTGGTCTCGCTGAGTTCCTGTGAGCGGGGAGAGGAATGGACACAAAGATTTACCCAGGTTCGGGTCACCTTGCAGTGTAAAACCCTACTCCTACTTTTTGGTGGATTGGCCTCACGAGGAGGCTGAGGATGAACTAGTACATGACTGATGCCTGAGGAGGGCTCATGATCTGGTGGGTTCGATCCCTCTCTACGGTGGAGACTAGCCTATATTTATATTGGCCATGGTCCTCTTCCCTTGGAGAAGGCGGGAAGGGTTGCCACAATGGCCAAATTTGAAGGAGGACAACAGTACATCATATCCTAACTAACGGTGGTCTTCGCCTACAAAGCTTCTGGTCGTGACGCAGTGGTGGGATCAGCGGAGACATCCGGCCTGCCGAGCTCGTGGTCTTAGTCTTGTAGCAACGAAATGGAAACCTTTGTAGGATTCCTCGGGAACCCACGTACGTCCTTGCGCCCTTAGCATGAAAGAGGAAATCGTCCTGGACTGCACCCGCTAGTGCCCACCCGGCCTTGGTCGTCACGCTCATGTAATCTTGAGCCTCATGAGGCTAGGGCTTGCATAGAGATCTCCGCTCCTTGGGAGGCAGGCTCAGCTGCCCCTCGGGAGGTCTTGATGTCGTTCTCCTTGTGAGGCCAGTGGTCCTCGCGAGGGTCTTGCCCTTGGGGTCCTAAAGCTGGGCCGTACCGAGCCATCGATGAAGCCATGTCCCGAGCCGTAGGCAGGTAAGTTTGGGTACCCCCAATCCCAGAACGCCGACAGTAGGCCCTAGGCCCAAGGCACGCTCGGCCTGCCTTTGGAGCGAAGGCAAGGGGTGAAGGGTGAAGCGTCGCAGGCCCTTGTAGCATGCGGGCCAGGCTTGACGCGTGGCGCACGACATGATGGAGACGCCTCCACCTCCAAACGTTTCCCCGGCAACTGCCCAAACTGACAAAAGACTGGAGCACGCAGCAGGGCCACCATTGCCCCGAATGCGAAGGGGCACCGGTTAGCCTCCTTCGATCATCCATAAAAGGGCGAGGGAAACGAAGCCCCCATCCCACATTTGTCCTCTCGGTCCTCCATCCCAAGTCTGTGTCGCACTAGCCATGGGGCCAATGAGGAGGTTCTCCACCGTGGAGAAGGGGAAGGCACCACGGGACCAGCCAAAGCTGCCGCCACCCAAGAGGGGGCACAACCGTCCCTTCAAGTCCACCGCGATGCCGGAGATGGTGCCCCAGGGGTCCAGGCTTGCTCCCCCGGGGGGCCACGCCGGCTTCGGTAGTCAAGGGAAGAGCTCCTCCCACGGGCGCGGTCGTGGAAGTCATGGTGGCCGAGGTCGATGAGGGAGGCAAGCGGAGTCCACCCAGCCACCTCGCCCGCGGTTTCACTCGGACGGCATGACCTGAGAGTTCGTGGTGTGGATGGAGAGTTCGCCGTGCACCTGGATCCATCTCCCGAGCTCCTTCATGAAGGAGCTACAGGCAGGAGGGCCCGTCGGGCTGTGGCTGCAGCCTGACGACTGCTGCAACTAGTCCTCGTGGGTGGAGGTTGAGGCTACCCCCTCAGGCCACGTCTTCCTAACACATGGGTGGCAGACATTCGATTGTGCCCGAGGCTTGAAGGGGAGGCACACCCTCCACTTCAAGTACGACCGGGTGACGACAGTCTTCGTGAAGATCTTTGGGGAAGACGGCGGGCGCCTAGGGTGCTGCCTGGAGGGCGACAGCAGCAGCAGAATCAACCACCTCTATGACAACAACGGTCATGGCGGCGGAATCCTCAGCGGTGAACTTTCCCTTGGCGACGGTCACGACGCCTAGCAGCGGCGGCACCTCCTCATGGGGAAGCACGAGAGACGACGACTATGATGAGCCGCCACGTCACCGCGCTCGGGTTAAGGAGAAAGAGGACACCGACTAGGCACTGTGATGCCGAAGTCAGGTTCTTTGGATCCGCGGCCCCCGGGAGTCCGTGTCTTTTGATTTATTTCTTGCACCAAAGTCATGAAGGGCCCTGTGCGGGCGTGTAAGGAACTGCAGTGCTTGCGCCTTTATCTTAACGTTTCCTGCTTATGTTTCTTAAATTGCCTTTGCATTTCTCGCTTGGGCATGGGTTTGCTTTTTGTTCTTATGGTAGCTTGGTGCTCTGTGTCGACAAGACCCAGTTCCTAGGTAAGCTTCTACCATCGCTAGTATGACAGGTCGCGATGCCGTGTGGAAGGCCAGGAGGTGAGCGACCCGAGGTCCGGTAAGAGTTCCTAAGACGTGATGCTCATGAGGTCACCTTTGGCGCGCAAACGGCTCACGAATTATTAAAGAGTGGAGATTCCTTGCCCGAGCGGGGCCGCGAGAACTTAACTGAGGCAATACATATGAGGTTCGCGCACGGGGCGAATAGGATAACTTAGCTTGGTGTGCCCGTGGCGGATCCCTACATCATGAGGACATCCTTCTCTGAGGTTCATGGTTTGCATGCATTTCCTGTTCCGTAGTAAACCAACACAAGTCCACTAGGGGTTCGTGAGAAGAATTGACACCCATTATAATAATAAAAAAGCTTGCACCGCCTGGCCATACCCTTCTGTCTGTGTTCCCTCATGAGTATCACCCCTCATCTCTTTGCCCACCATGATGCTCTACGTCCTCAGGACCCGGTCCTCGAGCAAAGCTCAACCTCCGCTGGTATGCCAGGTCGCGATGCCATGTATAAGGCGAGGGGGTGAGGGCTCGAGAGCTAGTAGGAGCTCCTGAGACACGATGCTCAGGAGCCCCCTTTTAAGGTGCAAGTGGTTTGCGTAGAGAATGAATGGTTTCAACTCAGCGGGGTTGCTAGGAAAGTGGGCCCTGGCTAGCAGCTCAGGCACACTAGTTTACTTAGCCTTTGCGGGTAGAGTTGTTGCTCGGTCAAGGCCAATCCTCCTAGGGTTTCTGCATGTTTACCCAGTCGTGAAATACGATACATGACGCGTAGTTGCTGATCTGCTCGTGATAGTTCCATGAGAAGACGAAGGCACTAAGGACCTGATGAGGTGACGTGCACGGGGCCGGACTGCGAGCCAGATCTCTGTCTCTTATATTTATCGACGCTGCTAGGATAGACTTGAGCACATGCACCGTGCCGGTAGCCCCCTCTCACGGGAGACCCAAGGGGAGAGCTGACAATGCCCATAGCCCATACGGGTGGCCCAGGGGTGATAAATAACCAGATGCCGGGTTAACAATCACATTAGCTCATTAAAACATAGCAGGTTCAAGGTACATGAGAAAAATGATATAGCTACAGGGGCAGGACCTGATAGCTTGAGGATAATGCAGCCTGGGGGCGCCCTCAATTGAACAAACCAAAGGGTCACCTGGCACTGCTGTTGTAGAAGCGTTGAGGTAGATGAAGAAGTGTGCCATGGAGGTTGCTCTTCACGAGCCGGGCGGCTCCTGAGGCCTCAGGAACTCACGAGGCCTAGGGGGTCTCGAGGATTCGGGGCCTCCGGAGCCACAATTGCCAAGCGACGGGCCTCCTAAGATGCCATCACGCGCTGCATGAACCGCTGGTATGTGGCCCTACCGTTTAGCAGTCCAAATGGCATGCAGACATAACTGTAGGAGTAGCCCATGCTCCAGCCGATGCTTGACGACCAAAAGAGGCCTCGCGAAGCAGCCCTGTTGAGGCCCGGGATGTTGACGCACACACGCAACCCACCGCTCACGTCAGGAGTGGCTGCTGCACTGGTGGTCCCCGTGAGGCGGCGCTCGCCGCGCATAGCTTGCACCTCGTGAACCTCCTCGATTGCCTTGGTGATGAATTCTCATCTGCCTAGCGCCTTACACTGTGCTCCTTTCTCGTGGAGGCACGCACCGAGGCATGCCTCCAAGTGGTGCCCGAACACCTCTCTTGTTGCGCTGGTCAGGTCAGAGGCTCTCCAGATGGAAGGCCCCGAGGTGACCCTGAGGGAGGCACCGGGCACGCCTTCCTATGCGAGAGGAATAGGTGCCCCAACAGTGGGCATAGAGCATGAGGCGTCGCCAGAGGGCTTCTCGGCCTCCTGAAGGATCCTGGGGAGAAGCTGCTTCTTCTTCGTGGGACTGGCCTTAGGATGCAGGGTGCCACCCTCATCATCAGAGTTGTCAGCCGCTGCTTCACGGTAGGCACGCTCAAGAGAGTAGATGGCGTCCTTCTCATTGCAGGTGACCGTGATGATGCCGCAACATCTTGGCATCTTGAGGACGTTGTAGCCGTGGTGGACAACCGCCATGAACTTAGTAGGGCAGGGTACCCCAAGATGGCATTGCACGGGAGGCCGATGTGTGCGATGTCGAAGCAAATGAGCTCGGTGCAGTAGTCGTCGCGCTTGCCGAAGGTGATGGGGAGGCACACTTGCCCCAGGGGGACGATGGAGCCATCTGTCACCCCAAAGAACGTCCTAGTGGGCATGAGCTGATTACAAGGCACATGTAGCCTTTCGAAGGTCTCGACAGAGAGCACATTGAGACCAGCGCCACCATCGATGAGGGTCTTGGTGACAGAGACGTTGCACATGTTGGGCGTGCAGAGCATGGGTAGCGCGCCAGCGGTGGACGAACACTTGAGGTGATCCTTGGAGTTGAAGGTGATGGCGTGCTGCAATCACTCGAGGGGGTGAGGGAGTCCTGGATTAAGGGGTCCTCGGGTGGCCGGATTACTCGTTATGGGCCGGACTGGTGGGCCATGAAGATCACCATAGAAGATTATCCCTCGTATCCGGATAGTACTCCTATAACTCCTATATGTGTAGATTGGCAAGTTTAAAGTCCGGGTGTAATGTTTCCTTCCTCTGCAAGATGATTATGTACAACCCAAGGCCCCTCCGCTGCATATATAAACCGGAGGGTTTAGTCTGTAGGGACAATCAGAATTACCATAGGCTAGATTTCTAGGGTTTAGCCATTACGATCTAGAGGTAGATCAACTCTTGTAATCCTCATATTCATCAAGATCAATCTAGCAGGAAGTAGGGTATTACCTCCATTAAGAGGGCCTGAACCTAGGTAAACATTGTGTCCTTGTTTCCCCTCTATTACCATCAATCCTCAAATACACAGCTCGGGACCCCCTAACCGAGATCCACCTATTTTGACACTGACATTGGTGCTTTCATTGAGAGTTCCACTGTGTTGTCGATGGATGGATTGATGGCTCGCTTCGTCCTCAGCGACAGTGCCACCCTCGGGGAGATCTTCCTCCCCGGACATCTTTTCCTGTTTGGCAGCTTCGTGCTACGCGGCAACTCGGATGGCCACCTTGAGCAGGTTGACAGCTACACTCCTGGTCATCGGATCAGGTTTGGAAGTCTGAATTACGTTGCCGACATCCGAGGAGATTTTAACTTCGAAGGATTCGCGCCCTCGGCTATCGCTCACTGCCTATGTGATGAAGACATCTCAGATCTATCATCAGATCCCGTCCAGGGGTCAACATCCGTGTCTCCTCTGGCCCTAGATTCGGAGTAGATCAGTTCGTCCGAAGACGGGAGGACAAATCCCGCTGGACCCTCCCCCTCAATGGAACTTTTAGCCGAAGGCTCAATGGAGATCGTGCTTCTCACAGACCAAGAATCGAACGGGACGCTCCCCGCCGCTGGGAAGCCGGACTTGTTTCCAATTACGAGCTCCGTACTCTTGGGTTCCGCACTCTCCGGATTTGACCATGTGGTCATAACCGAGCCTGGCTCCGAAGACCCCCAAACTCCTATCTAGCTCTCGCTCTTAAACGAGGTGCTGGACTTGCTGCAATCACTCGCCATTATGGAGGATTCGTCGCCGGTCTATGCCCAGTCGGAACTGAGGGTTGAGATCAGAGAATTTTGCATCCCATCCACCACCCACTTGGTAGCCACGGTCGAAAACTTAAGCGACGTACTAGACTATGCTTCCGAAGACTATGATGGCATGGACCATGATGTCGAAGCTAATCTAGGTCAAAACCCACTCGTCACTGGGCAATGGACGGCCACTTCTACCTATGATGTGAACATGGTGGACACACCCCAGGAGAAGGACGGCGATGCCGACAAAGATCCAAAAGAGGATAAGCCCGTCGACGAAACTCCTAAGCGCCGGTGCCAGTGGCGCCGCTCACGATCGCGTTGAGAAAGGGAAAGTAATACCTACACCGGAGACAATGAGGCTCCGGAGGACGCCGAAGACCCCTTGGAGCCAGCGTTGGAGCAGGACGAGTAGGAGGATGGCCAATGCAGTCCCGAACAACTCACCGATCACAATGATTCCGAAGACAGTAACTACCTAGCTGTCTCCGAAGAGGATGTCGGCCTGGGAGACGAGGAATTCATCGTCCCAGAGGAACCCCTTGAACAAGAATGCTTTCAGCGATAGCTTATTGCCATAGCAAGGAGCCTGAAAAAGCAGCAATAGCGGCTTAAAGCCGAACAGGATACGCTCAACGACAGATGGAATGAAGTGCTAGACGTTGAAGAGAGATACGGCCCTGAGCGCCAAACAAAGAGCTATCCCAAGCGCAAGTTGCTGCCACAATTCGACGACGAGGCCGTTGCGCCAATTCCATCGAAGCACGATTAGGCCGATCAACCGGACTGACCACCTTGTGGATGGGACAAAGCGGCTCGCAAATCCGTATATCAACCCACTTCTCCCAACCATAAAGGAAAGGATACAACCGATCAGGGCCACAAGTACGACCTACGTCAGGACCTGAACAATAAAGCCGGTCAGGCCAGATCGATCTACGGGTCAAGAGAACGTGCTCCCACACGGGACGGTGGCTATCAAGCCAAGTATACCGGATATAATCAAGTTCAGAGTCAACTCCGAACACATATTCCATCCAAACTACGTCACGATGTCGCACGATATAGGGGCGCAACATACCCTCTATGCTTTACCGATGAGGTGATGGATCGCCAATTTCTGGAAGGGTTTAAACCCGTAAACATCGAGGCGTATGATGGAACGACGGACCCCGCTGTATGGATTGAAGACTTTATTCTCCACATCCACATGATTCGCGGAGATGCCTCCATGCGATCAAATACCTCCCTCTAAAGCTGAAGGGGCCAACATGACACTGGTTGAACATCCTCCCAGAGAACTCCATTGGAACCTAGGAATATTTAGAGAATGCTTTTCGGGCTAACTTTCAGGGGACTTATGTCCGGCCATCGGATGCTGATGATTTAAGTCCATAATCCAGCAATCCGGGGAGTCAGCCTGCCAGCTTTGGAACCGGTTCTTACCTAAAAAGAACCGAATCGTCGACTGTCCGGACGACAAAACCTTACCGGCATTTAAACACAGTGTCTGCAAGGAATGGCTCGTGCGACACCTCGGCCAGGAGAAGCCGAAGACAATGGCAACCCTTACTACACTTATGACCCACTTTTGCACGGGCGAAGATAGCTTGTTGGCTTGTAGAAGCAATAGTACCAGCGATCCTAGCACTTCTGAAGTCAAGGATGGCAATGGCAAGCCACAATGCAATACGAATAAGCGTCGGAACAATAACAGAGAAACAAATGAGACGACAGTAAACGCCGGATTCAGTGGCTCTAGGTCCGGTCAACGGAAGAAGCCGTTCAAAGGCAACAGGGATGGTCCATCCATCCTGGACAAGATATTAGAGAGACCTTGCCAGATTCATGGCACCCCTAACAAACCTGCAAACCACACCAATAGAAATTGGTGGGTCTTCAAGTAGGCCGGGAAGTTAAATGCCAAATACAAGGGGAAAGGGCCTCAAAGCGAGGACGAAGACGATCCTCGCCCACTGAATACTGAGGGATAGAAGCAATTTCCCCCTGAGGTGAAAACGGTGAATATGATTTATGCGACCCATATCCCCAAGAGGGAGCGCAAGCGCGCAATAAGGGACGTTTACGCCATAGAGCCCATCGCCCCCAAGTTCAACCCATGGTCAGCTTGTCCGATCACCTTCGATCGTAGGGATCACCTAACCAGTTAACGTCATGGAGGTTCGGCGACCCTAGTACTCGATCCTAGAATGATGGATACTATCTTATTCGAGTCCTTATGGACGGCGGCAGTAGTCTCATCTTGATATATCAAGACTCTGTTCGCAAGATGGGGATAGACCCATCAAGAATCAAGCCTAGCAGCACTAACTTTAAAGGAGTGATACCCGACGTAGAGGCCCGCTTCATGGGATCATTAACACTGGAAGTAGTATTCGGCTCTCTAGACAATTTTCGAAGCGATGAGTTAATCTTCGACATCGCTCCTTTCCGAAGTGGTTACCATGCACTACCCGGAAGAATGTCCTTCGCCCGCTTTAATGTAGTCCCGCACTATGCTTACCTGAAGCTTAAAATGCCCGGACCTCGCGGCATCATCATGGTCAATGGGAACATGGAGCGCTCCCTCCGTATAGAGGAGGATACTACAGCCCTGGCAGCCGAAGTTCAAGGCGGACTATTCAAGCCAAATAATTCATTGGTCGTCAAGACAAGAGACACTGCTAAACGTGTCTAGCCCACGCTACAATGAGGCAGCTCAGATGAACCTGAGCTTGGTTAGCAGCTACTCCTCCGATGACTGCTCTACAAGGTTGTGGTATACGTACCTCGTGTACACAACTACGCCCTTAAAATACATTGGGCAACACCGGGGGCACACTGCTGAAAAATAGTCCATAGTAGGGCTCGACCCTATTCGGGCTCTAAACATATTTTCATTACAGGTTCATCAAAGAAACCACATTATCTATGGTTGTGCAGAGAAACCCTCAAACCCCTCTCCTTTAAGGATGTGTCACAAAGGAGAAACAACGCAGATGTGCAATAGAGCTTCATTGGAATTTTTTTCTTTATTAGTAATCTTAGGCTCTGTGTAAACCTTTCCCTTTATTATTTTTCTTTCGTGGCATGTAAAATGTCCAAGATACTGTTGGCATTATCTGTAACCACACGGCTCGCCGTATTAATAAGAGAATAAAAGAAGCAGTTTGGTTCCAATTTGTTTGGATTTCATTTTACATTACCATCTGTGTTCTCTCCCTACCTCAGATTGCCACATGTGCCTCAATCTGGAATTAACACCAGGGGTTGTATTCGGCCTAGCACACTTCAAAGTACGAACACCTATAGGGAACTGTTCGGCGTCCCGGATACTGTGTTATATGCATCGGCTCTGAATCATGTCTTGGGTCTATAGTTGGGGTGCCCAGCTCCTGTGCTTACCACTTTACGTTCCGCATTGTTTGGCTAAGGTAGTAAAGGGAGAACTATTGCGATTGTCTTTCTGGTTCATCCGGTCAAGTACCTCAGTAGATAAAGCCGAAAACTGACTGTCATGATAAGCGGGAGCTGGTCGGCGATTCAGCAACTTATTATTAAACTACAGATCTTTAGCGATCTACTCTGTGTTACATGAGGGGCTGGTCTTCACCCAGTCGTGTAGAGTAGGCACCGTAATCCGGATAGCCGCACACGCACAAGGGGCTAGTACTTAGCCCCACAGTTAAACTCCTAGGGCTAAGTGAAAGAAATAAAGCCGCATAGTCTGATTGCCTGGTTCACTTCGCACACACCTCCTTTACGGACCAAGACGTTGGGTAAAGCGTAGTCACGCGTCATGCCGAACAACCTTGTAGCATCTACATGGGGGCTGAAGTCGATGACTGGAAACTTTCAGATTAACAATAAACAGCCGCACATGAGGAAAACTCGCTTGAAATATAAAGCATAAAAACATATACATATCGATTCATAAGCATAGTTTTTACAATCCGAATACACTTAATAAAAAGCCACTTCCTTTGAGCACTGGCCCTCCATAACGCGGGCTTCTTCTAGGACATCATCGAAGTACCTCTCCGGCCTCCGATGATCCTTGCCGTCTAGCAGGCCGGCGGTCGCCACTTCGGTGGCCTTCATCTTCGCCCAATGCATCTTGACGCGAGCAAAGGCCATTTGGGCACCCTCTATACAGGCCGAACGCTTCACAACGTTGAACCTCGTCCTCGCATCGACGAGCCGCTTCACCAATACAAAGTAGCTACTAGGGATTGGCTCGGCAGGCTAGAGTCAGACTATTACGTCCCTCATGGGTGCACCCGCCATGTTATGCAGCTCGACCAGCTGCCTCAACTGGTCGTTCAGAGGTAGTGGATGTTCTGGTGCAAGGAATTGCGACCTGAACAGCTTCTCCGTTGTGTTCCCCTCTTGGGCTCTGAAGAATTGGGCGGCGTCGGCCATACTCTTCGGGAGATCTGCAAACGCGCCTAGAGAACTCCACAATCGCCTCAGCGACACATACTTCTGACCTCCAAAGATACTCTGCAGAAGAAAGGCCTTACCAGCCGCTATTTGCCGCACCTGGTTGATCTCCTCGCGAGCACTCCGGGACTCGCTTCGTGCCTCCTTGGTAACATTGAGAGCTTTGTTGAGCTCGGATGTTTGGCCCTAAGTTTTCTGGCTCCTCGCATTTGCGGATGGCGTCTCACAAGTCTTGTTCAACTTTGGCCACCCGAGACTCACGTTGACGGCGGGAGGCCTGTTCGGCCTCCATCTCGGCCGCCGTTTTGTCAGTAGCTGCCTTGTTCATCACGGCTTCCTTCTTGGCCTGTGCACAGGCGCCCTTGAGGGTCTCGACCTCGTCTATGCCAACTGTGAACATAATCACATCACACGATGAGTTTACACTCTTAAATAAAACATATCATTTTTTGAGATAATAATTTTCAAAGTCCACATACCTTGCGTTTCATAAAACCGCTTGTTAATGTGGTCGAGTTCCTCGTCAGCTTTTTGAAGCTTCCTATAGAGCTTGGAAACCTCTACGGCCTGTACAGATGCCGCTAACAGGGAAGCCTGCTCAAGTAAAGGGCACAATATGCTGTATTAGCACATACTATGCGGATCCTCCGTTGATTCCTTTCAGAATCGAACAGAGCATCAGGGCTAGCATCCGTACATAGGTTTATTATCCTATAAAAATAAAATTTAAAGTTCGCTTAGAATATCACATCGCATACCTCAAAGCCTATCACCAGGTTGTTGAAGGCTTCATACAGTCCACTTTTGGCATACTGAATCTTCCCTATAACCGCACCCATCATGGTGCGGTGTTCCGTCATGATGGAAGCACCTTGCACTGCTTGCTCCAGCATGTTCGGCGCCTCTGGATTAATGGAGGAGGCCGTTGGAGCTGATGCTCCTCCCCCTATCATAGGGCGCTGCTTTCTTGATTCCGGAGCCATGCTGGCCTCCGGAATAGTGTTCGGTGAGAGCCCGAATTTCATGGGCTCCCCGCCGTCGGTTGCCATAGGGAGTGTTTCCCCTTGGAAGATGGTGGCCGAGGTGTTGACCTCGGGCACCCTCTCGTCCGCCCCGCTCCCACTCCTCGCGTTGGGGATGACCGCAGGGAAGACACCTCAGTGTCCCCTAGGATGATGGGTGATTAAGCCCACGGTGGCGTGTCACTCTCCGCCATGTCAGCTGGCAGAGAGCTCCCTGATGATAATGGTGTGCTGGGGAGTGTGTGGGGAGGACTGCAAAACAACAAGTAGAATTGCTTATGCAATGATAACAAAATGACCAAAGATAAACAACAAAAGTCTAAACACTTACTATTTGGCCAGGGGCTTGCTCCTGGGCTGTCTTTGGAAATCAGCTTCGGGCTCCGAGTCCGTGCTGTCCGGGATGTTCAACTTCCTCCTCGGTGCCCCCTTCCCCATGTTTTCAGGGGCCACCCTGTTCTTCCCCTTCCCCTTGATGGGGGAATTGCTTTCCACCTCCTCCTCCTTTTCTTCTTCGTCAAGGAAGGAGTGGGCTTCGGTCTCTCCGGATATACCTTTCGAAGGACCCTTAGGGCGGGGGCCGCTCTTGACCTCCTTGATATTCTTATTGGCCTTCTTCTCTGGCGCCTTGTATGGCGGCAGCAGTAGTATTGGCGTTAGCTAAGGCGTGGCTGGGTTCTCAGGCAGCGGAGCCGGACCGTCGATCCGCTCCGCTTTCGTTATCCAGGCCTGTATGGAACGTAAAAGTTCTAACTCATGTCCTAATTGAAATATGGAGATGGTAAGTCTTTGGAAAAATCATGCTTACCTTTGTAGCCGGAGTCACGCTGTCGAAACCGATGTCTTCAGTCTCCTTTGGCCACTCCTTCTCGGCCTTGACAAGCTGCTTCCATATGTCTTCGTGCGTAGTGCCGAAGAATTTCTTCAAAGTCCGTTGTCCCTCCGGATTGAACTCCCATAAGCAGGACGCCCGGAGCTGGCAGGGAAGGGTGCGGCGAAAGAGCATCACCTGAATCACATTAGTGAGGTGGGTGCCCTTCGCTATCATGCCGAAGATACGATTTTGGAGCATGTTCACCTCCGATTGATTCCCCCATCGAGGCCCTCGGTGGTCCATGAGATGAGCCTCTCTGGGGGTCATGATGTGAATTTGGGCGTAGCCGCCCATTTGACCTCACGGGGTTCGGTGATGTAGAACCACTCCTGCTGCCATACCTTGTTGGTTTCCACAAAGGCCCCTTTGGGTCATGTTGCATTCGGGAGCTTTCTTACCATAGCTCCCCCGTGGTCCGCGTGCTGCCCGTCGACCACCTTTGGCTTCAGATTGAAGGTTTTGAGCCATAGGCCAAAGTGTGGGGGGACGCGGAGGAAAGCTTCACACATGACTATGAAAGCCAATACGTGGAGGATAGAGTTCGGGGCCAGATCGTGGAAGTCTAGCCCATAGGAGAATAAGAAACCCCAAAAAAAAGGGTGGAGTGGAAATCCCAGCCCCCGAATAAAGTGGGGGATGAACAAAACCCTCTCCCCAGGCTCTGGGATGGGAATCACCTGGTCCTCATCAGGAATCCTGTGCGCTAAGTCGTCGGCAAGATAGCCTGCGCTCTGGAGACTCTTCATGTTTTTCTCTGTGATGGTGGAGGCCTCCCACTTGCCCTTGGAACCAGATCCAACAATTGCTGGAGAAGGAGGCGGTGGTGGATGGGATGGAGCTACGGGCGATGGAGCTGGGAGATTGGGAAGCAAGGGCTAGAGGAGAGCGTGAGGTACAAAGAGGGGATCTATGTCCTTTAATAGGCTGTAAATACCAAGCGTCCGCCACTCAAGCCTTAAAACTCACCTATTCCCAACGTAATCATGCGTAAGGTGCGGTTGGGTTACCCAAATAATATTGATGAGGATCCCACGATAAGCAGGCACAATCTCTGCTTTGACAAGACGTGCCAATGGAGGCTAAGCCTCGAAACACAAAACCAGACCCAAGAAAATGGTTCCAAATATTAAAGGGTCAAATGTGACGTTTCGTTGGACACATTGTTTGTTTTAACACATTGCCTTCATGGCTAAGGGTTGTAATAACCATGCAGAGCCGGACATAGTTCCTTTACGCAGGAAATAAACTTCCTATGTTCAAAAGGAGGAACCCGCCTTGCAATGACGAAGATCGTATGCGTGCCGGACTCATCGTCATCGAAGACTGGTTCAGGGGCTGCTGAGGGAGTCCTGGATTAAGGGGTCCTCGGGTGGCCGGATTACTCGTTATGGGTCAGACTGGTGGCCCGTGAAGATCACTATAGAAGATTATCCCTTGTATCTGGATAGGACTCCTATAACTCCTATATGTGTAGAATGGCAAGTTTAAAGTCCGGGTGTAATGTTTCCTTCATCTGCAAGATGATTATGTACAACCCTAGGTCCCTCCGGTGCGTATATAAACCAGAGGGTTTAGTCTGTAGGGACAATCACAATTACCATAGGCTAGACTTCTAGGTTTTAGCCATTACAATCTCGAGGTAGATCAACTCTTGTAATCCTCATATTCATCAAGATCAATCTAGCAGGATGTAGGGTATTACCTCCATTAAGAGGGCCTAAACTTGGGTAAACATCGTGTCCTTGTTTCCCCTCTGTTACCATCGAACCTCAGATACACAGTTCGGTACCCCCTACCCGAGATTCGCCGGTTTTGACATAGAGAGGGGGCCCGCGGCCTCAAGCTTCGGGAGGGCTACGTTCACCTCATGAGGGAATTGCTTGAAGGTGCAGTTTGAGGCGGGGGCCTGGGCACCGCCGAGAATGCAAGCGATCGTGCAAGGCTCTCGGAAGCCCCCAGCCCCGTCGTCCTAATGGTTATCTTTGTTCCTCCTTGGTGGCAGTGGCAGCGGAGGGAGGCCAGCGTTGCCCTGAGGGCGAGCCTCATGAGGCTGATCATACCAAGAGCCATCATGAGGCTGGTCGCGCCGGCCACCCTCATGAGGCTAGTCGCGCCAGACCTGACAAGGGTTGTTGTTGTCCCAGCTGCCTCCGCCGCGGCCGCCTCCATGACCGAAGCCATGGTCGCCGCATTTGGGGCGGCGGCCGAGGTGCTCCCCGGAGCGCCCTGGGCTCCTGGCAATCATTGTTGTTTTGGGTGTGAAGGTTCTGGAAGACGTAGAATGGTGGCTATCCTTGCCTAGCTCGTCGCGGTCGCGGCCATGCTTCAGCTCATGCTCCTCCGCCAGCACAGTAGGGCCCTTGCGCTTCACCTCCTTGGCCTTGGCATTCTTGTCTTCAGGATCGACGTCTAGGCTCTTGAGGATGGAGAGGCGACCTTCTTCTGCTCTGGCGCACTTGTCCGCCAGGTTTAACATCTGCAGGGCTCAGCACGGGTCATCATGTATGGCAAGCTCCTCGCTCATCTTGACGTCGGTGACGCCCTCAGTGAACACCGAGAAGATGGCTTCATCCAGGCCTTCGAGATCTTGAGGCGAACATTGGTGAAGCACTAAAAGAACATGTGGAGGGTCTTGCCCGGCTGCTACTTCACGCGCCATAGGTCGTTAATGGTGAGGGTGCGGTCGCGGGTGCCCTAGAAGTTGGCGATGAAGAGCTTGCGAAGCCGTCCCAATAAGAGATTGACCCTTTCGGGAGGTGCAGGAGCCAAGAGCGTGCACCGTCCTTGAAGGCCATGGGGAACAAGTTTGCCATGACCTTACGATTGCCTTTTGTTGCTTCGATGCTCAATGAGTCGAACTGGAGAAACTCCGCAGGGCCGGGGGCGCCGTCATAGCACAGGGGAAGGTCCAACTTGAACTTGGTGGGCCAAACGATGCGACACAACTCACGGGTGAAGGCATGACAGCCCTCCGCACTCACGGGCGCAGCTCATGCGGGGGGAGCATGGTCTTGACGCCCTTGGGCAATAGCTTCCTAGACAGCCCGGCCCTGGTGCTGGTGTACAGGCGCGGGAAGCACGTGTGCATCATGCTGTGGCTGGGGCACGATCGTGCAACTGACTTCGTCATGAGGTGGCGCACCGCATGGAGGATCGCGCGACCATGCCTCGGGTAGAAGACTAACATCCTCGCTGCGGAGGGGAGGAGGCGGAGGCGCCCCATGTGCCACATCACCCGCGTGGGATGGCAGGGGACGGAGCGAGTGGGATGGCGTCGTAGCCTGGCCTGCAATGTTGATGAGCTCGGTGATGCGGCCCAGCCAGGCATCATAACCCTCATCAACGGGACGGTAGTGCAGTAGTTCACGTGCCATGAGCAGCGTAGCTTGCGCGTTCGCCGCCCCGCGACGAGCATGGGAAGACGAGGTTAGGGCCTAAGTGAAAGAAGGCGTGGAGGTGCGGTCATCACGCTGCATGGAGTGTGGCATCGAAGAGGCCTGCTGCTTGTGAGCAGTACGGTGGGTGGCGGCGTTAGCTCTGGGAGAGGCGAAGTAGTGAGGAGCACCGGGACTTGCGGGTGCCGTCTGGGCGGCGCGAGCAGCCCGGTGCTCGACGTGAACTTGGCAAGCGTCGGCCATGGGAGCGACGAAGCAAAGACGAAGCAGAGGCGGACTAAGAATTTTGACACGCCACAACGTGGCGAGCCAAATGCCGGGATTAGGGCTCTGCAGACCGAAAACAAGGTTCAAACTCTAGGGTGTGAATGAAATCATAGTCCAACTGCTGCCTCAAGCTCATTGCCCTATGGCTTGGTCTCGCCGAGTTTGTGCGAGCGGGGAGAGGAATGGACACAGAGATTTACCTAGGTTCGGGCCACCTTGCTGTGTGAAACCATACTCCTGCTTTGTAGTGGATTGGCCTCATGAGGAGGCTGATGATGAACTAGTACATGACTGATGCCCCCGGAGGGCTCATGATCTGGTGGGTTCGATCCCTCTCTACGGTGGAGACTAGCCTATATTTATGCTGGCCATGGTCCTCTTCCCTTAGAGAAGGCGCGAAGGTTTGCCACAACGGCCAAATTGGAAGTGGGACAACAATACATCCTATCCCGAGTAAAGGTGGTCTTCCCCTGCAAAGCTTCTGGTCGTGACACAGTGGTGGGCTCGGCAATGACATCCGTCCTACCGAGCTCGTGGTCTTGGTCTTGTAGCACCGAAATGGAAACCTTTGGGGGATCCCTCGAGAACCCGCGTACATCCTTGCCCCCTTAGCTCAAAAGAGGAAGATTGCGCCCGCTGGCGCCTGCCTGGCCTTGGTCTTAATGGCTAGTCATCTTGAGCCTCATGAGGTTGGGGTTTGCGTAGAGATCTCCGCTCCTTGGGAGGCAGACTCAGGAAGCTGCCCCTCGGAAGGTCTTGATGTCGTTCTCCTCGTGAGGCCAGGGGCCCTCGTGAGAGTCATGCCCTTAAAGCTGGGCCGTACCGGGCCGTCAAGGAAGCCACGTCCTGGGCCGCAGGCAGGCAAGTCTGGGTACCCCCAATCCCAGAACACCGACAGTAGCTGATAAGGTTAGTGGAATTACTTTTTCTGTTAGTAGTTTTTAATCTATTTTTTGTTATAAGCTATATGTACGCTGTTCTATTCATTCAAATGCATTTCTTTTACATATGTGAGCTGCAGTTCTTTTACACATGTGGGCTTTAGTATTTGACCGAAGTGAATTGCAATTATTTTACATATGTGGGCTGCATTCCTTTACATAAGTGAACTACGTGTTGTTGTGTTAATTCTTCCCTCGTTCATTTGTGTTCTTGTGTCTTTTTCAAACTTTTTGCGGCCTAGAGATGAAAATGTAGAAGTTCGTGAATCTATTGGCGTTGTTCGTGCTGATGTGAACCAGGAAGATTGTGTTGTTGCTGGTGGTGACATTGTGAATGCTTCTGTATCAGTTGCTGTTGACAGTGCAAAACCATCTGTAGCTTTGGAATCCCACCATGATGTTGCCCCTAGTTGGAGCGAAGATGCTGATGTTGACATTGAAAACACGCTGGAGAATGTCGTTCCTGCTGATAGTGTTGCTGGTTCTCCTG
Source organism: Secale cereale (assembly GCA_902687465.1). Lineage (NCBI taxonomy): Eukaryota > Viridiplantae > Streptophyta > Magnoliopsida > Poales > Poaceae > Secale > Secale cereale. The sequence continues at coordinate 342,266,830 of LR738714.1, forward strand.
TTTTTCTGGCACCCAATGATGTTCCTGATGTATTAAATGTGGATCCTCATGTAGCTGAGTTATCCGAGGACATTGTGGTTGTCCGGACGATTGAAAATCCCTAGAACGCTGATGTTGCTACAGTAGGACAGTGCAGTGAGGCTGCGGTGGTTTCGTCGCAACCTAACAGAGAAAATATTTTGGTTAGCTCTGAAGAGCAACAACATGAAGACTCCGACACTGAAGGCAAGTGTTTTGTTTTGAACAGTGATATTCATGTTTTTCTCATTCATTTTTTAATTACTGTGATAGCTACATCAGATGCTTAATGACAAGTGAAGTTCTTCTTTGTTGGTGATTTTTGAAATAGTTGCTAGCTAGGACATTTCCTTATCTTACAATTGAACTTCATATTTTAGATAAGTGAACTTCATCTTTTATTTTGTTCCTTATTTTTTTATTTGCAGTTGCCGAACTTCCTATTGTGACAGCGTCGAGCATTGATCCAACTCTTCTCAAATGATATAACGAGTTGTACACTGCTGTTACCAAGGCTCAAAGGGACAAAAAGAAGAATTATGGTTTTTTATAAATTGTTTTGTTAATATGTATTTTATAATCGCAGTCTTTGCCGCTTTTCGTTCTTGTTATTTTTTTAGTATGTTTTGTTTCATCTAGAAAAAAAAACTTCAGGGGCATGATTGCTTTTAAAACTGAGTTGGCCGATATTAGCATTGCCGAAGTTGGTCAATCTTTTACGATGAAAGGGATGCTCACTACATGCCTTGTAGATCTTGGGGTTTCTTTGTTGGTAGATAAGTTTAAGGGATCTCCAACGATGGTTGTCCCGTACCACATTTGTGTAAGCATGCAGAACTTTTTGTTTGTTGTTTGATTCTCTTTTCTGTTTTCGTGTGATGACCTGTTTGCTTCAACACTATTTCTGTTTTCATTTTGTTTTGGCAGACAAGTATTTTGAATGGTGGTAGTGTAGGCAGGAGTGTGAAATTGATGTTCTCTTCAAAAGCTGAGAAATGTCTCGATAAAAAAGATATGGCGAGGTGTCCAAAACCATTTTTGTGTGTTCGTTTTATAGTGTTCTGTTTCTTGTTCTTGTAATACTTTTATTTATTTTTACTTCCAACTGGTCCTATTAGCAACATTTTATCCGCCAGAGACGAGGGATGGCGTTGGCCATTATTGTGTAGTTGCCTTTAATATGAAGGAAAGGCGGTTTGAATTTCTTGACTCGCTGAATAAACCTTGCAGCTCTCAAGTGAACACGGTTTCTAGGAGGATGGTTAGAATATCAAGCATGCAAGGAAAGAAGGTAGCTCAAGTTCTGATGAGCCGCTAAATCCTCCTACACTTGATGGCTTCACGTTGAAACATGTGGTTGTCCCAATTCAGCCAAATAGGTATGTTCCTTGTATTCCCTCTCCCTCATACTCCTCAACTGTTCTATTATATTTATGTGAAACAAATGTTTTTGTTTTGTTTTGCAGGCATGACTGTGGATTCTATATGTTTAATTCTTGCAGACCTGGGATGGTGTTTCAGTTGCTCAGTTTGGGGTGGAACACATTGGCTACATCAGAAAGGCCATGCTCTACAGTTGGCTCACATCGACAAAATGTTCCCTTGAGTTTTCATCACTTTTAATATGTGTAGATAAAGGTTGTCTTAGTGAACTGTTTTATTTGCCTTATTTATTTTTGTGTACTGCTTGCTTTCGCTTCTTAAGATTTTGTTTATTAGTGTAGTAGTGAAATGCGTGTTTGACAATGGAGGGCTACGTATTCTTGTGTAAGTGAGATGCATTGTTGTATACAAGTGAGCTGCATTATTCGGTGCAAGGGAGCTACATTGTTGTAGGCAAGTGGGCTGCATTATGTTTTCTTGTGAACTCAGTTTTATATATATTAGTGAGCTACATTTAATGTTTTTGGTTTTGTATTTGGGCTAAGTGTTCCCATGTTTTTCTCCATGTTATCATGTTTTGATGGAGGTCTTCATGGTGGTTGTACATAACTATTTGAGTCCTAGGGTTCTGAGGCAGTTATGGAGAATAGTGCAATTGAAGTCTCTCCAGAGAAATCTGGTTCTTTAGCTGGATATGGTTTGAACATGGATGTGGCATCTGAACCTGATGCTGGATAGGTTGCCCCAACTGGCTCTTCACATGAGGTAGTTGATCTTGATTATGATTTTGTTACGCTGGTGCCACGCGTCACTAGGACTAGGAGTGCAGCAATAAATCATCCTCCTAGTGATGAGGCTCAAGTATTTTCGAATAAGAGGGCAGTTGAGAGGGCTTTTAGGTTCAAAGCTTATTTATAGAAATTGGGCCTCCGAGGTTCAAACATATTGATGAGGCGAGGAAAATAAATGATCTCATTCTCTGCCAAGATTTTGTAACCAAGTACAACGAGTAAGTTTTATGTGTGTGCCCTTTATCATTTTTTTGTGTTTTGTTTCGAACTTTATTTTGATCCCATATTTTTATATTTATCACAGTAACACACTCTTGATGGTGAATAATGCTTTTGATGATGTCAAATCAGTCAAAGTTGACTATATCTTTGAAACATTTGGCAAAGGAGCTTGCTTGGACTCATATCTCATGGATCATATCATTAAGTACTGGAAGCGAGATCCTGAAATGAGTTTAGTTTGTCGTTCCGGTGAACGTGTGCTACTCTCACCTTTATTTATCACGGTAAATGTTTCTACTGTCATGTATTTTTTGCTTTGGTGCATTTTTTGTCTTCTACTAAATTTTTGTGTCCATGCATGCATCCTTTTATTTTTTCATGTCCCATTTGTTCTTTTTCTATGCAGTATGTTCTTAAAATGCAAGTCGTTGTGGAGAGAAATGATGAAGGATACCCTATGTTGCCGGTTGTGCATAGCCCTTTTGTTTTAGAAGATGAGGTTAAGAAGTTCATGATTTTTATTGGTGATGATAACCTGTTGGACGCAAAACTAGCAAGGACATTGTTTCCATCATTCCTTTTCTACTTTGTTGCATTTCTTTTATAGTTATTTGAAGCAGTGGTCCTAATGCTATGTGTCGAATGAACTTCATTTCATTTCTTTTTGATGCGACTGATTTTGACGCCGTGCTCCAAGGATGGACATCACACCCTATACACGATGAGCTGACATTGCTAGACCATCGTGTCCGAATCGGGGCTCCGCGGACGCAAGGAAGGTTTGAACACTGGGGCATGCTCTCTGCCTCTCACCAAGCCCTGCCAGCTACTACAAACCTCACGGCCAAGCTCCTACACAGTCCGGCTGAAGGAAGAAGACGAAGGACACAACCATTTACCTAGGTTTGGGCTACCTTGCGGTGTAAAATCCTACTCCTGCTTTGTGGTTGGATTTCCTCGCGAGGGAGGATGATTATGAGTGAGCACAAGATGCCTTGGGAGGCTTGAGGGGTTGATGAACTCGATCCCTCTCTAAGGTGGTGACCTAGCTATATTTATATTGGTCTTGGTTCTCTTCCCCCGGAAATACCTAGTGGGAAGGGTTGCAAAAATGGCCAATTTGAAGGGGAATAGGAAGTACATCTTATCCTGACGAAAAGCGGTCTTCGCCTGCAATGATTTTGTTGATGACATAAAGGTCGGCTCGGTGATGACCTCCGTCTTGATGAGCCTGCGGTCTTGATCTTCTTGCCCCGAAGAGGAAACCATTGGAGACTCCTCGGGAACCCGTGCGCTGGCCTTGTCCCTTTTGAACCAAAGAGGAAAGCATCATTATCCGTGCCCACTGGCGCCGGTCCTGGAGATGCTCGTCGTGGCTTGCATCACCCACGTGCAGCGCAAGGGTGGCCTGGTGACATCGGTGAATCTGCCCGTGAGGGGGACCTCGGGAGGTAGCCTAGGGGTGGCGTGCCTTGTGAGGTGGGAGCCCCTCGCGAGGGTCTTGATGGAGAAGCCTTGAAGATGGGCCGTACTGGGCCAGCACTACGCGTTGCGCCTTGGGCCACATTTAGACGGGCATGGGTACCCCCAATCTGAGAGCCCGAACAGTAGCCCCGGGCCCGCGGCATGCACGATCCGCCAGTTGGAGGGAGAAATGGAGCGGGCCCTAACCGCCAACAGACTGGGCGCGACGTGTGGCGCACGACAGGGCGATGTACGCTCCCACTTCCCCACGACGCCTCGGCAACTGCCCGGGCTGACACATAGACTAGTGGGCGCTGCGCATGCCATCATTGCTTCCTTGTCTTGCATTCATCGAAGGCAGAGGGACACAAAATAGCATGCATGGCTGCTATGAATGGGGCTAGGAGCGGACTCCTCGGCTCCCTTCTTCCGATCCTTCTCTTCTGCTTCCACTCACCAGAGCCATTGCCATGGCGCCCGTGAGGAGGTTCACCGCCGCCGAGAAAGGGAAGGGCGCCTTGTAGGTTATGGAACCACCACAGCCGAAGAAGGGGCGAGGCTACTCCTGCAAGTCTGTCGCCATGCCCGGGGCGCCTCCCCGAGGACATGGGCATCCTCCATTGGCAGTGTGCCCCGGCTCAAGCAGCCGCGAGAAGAACTCTGGCCGCGGGCGCGGCCGCGGAGGGTGAGGTGGACGCGACCAAGGGGGAAGCAGCAGCGCCGCTTTCCGGCCACCCCGGGCGTGGGCTCACTCCCCCGACTCAGCCTATGAGTACGTCATGTGGATGGATCATGAGCCGCGCACCTGGCCCCAGCTCTCAGACTCCTTTGGGGCGGAGGTGGCGGCTGACACCACATGGGGCTGTGGCTGCAGCCTTACTACTGCTGCAACAAGTCCTCATGGCTGGCGGTTGAGTTCACCGCATCAGGCTACATGTACCTGACAAGGGGGTGGAAGTCATTCGCCCGCGCTTGCGGCCTTAAGGAGGGGCACAACCTTCACTTAAAGTTTGACGGGGCCACGACGCTCTTCATGAAGATCTTCTGGGAGGCTGGCGGCCGCCTAGAGTGCTGCATGTAGAGCGACAGCAACAATGGCTACTCCTCCGGCGACACATCAGCGACGGCCGCAACGCTTTGTCCGGGGGGAGAGAGAGCGACAATTTTTTTGACCAACCCCCGCGCCACCACGTCAAGATGGAGGAGGACTCCGACTAGGCAACGCCTGGAGGAAATTTCTTTTGCTTTTGTTTTCCTGCACTCAGATGACAGGGGCCCGGTGAGGGCATGTAAGAACTCTGGCGCTTGGGCCTTTATATTTTAATGCTTATCATGATTAGGTTCCGAGCTCGTTTCCTACACCCCTCGCTAAGTTCGCCTCCTTCCTTCATGATTGTCGTAGCGCTCTGCGTCACTAAGACCTAGCCCCCAGGAAGCCTTAGCCATTGCCGGTATGTCAGGTCACGATGCCTAGGACAAGTCCAGGAGGTGAGAGGCCTGCCCCGGTAAGAGCTCCCGAGGCGTGATGCTCAACAGGTCCCCTTTGACGCGCAAGAAGCCCTCGCGAGAGGATAGGTTCACGCCCTTAACAAAGTCACGAGGAGAGGGAGTGCTGTGAAAGAGTCTCCCGATCACGTGGGAAGGGGTAGTTAGCTTAGCTTCAGGCTGAAGCAGGCGGCTGCCACCCACCATTTGCGCGATGTCGGGACATGTTCCTCCGAAGATAGTTCTCTGCCATCTCTCCATCTATGATACATGAAATGCAAGCCCTTCTCTACCATCTCTGCCATCGACATGTCATGCATCTCTGCCGGTGCATTGCTCAGTTGCACACGTCCTCTCTGTGTTTCCTCGCGGGGCCTGACCCTCTTTTTCTTGCTTGCCAAAGTGTTCTACGTTCTCAGGGCCCGACCCTCGCAGAGGCCTCAGCTGCCGATGGTATGTTGGTTCGCGATGCCCTGAACAAGGCTAGGGGGTGAGGGGCATGAGGGATAGTATGACCCGAGGCGCGAGGCTCCGGGCCGCCCTTTCGACGTGAAAGCGACTCGTGCAAAAAAGAAGCGGTGTGCCTCGCCAAGGTCATGCGGGGAAGGAATTCAAACAACACGACATCTCAGGAAATGCAGGTACTTATCTTTTGGTGAACATGTTGCTGACTAAGCTACCGTGGAAGCTTGCCCGAAATGTACCGCCCAAGGCTCAGCCTCCTGGTGTGCCAGGCATCTGACATCTCAAGCTGCATGTTGACAAGTTACATGGTTCACGGGGCGACGGGCACCCGCAAACTCACACACGACTGCTTCATGAGGGAATAAGGCACCAAGGACCTCGTGAGGTGACGTGCGCTGGGTCGGCCCGTGAGCCACAGCTCGATCGCTTGGGTTCCTCAGCACTGTAGGGACGGACCCGAGCACAGGCGTCGTGCCAATTGTAGCCCCCCGCTCATGGGGCGTTCGTGTGAGGGGTCGCGGTGTGCGACGCCTACGAGGACTGAGCACCGAAACTAAAATTGTATGACTCGAGCCCCACCCTCCCTTTTCCTACCCCAATAGTCCCGTGAGAAGACCGAACACCAAGGACCCGTGGAGGTGATGTGCAAGGCAGCTGGCCCGCGAGATAGAGCTCGGTCACTTGGGTTTATCAATGCTGCAGGGACGGACTCGATCATAGACGCCGTGTTGGGTCCCGGTCATGGGGCGGTCAGGAACAGGGGTCACGAGAGTGTGGCGATCAGGACGGTGATGAGGCACCGAACATGCAGCTTAAGCCAGCAAAGAAAATGCATCAAAGCATAATCAGGTCCCATAGATGACCAAAATGACGCGGCTGCAGGGCGAGCCCTGACCGGTCTGAGGATAACGCAGCCCACGGGGTGCCCTCAATTGAACAAATCAAAAAGTCACCTGGCGATCATGCTGTTGCGAAAATGTCGAGGTAGTCGCAGGGGTAAGTGCTGAAGCGCGCCACGAAGATTGGCCCCTCAGGGGCCAACCGGTTCCTGAGGCCCTGGGGGCTCACGAGGAGCCGGGACCTCTTCAGAAATCATAGCCGCACGCTAGGCCTCGTGAGACAACATTGCAAGGCACGTGAACCGCTACTACGTGGAGCCCATGTTCAGCAGGCCGAAAGGCATGAAGATGTAGTTGCAGAGGTAGCCCCCGCTCCAGCCAACACATGATGGCTAGAAGAGGCTCTGAGAGCTAGCTCTGTTGAGGCCCGGGTTTTTGATGCAGACGTGCAACTTGTCCCCCATGTCTGGGGCGGTGGCTGAGCTGATGGGGCGTGTGGGGAGATGCTCGCCGTGCATGGCCCGTGCTTCCTGAAGCTTGCAGATTGCTTGGGTGATGAACTCTTGTGCCCTTGGCGCCTCACGCCATGACCTTTGCTCGTGGGAGCACACACTGACTGACGCCTCCAGGTGGTGCCCGAGCTCTTCCCTTGTTGCACGAGCCAGGTCGGATGCTTTCATGATGGAAGCCCCCGAACTTGTCCCAAGGGAGACGTTGGGCGCACCTTCGTATGCGGGAGGGAAGAGGGACCCGACGGCAGGGGCAGAGCCTTGGGTGCTCTCACCAGCCGGAAGCATGCCCCCTCAGGACAACTCTTGGAGATGAGCTTCTTCTTCTTTGCGGGTGCAGCATCAGAGGGCCTGACAATGCCCTCATCATCAGAGTTCTCCGCCATAGCGGCAGAGTAAGCGTGATCGAGAGAGTAGACCGCTCCTTCTCGTTTCATGAGACGGTGATGAGGCCGCTACAGCCAGGCATCTAGAGGACTTTGTAGCCATGGTGGGTTGCTACCATGAACTTGGCGAGTGCGGGATATCCCAGGTTGGCGTTGTATGGGAGGCCGATGTGGTCCAGATCGAAGTTGATAAAATCGGTGTGGTAGTTGTCGCGGGTGCCAAAAGTGACCGGCAGGCGCACCTGCCTGAATCGCTGAATCTACTGCTGAAGGGTTTCTTCGAAATGCTGCTTCACATGCCTTAGGTCGGTCATGGTTAGGGCCCGGTCGTAGGTGCCCTTGAAGTTAGCCACAAATAGCTTGCATAGCTCGCCGCACGAAGAGATTGACTCCTTGGGCAAGTTAATGAACCTGGACGTGCGCCGTCCTTGAGGGCCATGGGTAACCAGTTTGCCATGACCTTATCGTCGCCGTTTGCCGCCTCAATGCCCATCACGTAGAGCTGGAGAAACTCCGTAGGGTCAGGGGTGTTGTCGTAGCACGGGCGGGTCGGGCTTAAACTTGCCAGGCCAAACCACACGGCATATCTCGCAAGTGAAGGACCGACGGCCCACCTCACATGTGGGGGCCCCGTTCCCTAGGGTGAGGCTTCTGGTGCCCTGCTGCCATGATGTCTCAGACAACTTGGTCATGGCGCTGCTGGCTCCGCTCGAGGAGCACACGCGCGTCCAGTGGTGCGTGACGGATGATCTGGCAACTGCCCTCATCCCTGGCCGGCGCTGGGGCTTCGCGCGACTGGTCACGTGACCTTGCCTCGTGCTGCTGTTGGATGATGTCTCCGCGTCAGGGAGACGGCGGAGGTGCGTCATGCGCGACATTGCCCGCACGTGATTGCAGGGGGCAGAGTGAGTGGGAAGGCATAGGGTCCTCACCTGCGGTGTTGACGAGCTCGCTGATGTCGCCTAGCCAGGCATCATAGCGGTCGTCAGCCGGACGGTAGCGCAGTAGTTCCCGTCCCATGAGCAGGGAGGCCTGCGTGCTTACCAGCCCACGAAAGGCATGGGAGGATGAAGCCGTTGCCGGGGTGGGCGAAGGTGTGGTGGTGCGTCCGTCCTACTGCACAGAAGGGTGGAAGGTGGAGTCCTGCTGCTCGTGCGCAGCTAGGTTAGTGGTGGCAGCTGCAGCGCCGGCGGCGTGGTGGCAGCCATTGCGCACCAAGGGCGCGGGCTGGGCGACATGTGCCGCCCGGGGCTCAGTGCGAACACAGCGTGCTTCAACCATGGAGTTAATGCAGCCAATCCTGGAGCAGAGCGGAGGAAGAGGAGCGCGCCATACCTGGCACGTCAAATGTCGGAATCGGGGCTCCGCAGACCCAGGAAGGTTCGAAAAATTGGGCGCACTCTCTGTCTCTCACCTAGCCCTGCCAGCTGCTACCAACCTCACAGCCGAGCTCCTACACGGTCCGGCTGGAGGAAGAAGACGAAGGACACAATAGTTTACCCAGGTCCTGGCCAGTGTAAAACCCTACTACTATTTTGTGGTTGGACTACCTGGCGAGGGAGGATGAGTATGAGTGAGTACAAGGTGCCTCGGGAGGCTTGAGGGGCGGATGAACTCGATCCCTCTCTAAGGTGGTGACCTAGCTATATTTATACTGGCCTTGGTCCCCTTCCCCCAAAAATACATGGCGGGAAGGCTTGATAGAACGACCAATTTGAAGGGGAACATGAAGTATATCTTATGCTGACGAAAGGTGGTCTTCGCCTGCAAAGCTTCTGTGGAGGACGCGCTGGTGGGCTCGGCGATGAGCTCCGTCTTGATGAGCCCACCATCCTGATTTTGTTGCACCAAAGAGGAAACCTTTGGAGACGCCTCGACAACCCACGTGTTGGCCTTGTCCCTTCAGCAGCAAAGAGGCAAGCCACACTGTCTGTGCCCGTTGGTGCCAGTCCTGGCGACGCTCGTCATGGCTTGTGTCACCACGTGCAGCGTGAGGTGGTGACATCGGTGAATCCGCTTGCAAGGGGGACTCAGGAGGTGGCCTCGGGGAGGCGTGCCTCGCGAGGTGCGATTCCCTCACGAGGGTCTTGTTGGAGAAGCCTTGAAGATGTGACGTACTAGGCTAGCGCTACGCGTTGCACCTTGGGCCACAGGCAGACGTGTCGGATTACGGGCTCCGCAAACCCAAGAATTTCGAACACAGGGGCGTGAAGGAAGATCTCTCCCACTCACGTCTACCTAGCATCTCGCCCTCGTCCAGTGAAGAGATTCAAGCGAGCCACAAGTAAAGCACACAAGAGTTTACCCAGGTTCGGGCCACCATGTGGTGTAAAACCCTGCTTCCTGCTTTGGTGGATTGGCCTCGGGAGGGCTTGAATATGGATGAGTACAGTAGTTCCTGAGCTCAGGAGGGTCAGGAGGCAAGGGTTCTTGCTCCTTTGTGCGAGGGCAGAGTTTCTGGATCTGATCCTCCCCCTCTTCATAGTGGGTATCCTAGCTACTTATATAGGCGGCCAGGGTCCTCTGCCCCCGAAATGTTTAGGTGGGAAGGGATCCCACAATGACCATTTTGAGCGGGAACACAAGGACGTTCCTATCCTGACAAAAGCAATCTTCGCCTGCAAAAGGATCAGGCGGTGACGCGGTGGTGGGCTCGGCGGTGACATCCTCCTGGTCGTCCTTGCGATCTTCGGTCTTAGTGCACCAATGGAGAAACCTTTGTCCTACTCCTCGGGAACCTGCGCCTGCGCTGTCCCCCTTGCACCAAAACGGAAACTGCGCCGCTGGCACGCGCTGGCACCCGCAGGCGCGGTGCCTCATTGCTTGCGTCACTTCCTCCTCCTGAGGCAGGCTTCGCCTTGGATTCTCCGCTCCTCCTGAGAAACCTAACCGAGGCCGCTCCCGAGGGGGTCTTGACGTCATTCTCCTCGTGAGGTCTAGCCCCCTCGCGTGGGTTTTGAGCAGCTGGTCGATCAGCTGGGCCATACTAGGCCGTGGCAGGAGCGCGCTGCGGCCCGGAGACATGCAAGTCCGGGAACCCTGGTTCCCAGGACGCCGACAGTAGCCCCCGGGCCCAAGGGGCGCGCGGAGTTGGCTTCGAGGCGAAGCCTTTTGTCGAGGACGAAGCACCGCGGGCCCCAAAAGGCTGCGGGCCAGGCTGGTGAGCGATGGTTGGATGGGACGTGGGCGACTCTGCTTCCCACACAGTCTTGGCAGTCGTGCGTTTTGCCAATCGCACAACAGGTAGGCGGACTTCTTGCTGCCGCCCCTGCTTTCCTGCCCTTCAATCGCTTTCTCCCTTTACTTGCCTTCTCTGCCCTCTCCTTCCTTGCCTCCATGCCGCGCATGGCAAAGAAGAGGGGGGACAGTGAGTCTGCCATGCCGCCACCAATGCTCGAGCCGGTGCTGGGTCGCTCCCTCATGGTGAACCAGGAGGGTCTGGAAAAGGTGCGTCGTGCCTTGGCCAACGCATCTAATGAGTGGGGGCCGACCCGGGTCTGGCTTGCCTCCCGACCGACGGCGGAGCTAGGCAGCAATGACATCCAGCTCCATCTCCATGCCATCTTCGGGGGTCCTTCCCCCCTTTTCCGCCTTCTTCTATGCGGTGCTCACGGATTACCGGATTCGGGCGCTGCACCTGGACCCTGGGTCCATCATCCTCCTCTCCGGCTTCGCGTTTCTATGCGAAGCTTTCGTCGGTGTTTCCCCGTTTGTGGCCCTGCTTCGCCACTTCTTCGCCCTCTCCCTGGTCGACAGGGGGAAGCGATCGGGGTGGGTGTCACTGCACGTGGTGGAGGCGACTGCTGCCTCCGGAATCGACTTCTCGCTCCACCCGACCACAGCAAGGTTTTGCCGGCAGTGGGTGTACGTCTATGCTGTTGCGTACAGCCCCCAATTCCACCTTCCCGACGCATCGGCGGTGCCGAACTCGAGCTGGGAGCACGAGGCCCTCTCGGATCCGCGGGCGGAGCCAGTTATGCGTCGGCTGGCCAGCCTGAGGAGGAACGGATTGACTCTCGCGATGGTGGTGAGGGACTTCCTTGTCCTCCGTGTCACCCCATTTCAACGCCATTCTCTCCCAATGTGGGCCCTCTCATGTCTTGATGATCGTGCGCGTCTTCAGCGGAAGCAGCTCCCCCCGCTCCAGGGGTTGCTGCGGCTACTCGTCGGCGGAGTGCCCGAAGCACGCCCTGTCTCCGCGACTCCCTTGTACTTGGCTCCTGTGGCCGGAAGAGCTTTCGCTGAAAAGATGCCCCGCTTCGATGCGTGGAAACTGTTGCTGGGGGGCGCCTCTGATCCTCATGACGATCCCTTGGTGTTGGTGCCAGGGTACGCGAGCCCAACCTTCCCTTCCGGGGCGGACGCGTCAAGCGGAGCCCCTGGTCTAGGGTCCACTCCGTCCCTTGAACAAGCGGATAAAGCACGGGCGCCAGCGTCGACGGAGGTGGAGGAAGGTACTGAAGCGCCACTAGCTCCTGAGGTGACTGAGGGGAGGCACAACAGTTTCCGATTGAGGCGAGTCCGGAGGATGGAGCGCCGGCCGCGGGCGTCCGCCACGACCCTGCCTCGGGCTTAGGTGCGTCTGCCTCAAGCGGCCTCCTCTCGTCCTTCGCGGCACTAGGCAAGAGGCGGTGGTTGAGGGGCAGTTAGGGCCCTACCCCGAGGGCTCTGAAGAGGATGAAGCTGACTGTACCGGGAGGTGCGTGTTCCTCAGCTCTTCCTGTTCTTCCCAATATGGTTCTCCTGACCCCTTGCGCCATAGGGTTTCCTCTGGCTCACTCTCGAGCCGCTCGGCGGGGCTCACAGAAGCTCCTGCCCGCGTCCCTCCTCCGGACCATGCTGGGTCTTCGGAAGGCCTCGCGCGGGTTCTCGGGGCCGCGCCCGGACCCTATTACGTGAGTCATGCTCCCAGCCCCCGAGTTCTTCTAGAGCAAGGCAGCTCTTGGTGCGTCGGGGGCTCGTCCCGTGCCCCGGGGCTTGTCTTCATCGTGGATCAGCAAGCTCTTGAGGCGGCCCGGATGGCTGACCGCCCATCAGGACCACGCCTGCCCCTCACGCCGGAGGCAGCGCACGCTCCTGGGTTTAATCCCGAGGCGCATGCTAAAGGAGAAGGAGAAGGAGAACCCCCTTTGGGCAGCACGGATGTCGTGGACGAGCCCGGTCGCCTCCTCGAACTTGCGCTGCGCAGTAGCGTGGTTCGTCATGATCTTGTGCGGCAGGCGCCAGACACCCTGAAGCGCCTTGAGGTCGAGGTTGCTGAAGTGGATAGGCGCGTCGAGGACGAGGGTCTGCTTTTGGCGAAGGGCTGGCGCCAGTTGAGGACCGCAATTAACCTTAGCAAGTTGCAACACGAAACCGCCCTAAAGAAGGCGGAAGCGTCCACCGCCGCGGCTCAAGAGGCTTGCGACCGTGCCCTGGAAGAGGCCCGAGACGCCGACCGCCACCGCGCAGCAGCTGAGGAGCGTGAGCGCGAGCTTGAAGCCTCGAACGCCACGCTCGAGCGTCAGGCTCGCACACGAAGGGCTGCCCTTGCCGCACCCGCAGCGGATGGTGACAGCCCAGCGGGCATCTCGACGCGAGAGGAGGTCCTGGCACTCGAGGCGATGGAGCTGAACATGGAGCGCGAACGCCTCGAGACGATGGAGCGCCCGGTAGCCGAAACCGAGGGCAACCTTGATGATTGTGAGGATGTCACGAGGAAAGGCTGCCAGGGAGGCAGAGCGCCTACGGAAGGATTACCGCGAGAAGCTGGGGTTCACGAGACTCGCTTTGCTGATAAGCGCAAGGAGCTCCAGAAGTAGGTCACGTCTCTCAAGAGCAAACTGGCGGATGTCGAGCGCCGTCTGCAAGTGTCGGAGAAGGCTCGCACCGCAGCCGAGCGTCACGAACGAGCATCGAGGGAGGCCTGTGGCGTAGTGGAGCATTGCGAGCGGGCGTCGGAGAAGGCTCGCACCGCTGCCAGGGCGGAACTGTCCTGCTTCCATCAGAAAGTGGAAGACATTTCCACTATCGCGGCCCGGAACTCCGAGGAGGCTGCGCGAGCTTGTGGAATGTAGCACACCCGCTCGAAGATGTTCGAGGCCTTACGACATAGGGCCGACCGAGCCCTTGGTGAGCTCCTTGACTCGAGGGTCGATGACCCTCTAGTTGATGATGACGTCGGGTATCTTGGGTTCTTCACCAGAGTGGTGGAGCGTCTTAAAGGTGGGGTCATGAAGAATCGGTAGCTTGCTGAGGAGTAGAGCCACGACGTCCTCAGGCGTGCGGTCTCCCTCATCTTTGGTAACTTGCTCCGTCTTGACCCTCGTACGGACTTCGGGGCCTTGCTGGAGCCTGCGCCTGAGGCAGTCGCTGGCCCCTTGGAGGGACGGATGAGCGATCATGTGGACGTGTGGGTGACGAAGCTTGTTCCAGCCATTGATGACACACCAGTACTTGAGGGGGGCAACGCTGACGGTCCTGACGAAGATGCCGATGCTTAGTCCAGCTCCTGCTGTAGGTTTGTTTTTGGTTGTGGCTCCAGAGCCGGGTAAGATGAATGTCACAAGACTCAATCTTTTGATGATGTAAAAATGGGTTTAAGCACTATCAGAATGGGTTTAGGCACTCCCTTGTGACGTTTGTCCCTGAGGCCAAGACCTCAGGCCCTTGTTGCATTTCCGAGAGGAGCGTCCGCTGACCCCGTCCGGGCGTATCTCGCGAGTACGTGCAGCTGGCGCAAGAGTGATTGGCGGTCCGGCCATGGACCAGACAGGACGTGCGCCCACGCCTCGGCCCCTGCTCGCGAGGAGTGATTGGGCGGGGTCGCGGACGTAGCCCGAATTAGCCGAGCAAGGCTAAAAATGTACTGGGCGAAGGAAAACTCAGCGAAAATCGCAAAACACGGACAAAAAGCTCTCCCCCTTTATTTCAAAAAACGAGTCGCGCAGCTGCGGGATCGGCTTGAAAAAGCAGATACAGAGGAGGAAAAGGCGAATGACAAAAAAGAGGGGCCGTGTAAGGCCCCTGAGCAGGTCTTCGGTCTTCTCCCCAGCGCGGAGCGTAGGGCTACCACCGGTGGGTGTGGGCCTAGCCATTGGAGGGCAGTGTCGACGGCCAGTGTGGAGCATGGTGCATCCACTAGGACGTGGGAGGGTTCCCCCGAGGCCCTAGAGCGACGCTCCGGGGACTCTAGGGCGTGTACAGCCCCACTCATTATTACATGAGAGTGTCATGAGTGGAGATCTTCTGACGTGCTCGCCCCTTTGCTTTGAGGGCCCCGCCCCGCGCTAGTCTGCTCCCGCCATGAACTCACCAGAAGGAGGCATTCATGAGGTGGGACACTGCGCATGGTGGGGGGATGGGACCTTGGCTATAGGCCCCCTACCGAGCACTAGTACACCGCTTACGCGATCTCCGAGCGTGCTTCGCCCTTGGGGGCTAACATTGTCCAGAGACACGGCGTCCTGAGGTGCGAGGGGGACCTCGCCCGACCCACGCTCCTAATGGCCCATCAGCCCTTCCTGATCAGGGCCGGGCCCAGCGGATATGGGATTACGTGAGCAAGGGGACGGAGCCGCGGTCTTGGGCCCTCCTGGTGTGCGTAGGACGGACTGCCGTACCGCCTCCAGACGCACCCTCCGCGGCTCGAGGGATGATGCGTCGGGAGACGCGGTGTATTGAGCCTAAGCGGTGGGAGAGAAGGCCCCTCCCCACGCCCATCATACTCGCTGTCGGCGAGCCCCTCGTGAAATCCAGGGCGGGCTCATGCACGACGGGTCACGCGTGAGGGGACGAGGGCCTGTCCCGAGCCTTCCCTTCCCTTTCTGTCTTGATGCGGTACCTGGGGTGTCTCCTTGGCCCGCCGAGGCCCGGGGCCAGAGATGCCGTCAGCCCCCAGGCCTACGGCCAGTGCCGTGAATGCCGGCCCTTGCAGGCACCCGTGGTGCTTCATTCGTGCTCCATGGCCATCGGTGGCGACGGCGGAGAGTCGAGGGCTAAGAGCGGGAGGTCTGCCCCCCGACCTTCTGCCCCTGAGCCCCCTCGTGCCGGTGCCTGATCGCATTCAGCGTCGGGCGCAGTCCTGCGGTTGTTTCCTGATGGTTCCTCGACGGGGACGGTACCTGGGTACAAAGGGCTTCGAGGTAGAGGGGCGGCGTCATACGTAGGGTTCAGGGGGTCATACCCCATGTCTCCCTCATAGGTCACCGCAGGTCTTGAGCACACGGGCGACCAGGCACGGCCGGCGCGGCCACCGGTTCCTGGCATTCTTGCGTGGAAGCAGAATGGCTCGGCTCCGGTGCTGGCGGCATCGAGGAGCTCAGCCGCCCTGAGGAGCAGCGCGTCATGGCTAGTATCGAGTAACCGGCACCTTAGCAGCTCCCTCGCCACCAGCAGTGCGGCCCTCATGTTTGCCATTTCGCGCCGGTCCCGGGAACTTGCTGTCGCGTGTTTGGCAGCCCGCGCAGCTGCGCGGCTTTGGCATCGTGTGAGCGGTGGGTGGTGCCAGTCCCCAGGCGGCGGGTCGGTGGTGCTCATTGTGCCGTCGGCCCCGATCAAGGCCGGGTGACGGCGAGTCCCGTAGCCGAAGGGCGACGCTCGAGCGGCGCGAGCGCCGCATGCTTCCGCACGCGTCTGATGCACTTCCGCCATCGGGGTCGCGATCCGTTGAGGCTTGGTGACGCGGGGTCGACGGACGAGAGCGGGACGAGGTTGTTGGAGAGGCGAGATTTTGACACGTCCCCTACCTGGCGCACCAAATGTCGGATTACGGGTTCCGCAAACACAAGAAGTTCGAACACAAGGGCATGAACGAAGATCTCTCCCACTCACGTCTACCTAGTGTCTCACCCTCGTCCAGTGAAGAGATTCAAGCAAACAACAAGTAAAGCACACAAGAGTTTACCCATGTTTAGGCCACCTTTTGGTGCAAAATCCTACTTCCTGCTTTGGTGGATTGGCCCCGGGAGGGCTTGAATATGGATGAGTACAATAGTTCCTGAGTTCGGGAGGAGAGGTCAGGAGGGTCGGGAGGCAAGGGTTCTTGCTCCTTTGTGCGAGGGTAGAGTTTCTGGATCTGATCATCCCCCTTTTCATAGTGGGGATCCTAGCTACTTATATAGGCGGCCAGGGTCCTCTTCCCCCGAAATGTTTAGGCGGGAAGGGATCCCACAACGGCCATTTTGAGCAGGAACACAAGGACGTTCCTATCCTGACAAAAGCAGTCTTCGCCTGCAAAAGGATCAGGCGGTGACGCGGTGGTGGGCTAGGTGGTGACATCCTCCTGGTCGTCCTTGCGGTCTTCGGTCTTGTTGCACCAATGGAGAAACCTTTGTCATGCTCCTCGGGAACCTGCGCCTGCGCTGCCCCCCTTGCACCAAAATGGCAACTGCGCTGCTGGCACGCGCTGGCACCCGCTGGTGCAGTGCGTCATTGCTTGCGTCACTGCCTCCTCCTGAGGCAGGCTGGGCCTTGGATTCTCCGCCCCTCCTGAGAAACCTAACCGAGGCCGCTCCCGAGGGGGTCTTGACGTTGTTCT
This sequence comes from Secale cereale, assembly GCA_902687465.1. Classification (NCBI taxonomy): domain Eukaryota; kingdom Viridiplantae; phylum Streptophyta; class Magnoliopsida; order Poales; family Poaceae; genus Secale; species Secale cereale. The sequence goes on from LR738714.1 coordinate 342,283,909, forward strand.
CCTTGCGAGGTCTAGCCCCCTCGCGAGGGTCTTGAGCAGCTGGTCGATCAGCTGGGCTGTACCAGGCCGTGGCAGGAGCGCGCTACAGCCCGCAGACATGCAAGTCTGGGTACCCTGGTTCCCAGGACGCCGACAAGACGGGCCTAGGTACCTCCAGTCCCAGAGCCCCGACACATTGATATCCATGATACTAGGAGGTACACTAGCAATGTTGATTACACTATAAAGTGGCGCAGGAGCGACTACCACTCAGATTGCACTGAAGTGGCGTGTCATGTTTTTCTCATTTCACTTTACCAAAAATATATTATTTACTTGATGTTCTTGAAGCGTTTACTGGTTTCTGCTATACATTTTAGCCGACTTCAAAGCTTGTATTTCTCCTATTGCATATTTTTATACCGCACAATGACTGCATTGTTGGTACACATAGCACCACACTTATTAATACAATGCACTGCAACATCTGTGACACAGAACTACATTTCTCCCACCACCAAACCTGGGTAAAAGAGTGCTGAAATGAATGAACTCGCGTCCATTAAAACAGGGACCATTTAGACATTGTGAAGAACTGATATTTCCATTGTCTGATAGTTATAACGTATTCATATAACTTCTCTGTGTTTTTGTTATACCTTTTTGTTTATTGATCTTTGACGTCTGTTTTTTACTTTCTGCTGCCTTTCCCCATTTTTCCAGATGAGGAGTATGAGTCAACTATTGAAGAGGATTTAAGGTGAAAAGTTGTATACCTCTAAGAATCAGCCTGACTGGGATAAATTGGTAGAGATGACCTATTACCCGGTCATGCCAGTTCTGAGGTTGACGCAGGTGTATGACGGCGTGCGTATAGGTGACAGAAAGGTGAAATGCGATGCATTACTTTCTCTGTTTCTCCTTTTTCTTCACTGTTTTAATGTTTTCACTTTTCATCTTTCATCACAACCTTTTAAATCACTTATTTGTATTTTTAAATTTTTTAGCCTGCTCTTGAAGGTTGGAGTGTGGAGAACATTTTCCAGTTGTTGTTCAATCCTTTGAACATATTGTATTATGGAGACATGCCGCCTGAGCTATGAGATCTGATTTCAAGCCTTGGGCTTGGTTCCCTGTTGTAGTCGCAGTCATGTACACAGTAACAGTCATTGGACGAGAGCTCGGTTTATGGTGTGTACTGTGTGCTGTATAAGGTAGATAATGTGTATGAAAGGCTACTTTTTCTGTCTTGTGTAGCGTTTATTTTTGCAGTTTGTTCATGATTGAAACTGCGTGTGTTTTATTTTATATAAATGATTTATATATGTGAAACATGGTTTTGTTTACGTGTGTTTTGCTTTTGTACCCGTGTTGTTGTAGGTGTTTTTTTTCATCCTTTTTATCTGTGCAAAAACTTGTAGAATGGCACTCATTCATGTGTATAACCAAACTGCGACATGGTTGAGTTGTTTTCCAGCACAACTTTTTTAATTCCTTTTTTTATCAAGCATTGCGTATATGGGTGGTGCTGTGGCTCTAGGCTTGCGTGTGTGTTTGAGGTTGGAAACAGAATAGCCACACTACGCATGTCAACCAAGCGCGCCGCATGCGTTAGCGTGAGGCTGAGCAGGGGGGTTGTCCCCCTCCCCCTCCTCCTCCGAGGCTGAGCATGGAACAAGCCAGAGCAGGCGACGATGCGGCATGCCGCGACATAGCATGCAGAGGTGATTCCATCGCACCTCGTCACCCCACTATCTATCTTAGGGGTGTGGCTCTGAATTAATTTAGAAAATTGCTAGTCACTTGAGAAATGTAGGGAACCGCACTGTATTTTTAGAATGAATTGAACCTAAATGAACTAAATTGCGCACCTCCTGTTTAGTGAGCTGCATACTATGGCGTAAGTGTATAGCAGTTTCATGATACGAATGTGCTACATGTTGTTACGCTAGTGAACTGCATTTTTTGGTGGACTGCGTTATTTGACATAAGCGTGCTGGTAGGACCCCTTTCATGTAATGGTTATTTTTCAGTGTACCTTCGGCACTATTTAGTATTGGAAGTACTTACGTGTCAACTAAATTGTAGTTAGCGTCTTGATGTACTGGTACTGTTATCCTTAGCCTATCAATGCTCAAGAAAATGCAAACTCATGCTTCATAGCATGTTTGTCGTACTGCTTATTAATTTTCCGGCCTGTTAGAAGATAATTTATTTAGTACTGCATGTTTTGATCAGCTGGAACTTACTGTTTTTAGTGTGATGACACCTTTTTTGTTGTGATTATTTTTCATTGTTCTTCCGGGACATTTTATTGCGATAGTACTTGTGTTCACAACTGAGCTGTACTTAGCATCTAAGACTTCTTGTATTTTTGTTTTTTTTTGACAGAAAGACTGTAAGGGAACCCCGTACAGTATAATCGGTGCAACAAACCCAAATTGCAAATACCATGCCTTGAACCTGGGTGGGTGGGAAGGCATCAGCCCCTTCCCACCACTAGACTATGCCTTAGTCTGCTTAACCTGATACACATGACAGTAGGAAACTGGTTCATTCTAACAGAAGCAAAGTATGAACTTGAAACAATAGAAAGGACAAGCACAAGGACAATCAACTGCAAGGGCAGATTTTGACATTTTCGTCATGACTTGTAGTCGTAGCAAGGGTTGTCATAATTCTTCTCTGTCTCATTTCTGCTCTCCAGACCTTCTCTGATGTTCTCTTCCATGATTCGTAGGTGGCGTACGCATCTATCACTGCGTACTCTATGAGGTAATCTGATATTGGGCTGATCCACCACAGTTTATGGTCTTTTTCCATGTCGATCTTTTTCTTCATGTTGTTGTAGAATGGGTGGATCACACTGCATGCAACATCATCCAAAGAGTGGACCCTCTTTCTTTCCTTGAATGAAACTCTCCATTTGTGCTAGATGTTGATGTACTTGTCAGGGTCGATCTCCAAACTAGAACTCTTCATCTTCTGTTTTGCCACCTTCAATGCTGAAGCCAACAAAGGTGTACAACTTCTAATCCTTTAGAAGCGGGTGGAGGCCCTTGGGCCTGCAAAGGGGAAGACTGATTGAAGACGAATCCATCAAGTACATGCTTATATAGTATAATTCATGGATGAATAAATTCAGAAACTAGTATACAAAGTTCAGAAATTAAATGTAAGGACAAAAATGTTAATTTTCTTTCAATATTTACAATTGAGTCAATGATCTAGCTGCTGCTTTGTACTAGTTTTGTTATCCTTGTTGAATAAAATTACATATATCGGTGCTTCACCAAGTTTCTTTACATTTTTTGCTTATGAAAATAATATGAGGCCAAGTTCAGAAACAAGTTTACTACTGATATGTCTCCAACGTATCTACAAGTTTTGATTGTTCCATGCTATTATATTATCATTCTTAGATGCTTTACAATCATTTCATATCATTTTTTGGGACTAACCTATTGACATAGTTCCCAATACCAGTTGTTGTATTTTACATCGTAGAAAATAAGTACCAAATGGAGTCCAAATGCATCAACTTTTTTGTTGATTTGTTTTGGACCAGAAGACATCCAGCAGGCCAGAGAAGCACCTGGGGATGCCCCGAGGGGGGCACAAGTCACCAGGGCGCGCCTGGGCCCCGAGGCGTGCCCAGGTGGGTTTTGCCCACCTCGTTGGCCTCCTACACCGCCTCTTCGCTCTATGAATACTCCAATATTCCAGAAACCCTAGGAGAGTCAACAAAGTTTTATTCCAGCCGTCGCAAGTTACGGAACCACGAGTTCCAATCTAGAGCCCTTTTCCAGCACTCCGCCAGAGGGGAAAGATCATGGAGGGGTTCATCATCCTCATTGGTGCCTCTCCAATGATGCGTGAGTAGTTCACGAAAGACCTACGATGTGGCTTCTTCTATCTTTGTATCTCAATACAATGGTCTCTTGGAGATCTATTTGATGTAATGACTTTTTGTGGTGTGTTTGTTGGGATCCGATGAATTGTGAGTTTATGATCAGATTTGCCTTGATTTAATATCCAGTCTTGATTATTATAGCCTCGTATTTCTTCTCCGATATTTGGGTTTTGTTTGCCAACTTGATATATTTATCTTGCAATGGGAAGAGGTGCTTTGTAATGGGTTCGATCTTGCGGTGTCCTTTCCCAGTGACAGAAGGGGAAGCAAGGCACGCATGTATCATTGCTATTAAGGATAAAAAGATGGGGTCTATTACTACATGAATAGTTCTTGTCTACATCATGTCATCGTTCTTATTGCATTACTCCCTTTTTTAGTTAACTTAATACACTAGATGCATGCTGGATAGTGGTCGATGTGTGGAGTAATAGTAGTAGATGCAGGCAGGAGTCGGTCTACTAATCTTGGACGTGATGCCTATATACATGATCATTGTCTTGGATATCGTCATAATTATTTACTTTTCTATCAATTGCCCAACAGTAATTTGTCTACCCACCGTATGCTATTTCTAGAGAGGAGCCACTAGTGAAATCTATGGCCCCTTGGTCTATTTGTCTATCATATACTTTAGATCTACATTTCCATTTGCCATTTCCTTTATTTGCAAATTTTATTTTCAGATCTATATTATCAAAAACACAAAAATACCTTGCTGCGTTTTATTTGCCTTTATTTGCATCTTTCAATCTAGTACAATTTTATACCATCAACAGGTAAAATTCTAGCACCATTACGCGAAAGGGATTGACAATCCCTTTAATGCGTCGGGTTGCAAGTATTTGTTCTTTTTGTGCAGGTACCATTTACATAGTATTGCGTGGTTCTCCTACTAGTTCGATAACCTTGGTTTCATAACTGAGGGAAATACTTACCGTCGTTGTGCTGCATCATCCCTTCCTCTTTGGGGAAATACCGACGCATCTCAAGCACACATCAAAGGAATTCCTGGCACCGTTATCCGGGAGACATCACCAACATCTATTAGGTTCCTAATCACAAGTCTCATCTCCTTGTAATTTACATTATTTGCCATTTGCCTCTCGTTTTCATATCCCCCACTTAAAAAAATTGCCGCTTTTATTCGCCCTCTTCTTCGTTCGCTGTTTTCTGGTCGGATCTATCGCCTACTTGTGTTCTTGTGTACAATTGCTCAAGATGATGAAAGAGAACACTAAGCTGTTAGATTTTTCAAATACCAACAACAATGGTTTCATTAACACTCTGATTGCTCCTCCTGCCACTAGTGCGGAATCTTGTGATATTAATGCTACTTTGTTGAATCTTGTCATGAAAGATCAATTTTCTGGCACTCTTATTAAGGATGCCGCGTCCCATCTTACCACATTCATGGAGTTATGTGATATGCAAAAGAAAAAAGATGTGGACAATGATATTGTGAAGTTGAAATTATTTCCGTTTTCTTTACGTGATCGTGCGGAAATTTGGTTTTCGTCTTTGCCTTGCAGTAGTATCGATTCTAGGGATAAGTGCAAAGATGATTTTATTACTAAGTATTTTCCACCCGCAAAAATTATTTCCCTTAGAACCAAGATAATGAATTTCGAGCAACCTGAGCATGAACATGTTGCACAATCTTGGAAAAGGATGAAATTGATGCTAAGGAATTGCCTAACTCATGGGTTAAATCTTTGGATGATCATACAATTTTTTATGCGGGGTTGAATTTTGTTTCTAGAAATCTTTTGGACTCCGCCGCAGGTGGTACTTTTATGGAAATTACTTTGGTGAAGCCACCAAATTGCTTGATAATATTATGACGAACTATTCACAATGGCATACCGAAAGCGTGCCTACTAGTAAAAAGGTTAATTCGGTTGAAATTGATTCTTTCAGTGAAAAAGTTGATGCTCTGATGAAAATGGTCGCTAGTAAAAGTGCTCCTATTGATCTTAATGATATGCTCTTGTCTACTTTGTTTGAGCAAAATAGTGATGCCATAGATGTGAATTATATCTCGCGAAATAATTTCAATAACAATGCTTATAGAGGTAATTTTAATCCTAGCCCTTTTCCTGGAAATTCCTCTAATAGTTATGGTAATTCCTATGGTAATTCTTCTCATAATAATAATAGGGATGCCTCTTATCTAGAGAACAATATTAAAGAATTTATCAATACTGAAAAGGTTTTCAATGCTTCTATAGAAGAAAAATTGAATAAGATTGATGCTATGTCTAGAAGTATTAATAGAATTTCTCATGATGTGGAAAATCTCAAGTTGAAATTTTTTGTGCCTAAGGTTGAGAAATCAATTAAGGCTCTTTACGTTTCTATGGATGAAAGTAAGAAAGATACGCTATGCTTAGAGCTAAAAGAGTATTTTTAGAAAAAGCGTTTTCTAGTGATTGCTTTCCTAAAAATGATGAAGATCTAAAAATGATTGTTGTTTCTTCTATTGATTCCTTGTTTAGGTAAGTTAAATTTGATGATAAAGGGACTGAAGAAGAGTCAACTTCAGCTAGAAGGCATCCCGATAATTTGGAGGGTGAAAATTTTGTTGAGAAAATTGATAAAAGTGGGTATGGAGAGGTCAAAACTTTAACTAGTGATGTGCCCACTCTTTTGGATTACAAGGAATTTAAATATGATAGTTTCTCCTTGATTGATTGTATTTCCTTGTTGCAATCCATGATAAATTCACCTCATGCCTATGAACAAAATAAAGTTTTTACCAAACATATTGGTGATGCTATGATGAAAACTTTAGAAGATACGTTGGAATTGGAAGTGTCAATTCCTAGAAAATTACATGATGAATGGGAACCCACTATCTAAATCAAGATAAAAAATTATGAGTGCAATGCTTTATGTGATTTGGGCGCGAGTGTTTCCACAATTCTGAAATCTCTTTGTGATGTTCTTGGTCTTGCCAATATTGAAGATTGTTATCTTCATTTGCATTTGGCGGATTCTACTATTAAAAAGCCTTTGGGAAGGATCAATGATGTTCCCATTCTTGCAAATAGGAACTATGTACCCATAGACTTTATTGTTCTTGGCATTGACTGCAATCCGTCTTGTCCTATTATACTTGGTAGACCAGTTTTACGCACTATTGGTGCAGTGATTGATAGGAAAGAGGGAAATATTAAATTTCAATTTCCCTTGAGAAAGGCCATGGAACACTTCCCTAGAACTAAGATCAAATTTCCTTAGGAATCTATAATGAGGGCAACCTATGGATCATCCAACAAGGATGACAACACTTGAGATCTTTGTATTATGCCTAGCTAAGGGCGTAATACGACATCGCTCGTTGGGAGGCAACCCAACTTGTATCTTTTTTCTTTTTGGTTTTCTTGTTGTTTTCAATAAATTACCCATTAATACCTATGGTTTGATGTGTTTTTGTGGTTTAAATAAGTGTTTGTGCCAAGCAAAGCCTTTGGGATGATTTGGTTGATAGTTGATTTGATTGCGTTGAAATTGAGAAACTTTTGCGTCTAGAGTTATAATTTCTGACGATTACTGAAAAATTTGATTATTTTACATATTATCAATATACAAATTTCCCATGTTGTCCTAATTTTTCAAAATTATGAGAGTTACAGATGTATGATAAAAAAATCGCGTCTTTACAGACTGTTCTGTTTTTCACAGATTCTGTTTTAGTTGTGTTATGTGCTTGTTTTGATTGATCTATGGTTTCTTTTGAAGAGTTTTTGCCATAGAAAAGTTAGAATACAATAGATATAATACAATTAAAAAAATATGAATTGGTTTCCTAAAGTACTTATAGTAAAGATTGGTTTTGTTATACTAATGGATCTCACAAGGTTTCGTTGAGTTTTGTGTGATTGAAGTTTTCAAGTTTTGGGTGATATCACGATGGATGAAGGAATAAGGGCTAGAAAAAGGCTAAGCTTGGGGATGCCCGAGGTACCCCAAGCTAATGTTCAAGAAGTATCAAGCAACTAAGCTTTGGGATGCCCCCAAGTGGCATCCCCTCTTTCTTCTAACGACTATCGTTATTTTACTTGAGACTATAGTTTTATTCATCACATATTGTGAGTTTTGCTTGGAGCGTCTTGTTTGATATGAGTCTTCGCTTGTTGTTTCTCTTTAATTTTTACTAAGTATCCTTTCTATACACACCCATTTGAGAGAGCCAAATTATGCTATGCTTGCTCCTATGCTTCACTTAAAATTTTCGAGAGCTATGTGTTAGTAATATGCAACTTGTATTCCCATGAGGCCATAGGCCGGTATATATACATGTACCGGTGCAAGAAATATGCAGAAAACCCCTTATACAATGGGGTAAAGACAAAAGGCTGCATGGCTATATATACTACTCCAACACCCCTCCTCAAACTCATGGTGAATGAGCAACACTGAGTTTGAAGAGATAGAAGCCATGTTGTGGTCTAGTCTGGGCCTTTGTAAAGAAATCCGCAAGTTGTAAATCGGAAGGCACATACTGAAGAGCAATAACCTGATCCTGCATACCAACGCACACATAAAAAGCATCAACACCAATCTACCTGGTGAGCTCATGCTTCACAAGGTCGCGCACAATGCTAATAGCACATGTACTGTCAGCCAATAGCAGAGTAGGTGTAGTGACAGAAACACCAAAATCCTGATGTATCCACCATAACCAAGTCACCTCTGCCGTGAAAAGAGCCATAGCTCGCAACTCAGCCTCTGCACTTGAACTGGAAACTGTTGTCTGTTTCTTCGTCTTCCAGGCAATGAGAGAACCACCGAGGAAAACACACTAAGCAGAAAGTGAACGGAGATCCGAGGGATCACTAGCCCATGAATCATCCGAAAAGGCCTGAAGTTGTAATGAACTTCAGCGAGGAAAGAACAGATGGTGAGAGATCATGCCACGAAGATATCGTAGAACACGAAAAGGTGACTACAGTGGATTGAAGTGGGAGCAGAGACAAACTGACTCAAAATATGGACCGGGTAAGAGATATCCGGACGAGTGATAACTAGATAGACAAGACTTCCAACGAGAGGATGATAACGTGTCGGATCATACAAGGGGTCACCCTCAGTATCACAAAGGTGAACATTGAGCTCCATGGGAGTCTCAACTATGCGCTCATCAGTAAGAGCATCACGAGCAAGAAGATCCTGGATGTACATTTACTGGGAAATAAAAAAGTCATCAGAGGTAGAAGATACTTCTATCCCAAGAAAGTACCGAAGAGGGCCAATATCTGACATAAGAAACTGCTCACTAAGATGGGACTTCACAAAGGCAATATACTCGGGGTCATCACCAGTGATGATCATGTCATTGACATAGATAATAAGAAGAGTCCGACCACGAGCTGAAAGGTGGAAAAACAATGCTGGATCATGAGCACTCGCTGAAAACCCAGCGGCAGGTACCACAGAGTAAAAACGCTCAAACCAGGGGCGAGGAGCCTGCTTACGGCCATGTAGAGAGCGACGAAGACGGTAGACCATGCCATCAGGACAGAATACCCAGGTGGGGGCTGCATGAAAGACTCCTCACGCAGCTCAACATTAAGAATGACATTCTTAACATCAAACTGAGACACAAACCAATGAAAAATAGAGGCCACGGCAAGAACTATACGAATAGCAGTCATATGGGCCACATGAGCAAAAGTCTCATCATAATCACGACCATGCTCCTACTGAAATCCACAAGCTACAAGGCGAGCTTTGTAGTACTCAAGAGATCCATCGAGGCGAGTCTTAACCTTGTAGACCCACTTACACTTGATTGGACCAACAACGGGAGGAAGAGAAACAAGGTCCCACGTGCCGGTGCGCTCAAAAGCAGCAAGCTCCTCTGCCATCCCAAACTGCCATTCAGGATGAACAACAACTTGGTGATAAGAAGTCGGCTCGAGAACAGCAGCAACGGCACTTGGAAAACCAAGACGATTAGCAGGCGGAAGCGGACGAGGACATAGGCCACAAGTTGGCTGAGAGGAGGAAGATGGCACATCAGTAGACGCATCCACCGGATGCAAACGACGAGTATAATATTGAGGAAAAGATGGAAAAAATGCGAGGAAGAATTGTCGAGGTAGACTCACGGGATGGAGATGAAGAAGTCACCAAGGATGAAGGTGGAGAATCCGGTGAGATGCGAGGTGAGGAAACCATGGGCGATGGTGAGGGCGAATCGATAATAGGTGAAGAAGCAGGGGTAGCACGACAGATAGACAATGGTTGAGCGGGAGTGATAGGTGTGTCGGGAGAAGTGAGAAAATATATATCCTCCATTGAGAAGGTCGAGGAAGATGGGCGCAAATAGAAGGGACAAGACTCATCAAAAGTCACATCCCAAGAAATACACATCCAACGACCGATAGGATCCCAACAATGATAGCCCTTATGCTCATCACTATAGCCTAAGAAGACACATTCAACAGACTGAGCGGACAGTTTGGTGCGTTCACGAGGGGCTAGAAGAACATAGCAAACACAACCAAACATACAAAGCGTCGAGTAACAGGAAGAACGGTCAAAGAGACGCTCGAAAGGAAAAGCACCCTGCAGAGCAGTGAATGGCTGAAGGTCGATAAGATAGGTGGAAGTGGAGACAACTCAGCCCAAAAGAGAAGCGGACGAGAGGCGGCGATCATCAATGCACGAGCTGTCTCAAGAAGATGATGATGCTTGCGCTCAACCACACCATTCTGAGCATGAGCACCAGGACAAGAGAACTGAGCAAGAGTACCCTGCTCAGCAAGAAATCCACACAACATCTTGGAGATATACTCTCCAGCAGAGTCAGCACGGAACACACGAATAGGCGTAGAAAACTGAGTGTGAACCATGGCAGCAAAACTCTTATAGATAGATAAGACCTCACTACGAGAAGACATAAAATATATCGATGTGTGTCGAGAGAAATCATCTATAAAGATAATATAGTAGTGATGACCTCCCTTCGTGGCAAAGGGAGATGGACCCCAAACATCAGAGTGAACACGGTCAAAAGGACGCTGATACAAACTGACTCAAAATATGGACCGGGTAAGAGATATCCGGACGAGTGATAACTAGATAGACAAGACTTCCAACGAGAGGATGATAACGTGTCGGATCATACAAGGGGTCACCCTCAGTATCACAAAGGTGAACATTGAGCTCCATGGGAGTCTCAACTATGCGCTCATCAGTAAGAGCATCACGAGCAAGAAGATCCTGGATGTACATTTACTGGGAAATAAAAAAGTCATCAGAGGTAGAAGATACTTCTATCCCAAGAAAGTACCGAAGAGGGCCAATATCTGACATAAGAAACTGCTCACTAAGATGGGACTTCACAAAGGCAATATACTCGGGGTCATCACCAGTGATGATCATGTCATTGACATAGATAATAAGAAGAGTCCGACCACGAGCTGAAAGGTGGAAAAACAATGCTGGATCATGAGCACTCGCTGAAAACCCAGCGGCAGGTACCACAGAGTAAAAACGCTCAAACCAGGGGCGAGGAGCCTGCTTACGGCCATGTAGAGAGCGACGAAGACGGTAGACCATGCCATCAGGACAGAATACCCAGGTGGGGGCTGCATGAAAGACTCCTCACGCAGCTCAACATTAAGAATGACATTCTTAACATCAAACTGAGACACAAACCAATGAAAAATAGAGGCCACGGCAAGAACTATACGAATAGCAGTCATATGGGCCACATGAGCAAAAGTCTCATCATAATCACGACCATGCTCCTACTGAAATCCACAAGCTACAAGGCGAGCTTTGTAGTACTCAAGAGATCCATCGAGGCGAGTCTTAACCTTGTAGACCCACTTACACTTGATTGGACCAACAACGGGAGGAAGAGAAACAAGGTCCCACGTGCCGGTGCGCTCAAAAGCAGCAAGCTCCTCTGCCATCCCAAACTGCCATTCAGGATGAACAACAACTTGGTGATAAGAAGTCGGCTCGAGAACAGCAGCAACGGCACTTGGAAAACCAAGACGATTAGCAGGCGGAAGCGGACGAGGACATAGGCCACAAGTTGGCTGAGAGGAGGAAGATGGCACATCAGTAGACGCATCCACCGGATGCAAACGACGAGTATAATATTGAGGAAAAGATGGAAAAAATGCGAGGAAGAATTGTCGAGGTAGACTCACGGGATGGAGATGAAGAAGTCACCAAGGATGAAGGTGGAGAATCCGGTGAGATGCGAGGTGAGGAAACCATGGGCGATGGTGAGGGCGAATCGATAATAGGTGAAGAAGCAGGGGTAGCACGACAGATAGACAATGGTTGAGCGGGAGTGATAGGTGTGTCGGGAGAAGTGAGAAAATATATATCCTCCATTGAGAAGGTCGAGGAAGATGGGCGCAAATAGAAGGGACAAGACTCATCAAAAGTCACATCCCAAGAAATACACATCCAACGACCGATAGGATCCCAACAATGATAGCCCTTATGCTCATCACTATAGCCTAAGAAGACACATTCAACAGACTGAGCGGACAGTTTGGTGCGTTCACGAGGGGCTAGAAGAACATAGCAAACACAACCAAACATACAAAGCGTCGAGTAACAGGAAGAACGGTCAAAGAGACGCTCGAAAGGAAAAGCACCCTGCAGAGCAGTGAATGGCTGAAGGTCGATAAGATAGGTGGAAGTGGAGACAACTCAGCCCAAAAGAGAAGCGGACGAGAGGCGGCGATCATCAATGCACGAGCTGTCTCAAGAAGATGATGATGCTTGCGCTCAACCACACCATTCTGAGCATGAGCACCAGGACAAGAGAACTGAGCAAGAGTACCCTGCTCAGCAAGAAATCCACACAACATCTTGGAGATATACTCTCCAGCAGAGTCAGCACGGAACACACGAATAGGCGTAGAAAACTGAGTGTGAACCATGGCAGCAAAACTCTTATAGATAGATAAGACCTCACTACGAGAAGACATAAAATATATCGATGTGTGTCGAGAGAAATCATCTATAAAGATAATATAGTAGTGATGACCTCCCTTCGTGGCAAAGGGAGATGGACCCCAAACATCAGAGTGAACACGGTCAAAAGGACGCTGATACACACTCTCGCTATGAGGATAAGGTAACTGGATCTATTTACCGAGACAACAACCCTGACAGTCTAAAGACACACTGTCGGTTACAGGAGACTGGGGGCACGATGTTTAGCGATGTTCGGGCCCTCTCTATGGAGGTAATACCCTACTTCCTGCTTGATTGATCTTGATGAATATGAGTATTACAAGAGTTGATCTACCACGATATCGTAATGGCTAAACCCTAGAAGCCTAGCCTGTATGACTATGGTAATGTGTATATCTGCCATCCGGACTAATCCCTCCGGTTTATACAGACACCGGGGGAATCTAGGGTTACATAGAGTCGGTTACATAAGAAGGAATATTCATAATTGGTCGCCAAGCTTACCTTCCACGCCAAGGAGAGTCCAATCCAGACACGGGTGCTGTCTTCGGCCTTCATGTCTTCATAGCCCACCAGTCTGGCCCATTGATAATAGGCCGGACGCCCGAGGACCCCTTAGTCCAGGACTCCCTCAATAGCCCCTAAACCTGGCTTCAATGACGAGGAGTCCGGCGCGCAGATTGTCTTCAGCATTGCAAGGCGGGTTCCCCCCTTTATTGAACTCCAAGATAGTCTTCGGACGCGATGATAATATCCAGTCCTGACGAACATACCATACACAACCACAGAGATAATATAATTTTACACGAGGCAAATCCGCTGACAAATTTTTGTAGCAAGACATCATGTCCGACCGGTCATAATTCCGGTCCGCTTTGTGCTCGACGCTCCACATCCCGAGACGCGGTTGCTATCGGCACGTCTCGTCAAAGCAGAGATCGTGCCCCCTTATTGCGGGGCTCTCATCAATGTGGATATGGGTAACCCAACTATGCCGTTTACACATGCCTTGGGAATAGGAGAGCTTTTTAGGGCGAGTGGGGAGGTGCTTGATATTCGCGGCCTTTATAAGGGGATAAGGATTCCCTTTTTTCAATCACGCCCTTTTTCTCCCTCGGCCCTTCCGTCCTTGAGCTCCAGCGCCTGAGCTTTAACTTCTTCTCGTTCGAGAAAGCACTCCAAACATGTCCGGATCCGAAGCTGGAGGCAAGTGGGTGGCCTCCTACGTTTAGAAGAAGGACATCAAGGAGCTTCGGGATGCCGGATACCTGGCCAAGGAGATCGCTCACCGACTGCTGGTCAAAGGACAGATCGTCCCAACTCCAGAGCCCCATGAGAGGGTTGTGTTCCTCACACATTTTGTCCGCGGGCTGCGATTCCCCCTCCACCCGTTCGTCCGCGGACTGATGTTTTACTATAGGCTAGATTTCCATGACCTAGCCCCTAACTTCATTCTCAACATCCCGATGTTCATCTTCATGTGTGAGGCCTTTCTCCGCATCCCACCTCATTTCGGTGTATGGTTGAAGACCTTCAATGTGAAGCCGAAGGTGGTGGGCGGTCAACAAGTAGAGTGTCGAGGTTCCATGGTGGGCAAGATGCCCAATGTTACCTGGCCCGAAGGCTCCTTCGCGGAGACGGTGAAGGGGTGGCAATCGAGGTGGTTCTACATCACCGAGCCGCGCGGCACTGACTGGGCGGTGGCCCCCGAATTCCGATCTGGAACCCCGATGCGGCTCACCTCCTGGCAAGAGAGGGGCCTAACCCGGGGTCTCTTGGACGAGCTGACTGGGCTCCAGACGTGCATCCAGAACATGTTAGTCAGGAAAATCAAGCTCGTCAAAGTGATCCACGTCATGCTAGTTCGTCGGATCCTTCCGTGCCAACGCCGTACTTGCTGTCTGTGGGAGAAAGATCCGGCCAAGCACCAGACGCTACAATAGCTCTTCGGCATGACGCACAAAGACATCTGGAAAGTGCTCTTCAAGGCCGGCGAGGCGCCACCGCCCACGACCGAGGATCGCGGGCTCAGCTTAAAACGCCAGGATAATTCAGTAAGTTTCTTTTATGTTTTCAAGGTATACCCTTTACTAGCACATTCTGAGGAAAAGGTCTAAGCCTTCCCATCCTTGTTTACAGGCCTGGATCGAGATAGCCGGGAGGATTAACTATCCGACTTCGCTGCCCGAAGACCAATAATTCCCATTACTGACGAAAATGCTATTTCCAGCACCTTATGAGATCCCGGTGAAGATGGCCAAGAAAGCGGCCGAAGAGGTCCGGAGGGGCGATCGCGGAAAAGGCGCTTCGGACATGACGTCCGAACACGAGACTCACTCTTCGTCCGCCGAAGACGATGACAAGGAGGAGGAGGAAGAAGAAGAAGACTCCCCACCCGAGGTGGGGAGGAAGAAGAGAGCGGCCTCCACAAATCTGGAGGCGAAGGCGCCCAAGAAGGGGAGGGGCTCCCGCGCGGATAACTCCGCGTGGGATATCGATAGTAGTCCGGAGCGACCTCCCCGGACCAAACCTCGAGCCGCATCGTAAGTACAAAAATCCTTATCCGTTCCCAAACGTCTTGCCTTTCCTATTTTTAATACTGATATGTTTAAATTATGTTATTCCAGTCCGGTCTATGACAACTCCCCGCGATCCTCTACAGAGAGTTCGCTAAACTCTAAGGAGATGGCTAGCATGTCTCCGCCACCTACTTATTCAGTATCGCCCAAGGGTGATGACGAGGTGGTGTCCCAAAGGACTTTCCCAAGACTGGGGGAAGGTTCCGGGGATCGTCAGGGTGGCACTCCAGGATGACTCTTCGGCCGCCGGACATGTGGAGGGAAAAGCCTCCATGGGGACTAGTGATGAAGGTCGGGTTCCATTTGACCCTCTGCCGGATACTATTCCGGAGACCTTCATGGCTCCGGAGTCCGGCGAACGGCCTTCCCCGAAAGGAGGAGGTATGCCTATTCCACCGGTGACCTCTGTCCAACCAGAGGCACCGGATAATCTGGTGGAAGTGTTGCGGGGCGCTTCCATTGTGGATGATCATCGTCTTTATGGGTACAGTGATCGAGAAGGTTCAGTCCGCCAAAAGTGGACTGACCGAAGCCTGCTTTAGCCTTCTAGCAGGCTTTGAGGTGAGTAATGTAATTGTAGGAAGAATATCACAGTGTAGACAGTAGCCCCTGATGCTCTATTCAGTGTTCGGAAAGAAAGAGACGAACATGGGATCAAGAATAATTTTCGCAGGAGTCTAACATAAGGTGTCTATGTGAATAAGCAGGCATCGCCGCCGGCTGCTACCACTCATACTACGGAGGTCTTCGAACTTAAACGGAGACTGGAGCAGGCCGAGGAAGAGCTTGGCCTCGCGAAGAAGCAGCTGGAGGATAGCCAAGGTAAGCCGTAACCGACATCTTCATTTAATGAGGATGAGTGGTCCATGCAGACTAAAGTGTCATGAACTTTATTAGGGGCCACGACCGAGGTGGCAGCCCTCAAGGACGCGTTAGCCGAAGCGGAGGACAAAGTGTCCAGGGAATGCGCCGCACGCAAAAAGCACGAGGCCCTGGTTAGCAAGGCCCAGCAAGATATCCAGGACACCGTTGAGAAGCTTGAGTCCTTGGAGCGCGATTCTAGGACGCAAGGTTCCCAACTTGTGAAGGCCCGCCAGAGCGCACAGGATGCTCGAGCCGAAGCCCAGAGCGCCCGCCAGGAGATTCAGGCGGCCAAGAAGATTGCCGCGGGTAAGTCTTTTTCTATTTGAAGCAAGTGTGCTAAGGAAAATTCCGTGTACTTACCCGAATATGTGTTTTCCAGGGGCGTTTGCGAATATGCCGCGTAGCATATTAGATGTTGCCGAGTTTTATCGAGCCAAAGAGGGGATGTCTACGGAGAAGCTATTATGGTCTCAATATCTTGCACCAGAACATCCGGTGCCCTTTAGCGACCAGCTGAAACAGCTGGTCGAGCTGCATCGGTCGGCTGAGCTAGCCATGAAGGACCTAATAGTTCGGCTGCGGCCTTCCGAGCCCATACCTAGCAGCTTCTTCGGGCTTGTAAAGCGGCTTGTGAGTGTCTGCCCACGGCTTGAAGCCGTGAAACGATCGGTCTGCATTGAAGGTGCACGCATGGCATTTGACCGCGTCAAGATGCATTGGGCAAAGCTGGATGCCAAGAAGCTGATGACCGAGGGGCCACCGGAGGGCAAGGAGCATCGTCGACTCGAGCTGTATTTTGATGGAGTCCTAGAGAGATCCCGCCTTGTGGCGGAGCAATTTATGAACGATGTGATATTCCCTAAAAACATTTGGGTTATATGAAACAAGATCGGTATTTAATATGATGCTTGTAATGAAATTTTTACCTCCTGTGCGGCCGTTTATTTAGAATCTGAGGGTTGACCAGTCGTCAGCTTCTGCACCCATGTAGATAGTACGGGGGTGTTTGGGATAAATCTAAACACTCTTTAGTCCACATTCTGGTCCTTAAAGGAGGTGTTTAGCGCAACGAACAAGGCAATCAGACTATGCGGCCTTTATTACCCTCACTTAGCCATAGGAGTTTGACAATGAAGATTTTGGCGAAGCCCCTAGTTTTCGGAAGGCCGAACTAGGGGCACTATACACGCCTAATCGGAGAAAAAACCGATTCCTCGCGTAAAGCGGAAAAAATATCTAGGGATTTGAGATCTCTCGGACAGCTGACCAGCTCTTGCCGCATCATGACAGTAAGTTTTTGGCTTTCTCTACTGAGGTGCTTGTCCGGAAGAACCATGACACAATCGCAGTAGTTCTCCCTTTACTACCCTAGCCGATATAGCGGAACGTAAGGTAGTAAGGACAGGAGCCGGGCAACCCAACTATTGACCAAAGACATGATTCGGAGCCGATGCATATAATGCTATAAGTTCGGGGTGCCGAACTATACTGTAAAAGTGTTCGGACTTTTCTTGCCGTAGTGCGGGGCGTAATGAAGCCCTTGGCGCAAACATACGTACCAGAGTGCATGAGCAATGGGTAATAAATACAAAGGTAAGGAAAAGGAGCGGGAAATCAAGCAATAGGCTTTCACTATCCTTTACTGTAATGTAATTAATATATGAAGGCATACTTGTACAAGTAATGTAGTCAGCAAGAAAGGCTATTTGGAATGCCACGACCCAGAGCGAGCTGTGTGTGGGTATGTAAAACAGGTATAACGATCGTTAGCAGAGATTACCTCGGGATTCCCCTGTAAGCCAAAGCTCATCGCCACCTTGATGTGTCCGTCGAACGGGTTGTCGGAAGAAACCTCGAAAAGAGAAAATCCAGAAGGAAAAGTAAGAGTGTGCGGATCCAGGCACTATAAAAAAATACACTTCCGTGATGATACGTGTTTGTCATGGTAGCTCACGTTTTCTGTCATGCATGTACATCCATGAAAAATTTATGACAGAATCAAGATAGCCATACATGTGCTATCGCAGAAGTGTTCCATGACATTACCCAAATTATCATCACGGAAGTGTCCACTTCCATGATGATAAATCGCGCGTCACATAATTTATTTCGTCAAGGGTGACCGACACGTGGCATCCACCGTAACAGAACGCCGTAAAGCTATCGGGTCCGGTTTGGATCCGATAACCCGTTAACAGCCCCGACCAATGGGGATTTTCCACATGTAAAATCATCATTGGCTGGAGGAAACACGTGTCGGCTTACCGTTGGGACATATGTCATCCACTCATTGGACCCAAAGCACCTATGATACGTCGACACGTGGCACGGCCCAACAGAGGCCCATTCCTATGAAAAGGCCGGCCCATTTGACTTGGTCAAAAGGTGGCGGGCCGGCCCACGGCAAGCCTGTTAATGGCCTGTTCGCATATAGCCCATTTACAGCCCGCTAACCCAGGGCCCGTTTACGGCCTATCCGAATTAGGCCCAGTAGCGTCATCTGGGTCGTCCAATATAATTCCAGCCCGTTTTAACTTCCAGCCCATGTGTGGCCCATGACGTCTTTCGGACCATATGAGGCCCTTATTACTCTCGGCCCATTAACGGCCCGTGGTAAAACTGGCCCGTAATGAACAGTGTATCACTTTATACCCATTAACATCACGTGGTGAAACTGGCCCGTAATGAACAGCGTATCACTTTATACCCATTAACGGGCCATTATTCTGTTGGGCTGTTTCTAGCCCAAGTTATCTTTCGGCCTTCTCGGGGCCCATTTATTCTAGGGCTCATTTCCACATTCGTTTACTTACGGCCCATTAATGTCATTTTTTGCTTGTGGGCCAAATTCAGCCCATGGTTACAGTCGGCCCATTTGTGGCCTTTTGTAAGTTGGGCCATTTTGACGGCGTCATCAAAATACGGCCGATTGGCGACGGCCCGTTATGGTCGGCCCATGAACGGACGATTTCAACTCTAGCCCATTTACGGCCATTATGTGGTCTGTTATTGGCCCATGTTTGGCCAACCGATCATACGGCCCGTAGAAGGCCCATTGATGATACGGCCCATAGAAGGCACATTGTGTCTACAGCCCGTATAGGACCCATTGTTTCTACGCCACGTAGAAGGCCCATTGTTTTTTTGAAAGAAAGAAGGCCCATTGTTTCTATGGCCCTTAGAAGGCCCATTGTTTCTACGGCCCGTAGGAGGCCCATGTTAACTACAGCCGGTCGGCATCAAAGTTCGCCACGAGTGAAAATATAGGGAACACCCTACACTATACAAAAATGGCTTGCTGTTTTCTTCAGCCGGTGGCTGCACGTTAAGAAAAAAATTGTACCGCACCAATACAAATTACAACTATAAAACAAAAGGAAGGTTGGCAGAAAAGTTAACAGTCTAGTAGATAAATGCACCACCAGAAGTTCAGAAGCTCAGTTCATTTGACCTGACTGTTAAGTTTTCATGTTGTATTGTTTGATGGAGCACCATAACCTTTGCCTTCAGTTCTCCTAGGCTCCTGAACAACATAGCAAATGTCTGATAGTCTGGTTTCAAAACCATCCATATCTTGACAACATCGAACAATGTCCCTCCTTGTTTCACAAAGGGTCTCTGTTAGGGAATGAACTTGTGTTTGGAGCGCAGATACAACATTGTTTTGAGCTTGCATATCTTGATCATGAGGCAGTTTGGACGAGATTCCCTTAACAACCAATCCAGTATTACGCAGGAACATGCTTTTGGCACTATTAGTGGACAGGTACTGACCCACTGCAGCAAGAGCTGACATTGCGGTTATAGTTGCCTCGCCACCTTCAGAAGGTGGCGGTTCCACCATTTTTTCCATGGCTCGCTGAAAAGTTGAGGTTTTACATTAGTAGTACCAGAACAGAAGATATTAAGGAGGCAGCAAAACCAAACAAAATAGCTTTGGTCTATATACAGAACTTATTCTGGTGAACCCATGTAAAATAATAGTTGTATTTTATTGCAAAGTACATAATAAAACCAGGTTCCAAACATATGACCATGTACCATCGCTAATGTATTGTCTATTTCTTCACACTGTATTGATGGCTAAGGATAAAGAGAGGAAGTTTATAATACGGTAAGCATAGTATGACATCATTCATATCACGAAACAACTGAGAATAGACAAACAGGCAATTGTAACGTTGTGTGGGCAAGTCCAGCACAGAACTAGATTACAGGTCAAGATCAAAGGAACATCACTCCTCTCTTTTAAACCTTGTAAGGTGCAATGATGCGCTAAGACAATTGTGTATAAAATTGAAAAGAGTAATAGACATTGGCTGCAAACCATGCAGTTCAAGGCACAAGCCCGAGTAAGTAGTAGTTAAAAAGTGAAAGTGCGTTATATTGACAAGAGGGGGGGTGAATATGCGATTTTTATGAATTCTTCACTGAGGAATTTGCTGTTGAGGAAATTTCTTAGTGAAGAACTACTTGCAGTGGAATAGGTACTCAGAAGTAAACGTGACAGAATACAATCATGGTCATCATGAAGAAATGAAGACAAACACAGAGTACAGAAAGCGTAATCATAGGATAACACAGGATGAAGACAAATAGACCGAAGAAAATGATTTGAGGAAATAGAGAAAGTCTTCAGTCAAAGTCTTCGAACAGATATGAACAAGCACACAACACAGATATGAGGAAATGAAAGAGTTGAGGAAATAGAACCAGTAAGCTTCGTGAAGACAATGATTTGGTAGACCAGTTCCAACTGCTGTCTCAGTTGTACATCGGGTTGGAGCGGCTAGGTATTTAAACCTGAGGACACACAGTCCCGGACACCCAGTCAAGGACACATAGTACAAGACACCAAGTCCTCACCGTATTCTCCTTGAGCTAAGGTCACACAGACCTCGCCCAATCACTCGTGGTAAGTCTTGAGTTGGCTTCCGAACCTTCACAAACTCAATCACTCAGCGATCCACAATTCCTCTTGGATGCTCTAGACCTTGACGCCGAACCATCTGGAAGAAGCACAATCTTCAAAGGTAACAAGCATCGGATCCACGCAGGATCAATCTCTTCAGTGATGCTCAATCACTTTTGGGTTTGAAGGTTTTGGGTTTGGTTTTGGGTTTTTCCTCACTTGATGACTTTCGCTCAAAGTCCTCGGAGGATGGGTTGCTCTTATGACAAGTGTCAGTTTCTCGCAGAGCAGCCAACCAGCTAGTGGTTGTAGGGGGCGGCTATTTATAGCCTAGGGAGCATCCCGACATGATAAGACATAAATGCCCTTTAATGATATGACCGTTAGGTAGGTAGATATTTTGGGACAGCTGGCGCATAGCACAACAACGGTCCGAAATTTGAGTATCAAATTCCTGAGGGCTATCATGTTCCTCATTGTGTAGGTAATTCGCATTGGCGAATTCCTAACTCCTCAGTCAGAAGAAATTCCTTAGAGACCAGAAGAACTTCTTCTCTGTCACTGAAGAATATGACTGAACTGTATGAGATTTCCAATGGCTTCACTCGAAGGGATTGGTAGGTATAGGATTTTGAGTTGAGCATGACATGGAAATTTTTCCTTAGTATTTCCTCGACCCCCTTTAACAGTACGGTGTTTCCTATGACTCAAGAAAGAGAAAATGAAACTATAAAAACAAAAGTCTTCATGCTTCATGTTCCTCAAATGAATACCAAGTCTTCAGGGTCACAACGATTTCTTCACTCTCAAAGTCTTCAGAAAGTCTTCAGAAATACACTGAAGAACTTCATTTTTAGGGGTCGACTTTCCCTGTAATAATTAAACTCCTCATAGATTATAGACCTGTGTACACTCTCAAATACATTAGTCCCTTAACCTATAAGTCTTCAATACACCAAAATCACTAAGGGGCACTAGATGCACTTACAATCTCCCCCTTTTTGGTGATTGATTAAAATATAGGTTAAGTTTTCAACGGGGATAAACATATGAAGTGTAAATACTGATGTTGAGGAATTTGATTGCAAGATATAGAAGAACTCCCCCTGAAGTTGTGCATAGTGAGGAATTTGCTTTTGACGCAATGCACACTTGAAGAGTAGAATCATGGAGATCCCCCCCTATATCTTGTAATTCATACACGCATTTGATATATAATATGAAGAATTTGAAATGCATGACTAAATATGGGGACTGATGTAATTCAGCATGCGTGCATAACATTAATGAGGAATAAGCATGCAGAAACATCACAGCAAAAGTATTAGGTCACCATAGAGTTTAAGTTTACAACTCGATCCACAAAGTCATTAGAAGAACGAGAGTTGTAACTTAGCAAAAAAACGCCCATATATATAGACCCGCTTGAAGACTAACTCAAATTTCTCCCCCTTTGTCATCGAATGACCAAAAGGATCGAAACTGAGGACTAACGCCCCTCAAGAATATCATGATGATGAAGGAGCGCCAGCATTGTTGGGGTCGATTGTTGAAGTAGGGCCTGCCGCAGTGTCGTCCAGGTCTTCATACTCGTCGGTCTCACGCGATGAAGAATAAGAGCTGGCCACAAAGGGAGGAACCTTGACCTTCTTGTATTTCTTCGAAGGAGGAGCATACCAGTCAAAGTCATCCTTGAGACCCATTTTCTTCAGATCTTCTTCGCCATATAGATGAGACAGAACAACCCAGGTGCGGTTGAGGGTTTCATGTAGGTAGTAATGATTTTTCTTCACTGCATTATGTGTAGAGGTCATGTTGTGAAGAATTGAACCAAACTGACGCTTGACCCATTTGTGGTTGCGGTCAACCTTCTGATGAAGACTGAGGAGAAGCTCACGATCAGTCATCACCCTGGGAGCTGTTCCTTGAGGATTTTGCTTTGGAGCGTTGGCGGCAGAGTCATGAGTGGCAGAGTCATCATTCGTGGAATAAGAGGCAGCTTTGCGAAACTGGCCATCCAATGGACGAGTGCCTTCATCAAACACAGCAGTGGCCTTGCCCTTGTCATCAGCTGAGGAAAATGTCCGTTTGAGGACTTCAATTGGGGGCAAGTAGCTGCAATGATTGAGAGTGTCAGCTTTGTAATTCACTGAAGACCTTGTCCTGATGAATCTCATAATCCAGGGAGCATAAGGCTTCAGGTTGAAAGGGGACAGTGCAACATTTGCCATTGTCCTCAAGAAGAAATCATGGTAGTTGACGGGAACGCCATGGATGATGTTGAATAGCAGATTCTTCATGGTGCCAACGACTTCTTCATCATTCGAGTGGTGGCCCTTGATTGGACTCAAAGTCTTCGTCAGAATGCGATAGACAGTCCCTGGTAGAAACATCAATTCCTTCACGAGGAATTTGGTCCATGGGGCTTGTCCTGGCTTCAAAGGCTTCATAAGCACTTGCATGTAGTGATCAGTGAGTTCAGTTTCTTCATACATGCAATGTGCTGCTTCATTTGGAGGATTGACGGGCAGAGCCTGAAGCAATTCAGAGGCTGGAGCTTTGTAATGAGTATTTTCAGACATCCAGTCCAACACCCATGAATTTATGTCTTCAAAGTTGACAGTGATGTGCAGAGTTGCATAAAATTGAAGAATCAATTCTTCATTCCAATTGCATATGTCTGTGCAAAATCCCAGAAGTCCAGCGTCATAAAGAACACTAAGGACTGGCACAAAACATGGCAAAGACTCCATATCCACGTGAGGAATATGCTGATGTGCGAAGACTTTGTCTTTATTGTATAGCACTGGGGAATAGAAATTTGCCTGACTAGTAGTCCAGAAACGCCTCTTCCTTATGCGAGCAGAGTCATAGGGATTGAAATTAGTGAAGAACACATGCTCGCCGAAGAAATCAGCCTTCTTGAAAGATTGCTTCCTTGAGAAAGGATCCTTTGACTTTGGTTGAGGAGTGTCAGTCAATTGCATCACTACCTCTGGATTAGCAATCTCAGGTTCTTCTGTCTGAGGAATTTCTTGTTCCTCTTCAGCAGTAGTCTTCATCAATTCAGCAGCAGCAGCAGTTTCTTCAGCACTAGTGGCTGGAATGTCTTCATGAACAGACTGTGTGGGATGAGTTTCCTCAGAGCCTAATGGAACAGTTGGTGTTGGTGAATGAGGAATTTGTTGGAGTGGCGTGAACAAAGGAGAGTTGGCATGCTGACTATCCCAGAATTCATCAGTCATCAGTGGAGTGGTATTCCCAATGTCCACATCAGAATCTTGTTCTTCCAATTCTTCAACGCCGGCCTCTTCAGCAGTAAACTGAGGCATAGGCGAGGAGATGACTGGTGTTGAAGGGATAGGATCCAATTCAATTTCTTCATCCGTCTGCTCTGAGGAAGCAGCAGAGGGAATGTCTTCAGCTGATTCGCTTGGAATCACATATTCTTCATCAAAAGGAACAAGGTCCTTTGATGGCATGGAGGAAATTGGAATGGCATCAATTGGATTCTCAGCAGAGCTTGTCAATGGCTTCAGTTTCTTCGGAACTGAAGAATCTGAAGATGTTGATACCTTCCTTTTCTTCACAGTTGCACGCTCTGCAACCTTTGTCTTCTTCACATCTAATGCAGATGGAAGGATTGGAGTTGGAGTGGGCACAGGAACAACTGAGGAATCTGGTACATTTTCTTCAGGCACAACTGATGCAGTTGTCCTGACTTCTTCATGATCTTCAGGCACATCCTTTGGAGCTTCAGCTGGCCTGACATTTTCTTCGGGCGCAACACTAGGAGTTGCCCTGGCAATTTCTTCAGCGGCTGACACGATATGCTTCAAATTCATTGCCGAGGGCTTTGATTTCACCCTGAATCTTGATTAGTTCTGCAGTTCTCATATTGATAGCATTTTTCTTCAGGAAGCGCTCCTTCTTGTACTGCACTTTCTTGGTTTGCCTGGCCTGTTCAAATTTCCATTTTTCTTCGCCTATGAAAGCGGTCAGCATATGACTTTGGCCAGGAGTCAAACTGAAATCGGGCAGAGGAGTGTTTGGGTCCTTGTGCCAGAGATCAATGAAATCAAGGATCACCTTGGGATCCAACAGCAGTGGTACTTCACTTCCTTTAGCTCTAGCGGCCCTTTCTTGCCTGTCTCTGATGATTTGAACTAGTTCTTCATCATCAGCTTCATCATCAGACGGCACTTGGAAAACAACTTGCTTCTTATGAGGACTTGGGCGAGAGCCTCGTCCAGCAGTTGTCTTTTTCTTCAGCAGCGAGGGACCAGCTGAGGAACTTGGTATCGCTGAGGAACTTGGAGTAGCTGAGGAGCTTGCAGAGGCTCCTGAGGCAATGGATATGCCTGCAGTCCTCTGACATGTGGCAAGATGCACTGGAGCAGAAGATTTTGTGGCAGCATCTGAAGACTTTTGCGGAGGAGCTGAGGACTTTGTAGGAGCAGGCGTAGTCTGAGGAATTTGCCGTGAGGGCTTTGAAGAAACTGGCTGTGAGGGTATTGCTGAGGAAGAAGAACTTGGCTTGTGAGCAGTCTTCTTAGCCATGGCCTTCTTAGGCTTGGAAGCAGAAGCCTCAGCAGAGGCAGCAGCAGCAGCAAAGTCTTCATTGAATTTTCTCACTGCATCTTTTGCTTGTCTGGCCAACTTGGCCTGGCACTGGGCCCATTCTTCATGAAAGTCCTCACGACGCTTGACGCTTGTGGGATTAGCAACTTGGCCAGGTGCCAGTGGAGGTCTTGGGCAGGGAGGATTTAGAGCGAATTTCGTCCTGTATTTGGGAGTGACATATCAATACTCCCTCTACTCATGTGCCCATCTCCTCTCTATTCTTTGTATGCGCACTTTGCGCTGATTCTTGTCCTCTTTTCCGAATTTTGCCTCATCAGGGGTGCAATAATCAGCATAAATGTCTTCAGGCAGTTCAAAAGCAGTATTGACCTCTAGCTTTTTTCCTCCTTTCGACGGCATCTTTCCGTCATCCATTTTCTTCAGATGAGGAATTTGAACAATCGAATTCTCTGAAGAAGTATGCAACCTTTCTTCAAGGAACGCTGTAAATAAGTTAAGTTGATGAGAACCTAGTGATTCAGCAGCAGACCTGAGTACCTGTGAACAGAGTATAGTTGCGAGGAATTTGGAGAGGTCATATGCGTTCTCAGAAGATTTTGTAAAAAGAAAAAGTTTGAGGAATTTGACCAGATAAGTCATGAAGAATTTCACAAAGCGTTCTTTATCTTAGGTTCCAGAGTTGTATAGATTGAAAAATCCACACAATTGAGGAATCTTGAAGAAAATCATAGCTTAGAGAAATCAAATCAAGAACAGATGATATGTGAGGTGTTTAGTGTGTGAAGATTTGATGAAGAAAACACCTTTTGAGAATTTTGAAGAACACGTTTGAATCAAAGAGGGCAGTAAAAATAACTTTTATTTACCCTGGATGAAGAACACGACGAACTGTGGGATGGAGAAGTGAAGTTCGTCAGTGCAGATCTTCCATGCCCTAACTTGGCGGAGCAAGATAGCTACGGCGACAGTGGAGTGAAGAAATCCGCGGCCAGCGCGAGTATGACGGTGACGAGGTCGAGGCAGTGAAGCTCTTCCTCACCGGCGACGATGGAGTAGTGGCGGCTCGAGGGTTGGAGAAGCTCTAGCGGGAGAGTGAGAACGAGCGGAGTAAAAAGTAAAGTGAAGGAAGGGGAGGGGTATTTATAGCTGAGATGAAAAACCGTTCGCCCGAAGAAATAGGACGAATGTGCCCCTGACCCTTCTCATTCGCACGACATGTGTCACCCACGTACTGTGTAGTGGAGATCGTGTGAGATCGTGGATGAATAGATAAGTATTGTCGAGTAATGCGGAACGATTTGAGCGGCAAAAACCAATTTTTTTTGGAAAGGATAAGTTTTAACGTTGCGTTCGCAATTTCTTCAGCTGACAAGGACACAGTGAAGATTTTGAACAAGTTTCAAATAGAACGCATATGAAGAATTTGTTAATGGAATGGGTTGACTTTAGCATAGAGGTGGAAGGGTCCGATCACATTCACTTAGCAGAAAAAGCAATGTGAAGAAATAGCAATAAGTGAATGATGTAGAGGACATAAATTCATATATATATATATATATATATATATATATATATATATATATATATATATATATATATATATATATATATATATATATATATAGCCAATGAAGAACAGAGACGGAAACAGTGAAGATTTTGCACAGTTGAAGAATATGACAAAGTTGAGGAATTTCAAAAACTCAAATTGAAGATTTTCAACTTTTGTGGTGGCGTGACCCACCGTATAAGAATGATGATTTCAGACACCACGTACAATTGTCGTAGGGTTCTGAGAATCAATTTCTTCATTAATTTCTTTACACTTAGAGCGTTATTCTTCATTGATTGAAGAAAAACAAATTCTTCGTGTGTTGCACATCTAAGTCATCAATTTTGCATAAGTGTTAGGATGAGTGTCCAATTCAAAGAACAGTCGAAGATTCTAAGAAATTTAGTTCACACCGCAACTTGCTAAATCTCTTCTCATCCAAGGGCTTTGTGAAGATATCGGCTAGCTGTTCTTCAGTCTTCACATGTTCAATAGAGATGTCGCCCTTCAACACATGGTCACGAAGAAAATGATGACGAATCTGAATGTGCTTTGTCTTCGAGTGCTGAACTGGGTTTGTGAGCAATCTTGATGGCACTCTCATTGTCACAGAGTAAAGGCACATTCTTCACGTTGACACCATAGTCCTTGAGAGTTTGCTTCATCCATAACAATTGAGCACAACAAGATCCAGCAGCAATATACTCAGCTTTAGTGGTAGATAGTGATACATAGTTCTGTTTCTTCGAGGACCAACAGACCAAAGATCTTCCGAGGAAATGACATGTACCAGATGTTGATTTGTGGTCCACACGATCACCAGCATAGTCAGAGTCTGAATATCCAACGAGATCAAAAGCCGAGCCCTTGGGGTACCATAATCCAAGTGTTGGTGTGTGAGCTAGATATCGAAGATTATGTTTCACAGCCTTATGGTGTGATTCCTTCGGTGCAGCTTGAAATCGGGCACACATGCTAACACTAAGCATTATATCTGTCCTAGATGCACATAAGTACAATAGAGAACCAATCATGGAGCGGTATACCTTATGATCGAAGTCAATACTAGTTTCATCAATGCACAGAGGGCCATTTGTGGGCATAGGAATTTTGACGCCTTTGCAATCGTGCATGCCGAATTTACTCAGTACATCTTTGAGGTATTTCCCCTGAGATATGAATATACCATTGCATTGTTGACGAATTTGGAGACCTAAGAATAATTTCAACTCTCCCATCATAGACATTTGATATTCTTCACTCATCATATAGGCAAATTCATCACTATAGCGTTGGTGAGTACAGCCAAAGATAATATCATCAACATATATTTGGCACACAAATAATTCACCATTATAAGATTTAGTGAAAAGAGTTGGACCGAGTGAACCGGGTTTGAAGCCTTTCTTCATGAGGAATTCCTTCAAAGTATCATACCAAGCCCGAGGGGCCTACTTGAGGCCATAGAGAGCCTTATTGAGTTTAAAGACTTTGTCAGGATTCTTTGGATCTTCAAAACCTGGGGGTTGAGCAACATATACTTTTTCCTCAATCTTACCATTGAGGAATGAACTTTTCACATCCATTTGATAGAGAATGATATCATGATGGTTAGCATAAGCAAGTAATATGCGAATAGCCTCAAGTCTAGCAACAGGTGCAAAAGTTTCATCAAAGTCAATTCCCTCAAACTGTGTGTAGCCTTGAGCTACAAGCCGTGCCTTATTCCTTACCACACAGCCATTTTCATCTTGCTTGTTGCGGTAGATCCACTTTGTGTCGATGATATTATGCTTGCAAGGATCTAGACGTTTGACCAGTTCCCAGACGTTGTTGAGATCGAACTGATGTAATTCTTCTTGCATAGCTTGAATCCATTCAGCCTCCAGAAATGCTTCATCTACCTTAGTGGGCTCTGTGATAGAGACAAAAGCAAAGTGCCCACAAAAGTTAGATAGGTGTGAAGCTTTTAAGCGTGTGAGAGGACCTGGTATATTGATGTCGCTGATGATTTTCTCAATCTGCACTTCTTTCGCAATGCGAGGATGAGCTGGTTGTCGTCGAGGAATTTGATCGGCATTTTCTTCAGCACCATTTTCTTCAGCATTTTTGTCAGGTGCATCAGCTCGAAGTTCTTCAGGTTCTGGTATGTATTCTTCAGCAGATTCTTCGGTGGGAATGACATCCTCAGTAGCCATAAATTTGATAGTTTCCTCAGGAGCTGGTTCATCTATCACAGTAGGCAGGTGCTCTCTTTGCGAGCCGTTAGTTTCATCGAACGACACATCTACAGTTTCAACAACCTTGTGAAGAACGTTGTTGAAGACTCTGTAGGTGTGCGAGTCCTTTCCGTAACCAAGCATAAACCCTTCATGAGCTTTCGGTGCAAATTTTGAGTTGTGATGAGGATCACTAATCCAACATTTAGCACCGAAGACTTTGAAATAACTCACATTGGGTTTCTTGTCAGTGAGGAGTTCATAGGCAGTCTTCTTGAAGAATTTGTGCAGATATACTCTGTTGATGATGTGGCACGCAGTATCAATAGCATCAATCCAGAAACGATGAGGCGTTTTGTATTCATCAAGCACAGTGCGATCTATCTCAGCAAGAGTCCTGTTCTTGCGCTCCATGACGCCATTCTGCTGAGAAGTATAAGGAGCAGATACCTCATGAGTAATACCAAGTTCATCAAGATAGTCATCAAGACCAGAGTTCTTGAACTTAGTTCCATTGTCACTTCTGATGTGCTTGATCTTCACACCAAAGTTGGTTGAAGACCCCGAGGAAAATCGTTTCAAGACTTCCTGAACTTCATGTTTGTAAGTAACAATGTGTACCAATGTATATCGAGAGTAATCATCAACAATAACAAAGCCATATTGAGAAGCATCATTTGAAACTACAGAATAATGATTAGGACCGAAGAGATCCATGTGAAGCAATTCAAGTGGTCGAGTAGTAGTCATGATAGTCTTCACTGGATGCTTGGCCTTGGTCATCTTTCCAGCTTCATAGGCACCACATAAGTGATCCTTGACGAATTTGACATTTTCTATGCCAATGACATGCTTCTTCTTCGCAAGCCTGTGCAAATTCCTCGTGCCTGCATGACCCAGTCGTCGATGCCATAGCCAGCCTTCTGAAGCTTTTGCAAGTAGACACATAGCTGGTTGAGGTCATGTAGAGAAATCAACAATATACAAGTCTCCTCTCCTAAAGCCTGCGAAGACTATGGAGTTGTCAGATTCCATGATGACAGCACAACGATATTTGCCAAAAGCAACAACCATATCCAGATCACAGAGCATTGAGACAGACATGAGGTTTGTATCCTCAGGACTCGACAAGCATGACTTTGTCCATGTGTCATTCCTTAGTGATCGCAACCTTACCTAGACCCAATACCTGACTTTTTCCTTTGTGAGCGAAGATGATGTGCTTCAGACGAGATGGTAATAAGGGAGCATCCATCAAGAGATTCTTGTCACCAGTCATGTGATTTGTACATCCACTATCGAGGACCCACTAAGTGGCTTTGGGTTGATCATCCTGCAGATGAATTAGTGCAGCTTACAAACTCATATACTTCATCAGTGAAGAATATGACATCAAATCATCGGATTAATTTCATCAAGGAATGTAATAGATAAAGCAGTATGAGGACGTGAGAAATGAGAGTTCATTTCTTCGTGATTAGCCTGTGTCCTTTCAGGCACTTTTCAGGTCTCCAGCAAATTCTTCAGACGTTTGAGTACGTCTAGAGACCTGACCCTGCAGAAGAGATTAGTTCTTTTTCTTCACCACCCACATCTGAAGGGGTGGCAAAGAGTTCATCACTCTGCGAGCTCCATACGAGAAAGGTGGCATAGATACCAGCCCGTTTCGTTTCACATAAGATGAGTTAGGATAAGCATATGAATAAGCAAAGTAATTCTTCGAGGATTTATGAACATAATGGTTAGAAGAATAATTCTCATATTTATAGCCCTTAGCTCTTCCCTGCGAAACAGAGTTGTTAGCACGATGATATTCATATGAGGACTTTGATCCTTTCGAGGAATTTGATCCATATGAGGAATTGAATCCGTATGAGGATTTAACTCCATGTGAAGATTTTGATCCATATGAAGAATTGGATCTGGGGTTCCTATTCCTCACACGAGGTGTCATGAGGACATTCACTTGAAGACTTTCAAGGTGCCTCTTAGGGACCCAGATTTTCTTCATAGGGGGACCATTCCTATAGTTAGTTCCAACCTATCTAACAAAAACTTCACCATTCTGATTTTTGAACAGTTTATAGTTGGAGTCAAATGAATAATCAGAAGAATGAGGAGATTCACATGTAAAGCCAGATAAATTGGATGGATCAACTGGAGGTCCCTTTGCAGCAACCCAAGAGGTTTTGGGATACTGCTCAGGCTTCTAATATGAACCATCAGCATTAAGTTTTCTCTCAAAGGCAATTCCCTCTTTCCTAGGGTTCTTGTTGAGGATCTGCTTTTTAAGCACATCACAAAGAGTCTGATGCCCTTTGAGGCTTTTGTACATGCCTGTCATGTACAATTCCTTCAACCTTGCATTGTGAGTGATACTAGCAATGTCCTCAGATGAGGAATTAGTGATAGGAGAGGCAGTTGAAGATTTTGTAGCATTTGAAGCATTTGAACATGCAGGTGAAGAATTAGCAGTTTCTCGTTCAATGCATTTCAAGCATGGAGGAATGAATTCTTCCTGAGAAACGCTGATTTGTTGAGCAAGTAATGAATCACGCTCCTTCTGAAGAACTTCATAACTCACTCTTAGCTTTTCAAGATCTTGCTTTCTTTGAAGAAATTCATAAGAAAGCTTCCAATGATCACACAAGAGAGTGTTATGATGACTTTGAAGGTTATCGCACTTGGACTAAAGTCTCTAAAGATTTTCAGTCAAGATTTTAGTTCGATCCATTTCTTCACCCAACATATCATCACTTTTATCTAGCATGTTTTGAACCTTATCAAGAGCCTTTTTTTGTTGCGAAGCAATTTTTGCAAGTTTAGAATAGCTGGGCTTAAGGTTTTCACCAGATTCATCCTCACTAGATTCAGAGGAGGGATAATTGAGTACCTTGGCACCCTTTGCCATGAAGCAATAGGTAGGAGCATAGTCATCATTGTCTTCACCAGCCTTGTTGGTGAGATCATTTTCTTCAGTGTTGAAGATAGACTTGCTGACGAACGCAGTAGCGAGAGCTAGACTTGCCACACCCGATTAAGATTCCTCAGATTCCTCCTCTTCCTGATGATCCTCAGATTCAGCTTCAGAGTCCATTTCCTTGCCAATGAATGCCCGAGCCTTTTTGGAGTTGTTCTTCTTGTGAAGTGAAGACTTTGAGGATTTTGATGATGAAGTTTTGACGATTTCTTCTTCTTCTTTGCATCATCAGAACTATAATCCTTGTATTTCTTCTTTTTGGATTCCTTTTCCCACTGTGGACAATCTTGAATATAGTGACTAGGATTCTTGCATTTGTGACATAGCCGTTTGTTGTAGTCACTGGATGAGGAATCATTTCTCTTAGTGAACTTTCCAAAGCGACCACATCTTGAGAACCTTTGGAATTTCTTCACAAGCAAAGCTAGCTCCTGGCTCAATTCTTCAGGATCAC
Source organism: Secale cereale (assembly GCA_902687465.1). Taxonomy (NCBI): domain Eukaryota; kingdom Viridiplantae; phylum Streptophyta; class Magnoliopsida; order Poales; family Poaceae; genus Secale; species Secale cereale. The sequence goes on from LR738714.1 coordinate 342,316,903, forward strand.
CAAGGCTACTACCAGAATCTTCACCTTCAGATTCAGAGACGGCCTTGGCCTTCAGGGCACGTGTTCTGCCATAGCTTGGACCATAGAGATCTCTCTTTTCTGCAAGCTGGAACTCATGAGTGTTTATCCTTTCGAGGATATCAGCGGGATCAGGAGCCTTGTTATCATCAAAGCCAGAGTATCAAATGAGGAATCAAGCGATCTTAGCAATTTCTTCACCACTTAATGGTCGGTGATGTCAGTGGCACCAAGTGCTTGAAGTTCATTTGAGATGTCAGTGAGACGATCGAAGGTTTGCTGAACGTTTTCATTGTCAAGCCTTTTGAAATGGTTGAAGAGATTGCGAAGAACATCAACTCGAGAGTCACGCTGTGTTGAGACTCCTTCGTTGACTTTGGGCAGCCTATCCCGGATGAGCTTTGTAGTTTCCAAAGCACTCACTCTTCCATACTGTCCTTTGCTCAGATGGCCACAAATGATATTCTTCGCTTGAGAATCGAGTTGCTTGAATCTCTTCACATTAGCAGCATTCAGAGAAGGTGATACAGAGGGGACACCATTTTCCACAACATACCAGAGATCGTTATCAATTGCCTCAAGATGCATTCGCATCTTGCTCTTCCAGTAGCTGTAGTCTGTCCCATCGAAGGTAGGACACCCAGCTGAGACCTTGATCATATATGCGGTCGACATAACTAAAACTACAGGCGATTAAACCAAAATCACACAGAACAAGGGAGTACCTTGCTCTGATACCAATTGAAAGTGCGTTATATCGACTAGAGGGGGGTGAATAGGCAATTTTTATGAATTCTTCACTGAGGAATTTGCTGTTGAGGAAATTCCTTAGCGAAGAACTACTTGCAGCGGAATAGGTACTCAGAAGTAAACATGACAGAATACAAGCATGGTCAACAAGAAGAAATGAAGACAAACACAGAGTACATAAAGCGTAATCACATGATAACACAGGATTAAGAGAAACAGACTGAAGAAAATGAACTGAGGAAATAGAGAAAGTCTTCAGTCAAAGTCTTCAAACAGATATGAACAAGCACACAACACAGATATGAGGAAATGAAAGAGTTGAGGAAATAGAACGAGTAAGCTTGGTGAAGACAATGATTTGGTACACCAGTTCCAACTGCTGTCTCAGTTGTACATCTGGTGGGAGCGGCTAGGTATTTAAACCTGAGGACACACAGTCCTGGACACCCAGTCAAGGACACACATTCCAAGACACCAAGTCCTCACCGTATTCTCCTTGAGCTAAGGTAACAAGCGTCGGATCCACGCAGGATCAATCTCTTCAGCGATGCTCAATCACTTTTGGGTTTGAAGGTTTTGGGTTTCATTTCGGGTTTTTCCTCACTTGATGATTTTCGCTCAAAGTCCTCGGAGGATGGGTTGCTTTTATGACAAGTGTCAGTTTCTCGCGGAGCAGCCAACCAGCTAGTGGTTGTAGGGGGCGGCTATTCATAGCCTAAGGAGCATCCCGACATGATAAGACATAAATGCCCTTTAATGAGATGACCGTTAGGTAGGTAGATATTTTGGGACAGCTGGCGCGTAGCACAGCAACGGTCGGAAATTTGAGTATCAAATTCCTCAGGGCTAACATGTTCCTCACTGTGTAGGTAATTCACACTGGCGAATTCATAACTCCTCAGTCAGAACAAATTCCACAGAGACCAGAAGAACTTCATCTCTGTCACTGAAGAATATGACTGAACTGTATGAGATTTCCAATGGCTTCACTCGAAGGGATTGGTAGGTGTAGGATTTTGAGTTGAGCATCACATGGAAATTTTTCCTTAGTATTTCCTCGACCCCTTTTAATAGTACGGTGTTTCCTATGACTCAAGAAAGAGAAAATGAGACTATAAAAACAAAAGTCTTCATGCTTCATGTTCCTCAAATGAATACCAAGTCTTCAGGGTCACACCGATTTCTTCACTTTCAAAGTCTTCAGAAAGTCTTCAGAAATACACTGAAGAACTTCATTTTTAGGGGTCGACTTTCCCTGTAATAATCAAACTCCTCATAGAATTATAGACCCGTGTACACTCACAAATACATTAGTCCCTTAACCTATAAGTCCTCAATACACGAAAATCACTAAGGGGCACTAGATGCACTTACAAAAGGCATGAGGATTAAGGACTTACAACAGCGGCTTTGACTGGTGTAGTCATGCCCTTCTTCTTGCTGGTGTGATAGTTCTTGAAGATTTCCAAAACATTTGGTTCAGGTACTTTTTGGTCCTTGCGGGCTTTCCTCTGCATTTGGAACAAGTCAATATAGATATGATAATATGGTACAGCAAAAAAGAGTGAAACAACAGCTAATTACAAGAGCCTTGCAGTGTGCAATATAGCTACGAGATCCCGTCGTTTGTTGGAATTTCACTTTCGTACGGTTTGCCTTGTTCTTTGAATAGTTCACCTACAAGAAGATAGATTTGTGTGGCACATGTGCAAATAGGACTTCAACATGTGATCTGATCACATATATATAATGTACCTGATACTTCGGATCGGACCAGTGTTTAACAAGGCCTCTCCAGTCTTCATCAGATATATTTTCCACTAGAGATGTTTGGGCAAGTTCACTGTTAGCCTTGCCTTAAAACTGAGTTTTCCTCAAGTTATACCGATACTGTCGCAGGGCAGACTTGAAAACATGGGTGCAAGCTTGTCTGGTTGCATCATCTTGGCTATCCAACTTGAACCTCATCTGTTGAAAATTATGAGAGTCTCATTATCAGCAACCTTGAAAGTATTAAACAGAGCAAGACGATATTACTAGTTTCCGTACATAACCATACTTACAGATAAATGGTCGAGGAAGGTGTTGAACTGGGTTTTGTCTTTGTCATTCCTGTACTGAATCCATGTTGGGATGAGACGTACATGACACCTAACAGCAACCGCTACCTCTAATACTGTAGGCGTCCTGGGAACCAAGGTACCCAGACTTGCCTGTCTGCGGGCCGCGACGCGCTCCTACCACGGCATGGTACGGCCCAGCTGATCGACTAGCTGCTCAAGACTCTCGTGAGGGGGCTAGACCTCACGAGGAGAACGACGTCAAGACCTCCTCAGGTGTAGCCTCGGCTAGGCTGCTCCGGAGGGGCAGAGAATCCAAGGCCAAGCCTGCCTTAGGAGGAGGCAATGACACAAGTAGTGACGCACCGCGCCAGCTGGTGCCAGCACATGCCAGCGGCGCAGTTGCCGTTTTGGTGCAAGGGAGACAACGCAGGCGCAGGTTCCCGAGGAGCAGGACAAAGGTTTCCCCATTGGTGCAACAAGACCGAAGACCGCAAGGACGATAGGGAGGATGTCACCACCAAGCCCACCACCGCGTCATCGCCGGATCCCTTTGCCGGCGAAGACTGCTTTTGTCAGGGTAGGAACGTCCTTGTGTTCCCGCTCAAAATGGCCGTTGTGGAATCCCTTCCCGCCTAAACATTTCGGGGGAAGAGGACCCTTGCCGCCTATATAAGTAACTAGGAACTCCACTATGGAGGGAGATCAGATCCAGAAACTCTGCCCTCGCACAAAGGAGCAAGAACCCTTGCCTCCTGACCCTCCTGATCTCTCTTCCTGAGATCAGGAACCATTGTAATCCATATTTGAGCCCTCCCGAGGCCAATCCACCAAAGCAGGAAGTAGGGTTTTACACCGCAAGGTGGCCTGAACCTGGATAATTCTCGTGCTTTACTTGTTGTTCACTTGAATCTCTTCATCGGACGAGGGCGAGATGCTAGGTAGACGTGAGTGGGAGAGATATTCGTTCACGCCCCTGTGTTCGAAATTCTTGGGTTTGCGGAGCCCATAATCTGACATTTGGCGCGCCAGTTAGGGGGCGTGTCGAAATCTCACCTCTCAGACGACCTCGTCCCGCTCTCGTCCGTCGACCCCGCGTCACCCCACCTCAACGGATCGCGACCCTGATGGCGGAAGCGCATCAGACGCGTGCGGAAGCCCGCGGCGCTCGCACCGCTCGAGCGTCGCCCTTCGGCTGCGGGACTCGCCGTCACCCGACCTTGATCGGGGCTGACGGCGCGATGAGCATCACCGACCCGCTGCCTGGGGACCGGCAGCACCCACCATGCACACGGCGGCAAAGCCACGCAGCAGCGCGGGCCGCCGAGCACGTGGTAGCAATTTTGCGGGACCGGCGTGAAATGGAAACATGAGAGCTGCGCTGCTGGTGGCGAGGGAGCTGCTAAGGTGCCGGTTACTCGATACCGGCCACGACCCGCTGCTCCTCAGGGTGGCCGAGCTCCTCGATGCCGCAAGCACCGGAGCCGAGCCATCATGCTTCCACACAACGACGCCGGGAACCGGGGGCCGCGCCGGCCGCGCCCGGTCACCCGTGTGGTCAAGACCTACGGCGACCTACAAGGGCGACATGGAGTATGACCCCCTGAACCTTGTGTATGATGCCGCCCCGCTTCCTTGAAGCCCTTTGTACCCAGCTAGCGCCTCCGTCGAGGAATCGTCAGGAAAGAACCGCAGGGCTACGCCCGACGCTGGATGCGATCAGGCACCGGCACGAGGGGGCTCAGGGGGAGAAGGTCTGGTCGCAGACCTCCCGCTCTTAGCCTTCGACTCTCTACCATCACCACCGGCGGCCATGGAGCACGAGTGAAACGCCCGCGGGTGCCTGCAGGGGCCGGCACTCGCGGCACTAGCCGCAGGCCTCGGGCTGACGACATCCCTTGCCCCGAGCCTCGGCAGGCCAAGGAGACACCCCAGGTACCGCATCAAGACAGAAATGGAGGGAAGGCTCGGGTCAAGCCCTCGTCCCCTCACGCGTGACCCATCGCGCATGAGCTCGCCCTGGAATTCACCAGGGGCTCGCCGGCGGCGGGTATGATGCGTCTGGCGAGGGGCCTTCTCTCCCTCCGTTCAGGCTCAACACGCCAGGCCTCCCGACGCACCATCCCCCGAGTTGCGGAGGGTGCGTCTGGAGGCGGTACGACAGCCCGTCCTACACACACCAAGAGGGCCCAAGACCGCGGCTCTGTCCCCCCGCTCACGTAATCCCATATCCTCTGGGCCCGACCCTGGTCAGGAGGGCTCAAGGGTCATTGGGAGCATGGGTGGGGCGGGGTCCCCCTCGCACCTCAGGACGCTGCGTCTTCGGACGACGTTAGCCCCTATGGGCGAAGTGCGCTCGAAGATCGTGTAAGCGGTGTGCCTAGTGCTTGCCAGGGGGGGCCTATAGCCAAGGTCCCATCCCCCCACCATGCGTAGTGTCCCACCTCATGAATGCCGCCTTCTGGTGAGTTCATGGCGGCAACGGACTAGCGCGGGGTGGGGCCCTCAAAGTGAAGGGACGGGCACGTCATAAGATCTCCGGGTCGGCCGTCAAGTTCATCCAGAGCCTCGTGAGGCGATTCGGGGTCCCCAGCCGCATCATCACGGATAACGGTTCACAGTTCACAAGCAATCTCTTCAGGTCATATTGTGCTAACCTTGGAACACAGATCTGCTACACCTCGATGGCTCACCCCAGGAGCAATGGTCAGGCCGAACGCGCCAACGCGGAAGTCTTGCATGGCCACAAGACGCACAGCTTTAAGAAGAAGCTTGAGGCTTGCGGCAGGGGCTAGATTGACGAGCTCCAGTCCGTGATGTGGTCAATCCGAACCACTGCTATCAAACCCATGGGAGAAACTCCTTTCTTTCTCTTCTACTGGGCACAGGCGGTCCTCCCTCATGAGGTCAAACATCGCTCCCCACGGGTCTTGGCTTTCAATGAGGAATGCTAGGACGCCGCCTGGCGGATGGACCTCGTGCTTGGTGAGGAGGGCCGCCGCCGAGCTGCCCTCAGGGCAACGCGATATCATCAGGCGCTGCGGCGGTACCACGGCTGCAACGTCCGCGCGAGAACACTTGAAGTTGGTGACTTGGTCCTGAGGCGGGTCCTCTCCAGGGAGGTGTTACACAAGCTCTCGCCCATGTGGGAGGGCCCGTTCAGAATCGCCTGTGTCTCTAGGCCTGGTGCTGTGTGCCTGGAGACGCAGGATGGGATACCTATCCAGAATTCCTAGAACATTGAGCACCTTAGGAGGTTCTGTCCGTAATCAAGGCTCCGTGCCCGTGAAGGTCTTCGCTCGTGACACTCTCACGTAATAATGAGTTAGGGATGTACACGTCTCGGAGTCTCCTGAGCGTTGCCTACAGGCCATCAGATGGGGCTCCCACCCGCGTCCCAGTGGTAGTCCTTAACTCGGCGCAAGGAAGAAGACATAGTGTAGGGGACGGATGTGACCTTTTTCCATTTTTTGGCTTGGTGTTTGGCTGCCAGCCTTTTCTACTTCCTTGGCTATCAGCCCTTCCCCTACCCCATGCTATGAAGTTCTCGTGTTTCTTGCATTTGGTTGGAGTCTTGCTTGGGATTTTCTCTCGCCGGTTTTAAGTTCAGCTTGTTGAGCAGGGGCTGCGCCGCTTGCCCTTCTTCACGTGCCTCGCCCGTGGGGGCTGGGACACGGCCAGTCCCGGCTCTCGTATGCCTTGGTCCCGTGATCTCGCCTGGCCAAGCCTACTCAGGCTCCGGCTCAGGCCTTGGCACTTTAATCCATGCTCGGTGCTCTCAGCAGCTCTCAGCGGCCCACCCATACTCGAGGGCTGCGCAGGTTCTCCGAACTCGACCGTCCTCATGGCCCGACGGGGGATCATGACGCCAACGAGTCAGGACCACTTCGCCTCAAGACATCGCAGCACATAAGCTAAGTAATCTCACATAGACCAAAAACATGATAGCAAGTTCTCGCTTTATACATATGTCATAGTCCATTACACGCCTTCTCAAGGCAACTTAAAATTTTGACACAGGAAGAAAGTGAAGAAAAAAAAGAAGAAGAAGCGGAGGCCGCTCCCACTCACTCGGAGTCTCCCAACTCCTCCCACTTCACTGAGCCACAGCAGTGCAATGACCCCCTCCCCTCACCGAGCCGTGCTCGGCGGTGCGGTGGCTCGTTGTAGCCGCCGCTGCTGGAGGAGCTGCTGCTGCCACAGAGCGGGGGACCCGCGGCGCCCCCTAGGACCAAGATCATCTCCGGAGGAGGAGCTGCTCCTCCGAACGCCGTCCCCACCGTCCTCTTCGTCATCAGCTTCAGGACAGCACCCAAGGCGCCTCCCTTTCTCTGAGAAGACCCTGACGAACAACGTTGAGGCGCCATCATACCTGAACTGGAGCATACATCTCCCCTGCAGCCGGCGCGCGCGCAAACGATTGCCAGCCGCGCTCCAGGAACACGTCGCCCGAGGGAGCCACATCAACCTCCGCCCAGGACGCGCCACTGCAGCAACCGTCGGTCTGTAGCCAGACACTGCCAGGGCCTCCGGCTGGTAGCACGTTGCCGAACGAGCGGGGAAGCCAGAGCAACAAGCCACCACGCTTCTGCGCCCACAACACAAACTCCGAGGACACGTCGAAGGAGTGGAGCTGCGGGCGCGGAGGACGCACGACTGCCAAACGCCGCCTCGCGCCTCCTCTCCCACCACGGCCGTGACCACCCTCACCGCGGGAAGAGGCGCTGCACCTCTCACCAGCGACTGCGTCGGGACTCGGAAGGCCGCACCCGCTCCCTCGAGGAGTCGCTGCGGGCGCAGCGGCATGCTTGCGGGGACGGCCGCGGCCCCTCTTTGATGGCGGTGAAGCCAAATCCTTCGGGGCCTTCCCCTTCTCCGCGGCGGATGGCTTCCTCGGCGACGCCATGGAGACGACACTGGCTTGAAGATGGCTTGGGGGATCCCCCCTAGTCCCATTTATAGGGCGGAGGAGCCCAATCGCCAGTCACTGGCGTCATAGCCATAACAACCTAGTCGTCTGCGCTGGGGAGTTCTCAAGTCACATGGTTACCAACACTGCATGGGGAGTGGAGTCGCCACGTCCCATCCAATCGTCATGCGCCAGCCGGGCCCGCAGCCTTTTTCGGGCCCGCGGCGCTTCGTCCTCGGCTAAGGCTTCGCCTAAAAACTAACTCCGCGCGCGCCTTGGGCCCCGGGGATACTGTCAGCATCCTGGGAACCAGAGTACCCAGACTTGCCTGTCTGCGAGCCGCGACGCGCTCCTACCACGGCCTGGTACGGCCCACCTGATCGACCGGCTGCTCAAGACCCTCGCGAGGGGGCTAGACCTCATGAGGAGAACGACGTCAAGACCTCCTCAGGAGCGGCCTCGGCTAGGCTGCTCCGGAGGGGCGGAGAATCCAAGGCCAAGCCTGCCTCAGGAGGAGGCAATGACGCAAGCAGTGACACAACGTGCCAGCGGGTGCCGGCGCGTGCCAACGGTGCAGTTACCGTTTTGGTGCAAGGGAGACAGTGTAGGCGCAGGTTCTCGAGGAGCGGGACAAAGGTTTCCCCATTGGTGCAACAAGACCGAAGACAGCAAGGACGACAGGGAGGATGTCACCACCGAGCCCACCAATGTGTCATCGCTGGATCCCTTTGTAGGCGAAGACTGCTTTTGTCAGGGTAGGAACGTCCTTGTGTTCCCGCTCAAAATGGCCGTTGTGGGATCCCTTCCCGCCTAAACATTTCGGGGGGAAGAGGACCCTGGCCGCCTATATAAGTAGCTAGGATCTCCACTATGGAGGGGGGTCAGATCCAAAAACTCTGCCCTCACACAAAGGAGCAAGAACCCTTGCCTCCGGACCCTCCTGAGCTCTCTTCCTGAGCTCTCTTCCTGAGCTTAGGAACCACTGTATTCATCCATATTCGAGCCCTCCCGAGGCCAATCCACCAAAGCAGGAAGTAGAGTTTTACACCGTGAGGTGGCCTGAACTTGGGTAAATTTTTGCGTGCTTTACTTGTTGCTCACTTGAATCTCTTCATCGGACGAGGGCGAGACGCTAGGTAGATGTGAGTGGGAGAGATATTCGCTCATGCCCCTGTGTTCGAACTTCTTGGGTGTGCAGAGCCCGTAATCCGACAGATACTAACTTGGCTGACTCTGTAGCATCACGTGGCCTTTTTAAACCTGCCTCAAAACGGATCTCCATTCTTCCTCCTTTAGATTTAGTTAACCTATCGAGCATTATCCCTGATGTTTGTTTCCTCTTGCGCCTAGGTGCTAGTCCAACAACAAACATAGGAAGTGTTAGTGTACATCAGACTGTGAGACTACATATAAAGAAGCATGCAACTGTAACTTGACTCCAGCAACTACCTTCTTGCTGTTGAAGCTTACAAAGTTCATCTGATCTTGCCAACTCATCTTGTGTCAATAGTGCTTCGGAAGTAGTGTTAGGTGGCAAGGGAGCTTGGGAACATGCTGCTAGCTGAGTTGACCAATGAGTAAATCATGCAGCTAGTGGTACTGTGGAAGGTGTTGCAACAACTAGGGTTGATTCTGCTTGTTTGGTGGCAACTATTTGTTTCTGTTTGGCTTGTTCTGCAGCTCGTGTAGCACGGGATACCCTGCCGGTATAATTTTCAGTTGGACTTTGACCTTCTATTGTACCATCGGTACCAGCAGAATTTGTAGGATTATTCCGCTTCCCTTTCCATGTCGTTCTGTCTTGCTTCCTCTTGCTATGTGCCATGTTAAGTCAAGCCGACAAGAAAAATGAATATCAATTTAGTTCTTCAAAACAAATGTACTTTGATGTAAGAACATGGTGTGATAGACATATATTGTAAGTTCTAGAAACAGGAACACATGTCTTAGTCACAAGCATAATGTGTAAAGTAAGCAGATGAAATTCAACAAAATTAGAAGCAATACAAGCTAGACATCATACATAACATGCAACCACATATAACAGTGCCAAGTTAGAGGGATCACCTGTGATGGTGCACTAGGGGAGACGTGCTCATCACCAACACAGCTACGTTGAGTGTCTATGCATGTGTTTTCTTGGAAATCATCTTGGGGGGATGGAGGAGTAGAATCTATAGAGGCCCTCCATTTGGAAGGAGCACCTTCATTCGTTGCATTGCTAAATTCCTTCCGCTTTATTTATTTTGAATTGTCAAGTAAAACCGACAAGAAAAAGCAATAAAATTCACTCTTCAGAACTCATTCATGCATGATACTGACAATCACTAGTTTGATGTAAGGCAAACACATGATTCCAGGATGGAATAATATGAAAAACATGATGTCATGGCATATTCACAACTGTTTGTGTAAACTAAGCATAACCATTTCACCAAATAAGAAGCAATGCAAGCTAGACACCACGTGAATGATGCAACCAATATGACTCTGCAAGTTAAAGTGTCCCATCATAAATGGCATTTCAACAAATTAGAAGCAACGCATGCTATAAATCATATCAAAGATGCAACTAATATCACATATAATGAAGGTGTCTCATCATATTGATTTATGCGGGATACAAAAAAAATAGTTTTATGTGAGGACATGCTTAATAGACAGATTTACTATGTACTAAATACAGGAAGGCATGTCACATTAACAGGTATAATGTATAAGCTAAGCAGAATAGCACATGCAGTTTAACCAGATTGGAAAAATTACAATCTAGACACCATATGCAACATGCAACCACATATCACGCTGCCAAGTTAGAGCAAGCACCTGCGATGCTAGTGTAGGGGAAATGCGGTAATCAACTACAGAGCTACGTTCACTATCTTCATCTAGCCTTGCTGTTTCTTGAGAATCATGTCGGGAGGCTGACGCTGCATTCTTTAATGAGTAGTACTCGACTTGCCTGACTGCCTCATCATAAGTGATTGATGAGGGATACACAAGAACATTAGTTTGATGTAAGAACATGGTTAATACATAGATGTACTAGTATGTACCAAAAATAGAAAGGCATGTCATATTCAAAGGTATAATGTGTAAGTTAAGCAGAAGCAATTTAACCAAATTGGAAGCAATACAAGCTAGACATCCGACTGGAGTGGTGAGCATGATCATCTAGGACCTGAGAGCCTGGTGGGAGGCGGAGTGCCTCGCCACCATCGCGGCTTTTTAGTTGGCTTCCAGGTGATGCCTCTCTTTGCTGGGCTTGTCACTGGCTCGGCCAGTGCCCTGACTAGCTATTTGTCTTCTGGTGCTCACGGGATGGTGGTTCATGTAAAAAATATATTTCCTTATCTTAATAAAGACCGACTTCGGCCTTTCGAATAAAAGCTAGACACCATATGGAACATGCAACCACATATGACACCACAATGTTAAAGCAAGCACCTGGGATGGTGGTTCATTGCAAGCGAGGTCATCAACTTCAGAGCTATGTTTACCGTCTCCATCTGGTGACACTGCACCTATTATAAGGCTTAAACATGTCTGGCCTATCTGTATACGACGCTGGAGAGACATCTCTCTTTTCTTTTTTGCTTCTCTCATAGCAGCAGAGTCTGAAATACCCTTGCATAAAAACACAATAGTGAGAGTATGGGTGAAGTGTGTGCAGAACTAGTGCACTGTAAAAGTAGTAGATAGCAGGTGGCTGAAAAATAAAGTACAAGAAACATATGATTGCTCTACAACATTGCATGGCAAACAAAATTAGATTCTACTCCGTATGATTTTGTAATATATGAGCACAGGAAATGCAGGTACTCCTCCAGCACACCACCACATGCGGTCATATCAAGATAACAGCCGACTGAAAATAAATAGGTCAGTCGATTTTTTAATGAACCGTTCGATCTATAAGGAATGGGCAGATGACCTTCGTCTACCTCCGGCCAGTCACTGTTGATGATGTTTCTCGAACCGCCAGCGACCACCGGCCCAGACCACTGCCTCCGCTGCCCCGCCCTCCCCTTGACCTCACACCACCGCCGTGCTTGGCAGCGCCCCCAGGCCATCCCTTTAATCCTGGCGGACCCCCAGATCGGGCGGCCCTAGGCCCCACATGCCCCTAGTATAAACACCGAGGCGATGCTTCCCCTGTGTAATAGGCGGACTAGCACCTGTTACGCCGGGGAATGCTTCTGTTAATTAGGAATCAACTGACCAAGATTTGAAATTCCGGGGGACGACAGACCTCTAGCTAAGGTCAAATAGTATATGAGGAGAAACCTTCTGCATCGCGAGTTACTAGGAACATCTAGTATCAAGAAGAAGCGGTCAACTAGAGTCTTCTATGGGATGAATACCGTGCAAGCAGACACGTAAGATTTGCACGAATAAGGGAAGAGGAGTACCATTTTCGGTTGCCGGTGTGGTCGCCTCCACATGTCGCGCTGATCTTCTTCTTTCTGCCGACGAAACCGATGTTCTGGAGGAACGTGCAGGCTTGGACGAACCCATGGCCAAATTGTTGACTGTGTTGCCGTGACCGTATGTCGGCGGAGGGGAAGCAGATCCGAGTGGCGCAGGATGGTGTAGCAGGAACAGCCCTGGTGCAGCGGAAGGTGGCGAAGTTGGAGCGGAAGCGGTGAGGTGCAGGACGGCGTGGTTGAACTGGCTCGGGTACGACCGGCTCGGCCTCGACTTCAACTACAAGGCATGGAGGGCATTGCGGTTGAGGTTGCGATGGACGACGACCTCGGGTTATCGGCTCCGGTGTGATGGAGGAGGGCGGCGGTTGATGGGTGGAATGGGGTGGTGGATGGAGGACGCCGGGGCTTCGCAGCTGGTAGAGAGGTAGTTTTCGCACCCACGGAGTACGAATGGGGAATCGGACGGGTGCGCGGGGGGAGGGGGAGAACCATGTTTCGGTCTGGGACGCGCTTGTTTTTGGGTTTTTTGAACAGAAGATGGGACGTGCTTGTTTGAAATGTGGGGAAAGTACAAACTTTGCCCCCCTCTTAAATTTCGGACCTACTGCGGGTCGGGGGTAGGATGGTAATCCCAGGTGTCCCAAATAGTGTGCGGGAGCTATTTCGGCCGCGCGCATGTGTGCTTAGGCGGCCATTGTGTATGAATGGTTTTTGGAGGCGGTTGCGTGGCGTCTAGATGAAGCTACAAACCTACCCCGATTTAGACCTTTGGACGTCGGGCCGGTAGGTTTCACGGGTCAGAGTTATTAGAAAAGTAATTTTCTTGTACTACCAAACATTGGTCTCACGCGGTTTCGGGCGAGTATAGAGGCTCTTTTGGTGCTTCGTTTGAAATTTTGAAACACAAGCATTCACGTTTGGTGTATCCTTGAACTTTGAGGATTGACCTAAATAGACAACGTTAAATTTGACCTTGTTTGTTTGAAAACCTCATTAAATTATCCGCTTCTTTTTGAAATTTTGACACTTGAAAATCCTATAACTACGATTATTTTAGAATGGAGGAGCTAAATTAGAATCTATTTTGTACACGACTACATATTCTATTATGTACAAAATCAGAGCAAAGATTGGTGCCCCCATAATTTAGATATGATTTACAAATTCCATGATATCAAATTCAAATAATTGAATAGACTTCATGTTGAATTCTATTTTTTTGACCACCTTAAGTTGAATTCCAATGTATGGTAGTTCATAGGTAGCTATTTATAATGTTCATTGTGTAACGTTCATATGTATAATGTGCTTTACACACACAACATGAACTATACTGACGTTTATATTCGATTGCTAAAGCGATGCATTGTCTGGAGTTCAAAATACTAACTATGTGGATCAATTGTGTCGAATAATAACATAGACATGATCAAATTCCATAGAATCTAGATGTCTGATGGATTAATGACCGTTCCTTACGCGAATTGCAAATATCATGACCCCATCCTAATATTTGGATACAATTTATATCTTTAATCAATGTGTACAACAGTCTTGTACGTGTAGTTTCACTCTCCATCGGTGGTCTCTCACACATTCTCACACACTCTCTCCCGAGGTGTCTTTCTCGCACACATGCTCTCGATATAACCCTCCCTTCCTCTCGTAACCATTTACGACTATTTTCACTAACCTTTGTCACAAGCACTCGGCCTCTCGCAAGCATACACATACACAATCCCCATCGAGCCTTTCTACATACATATACCTGCCTACGTGTTTCCTATACGCACATTATCTTTAGGCCTATCTCTCACTCATTGTCTCATACCTCTCTTCCTAATCGACGAGTATGATTCTATCAGAGCATTCTGTAGGATGCCCCTTAAAGTTAGGTTGGATGAATAGTAATATCAGAGATAAAGGGGTTACCTTAGTCCGAGAACCTATGGTTACAAATCCTAGCCGGCTTTGTCAGTGGACATAGAGTCCTTCACAATTATGCTATCTTTGTTTTGTACGACTAGTCATCCATGGGTCTCCCTAAATGCGTTACGGGCTGACCAATGTGGCGCAGGACGGAACCGAACGAAGGGCCCCACCTCGACCCACCGGACCTCACGCGGTGACACGCCCTCTGCCCCCACGTCTCGTTATCTTCTCACACCCAGACATACCAACACAGACACCATACACAAAAATATATTCTCCTCGTGCCTCTATCCACTCCCCCCTTGCATATACACACTCAAGGGAATCTCTTGTGGTGACGTCATATTCGTCTCTCTCTCTCTCTCTCTAAACCACTCTCATTTATCGTGATATCTCTCCCACACCCCCTGCCGGCCCCTCTATCCATGCCTCTCTCGAATATGTAATACACACACATACCTCTCTAGGCCCTGCCAAATGCATCAACTACACATTCACACATGTTACATCACGTAACCCATTGATCTAGAAAGCCCTCTCTTCACGTTTATTTCGCATGCAACATTCCTTTTGAATAAAGTGTGGCCAAAAAATATTTTAGAATTTCTACATATATACAACATTACAAAGTTATATGGAGGAGTATGAACGCTTGCATTGCATGGTGCCCACAATGATATTTATTCCGCACTGTGAATTTGTATATTTTTATACTATATATAAAGTTAGACATAATAAGGAGAAACGAAGAGCATCTCTCTCTCCATCACATACCCCCCCCTCTACGCCCCTTTCGCGTACGCACAAGAACTATCTCTAGGTCCTATAAAAGTAAGCCCCCCAGCACATTCACACATGTTTCATCTTTCTCTCGCAATATATATAGTGACGATCATTGTATTTGAAGCAAAAGCACGATAGTACATTGGACTTCAGAATCCACTCATTACGGTCACCATTTACGTTTTGTGGTTATTATACAGTCATGGGCTCACCGTACAACTCTGTATTTGCTCAAGACACGACTAGTTGACCAGTTAAACGCTCCACGTGGCACCTCTAGTGTTGCATCACATTATCTCATTACCATTGGGCCCACCTGTTGACTTGTATCTACTCTACATCTACACTCATATCAAATACTAGCAAGATGCCCATGCGTTGCATGGAACATCAAGATGCATTTGTATGATTAGTTTATCTTGTGGGAGAAAATGATGAACAATGGGAGGCCTTATTTGCAAGTGTGGAGAGGGGTGTGGATATCTTTTTGCAAAATTCCCATAGTTTCCTTCCTATCCGTCAGATGTAGATCGGACGACCTATATTGCAGGATGGCAGGTACACGATCATCACCGACTATGCTTTTTATAAGAGTAGGGATAAAATACACTCTTATAAAAAACATAGTCGGTGATGATGGTGTGCCTGCCATCCTACAATATAGGCCATCCGATTTATATCTGACGGATAGGAAAGAAACTATGACAATTTTGCAAAAAATGTACCCACACACCTCTCCACATTTGCAAATAAGGCCTTCCCTCGTTCATCGTTTTCTCTCAGAAGATAAACTAGTCATACAAATGCATATTGATGTTACGTGCAATGCACGGGCATCTTGCTAGTAAGAATGAAAACAAACGACAAAAAAAATATTGGACGGTGGTTCCAAGTCATGACCGCGGGCACAACGGACAAGGTGGCCTTGTATTGGTATGCTGAGCCGTCTGTTTTAACACACATGACCTGGTGTGGTGATTATACACACACGCACGCATGCACACGAACTGCATGCACGCAACACTCACACGAACACATGCACCCACGCACGCACACAACACTCACACGTACACACGCAACGACGCACACACGCAACACTCACATGCACACACACACGGATGCATGCGTGCACCAGTACACCACACGACCAACACACACTCTCACGCTCAAGTGCTCAACCTACACGTGCATGCGCACACATCAGTCCCTGACAAACACATACACAACCAGGTGATTCCCGCGCACGGTGTGGAGTCTAGTCGCGCCTGCGTAAATTTGTGTTTATCTGACCTTTTCCCTGTGTGAACTGACAGGTGGGACCCACTAGGAATGTGGTCAATTTAACCAGTCAACATGGTGCCACGCAGACTATTTGGCCGGTCAACAGAGTGCAATCCGATGCTGAACCGTGATCAAGTGACCGTATAATCACCGCAAAACATGTATAGTAACCGTAATCAGCTTATTCTGAAGATCGGTGAACGTAGTACGCTTTTCTCTTTGTAGGCCCTCCAGAACTACATCTCTACACGTCCTCGCATGTTACATCTAACAACTATGCAATACAGCACTACTACTACTCTCTAACACAATAAATCATATGTGTTTTTAGTTTTACTAGATATTATATTGTTACTTAATTATTCAGTTTGCATACATTAAAATTGCCTTTGAAATGTATGGCCAGTATCATATACCGCGCGGGAAAAATCCCGCCCTTTCCTGTTTAATAGGGTTTGTATCGATGGATCGTGCGAAACAGCAAAACTATAGTACTATATACAGTACAAGTGGCAGTTCACTGGGCCATCGTGTCGTGTACTCCTCCGTCGTAAGAGTGGAGCGCTCGCTTTCATAAATCTTCTAGTCCCTTTTGCCGACATGTGGGGCATCAAGCTAACGGGTCCACGTGCCATACCGGAATACAGAGCAGAGCAGCCGGGGTGAAGCACCCAGTCATGGCGCCGGCGTAGTAATGAGAAATGAGGCGTCAAATCACAAAGCTGCACCTTTCCCGTAGTTAAGTTGGAGGGACAAAGTAATAATGCTAAAAAAGAAGTTGGAGGGACGAAGTAGCCATCATTTCACTCGTTGCTGAATCCACTTCTCCCTCGTCTTCTTCAAGTTAACCACGTGAAGCACTGACACGTGGGACCGCATGTTAGCAAACCACCAGGACTACATCCTCTAAAAAGAAGAAACCTCCCCCGCCATCCACGCGAAAAAATCACCTCCTTTTTACTAATCTTGATTCTATAATTTTATAGATCAATATAATTGAGATTTGTATAGATTGAACACACGAGAAAAACCAAGTGGTACGGTTAAGGGCATCCACAATGTGTAGCCAAATGTGAAAATAGCTTTTGGCATCGTGGGAACCATTATGGACGATGTTGGGAAAGTCAAAAGGATGGAACCGAAGCTACATGATTGATTGATTGAAGGAATAAAAAAATGCAACGTCTCTCCTCTTTCTCCCGTGCTTGGACACATGTACATTATAGAGGACAGAGTCTACTCCCCTGTCCCTTCTATCACAAGTCACAAAGCAGTGAGGCGTCAAATCACAAAGCACGGATGAAGCAACCATCATTTCACTCTTCGCCGACTCCACTTCTCCATCGTCTTCTTCGAGAAACCATCACACGACCCTAAGCTGGACGGACGACGCTATTGTGTACGAGTAGTACTAGTACATTTACGCGTCCTTTGGTTCAACAGACTTCCTGGATGCAAATAAGGCGGTTGTATCGACTTGCAGGCAGCACTTCCGAACAACTTACCGTGGTCTCCCTCAATGGTTTTCTCCATCGAACGCACTTCGCCATACCTCAACGCTCGAGATATCGTCGACGTCACCGCAATGGGGAAGGAAGTAAAATATAGTTACTACCTCCATTTTTTTGTACACAAGGCCAGTATATCAAAATTACAATTTGCAAAAGGCCACTAACACTAATCGAGGCAAAATTGATGGGGTTTGCCTCGTACTAGCAACCAACGACATTAATATCCCCTGTATGCATGCGGAAGTGAGAAGGTTGGTTTGCATGGCGCTGCATTAATCAAGTGATGAGGAGTGAGATGGTTAGCTCTTTGGGCTTTGGAGAAAAAAATACGCATTAATTGACATGTGAAACGAGGATTTGTATCCTTTCTTTCTTAACACTAGTACTCCTAGTACGTAGTACTACGTACTTATCATGTTTGGGTCTAGGCCTTGCATTGTCGTACTTCGCCACACATTTTTGCCAAGCTTGCCTAAAGTTTTCAAAATGAAAAGGAGGTACACTTGCACACGGCTGTCACGGTCGTTCCCGCAGCATCGCGGTCGCACCACACCCTCACATTCACAGTCGCTCCCGCACGCCGCAAACCCAACCAAGGGAACGCATCCTCACTGACACGTGCTGTCGCATGTGAACAAACCAAACTCAGCCATCCTACCGATGACACATAATTTTCGTTCATAGAGTATGTTTATCCAACCGCATGTTGGGGAGTATTCGTACGGCCCGGGCGGTGGTCTGTTGGGGAAGAAGAAGAGGTGTGGAAGAAGGGTTAGGAGACGTAGGATTTTCATCCAACCGCCTGAAATGGTAGACTGACCCAAAACAGGCGACTTGCATAACAATATATGTTTTTACACAGCAAAAGATCCATAAAAACAACAACATAAAGAAAAACTATCACTCCTCGCGGAACGAGATGGCCTCGTCGTCTTTGGCTGCCGACGCAAACCAGCCGTAGCTGCCTACGTTTGTCTCCGCATCGTGGTTGTCCTCGGCCTCCAGCTACTCGTTCACGCGGAGCGTGCGGGCGCTCTGCACGGATGAGAGCACCGCCCGGTTCAAGTCGTGGACGTCTGGTTCCGCCTGCAGGAGGGCCTCGATGGCAGCGGCATCCGCGCGCTCCGCGTTGAGTTGAGTCTCCGCCACCCGGTTCAAGTCTAGGACGTCCGGTTCCGCCTGGAGGAGGGCTTCGATGAGAGTGGCTTCCACGCGCTCAGCGTCGAGTTGAGCCTCTGCCGCCCGGTTCAAGTCCAGGACGTCCGGTTCCGCCTGCAGGAGGGCCTCGATGGCAGCGGCATCTGCATGCTCCGCCTCAAGTTGAGCCTCCGCTACCCGGTTCACATCCACGACATCCGGTTCCGCCTGCAGGAGAGCCTCGATGGCAGCGGCATGCGCGCGCTCCGCGTCGAGTTGAGCCTCAGCCTCCGGGTCCTCCTTTAGTATCGCCAGGTTGAACGGCTGGTCCGCCTGCACCATGGGGGACTCGGACACTGGCACGAAGTCGCGTCCATCGTCTCATACCCATCGGGGGCCTTATGCGCCGCGACCTCTGCCATGAACATTGGATCGTCTTCCTCCTCCTCGTAGCTTGGCTCTAGAGAATTCGAGGATTGGCCTGCCGCAAAGCAAGCTTGGGAACGGAGGTTTGTGGCGCCGACCGCTGCCGCGATTTCTGCGCGGCGCTCCGGCGTCAGCATCTTGTAGTACATAATCTTGCGGCGCACCATGGCTTTCCGGCGAACTAGGGGACGCTTGATGCGGGCTAGGGGATCGAAAGGTGGGGGAAGGGGCTAGAGATTAGGTGAGGTTTTAGGGCAGTGGCTGGCGTAGGCCGAGCAGCGAAGGTTCTGGTGTGAATAGTGGTTCCGGTGACGACCGGTCAATTGGTTTTGACTATACACCGCTCTTGTCGCGTTCGCGTTGCAGCCCGGCATGCTGGACACTCCATGGCGCTCGCTCACCGAATGGAACGCGCTTCGTCTTGCGTTTTTGATCGCTTGTAGGACCGCAGTTGAGAGCAAACTGACGTCCCTCCCCGTCCCCCGCCCGCATCATTTTATGCGGAGTAACTAAGAACAGAGGGAGTATACTACGAATGAGGATCCCCTGACGTGGCCGAACCCATTGAGTAACTGACATGCGGGGACTAGCAAGCATGGGGTCCGCCAGTAAGTGACTGAAAGGGAGGGTAAGGCAGGGATACGTATGTGAAAGGAGCTTCCAATGATATAATTTTCACATTATACATCTCATGTACCATTAATCTTGTCAATAGTCAAATGCGGTTTTGAAAAACGCATTAGAGCATGGTTAATAATATAGCCAGTCGATGGCTATAAGGAACTTCCATGTCATCTATAGCCATCATCTATTATATGCACTCATACAGGAGTGTGGGCTATAAGGTTGGCTATGTCCCGCAAAAAAATGTATAAAGTTGGCTATTGTATTAATATTTTTTCCAACTCCTCTCCATCTCTTTCTTCATATTTATTGTACATATTTAACTAGGAATGTGTATATAGTTAGGCTCTTGCATGAGAGCTCACTCCCCTTACTTGTTCACATCTCTCTCCTCCACATAGGCCCTATATAAATGGAAGGAGGGAGTACAACTATGATCACTGCATACTCTAGTACAGATGTTGTCAGTACTCCACTAGCACTATTGGACAGGGAGCTTAAAAAAGTTACTATTGGACTGGCTATACATGGCGAAATCCTAGTAGGAAGAGCATGCGCGAGAAAAAGCACATTCACGTGGTTGAAAACAAATTGGAAACCATCTCGAGTATAAATCTAGGAGTACGTACGAATCTAACAATATTGATTGGGCGTTTTGAATGTTGATACTTTTTTTATCAAAGTAGAGATACTTTGACTACACATAAAACTTATATGTAAACTACAAAGGATAGGAGGGAGTATATTGTACGTTCAAAAACAAAACGAACATTGAATACCCTTTATATATGATTTGCGGATGCTATGATCACCGGTTCCAAATTTTGAATCCGCCTTAGGTATCACACATGCCCCTACTCGTTCTCTCTCGATTTCATCTCGGGGCCTGGAGATCGATTGAAAGAGGACTAGGGTGGGTATAATACGTTCGTTTCACTTATGAACGTACAATATACTCCCTCTAATCCCCACAAACTCCCCCCCC